>CM035427.1:83647642-84247642 GCA_020310875.1 Ceratopteris richardii | reverse complement strand
ATAGGCTTCAGGCACATAGACTTCCTGGGCAGGAAGACCTGCTCTTTCACTAGCCTTGTCATGGCGTTGAGGGGCGGGTTTCTTTTGTGATTGTGCAATTAGCTTCTCTATTCTTTCTAGGGAGGGGGGGTTGTCTGGTTCAATAGAATTGGGCACATAAGTTTTCAGTGCGGTATGGGTCATGTTTTTGCTTGCTTTATCTCTTTCTTGATTTTTTTCTTCCTTGGCAGATCTTGCAATTATACCTTCTAACTTCTCTAGAAGTCCATCCAAGTGCAATTGCGTCTTGGCCGAACTAGAGATGTTAAATAGGCGACTGGCTTCAAACATGGTCTGAGCCAATTCCACCATTTTAGCACAAATTTTGGTTCGTTCTAGCTCTAATTCTGCTCTAGGGTAGCACTTTTCATGATCAGTTACGTTTGGCCCTTCTTGGATTCTGGCCTGATACGCTTTAAGCATCATGTTAAGGTCCTCGGGAGTGGGATCTGCTAGGACTGATCCTACTCTAGGGGGTGGTGGAATTAGGTGAGGCGGGTTGGAAGGTGGTGGTAAGGATGGAGTTGGGAGTGGTGGAGGCGGGGTAATGTGAGAGGGAGTTTGAGATGTGAGTTCAGTTATCCTGGCTTTGGTTTCCCTTATGCTTTCCTCAAGTTCACCCATCTTTGTAGCCCATTGTCTTTTCATTCTTTCCCGATTATCCTTCCAAGCTCTAGTCCTTTTCTTGGTTATGCTCTCAGTTTCACTAGCTGCTGGGCTCTTTTCCTGGCCTACCCCTTGGTTTTGCTGCAATGCTTGAGCTCTAGTGACTACCTGTACAGGTGCAGTGGATGTCACACTCCCTGTAGAGTCTACAACTAACCCTACGACATTGATAGGGGTGATTTTTGGCATATTATTGGGATTCTTAGGGCAATCTTGTAAGAGATGCTCTTTCCCACAATCTTGGCAAAAGCCTTGAATTGTCACTGACTGGGGTTGTGTAAGTGGAGGTAAGGGGCAATCACGGATGAGGTGATCTCCCTGACATCTGTAGCACGGTCCTCTAGGGAATGGAGGTCTTACTTGCCTAGGTTGAGGTCTAGGGTTGGGGGTTGCGTACATGACGTTTGTGTAATCTGACTCCCAACTAGGTTCATTTGGCTCTTCACTGTAATAGGGCTCACCATGTTCTGGAGACTGCATGTAGTAGGCCTGGGAGTTGTCAATATGCGTCGAATCAAAGCTATGGTCACTCGGGTCACTTTCAGAAAGCAATGGTGTTACAGGGACTATAGCTCTATTCAGGTTTTCTTCTGCAGCAGCATACTTTACCGGAATCACATTAGCTGGGGCAGGGGGTTGTTGCGCTAACACGGGTTGGGGTCTCAGTTGGGCCTGATGTTGTGGTTGGTAATTTTGCTGAGGCCTAGTATACTGTTGTGGTGGGTATGGCCTCTGGTATCTGCCTTGTTGAGGGTATGGCTGAGGGTAGGTTTGCCTAACAGTTTGCTTATTGTAGGGGCAATCTTGCACGGTGTGATTGGTGTACCTCCGTTCTATGGTGCAGTACTGGCTACTAGGATTTACTTGGGGTTGAGCCATAATGGGACATACGTTCGCCATGTGGTCGCCACCACAAGTATAGCATTTTTTCACAGGGGCAAATCTTGGGATCTGTTTGCTAGTAACGCCTAATTTCTGAGCTACTTTCTCTGCAAGTTCCTCTATGGATGTGGATTGCGTGGACGAGAGGCTAGAGGCACTATCAGAATCTTTGTATATCTTGGAAAGCTCTAACTCCTCCCCTAGGTTATCCTCGATGTCAATGCACATGCGTACACACTCTTCTATGGTCCTAGGGTCCTTCAAGTACACATAAGATCTCAATTTGGTACTTAGCAATCCATCCAAGAACAAAGCCACGTGCTTAGCTGGCGTGGGTAGCTCAGGGACAGGGCATCTCTCAAGATATTGCCTAAATCTTCTTCCTGCAAGTCTCACGGTCTCTTGAGGGGTTTGCTTGAAGCTGTGAATCAATGAGGAGGTATTATGCCTTATGCCACTCTTAGAGAATTCAATAATGAAAGCCTCTAAGAGTTGGTCTATGCTCCTGAGCTGTCTTTCATTTAATGGCTGAAACCATGTTAAGGCAGTGTTCCTAAGGGTTAGACCAAAGGCATTGTACTGCGTGAACAGATCCTCCACTTGTTCCGCTCTCAAGACTTGCCTAAACTCAGCCACATGATCGTATGGATCTCCAGTGCCATCGAAGTAGTTCTTCATGGACTTAACTAGCTGAGTCGGTCTCAGAGTCCTTGTATGTTCTCTAGGTTGTGGTAGAGGGAAATCATCGGCATTTCTTCGATGTCCTGGGGCTCTAAGTACCTCAGGCTCTACCCTATTTGTTTCCGTCCTCGTTCTTTCTCTGCCCCCTGGGTTGGCAAAGCTTACTTTTGGCCTATCTCTATGTCTGTCTCTTTGAGTTCCGTGAGTGTGAGAGGTTCCAGCTCCTGGGTGACCAAAGGACACGTTCGATCTTGGTTGGGGGAAAACAAACTCACCCTTCCAAGTGTAAGCATGCCTATCATTTTCTGTAACTACAAAGATCCTCTCTGAAGCGTGATCTAAGTAGGTCACTCTGCCTGGGCTATCAGGATCTTTAAACTCATAAATCATGATTGTTCCTATATCATTTGGCCGATCTGATTTATACCTCCAAAAGGCTTCGTCAGTCTCTCGGTTCAGGAGTAGATCTATACTCTTGTTGTCTTGGGGAACCCACTCAGGAGTGAGAATTCTCGTAAGAACAGATTTGCCTCGGGGGGTTCTAGGTTCTACACCCATGTCTCCCTGCTCTATGTCTCCTAAGTCCGTTTCTGGGATCACATTCCCGAATTCATCTGTCCTCTCAGGGTGACCGGTGACCACATATATTGTCCCTTCCTTGTCTAGGTATGCACCGTTTTCAAACTTGACAGCTGGGTGCTCTAGTCCTATGGATTGGTCAGGGTTTTTAATCTGGACCACGGATCTTCCTAGACCATCCTCATAGATGCTAGCACCTAATCGGTTGGTCCTAAGGTATTCCAGCTGCGTCTTGTACGGGCCTTCTACCCTGTGCAAGTATGGCACTCCTGAACTTCCCGTAGGTTTGTCCATGCCTTGAGACATCTCCGATTCACTAGTCTCAGAGCTAGGGTAATGCGAGTGGTGGCTCAACTGCTGGGCCCAAGACCTAGCAGTGTGATTAATGCTAGCCTCTGAAGACCTAAGGCTTTGTCTATCCCTTACTAGATGCCGTCCTGATCTAAGGTTCATAAGCCTAATTGAATAGCCCAAATTTTCCCAAGTACAACCTCGTTGCTGAGTTCTTTTGTATCAATTACTTGATTCTTTTTAGATTCCTTTAGATTCTTATCTTGATGTATGCGTCAGGAATTCGACTTTTCCGTGGTACTTTGAGTTCTCGTTTCGTCAGACTTATGTTCTTTCCTTTAGGTTTTCGTGTCACACACCTTTACTTTAGTCTTGGACTTGATAAATTTAATTCTCTTGAACTTGAGGCATTCCTATCATCTTTAATCCACAATACTACCGTTTATCCTAAGCTAAGAATTGACTGAGGGGGTTGAGTAATCTTCCAACCTCGAGTCAGCTTTTCTGGTTGCTCTGATGCCCAAGAAGCCGCGCTTCCCAAGCCTTATGCCCTTCACAGCCTTGCCTTGAATGCCATTGATTGCCCTTGCTAGACCTGGAAAAATCCAATATTAGACCAATTCACAGTTGGATGATCAAGCACTTGAGTTTATACACTTTTTAAGTCCCTTCCCTTTTGCCCAAATTTTCTATGCTTGCCCCCTGGCTTTCTAGTCCCAAACTAGGTCAACCTCAAAATAGCTTATCTAAAAATAGACGTATTCTTTAAGAAAAAAACAGTTGAGGTCACGTAGTACTCGTCGCAAGCTTTCTAACGAGCTATTAAGCTCAAAAAACGGACTTCGGATGAAGAAGTTATGACCGTTCAGGCCCTGGGGGGTAAAAATTGACAAACAGGTTTTTCTCCAAATATGAGCTAAGGGGTCTCCTATGAGTCTAATCACCCAAAAATTTCCCAAAAATAGCCCCAAAATTGGCCAAAAAATGAAACCCTAAAATTTGCGATGGGGGTGCACAATCGCGATGGTCTGCAACAATCGCGATGGTCTGTGACCGTCGCGATGGCGTGAAAGTGGACAATCGCGATGGCGTGAGTGTGAACCGTCGTGATGGCTCGGTCGGGCGGACAATCGCGATGGCGTCAGTCAACGGTCAAAAGTGAACAATCGCGATGGCCCAAAGTGAACCGTCGTGATGGTCACAGATGCGATGGCTTGAGCCAATCGCGATGGTCCGGGCGCGATGGCATGAGCCAATCGCGATGGTCCAAAATTCGGGTTGTCGCGATGGTGTAAGGGTGTCGTCGCGATGGCGTGAAGTGTGAGCCGTCGCGATGGTCTAGCTTGCCACGTGGCACCGTCGGCACGATGGCGTGAGCCAATCGCGATGGTGTGGGGTCAACCGAACAGTCGCGATGGTCCGCGGACTGTCGCGATGGTCCAAATGAACCGTCGCGATGGCGTGAGACCGTCGCGATGGCGTGAGACCGTCGCGATGGTCCGGCCGAGCCGTCGCGATGGCGTGAGCCTATCGCGATGGTGTGACACAATCGCCATGGTCTGAGACCATCGCGATGGTCCACCAAAGTATGAATTTTTGGGATGCGAGTATGGATTCCTAGTGGCGCAAGTGTGCTCTACACGCTGGTGTGGTCGCGTTCTTCAAATTCCGAACTTCGCAGACCATCGCGATGGTCTAACACAGTCGGAATTTTCTGACAGAAACTGAAATTTTACCTTTTCCAAGCTTTCCTGATGCACTGGAGCTCTGTACCTGCAAGAAAACTCAAGAAAACAAAAGCACATGCAAGCACAAAAGCTCTCTCTCACAAGTGAAATGAGGAAAATGAGGTGGAGATGGTGATATGATCAAAACTGAAAATTTTCGCGATGATGGAGATGGAGGTGGGAGATGGTGATGATGATGATGGTGATGAAGATGGTGAAGAAAAAACAAGGAAATAGATGAAAGTGAAGAAAATACCTACAACTCCAACACGTCAACTCTACGTCTTACCATCACACGCTCGTCCTCAAAGCTCGATCCCCGACAACGGCGCCAAAATTTGGTGTAGCTCAGTGATGAGTAGCACCTCCTTTAATGTCAATCCGGGAAGACGTGAGGATGGTATGAAGACCTCGAGCAAGTGACGGCACAAGTGCGTGAGTGAGAAGCACACTAACATGCACACACATACACACACACGCGCACACACGGCAAGACAAAGAGTGAGAAGCAATGGAGTTCTTAGATTACTTTCAAAAGCTCTTACAAGTTCATTTCAATTACAATCTACCTCAAAAATGAGCTCTCTAGCTTCTTTTATAGTTTTTGACTAGCTTTGGCCCTGTCCAGACCTAGTGTCCGGCTTAGTTAAAAATTAGGTTCCAGGGCTTATTTGATTGCTCAAACGAGATCTAATAAATACAAAAATTGGCAGGTAGATACTTCTAAAGCTCCTCAAGCTCAAGGACTCCTTGGCTTGCACAAAATGGAGCTACGAAAATACAAAATGGTATTTACAATGGTGTTTAGTGATTAAAATCACTACTTGTGTAGGGGATTCTTCTGAAGATTTGACATACACTTCTTGGAGCTCCCTACTTGCTCCTTCTTCTTGTGTGTCCTCCTCTTTGATGTGCTCTTGTACTTGTTCTTGACCTTGAGTTCCAACAACAATGTAAAGAGGATCTTGATAAATTATATGCCATCGGACAAGAGCTCCTCAAAAACAAAGAAACAATTTCTAAAGCCCATAAAGATATCAAGAAAAAGGATGAGATTATAAAGAAGTTACAAGACCAAATAACACAAAAGGCCAATGAGGGGACACCAGTAGTTCCAAAATCCACAATGGCTACTGAGGAGATTGAGGTACGTCCTCTCTCTCCCCCCTTACATCATTCGTCAATAAGGAAGGACACATAGATCCAAATTGAACATAATAATCAGGATATTGCAGAACTGAGCCGATAAGAGAGGGCACTATTGGTGTCCTAGCTTACAGCTGAATTCGAAGATCCAATAATCCAGGTCATGAAGGAAGCTTAGATTGAGAGCAAAAACTAGGAACAATTTTTGAAGCCTTTTAATGTACCCTATGGCCTCCTGAAAGAGCAAATGCGGCAATATATAAAGACAACAACAAATAACAATCCTTACACCAACCTCCAATTCAGCAAAGATACATTCAATTATACTCAAGAAGAATTCAAAAAGGCTGATCCTATATGGAAACACACAATTTTGGAAAAGAATCCTACACTACGGGTACAATGGGAGGCATCGCCATATGCGCTTCAGGTAAACCCATCCTTTTGTCCAGTACCCCGCAAACGCTCCTGGTCGCAATTTTGGGAAGGATAGCACCATGGTAGCATAAACAATCAATGGCTAAATTATGTGCTACTACCCAATCCGCCACATAATTACCTCCCAACGGAAGAGTACATGGTAAAAACCATGGAGTTTTGGATAGCTAGATATGCAACTGTTCCGGATTTAGCTGTCAAAATGACAAATAAGATTTTCAGCATGCTTCGTACAGTGATTAAAGTCTTCTAGCATGCCAAATATATAATTTTGGACTTCATCAGCATTACGCAAGGATCCGAAGCGCTCGTTTTTTATCTTTCCACCATCCCGAGCCGCTTAACAATTATGGCATATTATTCTAGACTTATGTTTTTGCCGAGCACGTGAATGCAAACATTTGAAGAAGCTTTTTTCACTAGCTTCTTCTAAATAGATTAAAAAATTTTTGTAAAGATGACTTCGAGCCTTAATGCATGATTGGTGGCTTATGAAACGAGTTTTTTTGCGGATCACCGACAAGCACCCGAGGATGGAGTGAAGTCAACAGAGTGGAAAGAGTTTATGATATGTCACACCAAGCTGCTTAATCAACGAGAGCAAAACACCATTCAAACATACTCACGTCACCACAAAAAGCCTGTCGGGGATGATAGAGTTCAGGAGGAGTGTTGAAGCTCAAGGTCAAGGACAAAGCATGGAAGCGCATCAAAGAAGTGGATACACAAAAAAGAGGAGCAAGTAGGGAGCTCCAAGAAGCACATGTCAACTTTTCAGAAGAAATCCCTATAAATATAGTGACTTTTGTCACTAAAAAACCATTGTAAATACCATTTTCTGTTTTTACAACTCCATTTTGTTCAAGTTGAGGAGTCCTCGAGCTTGAGGAGTATTAGAAGTATCATCCTACCAATTTTCATAATTTTTAGATTCCGTTTGAGTCCCCAAATAAGCGTTGGAACCTAATTTTTAACTAGGCCGAACACTAGGTCTGGACAGGGCCAAAACCACTCAAAAACTTAAAAAGGGCTAGAGAGCTCATTTGAGGGGTTAGCTTGTTGTAGATTTCAGCTTTGTATGAGGGTTCTTTTGTAATTCAAGTACTTCCATTGTTCCACTCTTTGCTCTTACCTTGTGCGTGTGTGTGTGTATGTGTGCATGTTTGTATGCTTTCACTCACGCACTTGTGCACTTCACTTGCTCTTGGTCATCATACTAGTCCTCACATCTCCATGGATTGACATTTATGAGTGTATCGCCTCATGTTGGTACTTGCCATTGTGCTAGAGTGACACCAAATTTGGTGCCGTTGCTGGGGAGAGAGCTTGGAGGACGAGCGTGTGATGGTAAGACGTAGAGTAGCAATGTTGGACAGTAAAAAAAGTCACCATTTTGAGTTCAGTTTCTGAGTTTTTCTTCTTCTTCATCTTCATCATCATCATCATCTCTTCCCACCTTCTTCCTCTCTGATTTTTCTCATTTTTGAGTATACATTCACCTCATTTTTCACTTGCGACGGTAAGGAACAAGTGGTGAGGATGTTCAGAGCTAAAACGCTGAAGAAATCGCCTTCAAAAATCTGAGCGGAAGTATCGCGGAGTGACAAGACCTGCGTTTGGTATCGCGGTGGTGATATCGTGAGTTTGAAGGGTGATTTTTCATCTACACGCTGGTAGGAGTGACAAGGAGGACACAAGGTACACATATCTACCAAAATTTTTGATTTTGGGCTTAAAAATCTCCAAGTATCATGTCCGGTTGAGTTTTGGTATCGTGATACCAAAATTCCCGAGTATCGCGATACTTGTCGAGGTATCGTATCGTGCATGCCCACTTGAGGTATCGCGATACCATTTTGGTATCATATCGTCAAGTGCTCGTATCGCGATCGCAGTCGCCTTGGTGGTATCGTATCGCGACGGTCACAGTATCGTATCGTTGACCAAGTGGTATCGTATTGCCTGAGATCTTGGTATCGTATTGTGCAAAAATGTGGTATCGTATCGTCCATAGAATCAAGATCGTATCGTGAGATTTCCAGTATCGTATCGTGAATTGTTGGTATCGTATCGTGCACCTAGTATCGTATCGTTGAATATTCTGGTATCGTATCGTGAGCAATCTGGTATTGTATCGCGTGATATTCAGTATCGTATCGTGTAATGGTCAGGTATCGTATCGTCCACTAACTTAGT
This sequence comes from Ceratopteris richardii, assembly GCA_020310875.1. Lineage (NCBI taxonomy): Eukaryota > Viridiplantae > Streptophyta > Polypodiopsida > Polypodiales > Pteridaceae > Ceratopteris > Ceratopteris richardii. The sequence continues at coordinate 84,238,997 of CM035427.1, read as the reverse complement.
ATCGTATCGTCGAATGCAGAGGTATCGTATCGTGTGATTTCTAGTATCGTATAGCGACGTTGGTATCGTATCGTGGACTTGGTGGTATTGTCTAGGGAGTGGTAGCGTATCATCTAAGGTGGCATCGTCCATAGTGCTATCGTGTGGAAATCTGGTATCGTATCGCCTGTCCTGAGGTACTCCCTAAGAGATCCTATTTCCCTTTTTTAACCCCCTGAACCCTGAACTGGCATAACTTTCTCATACGAAATCCGTTCGGAGTGATCTTGGGCTCGTTGGAAATCTCGTGGGTATTTTGAAGTTGACCCTCAGGTTGGACTAGGAAGCAAGGGGCTCCATAAGATTTTGAGCAATTCAAGAGCAATCTTGGTCTTGTAGACAAGGCTTATGAACCTAAGCTCAAGTTGATACTTAGGAAGAGATAGATAAAGTACCAAATCACTTTAAACTAAGGTCAACCACACAACCAAGTCAGAGACTCATAACTCAATGGTTAACACTACGTGCTGAGTTCATAGACAAGTGAGTCAAAAATGTCATTTAACTGGGAGAGACTCTTGGCTTCTGAAGACATGCATAGATCCATACCTAGGGAAGATCTTATGTCTATAGTGGAAGGGGAATAGAGGATGTCTCTTCAATACGTATCCACTAACTTGCAAGGAATACCCATCTATCTCGATGGTCTACACAGATCAGTAGCAAGAATGATGAACACCATAGAATCTGAAATAATCCCAAGACCAGCTGTCAAGTACAAGGATGGAGTCTACATGGACAAGATGGGCCAGATCTATGTTGTAACTGAAAAACCTGATCAGATTAATGAAAGAGGAGAGTTAGCTCGAGATTATGCAGCTACCTCACAAAACCCATTCGAGACCTAGCAAAGAACACAAAATGTAATGTTAGGACAAATGAGCCAAGGTCCTAGACCCGATAGACCACATGAACAATTCACCATGCCAGGAATCAACCCCCACGACTACACTAGTCAGAGAATGGGAAATATGAATAGAACTACCTTTAGGACAGAGCCGCCCCAAGGTGTCCCCATCATAATGCAATCTTGGGAGCTAGAAAAAAGAGTGAGACCAATCCAATTGGTCAAATGTATGCGAAATCGTTACGATGGCACAGGAGAGCCCTATGACCACATAGCAGAATTCAAGCAAGTGTTACGAGCGGAGCAAGTGGACGACTTTTTCAGGCAATATGAATCCTTTGGGCTAACTCTCATGGGAATAGCCTTAGCTTCGTTTCAATCCTTGGATCCAAATTCCTTTGGAAATATCGAACAATTCTTCCAAGAATTTGTCTGGGAATTCACCAAGCGAGGGATCAAGCACAATTCATCATCCTTACTACATAGTTTCAAACAAGCTCCCAAAGAGACAGTAAAAAATGCAGCACGAAGGTTTAGTCAATATGTAGACTGATGCCCTGTGACAGAGAGACCTTCTCAGCAAAAAATGATAGCCCTATTTTTAGAAGGTCTAACCAATGGAACATTGAGAATGTTAGTATATGTAAAACGGGTGCAAACTCTGAGCGAGTGTCTTCAAGAATGTATAGATTTGGAAGACAACTTAGCTGAGGATCTCAAAATCACACAAGATCTTACCAAATCAGAGGATACAAGGAGCAATGAAACTCCTAGTTTGAACTATGTGGACGAAGTGGCAGAGTTAGTGGCCAATAAATTAGGGGTACAAGGACAATGGAACTACCAGATTTCTTCCTTGAGATTTCCAATGTTAGGAAGTTGCACACTTTGCGGTGGAGATCATCCATCTCATGTCTGCACCAGAGAAGGATGAGGGTTATCTCAACCTTACCCTTACAGTAGAAAACCGACTCAAGAGCCTAACATGTACTCTTATAGTGAGCAGAAGTACCCCAACCACAATATCGAATACTATCCAGTTAATAGACAACCACAACTACTTGCACCACCCCAATGTAGACCATACGGGTACCCTCCTAGAGAACAAGACAAAGAAGTTCCTAGGTATAACCCTTGTCCAGGACCACGAGGAGCAACTAGACCGTATGAACATGGAGGATATGGCCAACCTCAACCTATACCAGGACAACAACCATCCCACCCACCAGCTCCGACACAAGGGCAAAATGTCACAATACAAGTCGTGTGTCTTGAGTGTGGCAAAGAATAGCTCTTGAGAGATTGTCCCGGACATCGCTCTAGTGCACCAAAGGTTACACCCGTTAATGTGATAGGCCTAGTAGGGGATTCAAGTTCCAGTAGCGATAATGTGGCTCCTATACATGCAATTACGAGGGCACAAGCCTTACAAAAAGCTAAACTAGTAGAGCAATCAGAGCCAAGTGAATCAGGTGAGCCTAGTAAGAGAAAAACAAGAACGTGGAAGGATACTAGGGAGAAAGCCAGTTGTAAGTGGACCAAAAAGTTATCTGAACTAGAAGAAAGCGTGAAAGACGCAAAAACAAAAATAGAAGATATTGCCTCTCAAAGCTCCTTGCATGTCAAAACTCCATCCACACCACCTCATCCCCACCCACTAACCACTATAAATAGACCACCACAAGCAGGATCTGTTCTTGCAAATCCAACCCCAGAACACTTGGACATGATGTTCAAGGCATACCAGGCTCGACTTCAAGAAGGGCCAACACTTGCAAATCTAGACAAGAGTTACCCTAGAGTAGATTTAGAGATTGAACGGACAAAAATGTGCATAAAAATGGTGGAACTAGCTCAAGCTATGTTCGAGGCCAATCAATCATTCAATCAGATGAATGCTATTACACCGGGTTTGCACTTCTAGGGCTTACTAGATAGATTAGAGCAGTTGATAAATAAACCTCAAGTTTCTTTACCTCCACAGGCTCAACCTACTATTGAAAGAGAAAGCTCATCACCACAGAAAGTCTATGTTCCTGACTCCATAGATGAGGGAGAACCTCTTTCAATTCAACAGCACACTCAAAAGTTCTTGCGAGAAATACAAGAAGAGAAATGGACCAAGGAGAAGGATGTTTTCCCTCCTATTCTCGAAATTGATGATCATCATGATCAATTCCCACAAGACATTCCATCTATTTATGGAGACCAAGTAGAGCAACAAGGAGAAGAAAGTTCAAGATTTGAATCGAATTCTTTACAAGAGTTGCCACAGTTCATAGGCCCATGGGAATCTAAATCTCTCCAAATCAGAGCTCCCACAATATTGATAAACAACGAAGACTCAGTGGTTCCAAGAAATACTGATGTCGTGAAGAACACTAAGGTTCAGTGTCATCTCACTGTGGAAGAGCTGCTCAAAGAAAAACCTGAGCTATGGAATCATGTGAAGGATCAGGTTCCAGAACTTGCGTCCAATATGCCAAAAGCAGACTCTAACCAGAAAGTTCCAAAGATACCTCTAGAAAAAATAGGGGACATGAGCGAAGGTGAGAAAGGTAATACTTATCTTCTGATCACCTACCAAGGTTACACAACCAAAGCGATCATAGATTCTGGTGCTTGTGTTGTTATTGCGACCACCTCCTTGTGGAAGCAATGGGGTAAACCTGCATTAAGACCAACTAGAATGCAGCTTCAGATGGCTGACGGCCATGTTCAAAGACCTCTAGGATTGCTAGAAGGGATAACTCTAACCACTTGTGGTGTAGAGTTTGAGCACACCTTTGCTATATGTGACTTTGGTAAAACTAGTACCTACGAAATGATCCTAGGAAGGCCCTTCCTACGACAACTACAAGTTGTACAAGATTGGGGAACCAACTCCTTATACTTGCAAATCTTAGGGGTCATGACCAAGGTAAATTTGAAGGATTACACCTTCAGAGATTGTACCACCCCCCCTACAGTGGAATTCTATCCACAAGGAGCAAGAAGATTCAATCTCTGTGCAGTCTAAAAGTTCATCTGAGACATCCTGGATGCATGAAGATACTCATTTGTGGATGTGCAAGGTCACAAAGGAAGAGGAGAAACGCCTAAAAGCGAGAGAGAAAGGAACTTCTAAAGGAGACTGACCAATTAGAGACCCAGCCTATACACCGATGATCTTCCTAAATGAGGAATTTGAGCCTCATGGTTGGGCAGAAATCTTAGCCACCATGGACATTGTTGTCAATGAACAACAATGGACACCTCATTGTGATGAGGAGGGTTATGATATTTTAGTGTTCATGTGTCATCCTGTGCTAGAAGAAGGTGACCCTAGTGACTTCATAGAAAAAGAAGAGAACGATGATGATCTAGAGTCCCTTGTGATGGATAGTTGCTTTCTTTCAGAAGAGCACTATCTAGAACACATAGGAGTATTTACCCAAAAGGAAGAAGAACCTCTCACAAGCATTAAAATTGTCAATTCAAAGGATGGAAGTCAAGGAGGTCAAAAGAAAAAGAAAAGACAAGGAGTGAAACAAGAAGAGAAGGAATCATTGTTCGAAGTACCAAAGAATTTCGAGAAATACGAAGTTGAGGACCGAAAAATTTTGGTAGGAATGCCTAAGAGAGAGGCCACCACAGGAGAAGCATATGATAACAAAGAAAAGACCAAAAAAGTCGTAGTCACCATTGAAGAAAATGAAGAGAGATGTACATACATAGGAAATGACCTAACTAAAGAAGAGGAAGCAGAGTTGGTAGCTTTGTTAAGGGAATATAGGGACGTGTTTGCTTGGCACTATAGAGACTTGAAGGGAGTAGATCTGAAGGTTTGTTCTCATACGATCCCCATGATAGCAGATGCAAAGCCCACCAAACAGAAGCCCTACACATATAATGACACCTATGCAGCCAAAATAAAAGAAGAAATCGACAGATTGATTGAAGCCGGATTCATCTATAAAATTGAGCATACTGAATGGGTGTCCCCCGTTGTAGTGGTGCCCAAGAAGAATGGAAAGTTACGTGTGTGTATTAACCTTAAAAAAGTTAATGCTGCTACAATTAGAGATAGCTATCCACTTCCAATCACTGATCATTTATTGGAGCGTGTTGCGGGCAAGGAAGTTTATAGCTTCCTTGATGGATTTTCACGTTACAACCAAGTAGCCATTGCCACAGAAGATCAACACAAAACGGCCTTTGCTAGAGAGTGGGGAGTCTTTGCATTTCGTGTGATGCCATTTGGGCTGACTAATGCACCTGCAACCTTCCAACGGCTCATGTGTCATGTCTTCAAAGAGTTCTTGCAAAAGAGCTTAGAAGTATATGTGGATGATTTATGTGCTCATTCCCAAGAAAGGAGACGTCACATTCCTGAGCTCAGACAAATCTTCAACAAGTGTAGACAATACCGAGTGTGTCTGAACCCAAAAAAGTGTGTGTTCATGGTACATCAAGGTAAAATCTTAGGTCATATTGTTTCTAAGAACGGAATATCAATAGATGAGGACAAAGTAAAAGCCATAGCAGAGCTGCCGAGGCCAAGGAATGTTAAAGAGGTACAAGCCTTTATGGGCCATTGTGGATATTACCGTAGGTTTATTCACATGTATGCAATTATAGCTAAGCCTCTTTATGCCTTGTTGACAAAGTTTGAGTGGAAGCACGAATGCGAGAAGTCCTTCAATGAGTTGAAAAAACGCTTGTGCACAGCACCAATACTGACCACTCGGGATTGGCATAAACCATTCCATGTACATGTGGATGCATCCAATTATGCAATAGGATGTGTGTTGTCACAACCCACAGGTGAAGGCAATCTAGATTTGCCCATAGCATATGCGAGTAGACAACTAAATGCTACAGAACGAAATTATACAACAACTGAGAGAGAAGGCTTAGGCATGGTATATGCTGTGAAGAAGTTTAGACACTATCTATTGGCCAACAAGTTCAAATTTTTCACTGATCATCAAGCTTTATTATACTTGGTCAATAAACCTTGCAACATAGGACGCTTAGTAAGATGGTTCCTCTTACTAATGGAATATGACTTTGAAGTGGTTGTTAGGCAAGGTAAGACCCACCTCAGAGCGGATCACCTTTCTCGCATCACTTCAGGAGAGCCAGTGCAAGGAGTGTCTGATGAATTGCCCGATTCTTATCTGTTCAATCTAGAAGTTGTTCCTAAATGGGAAAATAAATTGGTACCAGTCCTAACCTTTGGACCCGCAAATAAGAAGGTGAAGACGAACAAGGATGAAATTGTGCGGTCACGAAGCTATCAAATATTGGCAGGAACCATGTATAAACAAGATACGGAAGGTGTTTTAGCTTGTTGTGTCGACGACGATGAACATAGTAGTTGGTTGCAACAAGCCCATGAAGGATTTCTAGGGAATCAATATTCTAAACAACGAACATTGCAAAATCTAAAACGTTTGGGAGTGTATTGGCCTAGTATAGACAAAGAAATTCATGAGTGGATCAAGAATTGTCCTATGTGCCAAAAGAGACCCCCGGTGGAGCATGCGACTCTTTATCACATATCATTAATTCCAGATTGGAGTCCTCCATTGGTAGAAGTTCTAAGATCAGGAACATTACCTAGCGAAGCTAGTCTAGCAAGAAGACGAAGCATGGAGAAAGAGGCTAAAGACTATGCCTTAGTAGGCAAAAACATATATCGGAGAGGCAAAGATGGTTACTTAAGACTGTGTGTTCACGAATCAGATTATTTGAAAGTCTTAGAAACAGCCCATAGCAGTGTTGCACGCAGACATTTTGGTCCTGACCGAGTAATTAAGACTATTTTATTCTCAGGTCTTTGGTGGGCCACTCTTCATATGGATGCACATACCTATGTGAAGAAATGTGACACATGCCAACGTGCCCAGTACCCAATTAGAAAAGATGAGATGCCTTTGAGGCCAATGATGGGAGGACGTGCATTCTCAAAGTGGGGCATAGACTTTGTAGGTACTATCAACCCCCCAGCTAGAAACTCCCATGCAGAGTACATTATTGTAGCCACAGATTATCTCACAAAGTGGGTAGAAGTAAAAGCTACAACAAAGAATGATTCTCAAACAACAACTAAGTTCTTATTTCAGAATGTGTTCGCGAGATATGGACTTCCAATAGAGTTAGTAAGTGATAGAGGCACACACTTCTTGAATGAAGTCATTGAAAATCTCCTCCAAGAGTTCTTGGTGATACATAAGAAGTCTTCCCCCTATCATCCACAAGCTAACGGACATGATGAGAGCACAAACAAGATCCTATGTAATGTACTAACCAAACTCATAAATAATAAACGCTCTGATTGGGACAAACAACTTCATCATGCTGTTTGGGCTTATCGAGTTGCCTACAAAACGGTACTCAATGCCACCCCATTTCAGATGATCTTCAGAAAAAATGTTGTGCTACCTTTGGACTTCCTAATCCCAACTTTAAAAGTAGCACAAGAGCAAGAGTGGAATGGACATGAGTTGTCATCTAGGATCGTTGATCTAGAACACTTAGGTGAGACAAGGCTACGAGCGGCGGCAGGCATCTATGCTGCAAAGAAAAGGCAAAAGGCATACTTCGATGCACATATCAAAGATAAAGGCTTGAAAGAGGGAGACCTAGTGTTGGTTTATACCCTAAAGCAACATGCCCGTAAATTGGAAAAAAGAGGATGTGGACCCATGATCATTAATAGAATTTCCACTAGCGATGTAGTTCAATTGGCCACACTAGAAGGTGATATCCTGCCAAACTATATCAGTGGTTGTCGAGTCAAGCTATATCAAGAACCCCTTACAGAGGATATGCTAAAGAGACTCAACATTGCTAAGAAACGAAAAGAAGAAGAGTTAAGGGTTAGAGAAGAAGCACAGGCAGAGGCTAGAGAACGCATTAGGAGAAATAAGTTAAGATGCCTAGGCCTAGATATTAACCATGAGGCCCCAAGATACCACATGGCCATGTGTCGAACATCAAGTGCACTCACTTCTCAAATAATTGATCGATGTGCATTTGTGAACATAGCAGTAGGACAAGGGGAGGATGTAAGGACTATGAGAGCATTGATTGACTCAGGTGCAGCAATTAGTGCAGTTAGACTTTCATACTGGCAAGACTTGCAATTGAACATAAAGCCTATAGAAGCCTATCTCATAGGCTTGGGAGGTGTGGAAACCCCTTGTTTGGGAGAGGTGGAACTTCCCATCTATGTTCGAGATGTTCCAATGAAAGTCAAAATGCTAGTATGTCATGATGAGGACATTAAAGAGCCACTTGTCTTGGGTCAAGATTGGATTTACGACCATGCAGTCAACTTGAATCTACGAAGTCAAATCCTTCAAGTTTGGGCACCTAAACAATGCATCACATTAGAATTAGAGAACTGCATGAGCACAAAGCCAAGTTGCACACACTCTTAGTTCTTCCGAAACTAATCTTCGTAAAGAAAATGTCGTGTGTGTCAAAAACCCTATGAAGCAAAAGGACTCAATCATGGGAGCACAAGCTCAAAGGGCAGCAAACCACTCTTCTTCTTCACATACTAATGCAAGTATAACTCGACCAAAGAGGCAAGCAAAAATAACAACTGCTATATCAATTAGACAGGCGGAATTCAAGAAGAAAGAAGCTCAGGGCATGACGTAGATTTGGGTATGAAAAGGCGAACAACCACCAGCCTTGTCACAACCCTTCCCAGTCAGGCGAGTCAACCATGCTAAAAGAAGCACCAAGAAACGAGGACCAGCGCAATCCTACAGTCTTCGACAAATTTGGGTACCAAAGCAATCGAGGGAGGCCGACCATGATAACGTACAAATTTGGGTGCCAAAGAAGTTAGTTGCGGCTCAACAAGGGCGATTACAAATGTGGGTACCCAAGACACTCTTACATGCACAAACACCACAAATCTCCCTCACAAGCAAAGTTTCCACAAAGATGCCAAGGAGAAGAAAGGGTCAACACCAAACACAAAGAACCAAAGCAGATCAGCCCACCTCTTCGACAATCATAAAAAGGCAACCAAAAGGGGTATGGATTTGGAAGCCCAAAGTATAAGCAGCTTCCACAAAATCAAAGAGCCAACCACGCTCGATACCAAATTTTAGACACCATTCCATGATGAAAGGGCCAGAAGTGATCTCCACAAAGCCTATTACCATTCTCAAATGGATCCCTATAAGGAGGATTACATCATTGCATGATTCAATCGACACCTCCAAACAAAGATTGCATCAAGTTTAGAATTAACATCAAAATGCCTCGACCAACAACAACCATGTGCCTTTGGCATAACCTTGTCTTTTGCACCATTCAGGTCATGCATTTCCAAAGTATGCATTAATCTAGGGCCACATTACACGGCCGTGCATAGACACAACTGAGAATCCCAGGCCCATGCAACACATTGGACATATGTAAAATATTTTATTGATACTAACATCTTTCTTCTTGTTTTGTGACCTTGTTTTAAAAAAAAATCCGAAAGAAAGAAATGGGATTGTGTGTTTGACGAATCCCCAATGTGAACCATCAACAACGGAAACAAGCTGATGGTCAATCATCAGGATGGAAGTACAACACGAAGAGTTAAAGATCGATGGAATTTTCACCATGGTAAGAATTGTATGCTTCAACAACAACATAACCATAATCTATTAGGAAACCTCTTCGTCGGCTTACCCTTGAGCACATAACTCAGGTTCCAACTTCTTGCACCATAATTCTTCCAATGCATTTCCCAAGTATGCATGCATAGGGCTACATTACAGAGCCGTGCACAAGGCACATTCTTCTTCTAACCCATGCACTAATGCACTTACCCATCAGTCATTATGGGTCACAAGTACTTGGTATGAAAACTAGGGAAGCCCTCTTTGGAAGAACCAGAGGACATCACGGCGACAACATCTAGAGCCAGGAAGCAATCCACCACAATAGTTGCTCATAATCAACATTGACAACCTCTTTCGAGTAGCTCACAATTTTTGAAAGCTCCCAAAGACACCATCTAGCAGGAATACACAGATGAAGCCCATACAAAGGTCGCAATGATAAAATGATGAACCAGACAACTGCCCAAGCTACAATGGGAAGATGGACCGCTCCTACTGATACATGAACGACACTACCTCTCAATGTACTACATGGGACAACCACTACAACAAGGGTCTGTCAGGGATGACAGACTCAAGAGGGGGGGGAAGGGAGTGTTGAATCTCAAGGTCAAGGACAACGCATGGAAGTGCATCAAAGAAGTGGATACACAAAAAAGAGGAGCAAGTAGGGAGCTCCAAGAAGCACATGTCAACTTTTCAGAAGAAATCCCTATAAATATAGTGACTTTTGTCACTAAAAAACCATTGTAAATACCATTTTCCATTTTTACAACTCCATTTTGTTCAAGCTGAGGAGTCCTCGAGCTTGAGGAGTATTAGAAGTATCATCCTACCAATTTTCATAATTTTTAGATTCCGTTTGAGTCCCCAAATAAGTCTTGGAACCTAATTTTTAACTAGGCCGGACACTAGGTCTGGACAGGGCCAAAACCACTAAAAGACTATAAAAAGGGCTGGAGAGCTCATTTGAGGAATTAGCTTGTTGTAGATTTCAGCTTTGTAAGAGGGTTCTTTTGTAATTCAAGTCCTTCCATTGTTCCACTCTTTGCTCTTACCTTGTGCGCATGTGTGTGTATGTGTGTGCATGTTTGTATGCTTTCACTCATGCACTTGTGCACTTCACTTGCTCTTGGTCATCATACCGGTCCTCACGTCTCCACGGATTGACATTTATGAGGTGTATCTCCTCACGTTGGTACTTCCCATTGTGCTAGAGTGACACCAAGGAGGGATGTGTAGAAGGGGAATCAAGCAAGAAGAGAAGAAGAAGAAAGTCAAAGACCAAAACTGCTCAATAAAGAAGGAAGATGATAAAGCAAAAGAACCACCCTCTGCCCAAAGCCCCGCAGGGGCATGCATCAAGCAATAAAACGCTAAACATCCAGGTCTTGAGCAGTGGAATTAAAGAATATCAAGAACTAGGACATTTCATGGGAAGGACGGACCAGGGCCAGGAAGCATCCATGAAGAAGTGCAAGAAGATACTTGGCAGGTAATAATCCTCCCACTCATAGCGTGCATTGGCAACAAAGTAAACAGGCTCAGAGCAATACAACAGGGTTAGATGTGTGAAGATAAAGATAAATCAGAAGACCAAAAGTTAAAAAGAGGTAGAGGCTGAAAAGTTGAAGCGGGTGACTAAGAACAGCACATTCTTAGCAACTAATGGTGTGCGTGGCAGCCCGACTTAATACAACAAGCCAGATTTGTGATATAAGGAATACCAAGGGGATTATAGAAGCAAAAGACATACGTTGGATAAAATAACAAATTGTTTTACAGTCCTTATCGCTTCTTCGACCATGGGGTGCATGTATTCAAAAGCCTTAGACAAGACCAAAAGCATGTCAAGGGACGACAGAGACAAAGAGGGGGAGAGTGTTGCAGAGTGTGGCAGAGCACAAAGGCACAAAAGGGGAGCTCCAAAATTTTCAAATTAATGGGCTTATTTTTTCTTCTTCAAGTCTTAGGAAAACCCCTCAAGCCATGTAAATGCACTAGAGGAGTCCTGTAGATGCATAATCCCAAATCATTGTAATATATTTCTTGTAAAATAGTAGGAAAATAGAGATTAGTGAATAAAGTGTCAGTCACTTGTGGGAAAGGACCATTTTTTAGGGCACATGTATATAAGTCACTTGGTGAATCTTTTGTAAGGACTTTTTTGCCATTGTGAAGAAGGAGAACTCGTGATTTTTGTATTTGCCTCTTTCCTGTTGATTTCCATCTTCTCTTGGATCTTCTATGTGTGTGCAATGCTTGGAATGTGTGTGTTGGACTATTATCTACCGCTTCCCATTGTTTTTGAGCGACTGTAGTGTGCGTGTGAGCTTGTGGAAGTTGTGGAGTGAGTGTGTGTGTTTCCCACCATTCACTATTTTGGTCATAACTTGAAGCACATTTGTCAAAATCAAGTGGAATCACCTCTAGTAGAAGCGCCTCCTTGAGAGCTTCGAAAGGAGCCTGGTGTTGGCCATATTCAGAGTTCAAAGCTAAGAGAAATCCTTGATTTAGTGAAAACTACTGTAAGTGGTATGGCGACAGACACTTTCATTAGTTCAATGAGTTTGAGAGGTAGATGAGTCTTTTCTCATGCATATAAGCTGAGCCACTTCATTTTCCATCATGTGTGCACATGTCCTCATACACTTGGTTAGGTCGTTTGATCGGATTGACAAATAAGCATGTGTTAATTTCCCACTATACGTACTTGTGTGGCAAATGAGGTATAGTCTCTTTGGCACAAGTCCTTAAGTCTTATCAACTTAAGTACACAACACACACACACACACACACACACACACACACATATATATATATATATATATATATATATATATATATATATATATATATATATATATATATATATATATATATATATATATATATATATATATGTGTGTGTGTGTGTGTGTGTGTGTGTGTGTGTGTGTATGTATGTATGCTTACACATACATACATAAACATACAGGTACACATACATACATATACACACACATACATGATAAATACATGCACACATACACATACACACTCTACAACTGTTGCAAGTGATGGTCCAAGCACTCTAAAGGGGTCTCATTGTGAGAACCTAAAAATGGAGAAAAGTCATCCATGAAAGTTCTAAGTGTTTCCAGCAATAAGGGTCCAAAAATGAGGTTGAAATTCCTGTTAAAGGTGGTTGGAACATTTTTGAGTCCAAATGGCATTTTTACATACACATATGTTCCCCAAAGTGTGATAAAAGCAGTCTTTTCATGATCCTCTAGGTGTATGGATATTTGATTATAGCCACTAAAGCCATCCATAAAGCTATATAATGCATGTCCAGCCACTTCTTCAATGACCTGCTCTGCAAATGGCATTGGGAATCCATCTGGAGTGGTCACCTTGTTGAGTGCTCTAAAGTCAACACAAATTCTAAATTTGTTGGTATTCTTCTTTGGTACTACAACCATAGGTGAGAGAAGATATCGAGGTATGAGGATCAGCTCAAGAAGGAGCAGGCAGTCATTGCCGAATGGGAAAAGAGATACATGGATGATACCACGGCACTAAGGATGAAGTGGAAAACCGCATAAAATAGGTGCATAGAACAATGTAAAGAGGATCTCGATCAATTAGATGCCATCGGACAAGAGCTTCCCAAAAACAAAGAAACAATTTCTAAAGCCTATAAAGATATCAAGAAAAAGGATGAGATTATAAAGCAGTTACAAGACCACATAGCACAAGAGGCCAATGAGGGGACATCAGTAGTTCCAAAATCCACAACGACTACTGAGGAGATTGAGGTACGTCCTCTCTCTCCCCCTTACATCATTCGCCAATAAGGGAGGACACAGAGATCCAAATTGAACATAATAATCAGGATATTGTAGAACTGAGCGGATAAGAGAGGGCACTATTGGTGTCCCAGCTTACCGCTGAATTCAAAGATCAAATGATCTAGGTCATGAAGGAAGCTAAGATCGAGAGCAAAAACTTGGAACAAATTTTGAAGCCTTTTAATGTACCCTATGGCCTCCTGAAAGAGCAAACGCGGCAATATATAAAGACAACGACAAATAACGATCCTGACACCAACCTCCAAATCAGCAAAGATACATTCAATTATACTCAAGAAGAATTCAAAAAGGCTGATCCTATATGGAGGCACATAATTTTGGAAAAGAATCCTACACTATGGGTACAATGGGAGGCATCGCCATATGCGCTTCACGTAAACCCATCTTTTTGTCTAGTACCCCGCAGATGCTCCTGGTCGCAATTTTGGGAAGGAGAGCACCAGGGTAGCATAAACAATCAATGGCTAAATTATCTGCTACTACCCAGTCCGCCACATAATTACCTCCCAATAGAAGAGTACATGGTAAAAACCATGGAGTTTTGGGTAGCTAGATATGCAACTGTTCTAGATTTAGCCGTCATAATGACAAATAAGATTTTCAGCATGCTCCGGACAATGATTAGAGTCTTCTGGCATGCCAAATATACATTTTTGAACTTCATCGGCATTACGCAAGGATCTGAAGTGCTTGTTTTTTATCTTTCCACCATCCCGAGCCGCTTAACACTTATGGCATATTATTTTAGACTTATGTTTTTGTTGAGCACGTACATGCAAACATTTGAAGAAGCATTTTTCACTGGCTTCTTTGAAATAGATTCAGAAATTTTCGTAAAGATGACTTCGAACCTTAATGCACGATTGGTGGCTTATGAAACAAGTTTTTTTGCGGATCACTGACAAGCACCCGAGGATGGAGTGAAGTCAACATAGTGGAAAGAGTTTATGATATGTCACACCAACCTGCTTAATCAACGAGAGCAAAACACCATTCAAACATACTCATGTCACCAAAAAAAGCGTGTCGGGGATGACAGAGTTCAAGAGGAGGGATGTGTGGAAGGGGAATCAAGCAAGAAGAGAAGAAGACTAAAGTTAAAGAACAAAACTGCTCAATAAAGAAGGAAGACGATAAAGCAAAAGAACCAACCTCTACCCAAAGCCCCACAGGGGCAGGCATCAGGCAACAACGCTAAACATCCAGGTCTTGAGGAGTGGAATTAAAGAATATCAAGAACCAAGACATTTCATGGGAAGGACAGACCATGGCTAGAAAGCATCCATGAAGACGTGCAAGAAGATACTTGGCAGGTAATAATCCTCCCACTGCCCAAAGCCCCGCAGGGGCAGGCATCAAGCAACAACGCTAAACATCTAGGTCTTGAGGAGTGGAATTAAATAATATCAAGAACCAAGACATTTCATGGGAAGGACGGACCAGGGCCAGGAAGCATCCATGAAGAAGTGCAAGAAGATACTTGGCAGGTAATAATCCGCCCGCTGATAGCGTGCGTTGGCAACAAAGTAAACAGGCTCAGAGTAATACAACAGGGTTAGATGTGTGAATATAAAGACAAATCAGAAGACCAAAAGTTAGAAAGAGGTAGAGGCTAAAAAGTTGAAGTGAGTGACTAAGAACAGCACATTCTTAGCCACTAATGGCGAGCGTGGAAGCCCGACTTAATATAGCAAGCCAGATTTGTGATATAAGGAAGACCAAGGGGATTATAGAAGCAAAAGACATACGTTGGATAAAATAACAAATTGTCTTACAGTCCTTATCACTTCTTCGACCACTGGGTGCGTGTATTCAAAAGCCTTAGACAAGAGCAAAAGCCTGTCAAGGGACGACAGAGATAAGGAGGGGGAGAGTGTTGCAGAGTGTGGTAGAGCACAAAGGCACAAAAGGGGAGCCCCAAAATTTTCAAATTAATGGGCTTATTTTTTCTTTTTCAAGTCTTAGGAAAACCCCTCAAGCCATGTAAATGCACTAAAGGAGTCCTCTAGATGCATAACCCTTTTTTAGGGCACATGTATATAAGTCACTTGGTGACTCTTTTGTAAGGACTTTTTTGCCATTGTGAAGAAGGAGAACTCCTAATTTTCGAATTTGCCTCTTTCCTATTGATTTCCATCTTCTCTTGGACCTTCTATGTGTGTGCAATGCTTAAAATGTGTGTGTAGGACTGTTATCTACCCCTTCCCACTATTTTTGAGCGACTGTAGTGTGCGTGTGAGCTTGTGGATGTCGTGGAGTGAGTGTGGGTTCCCACCATTCACTGTTTTGTTCATAACTTGAAGCACAGTTGTCAGAATTAAGTGAAATCCCCTCCAGTAGAAGCGTCTCGTTGAGAGCTTCGAAACCAACTCGTATTGGCCATATTCAGAGTTCAAAGCTGAGGGATATCCTCAATTTAGTGAAAACTACTCTAAGTGGCATCGAGACAGACACTTTCAGTATTTCAATGAGTTTGAGAGGTAGATCAGTCTTTTCTCATGCATGTAAGCTGAGCCATTTCATTTTCCATCGTGTGTGCACATGTCCTCATACACTTGGTTAGGTCGTTTGATCGGATTGACAAATAAGCGTGCGTTAATTTCCCACTATACGTATTTGTGTGGCAAATGAGGTATAGTCTCTTTGGCACAAGTCCTTAAGTCTTATCGACTTAAGTACACAATATATATATATATATATATATATATATATATATATATATATATATATATATATATATATATATATATATATATATATATATATATATATATATATATATATATATATATATATATATATATATATATATATATATATATGCTTACACATACATACATAAACATACAGGTACACATACATACATATACACACACATACATGATAAATTCATGCACACATACACATACACACTCTACAACTGTTGCAAATGATGGTCCAAGCACTCTAAAGGGTCTCATTGTGAGAACTTAAAAATGAAGAAAAGTCATCCATGAAAATTCTAAGTGTCTCCAGCAATAAGGGTCCAAAAATGAGGTTGACAGTTCTGTTAAAGGTGGCTGGAGCATTTTTGAGTCCAAATGGCATTTTTACATACACATATGTTCCCCAAAGTGTGATAAAAGCATTCTTTTCATGATCCTCTAGGTGTATGGATATTTGATTATAGCCACTAAAGCCATCCATAAAGCTATATAATGCATGTCCAACCACTTCTTCAATGACCTGCTTTGCAAATGGCATTGGGAATCCATCTGGAATGGTCACCTTGTTGAGTGCTCTAAAGTCAACACAAATTCTAACTTTGTTGCTATTCTTCTTTGGTACTATAACCATAGGTGAGAGCCACCCTGAGTGTTCCACAGGAATGATGATTCATGCATCTTCCATCTTCTGTATTTGCACATAAACAACTTCAACATATTTTGGGTTGAATCTATAACTTTGTCCCCTTATTAGTTTGGATCCATCAACCAGAGGGATTCTGTGCTCTCCATAATTGGAAGGTACTCCTTCTAAGTGTTTATAATGCCAAGCAAAAACATCTACATAGTGGGTCAAGAAGGATTTTACCTTTTGAAGGAGCCTTGGGTGGCTCCACAACCAAGTGGCCACCAAAATAGGATGATTGTTGTCCTAAGTGCCTAATTGTATTTCTTTGATAGGGTTTCTCTCTACCATAGTATTTTTGTTCTCATCTCCAACCTTGTTTTCTTCCACTAGCTATTCATGCATCGTTTCATAAGCAGGGATATTTTGGATCTCAATGCATTCCTCTTTGTCCTGCATCCATCCTGTAGAGATTTCTTGAATTGGGAAAGAACATTCTTCACTAGTATGTTTTACCTTGTCTTTAGCTTTAGTAACTTCCTTCTCTATTGTTGTCGCATCCTCCTTCTGTGGTTTGTGATGGGCTCTTCCAATCCATCAACCTGAACTTTCTCCTGATTTTCGTCATAACATTCAGATTTGCAAGAATTATTAAGAAAAATTCCAAAACAAGAGAAGAGTTGCCTACTTGGATCCAATTTAGAATATCCTCTTCTTCCTCAAAATCTATTTGGGGTTGGTCCTCTATTTTTGGTTCCATGCAAATGCCAACTGTTTGCATCATGCTGGTGTTCCCTTGATTATCTGGGCCTCCTCTAAATGTATATGTGTTAGCTCTTGCCCTTTCTTTTGTACCCACATAGTGTCTTTACCCAATCGTGGATGACACTTGCATGCCTCAGCCATGGTCTTCCAATTAAGAGGGGAAATCCTCTTTCAACCTGGGGTAGTCTTAAAACCACAAAATCCAAAATGAAGAGATTACCTTGTACTTCAAGTGGAACTTTTGGGATCACTCCCAAGGGCCTTACTTTGCTTTGATGTGCCAAAGTAATAGTGAAATTTGTAGGGCTTGAAGGGTGGAGTCCAATCTTTTCCATTGTATGTTCAGGCATCAAGTTAATGCCAGAACCACCATCCGCAATAACCCCTTGAAACTCATGACCTTTTATAGATATTGTCAGCCAAGGACTCTTATAATCTATAAGGACTACTTCCCCTCCAATTTTACCTTTATGCATAACAACAATCTTTGCCACCAAACTTGTAGTGGAAGCCTCATCAATTATCTACAAGAGTTGTGACTTGAATTTCCCATCCATCTTTATTAAATCAAATATACTAACCTCCTTTTTCATGGACTTGAGTAGTTTTGAAGCCTCTAATTCCTTAAGAACATGGGTTCCAATTGACTTATCAAACTCTTCATGAGCCCTATTGAATGCATGCCCAATGGCATCACTGGTACATATGAGATCTCCTTTTGGTGGCCTTGTCTTCAAATGTCTCTTTGTCATTGTTCAATCCATTAATTCTTGATTCTTGAGCTATATCTACTTGATCATTTCCCTTGTTTCTTGTCTGCACTGTAAAAGATTCAATTTCTTCTAACTGCACCACCCTGGTAGATGGTGATGGCCCATTGACTTGATCTAACATTTCTTTTTTGTGCACAAAAATCATTTCAATGTGGGGCCGAGATGAAGAGGCTTGATTCTTAGGACAACAATTTGTATAGTGGTTACTAGCCTTTGGGCAGTTCTTGCAAGGGGGGGGGGGGCATTTTCTGGTAGAGTGCACCTACTTTGATAGTGTCCACATTCTCCACATCGGAAACAAATGATTGGCCTCCTAGGCCCATTTCCAAAGTTATTCCTCTGTCTAGGGTTGTAATTATTACCTTGATTGGGTGTAGCCACCATCACATTTGCTTGTGGTAAGGGTCCTCTTTGTGTCCAATATGTTGTTGCAGGTATTCCCCTTGATTGGCATTCCTAGGCCTCATGAACAGCTTTCTTGCATAATTGGCAAGTCACACTTAAGAGGGGACATTCATTTACTATATGACCTTTCTTGCTGCACATGGTAGACCAAACTCCACTCTTGATGCCACCTACTTTGAGTTCCTACAACTCCTGTCGCAGCTGAGCCGATTCCTCTGCTTGGGCCTCCTCCTCCTTTTAGAGCTTTAATGCCTCAATCTCCCTCCTCAACTGAGTAACAACATTTTCCGCCTCTTTATGGGGTTTATTCCTTTTTAATCCCTCCACCTCCTTCCTTAGTTGAATTACTGGATCCTCCATTTCTGTAGAATATGGTAGTTGAGAAGAAGTTGCTCCATACTATTGCCTTATCTACTCTAGTTGTGTAGCTGTGTTGATGAATTCCTCTATGGAGGCTGTAGGCAACACTAATTCCTTGATTTTACATTGGGTGGTCATTGGAAGTGGCTTAGCTAACCATTTCTTAACAAAAAAAGTCATGTGGAGGATCTGGCAACTTAGCCATTAGTGCCTTAACCCTAGTTACAAAGTCTAGAAATTTCTCACGTGGACCCAATCTCAAGTTTTCTAATTCCTCTTTTATGATCTCTGCAGTATTTTCATGCTAGAATTGATTTTTAAATGCATCTTTCACTAAGTCCCAAGTTGTAAAATGGTTCTCAGCAAATTGCCCGAACCATTTATCTACTAATCCTTCTAATGTGGCAGAGAAGAGTATCAAAAAGGCATCCTCCCTGCCCATTAAGCCTCTAGTTTTGCATAGTGCTAAAAACCTTCTAATATGCTCGTCCGCATCTTCCTGAGCTAGGCTTTTGAACAAAGGAAAATTTATATTTAATCTTGATAGTAGGGTTTCCAAGTCTACCTGTCCTGCCATGCTCTTTACTGATGAAGTTGACGAAAGTGGACTGGAGGATCTTCTAATAGAATTCCTTCTTGTTTGCTTGCAGGTGACCCTCAATTTTTTGGATCGGGTTGCGGTCATGGGCTATTCATAGTCTTCTTAGTATGAGATAATTGATAAGAATATTTACTTCTTAGTCCAATGAAGTAGTTTGTCAGCACTTGAACTCTTCTATGATTTCCACTTGGGTTCTCCTATGCTCAAATCTCCTTGGAAGTCGCACCGGACGTGCCAAATTTTGTTGGGGGATTCTTGGACAAGAAGGGATTTGAGTGTTTGTAGGAGAAAAGGGAAAGACAAGAAGAGAAAATACACACTGGAAGCCTCTGCTGATTGATTATAATAAGACAATTACAATGGTGATGCACAATACAATCCAATGTTTTTGTGCAAAATCCCATAGAGTGCTCAATTACAAAATACCAAATACCCAAAGTCTTGTTGTTGCCGGACTCCTCTGCACCAAACCTCCACCTTCTCCAAGCCTGCACTTGTGCACACCTTGCACCAAGCTTCCAATAAGGGGAAGGGATGGAAACCTTCTATCGGCGCACGTGCACACTGCAATGAGACCTTGGGATCCTTCGGGGACTAGCTTAGCACTTCTCTGCACACTTCCTTAGTCACTCTTCATGCACACCTTGCCTTCACTTCTCTGTGTCGCACACTGGGTGACTCTTGCACTTCTCTCTCTTGCCTCACTTAGACTATGCTCTCTTGCTTAGTCTTAGAATAGTCCAAGAATAGTCCTTTCGTTGATTTGAGTGTCGATTCATGTACACTCCTAACTGCAAGAGTATCTTGGTGCTCACTTTGTTGTCCCAAGATTGTCTTTACAAGTGGCAGCCAACGAATCCTTGTTTTGTCTTGTAGTGACTTTAGACTAAAACAAAAAAAAATTAATTAGGGGGTCATACTTTCACATCTGCGTATGCTGCCGCTTCACATACCTTCACATTTCCCTTTTAATTCTTCACTTATGCACATAAGAGAGGGTTCACATGAACCTTCCAAACACTTTAAAAACACTTTGAATCTTAGGGAAATTAGAGAAATACCTCTGCAACCTGCAACCACTTTCTCCAATTTACCCTTTGTGGACAATTAACTCTGCACTACTTGTGGACTTTGACACTTAAACTTTGAACACTTTGACTTTGACCTTGATTGGTTTGACTTTGAACCTTTGACTTTGACTTTAGTTGACTTTGACTTCAATTGACTTTCACTATAGTTGACTTTGACCAATATAACTTTTATGGATGCAACAAGCTTACATACATACTTTGGATACCTTTTATCTTTGAACCCTTCTCATTGCTCCATGAAAACATCATCGGAAATGTAACCATTCAAAAAAGCATTTTTCACATCTAATTGACATAGTTTCCAACATTTACATGCAACAATGGCTATTAATGTCCTTATAGTTGTTATCTTTGCCATAGGACTATAAGTCTCATCATAATCTATACCATATGTTTGAGCATAGCCTTTCACAACAAGTCTAACTTTATACCTAGACACACTTCCATCTGCATACCTCTTTGTCTTGTAGACCCATTTGCATCTAATGATCTTCTCACTATTTGGTTTAGGAACCAAATCCCATGTCTCATTTTCCATCAATGCATCATACTCTTCCTGCATAGCTTTCTCCCAATTCTCCTTAACGTTTGCCTCTAGATATGTAGAAGGGTCTTCCTCTGCCTTCACCATATAAGCATAATCCTTAGTGCTTAGAAATGAAGTATCATAGCTATACCTTGTAGGTTTCCATTTGTGTCTTGAAGACCTTCTAAGTTCTCCACTCCTTGAGGTTTCTGGTTCATCACATTCAGGATCAAACCTTGGCCTTTCTTCAACTTCAACTTGTGCTTCATTATTGTCTTCTTCATCAAATATTTGAACCTTTGATTTACCTTTCTTTTGATTCAAGGTTTCTTCATCACCTGCATGAATATTAATTGTACTTGCATACCAAGTACCTTTTTCAGCAAATGTAACATCCTTTGACACAAGGAATTGCTTTGTGGATGGACTCCACAACCTATAACCCATCTGTTTATCATCATATCCAATGAACACATACTTTTCAACTTTAGGTTTCAATTTATGCCTCAATTGAGATGGCACATATGCATATGCCAAACATCCAAATACTTTGTAATGATCTAAGGTAGGTCGCTTACCCCACCATGCCTCATAAGGTGTCATACTTTGCAAAGCTTTACATGGTAACCTATTAACCAAGTACGTAGCTGTCTTTATAGTCCCAACCCACAAATAATTGGGGCAATTCTTTTCTTTCATCATTGACCTTGCAAACTCAACAAGAGTTCTATTTCTCCTTTATTCTAGACCTTGAGGAGAATACCTGCAAGTAACTTCTCTTTTTATACATGCATTCCATAATTAATCATCGAACTCATTAGAGAAATACTCTCCCCTCCATCTGACTTAGTCTCTTCAACTTTTGCCCTATGATTCTCTCTGCATATACATGATAATGTTTAAATGTATTGAATACCTGTGATTTATCTTTGATCACATATATGGTGATCCACCTAGTAGCATCATCAACATAAATCACATAATATCTTGAACCATTAATGCTAAAATCATTTCATGATCCCCACACATCTCTATGAACCAATTCAAGCTTCTCTGAATACATGAAACCATTGTGGAGGTGATCGCAATCCGGGTGGATCGGGTCCGGTCGTGGCACACACAGGGTGTATGAAGCTAATGAATGTTGGAAGGTTTAAAGATGTGAAGGTGAAATTAATGTTGAGTATGGAGAAGAGAGAGATGTTGAAATAATTATGGGAATGGGAATGTAGGTGTGCAAGTTAGATTGATGACATGAATGATAAGAATGAAAGAGAACCATACACACGAATTAAATTTGGAAGGAAGAATGGTCCATTGGAGGAGCTTCTTAAACACTTCCTAATTCTAATCCATATGTATAGCCTTCTTTGGATGATATGTATGCATGACGAGAATAGATGGAATCGTTACACATAAATCAGTTTCGAAAGGAAGAATGGTCCAATATTGGAGCTCCTTATACACTTTCAGAAACTAATAAATATGTATGGATTTGTATGGATTTTATGCATGCAAGTGAATTATGATGATGGATTTTACTCACAAGCTCAAAGAAACATCCTCAATGGTTCAACGCAATACTGCGGAGCCTTCTCACACATAGAAGAAATAGAAGACATGTAAAAATACTTAAGAGACTGAGAGACATGCGAGAAGAGATAAGTGACAAGTGACATGAATTAAAAGAATTTGAATTAAGTTACATGTAAAATATCGTCGTGGTACGTCATGCTAAGCAGTCTACTGATCAAAGGTGGTTCCGACCCTCAAACCATGACAGTTCAACCGAATGTCACACGTAAGAAGGTGAGTTCCACTCCAGTGACCCTATGTCTGTCTAGGCTCGTAACGTCTAACTAAAGAAGTCTAAGACTCATTAAAATCAGCTCTAACTCACTCACACGCTCCACCGAGGGTGAGTCAAGATAGAGATGCTGGTTTCAAGAGCCTATCCTAGATTGGAATTCTAACTTAAATTTGAAACTAGGTTCTATACTCATACTAGCTCACCTTGGATCCTCACTCGCTCAACCGAGGGTGATCGTCTCAAGGAAACCGTAAGCTAGCATGAGCCCTATGGATGCCTAACAATGATGCTCTAGGAGTTTGGAGGGGGGTTTATATAGTTTTTTGAATGAATATGGGCCCTTGGATCTAGAGAAATCAACTCTCAACTCTAGGATCACTACTTTTGATTACAACCATTTGATTAATCAAATCAATGGCTTGGAATTGTTCTTTCTATCAAATCTAGTGTAAAGAAGTGATATTTAGGCGCCCTCATTCTCCACCATTGGATCTAGGGATGATCTGGACCGTCGGATCAGTGCTGACATCAATTCGGATAAGATAAGCCACTATTTTTGGAGAAATGCTGCATTATTGATCTTTGATTGTAAAAAAGGTCTTCTTTTATGGAAAAAATTCGTGGATCCTCCTTCCTTTATGCTTTAGTGCATCTCCACCCTTGAATATGAGCTCATCTTGACCGTACAACATGGTTCAATCATATTTTGACATGTGGCAGACATTCAAGCCTTCAATTTTCTTATTCTAGAAAACTGCGATGACCTTGAAAACTGGACTTTGTGCTCTTTGACCCTCCAAAAAGTCTTTGATGAAGATGAAACATTGTAGGACTATGTTTCCAAAGATCTCCTTCACGAATATGCAGAAAAAACTCCCATCTGAATCTAACTTGTACAAGTTTGACTACATTTGGAAGCTTGCAAGGTGGCATTAAGGTGTCTAGGAAGCTCGGATAGCCTTGAAACTTTATACAAATATGTAGCCACATATGGTCTTTATACATGCCAAACCATATGGCTAACATAAATTTCTATACAAGAATTTGTAGGGTCAAACTAGAAAAATTACATTTTTACAAAATGAACATAGCATATCAATGTGCTACCAAATCCATTTTCTGCTGAAATTTGGGCTATAGACTGCCTTTGACAATCTTTACAAGTATATGGATTTTCATCTAATTTGGTGACAATGAAATTTTTGCCCTAATTTCCCAACTTTGACCAGCTTTGACCAACTTTGACCGCTACCATGGACCTTCTTGATTTCTTTGAAACTTTGTATGTGACCTTCCTTTGACATCCTTGATGCATCCTGGACTTCTCGGGGAATTCTGGCTACCTTCACCAAATATGTTTTTTGTAGGCCTTCACAAGTGAGAGAGGAGAGAAAATCTCGACGACATTCGCCCCCACTAAACCTGCGATTCCTCGGGAAGCGCCACTCTAGCATCTGTGAAAAACAAAATGTTCCAGACATCAAATTCTTTTATAGGCAACATAAGAAACATGGAAGGAAAATTTATTATATGCATGAATTAGTAGGTAACGTGACATGAAGCAAAATTTGCATGAAAGAAAGAATTGAAACAGGCAACATGAATATGCATGAACAAATAGGCAACATATATGCAAATGAACAAGAAACATTGGCAACAAGAAAGAAAAAAAAAAAAAAACAAGCATCAATATGAAGTGGAAGTGGATGTATTGAGTCGTTTTAAGCATCAGTTCCTCTCATCTTGAAGAAAATTTTGTACCTTTTTCATAAAGCAATCTACCTTAAATATGATTATAAACAAAGATTTAGGATTTTCAAGAGACATCTTTCATCTTTAGCTTATTTTAGATCAACTCCTTTCCTACATAAATATGAATATGCTCTTTCTCTAATAACATGCAAGGAAATCTAACTAAACTCCACTAATGCATAAATCTGCCTATATAGCCCGTGATTTATTCTACTATGCCTCTTTATCCTCCTTTGGCTTGCTCTTTTTTTTTTTCTTTTTTTTGATGATGATGATGATTCGGCAACTTTATGGTTACGATCACTTTTTTGGGGTGGAAGAAAGTGTAAACTTCTTGGTAACATGTAGCAACTTTTTTTTTTTTTTTTATGACGGGGAAAAATTAAACCCCAATACAAGGTACAACCATTTTTGATGACGGAGAACAGTCGTTTAAACTCTGATACAAGTGCTGTGAGATGGACTAAGGATGTAGAAACATGCAGTAGCAGGAGCTAGGATTTCAACAATTATGCTTTCGATACACGATACATATGCATGTTTATATATGAAAGTCTCGTCACCAAAATAAACCTCCAAATCTACATGCCCTATCTTTCCACAATCCTAGATTATAAACAATTTCTTGGTAGATAAGTTACTACTTAAGATAAAATTTTACACAAGTAGAGAAATCATCATTTGCCTTTATTGACTCAAGTGATGTGGATATGCAATGTGATGCAAAGACTGAAAAAAACATGCATGAAACAAGCATGGAAAAAAAAAATAGAATGAACTTGAAAAAAAACAAAGCAACATGAACTTGAAAATTAATGATGTTTTTATATGTTTTTTATTTTTTTATGTTTTTTCCTTTTTTTTATTTTTATAACATGGATACTCTTGTTTATGAATCGGCCTCATTGTTGTCATCTTCTTCAATGTCCTCATCCAAAATGTACTCGTCATTATCACGCTTCTTGAATAACTTTATCCTTTTACCTGCAATCAAAGCTTTTAGTGCAACACCATTTAATTCACAAAGAGCATATGTACCATTGTTGTTGACTTTTGATACTATGTATGGCCCAAACCACCGTTGAGTGAGCTTTTTGCGTGCATCATATTGAGAGTCGAATGTACTATCATAAATGAGCACCCAATCTCCTACTTCAATTGGCTTAGGACGCAATCGATGCGTTTTATCAAAATAATGCTTGTTCTTCATTCTAGATTCTCTTAATTTTTCAACAGCATCATCAAGTCTTAATTTACCTTGTTCTAACTGTTTAATATGCAAACTCAAAAAATCATCAATAGACATGTTTTCAGACCAAGGCAAATTTGACCATGCAGAAATATGAGACTGAATTGGAAACAATGGTTTTTGACAGTACATGAGTTCAGCAGGCATATATCCAGTAGTACGTGTGCATGTCATTCTATCTGCCCAAAGTGCAAAAGGTAAGAATTTAGGCCATTGTTTGATGTCACCGTTACATGCTTTAGATATGGCTTTCACAATAGGTGGATGCCCTCTCTCTATTTTACCATTGGCCTCTGGATTATATGCAGTAGTGAGAGACAAACGAATACCGTGACGCTCAAAGAACTCTTTAGCTTCTCTCGCATTTAACTCTCCACGATCGGCAACTACTTTCTCTATGTACCCAAAGCGACTTATGACATCTTCAAGCAAGAATTTGCAAACATTGTAAGTGGTCTTAGATCGTAATGCACGTCCCTCTACATGATTAGTTAAATCTTCTCTTGCAAGTACAATGTAACGCATTTTGTCAATACCTTTAGGCATAGTTACAAGATCTACTACCCACTTGTAGTGAATACAAGGTGGATAAGTAGGATGCAACGGATCTCTATGTTTGACTGATGAATGAAGTTGACAAGTAGAACATGTAGAAACATAGCTACTAATGTCAACATACATCCTAGGCCAATAATAGGCACTTCTAATTTTTTCATATGTTCCAAAAAATCCTTTATGACCGGCCCATAATGTCTCATGCATTTCCTTCATTACTTGCAATTGAAGACCTCGTTTTCCTAGGACTCGTTGTGGATTCTTAACCTTACCCTTAGCATGTCTCCAAAGATAACCATTACATAGGAAAAACTTATAAGCTCGTTTCCTAATGTTACGGAATCTATTCGTAGTCCAATTAGGTAATGGTTGTAGTGTACTTAGATACTTTCCTATGTCTCTCCATTCATTTTCGTACTCAGACTCATGAAATTGCTCATACTCATATATATGTGGAACATAGTCAATTAAGTTCACATTCTTTATTAGATCACTTTCAAGATCATCATCAAATCTAGCTCTCGATAACATATCAGCAACTGAGTTTGACTTACCTGAAATATGAACTAACTCAGGATTTATGAACTTAATATATGAGATCCATCTAAGCATGGCTATATCAGGAGATGAACAATTGGCTATCATTCCAATGAGAGGCAAACAATCAGTCTCAACTTTGACATTTGCACCAATGAAATATTCTTTGTCTGTTTTCAAAGTTGTTACCATACCCCATAGTTCTCGTTTGATCTATGGATATTTTCGTTGTGTTTCATGTAGAATTTTGGCACCAAACCTAATTGCATATCTATTCCCTTCACTATCATCTTGACTTATGACCCAACCTATACCAATAGGACTAGTATCAACAGTCAATATAATAGGTTTGTTAGCAGAATAGTCTACACGCTTAAGGATGGGAGGTTCAAGCAATAATTTCTTCAATTTACGCATAGCTTGAGTGTGTTTGTCAGTCCAAATAAATTTTCGTTTCTTCCTCAACAAGTCATAGAGACAATCAGCAACATGAGCAAAGTGTGGGATCCAAATAACATAAAAGATGCAAGCACCAAGAAATCTACGTACCTCACTCACGTTGTTACATGTTTCAGAAATCTTGCTAATGGCATCAACTTTTTGTGGGTATGGCTTTCGACCATAATGGCCACATAAATGTCCAACAATAAGAACCTCGTTGATACCAAAAACAGATTTTTCTATGGAAAATGTGAGACCTACCTCTTCAAATCGTTGAAATATTCTTTCACAATCAGAGATATGGTCAAGAACAAATTTACGACATCCAGATGAATCTAAAGTAATGTTCTTTACATGTTCCTCACTCCCTTTAATTGGAATATCATCAATGAATGGCATAGTTATATGAGGGATAAAGTCATGTAAGACCATATTCATAGCACTCATCATATGAGCCATAGAATTAGTCGCTCCTTGAGGTAAAGTACACATTCTCACTAAGCCTAAAGGAGTTTTCATTGTGGTTATGTCACGACTATCAATTGCTAATTGGAATTGGTCATATCCCGAATATAAATCACCCATTGAATAGATAGAATGTCCTGAAAATGATTCAGCAAACTCATCTACAATGGGTCCTATTCCTACATTCCTTATGGTGACTTTATTGACAGGTTGGAGATCTTGAATAAAACGTAGTTTCCCATTCTTTTTAGGCACAGTGAACCATCTGTTTGAGTAAGGTGCAAAAGATGGCTCTAAAATTCTCATGTTTATCTTCTCCTTAAGTAGTTTCATTAGCTCAGGTAAGTGAGCCTTTGGAATAGGTATAGGACGAAGATTCCATGGAATATGTGGAATAGTAAAGATTATCATGGGTGCAACTAGCTTAGGATCTACACAACCAATCTCATGAGGATACATAGTAAAGGCTTTTCCATGGCTACGTATGACTCTCTCAAATTTATCTCTCTCTGCTGGCAAAAGAAAGTCATCATCTCTACCAATTTTCACCTGTTTGATTGTCTCATCCGTGAATGTATGTCCTATGTTTTTCTTATCCCGAAGAATTGGATCATTTTTCACATCAATAATTTTTTCATTACTTCCTTGAGGTAATGGTTGAGCTATGGGTTTGATTTTTTTGTCTACAGTTTTGTACTTTGTTTCAACTAAGGCATCATGTGTTTGGTTAAATTTTGTGCACTTGTCAACATTGAGAGCATACTCTTGGATTAGAGCATACTCATCAAGGGAAGAAATAAGAATAATATGGGAATTAGAATTTTGTTGAAGACATAACTCTAACTCCTCAAGAGTAGAGAAACAATGAGATGTCTCAATCACATGCTCAATGTTCTCATCATGTTCCATGATTTTGTTGTTTTTATAATTTTTTTGGGTTTTTTGGATAAAAGACTTGGACAATTGACTCTTATGAAGAAAATCTAATCTAGAATGTGGAAAACAAAGTGACAAACTATTGTACATGTTGGTTGGATGCGAGATGTCAAACCAATATCCACTATTGTCCCGCTCAACAATGGATTCTATCCGAAATTTTGATCATATGTAGCTCCAAACATGAATCGAGGTGCACAATCACTACAAGCATGCTCATGACCATGAGTAACAATAGGTTTCTTTCTAATTGACAATCGATTCCTAGGATGATTCACTCCTACTGTCATGACTTGAAGTGATTGCATTCCATCCTTAGACTTGAATCTAGCATAGGTAGACCCATCATCCATGGCTTTAGTTTCCATACGACTCTCACAAATAAAGGGTTGACCTAAGAGAACTTCATAGGAGCAATTATCTTGAATAAAAAAGTGAAATTCTTCTGTGATTCCTCCTATGGATATGGGCACACTAGCACAAGCTCCATACAGGGTACCTACACCATTATCTGTAGTTCTCATACGCCATCCACAATCTTTATCTATGGGCCATCGAAACTTATCATAGACTTCTCTTGAAATCACATTGATTTCAGAGCCGGAATCTACTAATGCATTTACAGTGATAGTGTTCTTATCATTTCCTATTTTAACATTCATCTCTGATGTACCTCTAGACCAAAATGTTCTTTTAAAGTGACTTTTAGGATTGTTTTCATGATTTTCATGGTCAGGTTGAATAGGTCCTAAGAAATTTTTATTAACATTTACTTCATCATCATCAAAGTCCTCTTCATCAGATTCATCAAAGTTTAAGGCTTCATTCATAGCTTGATCTTGATCTAGAGAATCTTGCATCTCAGTATCTAGATTAAGCGGAAACCTCTTCCTTTTAATTAGGCCGATAAAGTTATCTTTAAAAACAGGCTTTGCAATAGAGAAAACTTGTTCTAAAGACATAGTCACTTGACTCTTAAGCAAAATGTCATCTAAAATCTCCATAGGATCTATTTTTCTCTCAATTTCTGAAATCAAGATGGCTTTAGGTTTTCTCTTTGGTTTCTTTTGTTTTTGCTCAGGATCATGTTTTTGTTCATGTTCTCGTGTTTGGTCTTCAGTTTGTTTTGATTGTTCTGGTTTATCTAAAGGCTTTGGTTCTGTTTTTCTTTGCTTTGTCTTCTTCCCTTTTTGTTTCTCCTCTTGTTTTTGTTCATTGGGTTCTGATTCTTGTTTTTTATCTTTAGATTGTGATGTTTCTCCTTGCTCTATGATTGTTTCTATTCCCTCTGAGGTTTGTTTTCGAGTCACTCTTCTTTCACTAGGCTCAGCTTCATTTCTTTTTCGTTTTTCTTCTACATTGGATATGTGAGAAATAAGAGATTGATCTTCTATCGGTGACTCCCAAGCTGTTATTCTCCTAATCTCATCTCGTGCTCTTACTAAAGCCTCTATGGAAAAAGTCAACTTCCTTTGTGGGTTTACTTGATTCTACTTGTTGTTCATCAAGAGCTTCTAGTTTCACTCCTCTAGTTCCTACGTCTGTTATGGTTATATTTTCATAGTGTTTTTTCATTCCTCCCTTACCATAATTTCCTTGCAAAGCTAGCCTAGATCGATAGTCACAAATTTCCTTGTCTATGTCTATTACTAGTCGTTGCTCTTTAGCAGCCTTGAATAGTTCACAATCTCTCAAAAAGTGCTCTAACAAATCACACCAAGGACACCTACGAGGGCCACGCACAAAACCATTTTGATTTTGAGGATTTTGATTAACTTGTGGTGTGAAATTTTGAAATTGAGGATTTTGTTGATAAGGTATTGCTTGAACAGGATAATTAGGATGTTGATAAGGAAATTGATGTATTTGAGGAGCTTGGGGAGCAACATGTGGTACTTGAGGTGCAAGAGGAGCTTCCATATTATATGGTTGATGATTTTGAAAATCTTGATTTTGAGGATTTTGAAAAGCTATTTGAGAAGCTTGAGGATACATGTTTTGATACATTTGAGGATTTTGCACATGAGGATGAGGATTTTGCATTGAAGGATTATGCATTGGAGGAACTTGATATGCTTGAGTAGGAGCTACTTGTGGATTTTGATTGGTAGCTATAACATGTTGATTAGGCTCTTGAAAAGTCATTGGGTTCATTTGATTTTGGAAAGTTTTGGTGTAATTAGATTGTAAAGCATCTATAGTCTTGGCCAAATTGGATTGTGTAGCAATAAGACTTTCCATTTGCTTAGTGAGAATATCCACTTGAGATTGTTCAACTACACTTTTATTTGGCTCTACTTTAAAACCTTGAGTAGGCTCCATCATTTGAGGAATAGGAGTAGAGTCAAAAAGCATAGCATGGGATTGTTCTCTAACTTGCTCCTTAGTTTGTGGAAGGCTAGCTTGAGGAAGACTAGTTTTCTCATAAAGCATGGATTGTCTTTGATGTCTATGGGCTACAGCCTCTACTACTTTACGCACTTTTTGCCAATTGTCAGTAAGACCATAGCGCTTATCTGGTTCTTCTAATCGCCGTTCAACTTCCCTACGAGTTTCAGGATGAAGAAGCTTAAGAAAATTGATCACAAGATCAGGTTCCAAAGTTATCTTATCCTCATCAGGAAGTTGTTCATAGCGTCTAATATACTCATTTTGTAAGTGAGTAATAGAGCTACTAGGCTTTGGAGAATTGACCCATCGTAAGAATCCATCTCGATTATGTTGGCTATAATCTTCAAGATAGAATTCTTTGAGCATCTCCTTTCTAAAATCACTCCAAGGAAGACTATCATATTGAGTGACACGGTTTATGATAGAGCTATCAACAATTCGTTCAAAGAATGATATCAAAAGATCTTCGGGAAGACCAAAAATCATAGTTTGCTCTTCAAACAAATCTAAGTAGCTTGTGATGTTGATGCCATTGAATTTTCCCTTCTCTCTCAACATAGAAGAGACTATTCTTTGGCCTTGTTTCTCAACAATAAGGGATTTGAATCCTTCCTCCATCTTAAGTGAATAAGCAAGTGATGCACGATGCTCTAGATCTCTCACAAATGCGTTTACTTCACGACGAAGATGTGCACGATATTGTGAGAAATCCAGTGTAATACTCAAGAATGGTGATAATGATATGATGAGGATGAAAAATATGAAACAAAGGATATGGATCACAACCTCCCAACAAGATCAGAAGCAAATGCCACGAAGCGTTCACGTTGGGTTCAAATGTGGAGGTGATCGCAATCGGGGTGGATCGGGTCCGGTCGTGGCACACAGAGGGTGTATGAAGCTAATGAATGTTGGAAGGTTTAAAGATGTGAAGGTGAAATTAATGTTGAGTATGGAGAAGAGAGAGATGTTGAAATAATTATGGGAATGGGAATGTAGGTGTGCAAGTTAGATTGATGACATGAATGATAAGAATGAAAGAGAACCATACACACGAATCAAATTTGGAAGGAAGCATGGTCCATTGGAGGAGCTTCTTAAACACTTCCTAATTCTAATCCATATGTATAGCCTTCTTTGGATGATATGTATGCATGACGAGAATAGATGGAATCGTTACACATAAATCAGTTTCGAAAGGAAGAATGGTTCAATATTGGAGCTCCTTATACACTTTCAGAAACTAATAAATATGTATGGATTTGTATGGATTTTATGCATGCAATTGAATTATGATGATGGATTTTACTCACAAGCTCAAAGAAACATCCTCACTGGTTCAACGCAATACTGCAGAGCCTTCTCACACATAGAAGAAATAGAAGACATGTAAAAATACTTAAGAGACTGAGAGACATGCGAGAAGAGATAAGTGACAAGTGACATGAATTAAAAGAATTTGAATTAAGTTACATGTAAAATATCGTCGTGGTACGTCATGCTAAGCAGTCTAGTGATCAAAGGTGGTTCCGACCCTCAAACCATGACAGTTCAACCGAATGTCACACGTAAGAAGGTGAGTTCCACTCCAGTGACCCTATGTCTGTCTAGGCTCGTAACGTCTAACTAAAGAAGTCTAAGACTCATTAAAATCAGCTCTAACTCACTCACACGCTCCACCGAGGGTGAGTCAAGATAGAGATGCTGGTTTCAAGAGCCTATCCTAGATTGGAATTCTAACTTAAATTTGAAACTAGGTTCTATACTCATACTAGCTCACCTTGGATCCTCACTCGCTCAACCGAGGGTGATCATCTCAAGGAAACCGTAAGCTAGCATGAGCCCTATGGATGCCTAACAATGATGCTCTAGGAGTTTGGAGGGGGGTTTATATATTTTTTTGAATGAATATGGGCCCTTGGATCTAGAGAAATCAACTCTCAACTCTAGGATCACTACTTTTGATTACAACCATTTGATTAATCAAATCAATGGTTTGGAATTGTTCTTTCTATCAAATCTAGTGTAAAGGAGTGATATTTAGGCGCCCTCATTCTCCACCATTGGATCTGGGGATGATCTGGACCGTCGGATCAGTGTTGACATCAATTCGGATAAGATAAGCCACTATTTTTGGAGAAATGCTGCATTATTGATCTTTGATTGTAAAAAAGGTCTTCTTTTATGGAAAAAATTCGTACATTTTTACAAAATGAACATAGCATATCAATGTGCTACCAAATCCATTTTCTGCTGAAATTTGGGCTATAGACTGCCTTTGACAATCTTTACAAGTATATGGATTTTCATCTAATTTGGTGACAATGAAATTTTTGCCCTAATTTCCCAACTTTGACCAGCTTTGACCAACTTTGACCGCTACCATGGACTTTCTTGATTTCTTTGAAACTTTGTATGTGACCTTCCTTTGACATCCTTGATGCATCCTGGACTTCTCGGGGAATTCTGGCTACCTTCACCCAAATATGTTTTTTGTAGGCCTTCACAAGTGAGAGAGGACAGAAAATCTCGACGACACCATGCTTAGTATATGATTGCTTATGAGCCTTACCTGATTGACATGACTCACATATGTATGTCATGTGTTGACATGCAACATTAGGTAATCCAAGCACTGTACCATTGTTAACCATATCCTTAATACCTCTTTCATGGAAATGTCCAAGCCTTTTATGCCAAAGATCTAACTCAGAGATCTTATGTCCTCCATAAGTTAACAAGGCATGACCAACATTACCTTGAATCTTCAATGTGAATAGCCTTCCTTCTTTCTTTCCTAAAACAATTTGTTTATACACATTGCTAGGGTCTTCCACGAAAAATCCATCATTACTGAACCTTACTTCATAACCTTTCTCAACAATTTTCCCTACACTTATCAGATACTTTGGAATTCTAGGAACATACAAAATCTTACTCAGAAGAGTGCTCCCATCCTTAGCATTCACTGATAATAATTATAGTAGGTATTGTTGAAGGATTGAATTTGGAAACCTCTACCTACATTTCTTCCTAGGAAACCTCTACTCCCTCTACCTCTGAGATTACCGTATTGGTTTCTATTACCTCTTCCTCTTGAATTAAAATTCTGATTATATCCTCCACCATTTTGATTGTCATGCCAACATTCATGAGGTAAATGATTTTTCTTACCACAAGTCGAGCAAGCTTTGACACCATCTTTATTGTCTCTACCTCTTCCTCTTCCTTTTCCACCACCTCTTCCTCTTAGGAAGTTAGCTTGGCTAGTTGTACCTTCATCTTCATTCAATTGTTTCTTGCCTTTGTTAATCTTCTTCTTGTCCTTTGAATACATTGCTTGACCTGCACTTTTATCAACATCACCTTTGACATCCTACTCAAAGGTTAGCATGTGTCCTAGGAACTGATTCAAATTAGGAGTAAAATGATCTAGTGACAATTTAGTGGATAAAATTAATGGCTTCCATTTCTTATCTCCTCTCAAAACTGTGAGGATTTTCCTTACCAATTTGTCCTCTTCAATATCTTCATCAATTGCTCCTAATGCATCTACAATGTCCTTCATCCTTGTTACATAATCAGAAATGGATTGAGAAGCCTTCTTTTTGAATGTGGTAAACTCTACCCATAAAGATACCTTCCTTGAGTTTGTAGTGTTTTGGAAATGCTCTTCCAAAGAATTCCATATATCACTTGCACTTTCAAGTCCTTTAATATGAGGTAGCAATTAGTCATTAACTCCCATGTAGATTATGCTCCTAGTGTGAGCATCCTTTTTCATCCATGTCTTCAAATCTGAGAGCTCCTCCCTAGTTGGAACACTAGGATATTTAAATTCTAGTTTTTCTTATTCATCTGTAATGTATCCTATCAAGTCTTGGCTCATAAGATGAGCTTCCATCCTCATGGACCAAGCACAATAGTTTTCTCTATCCAATTTCTCTATCTCAAGAGAATCTCCCATCCTTTCTTCACTTGTGTATTAAATTCTTCAAGCTTTATGAGAAATAAGTGTACCTTTATGTCAAATGTACTTCCTTTTGATCTTCTTGATAGCTTCAAGCCTGCTTCTCTAGCTTTCACTTCAATCTTTCACCTTTTGAATCTTCAAAGGTTGATTTTTGTATAACTGCAACAATCAGAGTCCACCTTTCTTCAATTTTGATGACTCCTACTCAGATGCCATTGATGGAGAGTATTAATCTTTAAAAGAACAAGTTGTCCTTGATGTTAGAGCACCTCTATATCAAGAAAAACTCAAAACCTCAACCAATTTTGGAAGACCAATGCCAAATCATCAAGATTTTATCTAATTGTGAAGAAAGTCATTACATAGAAAAGTCTGCTGCACTTAACTCATTCATTGGCTGACCAAATGTGTAAATTTTCTAATGGAACTTTGTACACACTTTTGCCTAAAGGTTATGCACCTTCTTCAATTTAAAACTTCTCAAACGTTTTACTAAATCTTGAGATTTACTCCAAGCAATTCACCTATGTCTAAAACTATACTTTTCTACAATCGACTTTGACGCTTGCAACTTCTAATGCATAGTTCTCTTAATCTAGAACTTGTTTATTCCAATGCTTTTAGCCATAGGTAGCTTACCTTCCAACTTAAAGAATGACTATTTACTTGCTTAAAAATTTACACTGAGGAAGGAGAACTGACCAAAGCATTATTATCAAATTTGCACCTACTGCAGTCTTCTCTTCTTCACATTTACACATGTAAATGTTTCTACTCTCAATTCTCTCAGCCTGATCATAATTAGGATCTCAAAATTTGTACAGAGGTCAGTCTACTATAGACTTAGACTTATACAAAATCATTTCAAAAAAATATTAACACAAAAGGAGCATTAAGTAAAATATCGGGCACAACTTTTCTTCTACTCAGGAAAACATTACATCTGTTTGATGAGAGATATAATCTTCACTTCTAAAGTGTCTAATGACTCTTACAACTTGTCATTCATTGTCTCTTATACATGCCCCGACATTCTACTTGTATATATATGCATATATGTCCTAACTCGCAACCATAACAAAGGTATAAGTGAGTTAACTACAAGACTAGTGTACATGTATATACAAGACTTCATTCTTTGATCATGCACTATCTTGAAGCTTCATATATATATTGATCTTTGCTTCATCCTTTTACTTCAAAGCTTTTTCTAAAACATTAATTGATGGTTTCCATGCACCAAAAATGCTTTGAGAATTTATACACATAAACTAGAAATTAATACCTTTCCCATGAGTTCTCCTTCATCCAATTTGGAGCTCGGTAGAGAGAGCAGCAACCTCTACAAGCTTACTATTGTTGAAAAAGATGATGCAAAGAAATGGAGCAAGACAATGATGGCCACAAGTGTATGTATATTGCTTCCATGTAATGTAAAAGTGGTTTGAAGTCTTTATATCTTTATATAGACTTTTGAAGTGCTCCACAACTTCTACAAGTGGATTATGAATTCCAATGAAGCCGAGATTAGTTGTTGGAGGGAATCAATTCTCTTTGTTACAATCTAGGAAAAGTGAAGATCTAGTTTGATCTACTTTTAAGTGATTGATTGATTCATTGATTGCCACTCAAAAACCTCAAATTCGTGGAATTTGAGATCTCTTTTTCTACATTTACATGTTTCAAGCTCTAGGCTTTTACAATGGTAAATACTCCAAAAGAAAGTGTTTTTAAAAAATACAATAAATGAGCATAGGTAAAAGAACGCTTCAATGGATATTTTGGCATAATCTAAACCATAGATTTTTTGATGTAGATCAAATGCACCTCATGCACAGTGTAAGCTTGATGTTCTAACAGCTCCCCAAAGCTAAAGTATACTTGAGTCTTCATTCTCTATATGTTGAATACCTTTCATCAAGTGCTTGTGTCATCATATCTGCTACCTGCTTTTCAGTTGGAAAAAAAGAAATGTCAATCTCCTTTTGCCATGAGCTTCTCCCTAATGAAGTAGTAATGAACCTCTATGTGTTTGGTTCTTGCATGGAAAATAGGGTTTGCTGCTAGATTCATGGAACTTACATTATCTCCAAATATGTAAGGTTTGGAACTCACAAGTGCCAAGTCTATATACAATGCTTTTAACCATATTGCCTCTTGAGTTGATATGGTCTTACCCTTCTACTCTGCTTGAGTTGAGGATAAGGAAACTGTTGGTTGCTTCTTGGAACTCCATGACACTAGCTTTGAACCTGTAAATGCCAAGTAACTAGATGTACTTCTTCTATCATCCTTAGCTCCTACCCAATCTCCATGTGAATAGATTTTCATATCCAAATTTGAAGAGTAAGGATAGAATATACCTTCATTGATTGTACCTTTGAGATATTTCGGTACTCTCTTTTTAGCTACATCCATGTGTGGTTTTCTAGGTGAGTGCATGAATAGAGTAAGCCCTCCCACACTATATGAGATGTCTACCCTTGTATGAGTAGCATATATCAAGCTACCTACCAAGCTTTGATATTCTTTAATGTCTTCAATTTTCTCACCTTCATAAACAATAAGTTTATGATTCATCTCCAAAGGTGTACCTGCAAGCTTTTTGTTCTCCATTTTGAACTTTAGAAGTTGATCTTGAATGTATCTTCTGTGAGTTAGATACATCCCTTCATTTGCATGAATCACTTGCATACCTAGGAAATATGTGAGCTCACCTAAGTCACTCATTTTGGACTCCTCTTGCATGTGTCTCTTGATCTTTTGAATGCCATTTAGATCATCACCTGTCACAATAATATCATCTATATATACACATAGATAGATAACCTCATTGTGATCCCTTTTGATGAATAGAGAAGGATCTGAGTTGCTCGGTTTGAACCCTTAATCTTGAAGGTAAATAACCAACTTGTAATTCCAAGCTCTAGGAGCTTGTTTCAATCCATACCATGCTTTCTCAAGCCTGCAAACATAAGATGAATGATTAGGGTTTTCAAAACCTGGAGGTTGTGGCATGTATACCTCTTCACTTATCCAACCATTTAGAAACGCATCTTTTACATCAATTTGGAGGAGTCTCAAATTTCTTACAGCAAGTACACTTATCAATGTTTTGATTGTAGTCATCTTTGCAACTGGTGCGAATATTTTTGCATAGTCTATACCATGATTTTGTGAGTATTCTTTGGCAACTAAGCTTTTTGTGAACCTACAAACTGATCCATCTGAGTTTCTTTTAACTTTATACACCCATTTGCAACCATTTACCTTTTGATTGAATGACATTGGAACCAAATCCCAAGTGTGCATCTCCTTCAATGCATATACTTATTCTTTCATGGCCTTTTCCTAATTAGGGTTTCCCTTTGCCTCCTCATAGGTTGAGGGTTCTTCTAAAATTGAGTCTCTTTCCAAGTAGGTTGAATGCTTCATAACAAAGGTGGAATCATATCCTTACCTTTCTATTTTTTTCTTCTCTCTTGTTGATCTTCTAGGAGCTTGCTTAGGGCATTCCCACACTCCTGCATCTTTGTTTTGCCCCTTGAATTCCATAGTTTTTAATCCTTTTCCCTTTTATCTTGGTCATCATCTGTATCACTTCTAGGATCTTGGACTTGTGTGTCATGCTTGTTTCCTAATTGATGAGAACCAGAATCAAGATCATATGGTAGAGTTATCTTTTTTTTTTGTCTTCATCATACCAAGACTTGTGTTCTTCAAACACAACATCTCTACTTGTAGTGAATTTCTTGCTTGAAGGATTATAGAACCTATAACCGATATGAGTTGAGACATACTCAATAAACACTAACTTTGTTGCCCTTTCATCTAGATTATCTCTTATTTGTGATGGTACATGAACATAAGCTAAACAACCAAACACCTTGCAATGTCCAAGGCTAGGTTTTCTTCCATGCCATGCTTCATAAGGAGTCATACCTTGAAGTGATTTGGATGTACATAGCAGTTGGAATAGCCTCTCCCCATAGATAATGTGGCAACCTCTTCTCTTCAAGCATTGTTCTGGTTGATCCAGCCAATGTCTTGTTTCATCTCTCTAAAATTCCATCTAGTTGAGGAGAGTACTTGGTAGTCACTTCCTTTTTTATAACTTTATCCTACAATAACTCATCAAACTCTTTGTAGACGTATTCCCCCCTCCATCAGATCTAAGCTTCTTGAGAGATCTACTTGTATGATTCTCCACATGTGCTAGATACTTTTTGAAGCAGTCAAACACTTTATTCTTATTCTTGATAAAGTATAGAATAGTTCATCTACTATGATCATCAGTAAAGGAGACATAATACCTTGAACTTGCCAATGAAGGTTCTTGATTTGATCCCTATACATCTGTATGAACTAAGTCCAATAAGTTGTTGTGGATGTAGCCTTTGTGGTTGAATGGTTGTCTTTGTGCCTTCCCAATCTAACATGCATCACATATGTTGATCATGTGTTTCTTTGATATATTTGATAGTCTTAGAACACTTTGATCCCTGCATATATCCTTCAAGGTTCTTTCATTCACATGAGCAAGTATCGTATGCCACACTTCAAGCTCACGTAGGGTTTGAGACCCAAAAGTGAATAGAGCTATATTCCTGGTTTCTCGTACTTCAAAAGTAAAGAGCCTACCATGCTTGTCACCTCTGGCTATCTTCTTGAAGCTTTGACATGGATCTTCTACAAAATCTTGATGTTGGATGAGCCTAACTTGCAAGCCTTTTTCAACTATTTGTCCTACACTTATTAGGTTTTTAGTGATAGTGGGTACATAGAGAACCTTATTCACAATGTTTGCCTTGCCATTTGAAGCTTTGACATCACCAATATTCTCCACATTGTGCTTCATATCATCCCCTCTTTGTACTTCATTTCTATGCTTTGGACTTTCCAAGTCAGATAGAAGAGAAATGTTGCTTGAAACATGATTTGAATGTCCAAAATCTATGTAGAAAAAGTGATCATCTTCTTTACCTTCTTTGTGGCTTAGATGCATTAGAACCACTGAGTCTTCATGTGCTTGATCTTCATAATAATTGTTGTAGTCCCTTCTATTATGGCCTCTATTATTATTGTTGAAGTTGTGTCCACCTTTCCCTCTATTGCTTCCACATCCACCTCTTCCACTTCCTTTCTAGGTCTTCCCATTGAACCATCAATTCTTAGTGTTGTGGTTGGACTTATCACTGATGGCACAAGAATGAACATTTTGACCTTGGCTTTGTCATGCTTTGGCCTTTCCTTCTTCCCTTTCCGCGTGCTCTTGCTTGCAAAGTTGGCTTGGGAAGTCTCCTCTTCATCTTCTTCCTTCTTCTTGCCTTTCAACTTCTTGTCTTTATATGCATATAGAGAACTATTTGAATTACCATGATAGGAGTTACCTTCCTTTATGCTATTTTTGTCCTCTTGATTGAAGATTTGTCCAAGAAAGATGTTGAAGTCTGGAGTTTTCACATCCATGACGAGATCATAAGCCATGGTGAAGGATTGCCATTGCTTATCACTTTGAAATTCATTGAGAATATTCCTCATCATAGCCTCTTCTTCAATCAGCTTTCTAATGGATGGTAGCTGATCCGCAACCTCCTTGACCTTGTGTTGAAGCTCAAGATCAAGGACAAAGCATGGAAGTGCATCAAGGAAGTGGACACACAAGAAGAAGGAGCAAGTAGGGAACTCCAAGAAGCACCTGTCAAATTTTCAGAAGAAATCCCTACAAAAATAGTGATTTTTATCACTAAAAACCATTGTAAATACCATTTTCCATTTTTGTAACTCCATTTTGTGCAAGCCGAGGAGTCCTCGAGCTTGAGGAGTATTAGAACTACCATCCTACCAATTTTCATAATTTTTAGACTCCGTTTGAGCCCCCAAATAAGCCCTGGAACCTATTTTTTAACTAGGCCGGACACTAGGTCTGGACAGGGCCAAAAACCACTCAAAAACTATAAAAAGGGCTGGAGAGCTCATTTTTGAGGTTAGCTTGTTGTAGATTTCAGTTTTGTAAGAGAGCTCTTGGATAATCGAAGCTTTCCATTGTTCCACTCTTTGCTCTTACCTTGTGCGCGTGTGTGTGTATGTGTGTGCATGCTTGTGTACTCTCACTCACGCACTTGTGCCATCACTTGCTCACGGTCTTCATACCGGTCCTCACGTCTCCACGGATTGACATTTATGAGGTGTATCTCCTCACGTTGGTACTCACCATTGTGCTAGAGTGACACCAAATTTGGCGCCGTTGGCGAGGAGAGAGCTTGGAGGACGAGCGTGTGATGGTAAGACGTAGAGTAGCGACGTTGGAAGGTAAAAAATCATCATTTTCAGTTCAGTTTCTGAGTTTTTTCCTCTTCTTCATCTTCATCATCATCACCATCTCCTTCCCTGTTCATATTCTCTGATTTTTTCCATTTTCGCCAGTACATTCACTCGTTTTTTACTCGTGGCTGTGAGAAACAAGCTTAGGAGGAGCTGAGAACCAAAAGCGCTGAAGAAAATCACTTGAAAAACCTCTCAAAACTCCAAAAACTCGATTCAGTATCGCGCGGGCTGAAGCGACCTGTGCCTGGTATCGCGAGCATCATATTGTGATTTTGGAGGGTGACTTTGCATCTACAGGCTGATAGGAGGGACAAGGAGGACACAAGGTACACAAACCTGCAAAAATTTTTGAATTTGGGTGTGAAAATCTCCAAGTATTGTGTCTGGTTGAGATTTGGTATCGCGATACCAGAACTCCCGTGTATCGCGATACTTGTCGAGGTATCGTATCGTGCATGCCAACTTGAGGTATCGCGATACCATTCTGGTATCGTATCGTCAAGTGCTGGTATCACGATTGCGGACGCCCCGGTGGTATCGTATCGTGGTCCACCTAGTATCGTATCGTGCCGGTCCTGGTATCGTATCGTTGACCGTGTAGTATCGTATCGCCTCCTGTCTTAGTATCGTATCGTCTCTTATTCAGGTATCGTATCGCTCGTGATAGTGATATCGTATCGCCAACTTGGTATCGTATCGTTCCAAGAGTCAGTATCGTATCGCCTGAGATTCTGGTATCGTATCGTGTAGCTCCAGTAGTATCGTATCGTTGACCAAGTGGTATCGTATCGCCTGGAAGGTATCGTATCGTCTATTAAGCGGTATCGTATCGCTTGTAAACTGATATCGTATCGTGGCCCAACCAAGTATCGTATCGTGCAACTCAGAGGTATCGTATCGTGAGCATTTCCAGTATCGTATTGTCAAGTGTTGGTATCGCGATCGCAGTTGCCTCAGTGGTATCGTATCGTGCAAATGAGAGATATCGTATCGTGACCACTTTCAGTATCGTATCGTTTAAGAGAGCAATATCGTATCGTGGAAGGTGGTATCGTCTCAAGTGGTATCGTGTAAGACAAAGGTATTGTATCGCGAAAACTTGGTATCGTCTCGCCTGTCCTGAGTTCCCAGAGAGATCCTGTTTCCCTGTTTTAACCCCCAGAACCCTGAACTGGCATAACTTTCTCATACGAAATCGGTTTGCTGTGATTTTGGTTTTGTTGGAAAACTCGTGGGGAGTACAACAAAAACATCGACTGGTTATGGTAAGATTAATACCAGGATTATTAGATAGGGTATTTTGAAGTTGACCCTCAGGGAAACTAGAAAACCAGGATGTTCCAAAGGATTTTGAGCAATATAAGAGAACTCTAAGACTAGAAGCCAAGGCTTATGAACCTGAGATCTGGCAGACACTTAGGCAAGGATAGACAAAGCATTAGGTCATCTGAGGCTAGTGTCAACCATACAGCCAAGTCTTGGGCTCAACAGCTTAGTGGTTATCCTTACACACGAAGTTCAGAAACCAGTGACTCAGAAATGTCTTTTAGCATGGAAAGACCCACACGTAGCTCAGACACTGCCCATTTACAGACCCCAGAAGGTCCCTATAAGACCCAATTGGAGTATATCAGGACCAACCAATTAGGTGCTCGCATCTATGAGGATGGTCTAAGACGATCAGTGGTTCAACTCAAGAATCCTGACCAACCCTTTGGACTTGAACACCCAGTGGTCAAGTTCGAAGAGGGTGCTTACATTGATAAGGAAGGAACCATGTATGTGGTTACCAACTTACCAGATAGGACAGATGAGTTTGGAAACATCATTTCTGAGAACGAGATAGGAGACCTAGAGCAAGGAGACCTGGGACGAGAACCCAAGACCCCTAGAGGTAAGTCAGTCTTGACTAGAGTGCTCACTCCAGAATGGATTCCTAAAGATAACAAAAGCATAGAATTATTCTTGAATAGAGAAACGGAGGAAGCTTTTTGGAGATTTAGGCCAGATCTACCCAGCCCAGTAGTCACCATCTATGAATTCAAGGATCCAGAGACACCAGGGAAAGTTGTCTATCTAGATCAGACATCTCAGAAATTATTCTTGGTATCAGATCATGATAGACATGCTTACACTTGGCAA
Source organism: Ceratopteris richardii (assembly GCA_020310875.1). Classification (NCBI taxonomy): domain Eukaryota; kingdom Viridiplantae; phylum Streptophyta; class Polypodiopsida; order Polypodiales; family Pteridaceae; genus Ceratopteris; species Ceratopteris richardii. The sequence goes on along the minus strand of CM035427.1, from coordinate 84,195,204 downwards.
GGTGAATCAATTTTCCCTCCACCAAGATCTAATGTTTCCCAAGGCCTCCAAGGAGCCGGATCATCTAAGGCTCATGAAACCCAGAGGGAAAGAACTAGAGAGAGACCGGAGGTAAGTTTCGCAGACACTGTGGGCAGAGACAGACCAGGGTATGGAATGGAAAGACCTGAAAGGGAGAGACATAGAGCTCATAGGCATCAAAGAGATGAACATGATTTTCCATTGCCCAGACCCCGAGAACACTCAAGAACCCTTAGACCCTCTCAAGTGGTTAAGACAATGAAGAACTACTTTGATGGGTCAGGAGATCCTTATGATCATGTGGCCGAGTTCAAACAAGTGCTAAGAGCTGAACAAGTAGAGGACTTGTTCACCCAGTTCGAGGCATTTGGTTTGACTCTTAAGGGCACTGCCTTAGCATGGTTTCAACCCTTGAATAGTCGAAACTACCGAGAGATAGGCCAACTGCTAGAAGAATTCATTGTAGAATTTTCCAAGAGTGGTATCAGGCATAACACATCATCCTTGATCCACAGCTTCAAGCAGACACCTCAAGAAACAGTGCGACTTGCAGGAAGGAGATTTAGACAATACTTGAAAAGATGTCCTGTGCCAGAATTACCCACCGCAGCCAAACAAGTGGCCTTGTTTCTAGATGGCCTATTGAGCACAAAGTTAAGGTCATATGTGTACTTGAAAGAGCCTAGGTCCATATAAGAGTGTGTTCGGATATGCATTGACATAGAAGACAACTTGGGTGAGGAGTTAGGACTATCCAAACTCTATAAGGATTCTGATAGTTCTACAAGTCATACCTCTAGAACCTCCACTGAGATAGATGAGATAGCTGAGCAAGTGGCCAAAAAACTAGGAGTTCAAAATAGACAAATGCCAAGGGTCACTTCATTGAAGCGATGCTATACATGCGGAGGAGATCACATGGCTAATGTTTGCCCGTTGATGACTCAACCCCAAGGAAACCCTAATGCTCTATATTGCACCATTGAAAGGAAGTACACAAATCATGCAGCCCAAGATTGTCCCTATAACAGGCAGGCTGTCAGACAAAATAATCAACAGCCTTACTAGCAGGGTAGGTATCAGAATCAATACCAACAGCCATATTATAGGCCACAACAATATCAACCTCAATACCAGCAGCAATATCAGGCACCATATAGGCCACAACCAGTCCTGAGAAACCAACCACCAACGCTTGCCAATGTGATCCCGGTTAAGTATACGATGGCAGAAGAGAACCCTAATAGAGCATTGGTGCCACTAACCCCTTTGGTCTCAGAAAATGACTCTCATGCTCATAATTCAGACTATTCCCATGAAGGTAGTCCACATGCTTATTACATAGAGTCACCAGAGCAAAGTGAGATGTCTCCATATCAATACGAGGCACCACTTATGGAGCAAAATTGGGAACCAGAATACTCCAATATCATGTATACGAATCCAAATCCTAGGCCCCAACTGAGACAAGTAAGACCACAAGCACCTAGAGGACCATGCTTTAGATGCCAGGGCGACCATTTCATTCGTGAATGTCCCCACCAACCAGCTCTGGGACTAGGACAAAACATCACAATACAAGGCTTTTGTTCTGAGTGCGGCAAGGAACATCTTCCTAGAGAGTGTCCCAAGAATCCCTCTAGTGCACCCAAGGTCACACCCATCAATGTGGTAGGCTTAGTGGTAGAGTCAAGCTCGAGTAGTAGTAATGTGGCTCCGGTACACGCAGTTACTAGGGCACAGGCTGCACAACAAGCAAAACCATCCGAGCAATCGGAGTCAAGTGAGTCAGGAGAACTTAGTAAGAGGAAACCAAGAACATGGAAGGATACCAGAGAGAAGGCTAATCGCAAGTGGAACAAAAAGATATCTGAAATAGAAGAAAGTCTAAAAGATGCCAAAACAAAAATAGAAGACATTGCATCTCAAAGCCCCTCGCATGCTGAAGCTCCATCCACTTCACTTCATCCCACCCCACCACCCATTGTAAATAAGCCACAACCAGGGTCTGTTCTTGCATATCCAACCCCAGAAGGCTTGGACATGATGTTCAAGGCCTACCAGGCTCGCCTTCAAGAAGGGCCAATAGCTACAAACCTAGACAAGAGTTACCCTAGAGCAGATTTAGAGATTGAACGGATGAAAATGTGCATGAAAATGGTAGAACAAGCTCAAGCTATACTTGAGACTAGTCAAAAGTTCAATCAGACAAACTCTGTCAAATCAGATTTGCATTTCCAAGGCTTACTAGAAAGATTAGAGCAGCTGGTAAACACACCATAAGTTTCTTTACCTCCACAGGCTCAACCAGTTATTGAAAGAGGAAGCTCACCACCAATGGGAGCTTATGTCTCTAATTCCACGGATGCTGGAATACCTCCTTCAATTCAACAGTACTCTCAAGAGTTCTTGCGGGAAATACAAGAAGAGAAATGGGCCAAGGAGAAGGGTAATTCCCCTCCTATTCCTGAGATTGATGATCTTCATGATCAATTTCCCCAAGACATTCCATCTATTTATGAGGATGAAGCAGAACAACAAGAAGACGAAAGATTAGATTTTGAATCTAATACCTTAGAAGAACTGCCTCAATTTCCAGGCCCATGGGAATCTGAATCTCTCTAGATTAGAGCTCCCACAATACTGGTAAGACATGAAGACTCAGTGGTCCCAAGGAACACTAATGTCGTGAAGAACACTAAGGTTTAGTGTCATCTCACTGTAGAAGAGCTGCTCAAAGCAAAACCGGAGATATGGAATCATGTGAAGGATCAAGTCCCAGAACTTGATTCCAATATGCCAAAGGTAGGCTCTAAGCAGAAAATACCAGAGATACCTCTAGAAAAGATAGGGGACATGAGTGAAGGTGAAGAAGGTAATACTTATCTTCCAATCACCTATCAAGATTACACAACCAAAGCAATCGTAGATTCAGGTGTTGGTGTTGCTATTGCTACCACCTCCTTGTGGAAGCGATGGGGCAAACCCACATTAAGACCAACGAGAATGAAACTTCAAATGGCAGATGGTCATTTTGAAAGACCTCTAGGATTGCTTGAGGGGATAACTCTAACCACTTGTGGTGTAGAGTTTGAACATACATTTGCTATATGTGACTTTGAGAAAAATAACGTCTACGAGATGATCCTAGGAAGATCCTTCCTACGACAATTGCACATAGTGCAAGATTGGGGAACCAACTCCTTGTACTTACAACACTTAGGGGTCACCACCAAGGTCAATTTGAAGGATTACACCTTCAGGGATGTACCACCCCTATAGTGGAATCCTATCCACAAAGCGAAAGAAGATTCTATCTCTGTGCATTCTGAGAGTTCACCTGATCCATCCTGGCTGCATGAAGATACTCACTTGTGGATGTGCAAGGTTGCAGAGGAAGAGGAAAAGCGCCTAAAAGCGAGAGAAGAAGGAACTCCCCCAGGAGATAGACCAATAAAAGACCCAGCCTATACACCGATGATATTTCCGGATGAGGAATTTGAGCCTCATGGTTGGGCAGAAATCTTAGCTACCATGGACATTGCAGTCAATGAAGAACAATGGACACCTCATTGTGATGAGGAGGGTTATGATATTTCAGTGTTCATGTGTCAGCCCTTGTTGGAAGAGTGTGACCCTAGTGAGTTCATAGAAGAAGAAGAGAATGACGATGATCTAGAATCCATTGTGATGGATACTTACTTTGACTCAGAGGAACACTATTTAGAAGACATAGGAGTGTTAACCCAAAAAGAAGAAGAACCCCTCACGAGTATTAAAACGGTAAATTCAAAGGAAGGAAGTGAAGGTAGTAAAAAGAAAATGAAAAGAAAAGCAGTGAAACAAGAAGAGGAGGAATCATTGTTTGAAGTACCAGAAAATTTCAAGAAATATGAAGTGGAAGACCGAAAAGTTTTGGTACGAATGCCTAAGAGAGAGGCCACCATAGGAGAAGCATATGATAATAAAGAAAAGACCAAAAAAATTGTTGTAACCATTGAAGGGAACGAAGAACGATGTACATACATAGGAGATGACCTAAGTGCAAAAGAAGAAGCACAGCTTGTAGCTCTATTAAGGGAATATAGGGATGTGTTCGCATGGCATTATAGAGACTTGAAGGGAGTAGATCCAAAGATTTGCTCTCATACGATTCCGATGACCACTGATGCCAAGCCCACCAAACAAAAGCCCTACACATATAATGACACTTATGCAGCCAAAATAAAGGAGGAAATTGACAGGCTGATTGAAGTTGGATTCATCTATGAGATTGAGCATACTGAATGGGTGTCCCCCATTGTTGTCGTGCCCAAAAAGAATGGAAAGTTGCGAGTGTGTATTAATCTTAAAAAAGTTAATGCCGCTACGATCCGAGATAGTTATCCACTTCCAATCACAACATTTATTGGAGCGTGTTGCAGGCAAGGAAGTTTATAGCTTCCTTGATGGATTTTCAGGTTACAACCAGGTAGCCATTGCCCCCGAAGATCAACACAAAACGGCTTTTGCCACCGAGTGGGGAATCTTTGCATTTCGTGTGATGCCATTTGGGCTCACCAATGCACCTGCAACATTTCAGAGGCTCATGTGTTATGTCTTCAAGGAGTTCTTACGGAAGAGCTTAGAAGTATATGTGGATGACTTATGTGCTCATTCCCAACAAAGGAGATACCACATCCCTGAGCTCAGACAAATCTTCAACAAGTGTAGAGATTATCGAGTTTGTCTGAACCCAGAGAAGTGTGTGTTCATGGTACGACAAGGTAAGATCTTAGGTCACATTGTTTCTAAGAATGGAATTTCAACATATGAAGACAAGGTAAGAGCGATAGCAGAGTTGCCAAGACCAAGGAATGTTAAAGAGGTACAAGCCTTTATGGGCCATTGTGGATATTACCGTAGGTTTATCCACATGTATGCCATCATAGCTAAACCTCTTTATGGGTTACTGACAAATTTTGAGTGGAACGAGGAATGCGAGAATTCCTTCAACGAGCTGAAAAGACGTTTGTGCACAGCACCAATATTGACTACTCCGGATTGGAGCAAAACCTTTCATGTCCATGTAGATGCTTCCAATCATGCAATAGGGTGTGTGCTAGAAAAACCCACAAGTGAAGGAAACCTAGATTTGCCGATAGCATATGCTAGTAGGCAATTAAATGCAGCTGAACGAAATTATACCACAACAGAGAGAGAAGGCTTAGGCATGGTATATGTTGTGAAGAAGTTTAGACACTATCTATTGGCCAATAAGTTCAAGTTTTTTACTGACCACCAAGCTTTACTATACTTGGTCAATAAACCTTGTAATACAGGCCGCTTAGTAAGATGGTTCCTCTTACTAATGGAATACGACTTTGAAGTTGTTGTCAGGAAAGGTAGGACCCATCTTAGGGCAGACCATCTTTCTCGCATCACATCAGGAGAGCCACCGCAAGGAGTGTCAGATGAGCTACCAGATGCTTATTTGTTCAATTTAGAAGTTGTTCCTAAATGGGCAAATAAGTTGGTACCTGTCCTAACCTTCAGACCTGCAAATAAGAACGTAAAAACAAGCAAAGAAGAAATAGTAAGATCACAAAAGTATCAAATATTGGCCGGAAGCATGTACAAACAAGATACAGAGGGTGTACTGGCTTGTTGTGTCGAGGACGATGAACTTACTAGTTGGTTGCAACAAGCCCATGAGGGATTGCTAGGAAATCACTACTCTAAACAGCGAACATTGCAGAATCTAAAATGTTTAGGAGTGTATTGGCCTAGCATGGACAAAGAAATACAGGAGTGGGTCCAAAATTGTCCAGCGTGCCAGAAGAGGCCCCCAGTGGAGCATGCCACTCTTTATCACATATCGTTAATCCCAGATTGGAGTGCTCCATTGGTCGAATTTATGAGATCGGGAACACTACCCAGTAAGGCTAGTCTAACAAGACAACGAAGCATGGAGCAAGAGGCTCAGGACTATGCCTTAGTAGGAGACAACCTATATCGGAGAGGCAAAGATGGTTATCTAAGATTGTGCGTTCATGAATCAGATTATTTGAAGGTCTTAGAAACTGCACATAGTGGTGTTGCAGGTGGACACTTTGGGCCTGATCGAGTAATCAAGACCATTCTGTTCTCAGGACTTTGGTGGCCCACTCTTCATATGGATGCACATACCTATGTGAAGAAATGTGACACATGCCAACGTGCACAATATCCGATACGAAAAGACGAGATGCCTTTGAGGCCAATGATGGGAGGGCGCGCATTCTCGAAGTGGGGTATAGACTTTGTTGGTCCTATTAACCCCCCAGCTAAAAACTCCCATGCGGAATACATTATTGTAGCCACTGATTACCTTACCAAGTGGGTAGAAGTAAAAGCCACAACAAGGAATGACGCTCAAACGACGGCTAAGTTCTTATTCGAAAATGTGTTCACCAGATACGGGTTACCAATAGAGTTGGTTAGTGATAGAGGTACGCACTTCTTGAACGAGGTCATTGAAAAGCTACTTCAAGATTCATGGTGATACACAAGAAGTCTGCCCCTTATCACCCACAAGCCAATGGACAGGCCGAGAGCACGAATAAGATCCTATGTAATGTCTTGACAAAACTTGTAAATAATAAACGCTCTGATTGGGACAAACAGCTTCATCATGCTGTTTGGGCTTACCGAGTTGCTTACAAAACAGTACTCAATGTCACCCCATTTCAGATGGTCTTCGGACAGAATGCCGTGCTACCTTTGGACTTCCTAATCCCAGCCTTGAAAGTAGCACAAGAGCACGAGTGGAATGGACACGAGGTGTCCTCCAGGATCTTTGATGTAGAACGTTTAGGTGAGACGAGGCTACGAGCAGCAGCTGGCATCTATGCTGCAAAGAAACGGCAAAAGGCATACTTTGATGCCCATGTGAAGGACAAAGGGTTGAAGGAAGGAGATCTGGTGCTAGTTTATACACTCAAGCAACATGCCCGCAAATTGGAGAAACGAGGATATGGACCCATGATCATTAACAGAATCTCCACTAGTGGTGCAGTTCAATTGGCTACCTTAGAAGGTGACATCTTGCCAAACTATATTAGTGGTTGTCGAGTCAAGTTATATCAAGAACCTCTTACAGAGGAAATGCTCATGAGACTCAACACTGCTAAGAAGCGAAAAGCAGAGGAGATGAGGGTTAGAGAAGAAGCACAAGCAGAGGCTAGAGAGCGCATCAGAAGAAATAAGTTACGGCGACTAGGCCTAGATGTCAACACAAAAGCTCCAAAATATCACATGGACATGTGCCAAAAATCGAGCATAACTACTTCTCGAATAATTGATCGACGACCCTTTGTGACTATAGAGGTAGGACAAGGAAAGAGTGTAAAGACTGTGAGAGCATTGGTTGACTCAGGTGCAGCAACTAGTGCAGTTAGACTCTCATACTGCCAAGACTTGCAATTGGACATCAAGCCCATAGAAGCATATCTCATAGGATTGGGAGGCGTAGAAACCCCTTGTTTGGGAGAGGTGGAACTTCCCATCTACCTTCAAGATGTTCCAATAAAAGTCAAAATGCTAGTGTGTCATGATGAGGACCCCACAGAGCCACTTGTCTTGGGTCAAGATTGGATTTACGACCATGCTGTCAACTTGAACCTAAGAAGTCAACTTCTTCAAGTTTGGGTACATGAACGATGCATTACATTAGAATTGGAGAATTGCATGCCCACTGACACTGACACCACACACTCTCTTCGTTCCTCTAAGGCTAATCTTCTCAAACAAGATGTGGTAGATGTCAAAAGCTCTATGATCCATGCGGGCACATTCATGGAAGGACAGTTGCAAAGGCAAGACGAACCTTCTTCCTTTTTTTCAAAGAGTAAAGCATCCGCAGTAGTTCAACCTCAGAAGCAAACAAAACACTGCAAGAGAGCCAGTCTATCAAATAGACAAAAAGCCTTCAAGAAGAAAGAAGTTTCGGGCATGACGCAGATCTGGGTAAAAAAAGGAGTGCAACCATCGATGTGGCCTCAAAGATTCCCACCCAACCAGATCGACCATGACAACAGAAGGACCAAGCACCTACGATAGGCTCAAACACAAAGAATCCAACAAATTTGGGTACCGACACTATCAATGAAGGCGGACCACAATCAGGTACAAATTTGGGTGCCTAAAAAATTAGCTACAGCTCAACACGGGCGATTACAGATGTGGGTACCCAAGAAGCTCTTACACGTACAAAGGCCTATGCTCCCCACCATGCAAAAGGCCTCAACAAAGAAGCCAAGGAAAGCAAAGGGTAAGAACAGAGCAAAAAGACCAAAAGAAGATAAACTCAACCCTTCTACAAAAATAAGCAGGCAATCATCCAGGATATGGGTTTGGAAGCCAAAAGCACCAACCACATCCACAGAACCAAAAGGCCAACCACATGGGATACCAAAGTTTGGACAGCATCCAAAGAAGAAGTGGCCATTTCGAGATCCAATCGACACCTCCAAACAAAGAATGCATCAACTATGCAAGTAACATCAAAAGCCTCGACGTGCAGCAACCATGTGCCTTTGGCATAACCCTGTCTTTTGCACCATTCAGGTCATGCATTTCCAAAGTATGCATCAATATAGGGTCACCTTACATGGCCGTGCATAGACACAATTAAGAAATCCCAGGCACGTGAAACACAATTTTCACATGTAAAATATGTTATTGATACTAACCTCTTTCTTCTTGTTTGATGCCATTGTTCCACTCAAAAAAAAAAGAAAAAAAAAAAAAACGAGGACTAGGTGCTTGAAAATGCTCATCAGTGAACTTTCAGCAAGGACATCCATCAACAAAAAGGACAAGCCGATGGTCAAACACCAGGATGGAACTACCACACGAAGAGATGAAGATCAACAGACCCTTCACCATGGTAAGATGTAAATGCTTCAACAACACTATAACCATGATAGATTAGGAAACCTCTTCGTCAGCATACCCTTGAGCACTTAGCTCAAGACCCAATCTCTTGCACCATACTTCTTGCCATGCATTTTCCAAGTACGCATACGTAGGGCCACATTACAAGGCCATGCACAAGGCACATATTTTGTTCAACCCATGCACTAATGCACTTACCCACGATTCATTATGGGTTAGAAGTACTTGGCATGAAAACTATGAAAGCCATCTTTGGAAGAACCAGACGACATCAAGATGACAACAGCAAGAGCAAGGAAGCCATCCACCACCGAGAGTTGCTCACAATCAACATTAACCACCTCCTTTGAGCAACTAGCCATTTTGGATAGCTCACAAATGCACCATGAAGAGGGAATACAAGGCAGAAGTACGTACAAAGGGACTACAAACTGCAAGAGCTAACAGTGGCAAAGTGAAGAACCAGACAAACGACCAGGCTACATTGGGACGATGGATCGCCCCTGTTGGACGCAAAGGACGCTACCTCTCAACATACTACATGGAACGACCACTACAACAAGGGTCTGTTAGGGACGACAGACTCAAGAGGGGGGGGAGTGTTGAAGCTCAAGATCAAGGACAAAGCATGGAAGTGCATCAAGGAAGTGGACACACAAGAAGAAGGAGCAAGTAGGGAACTCCAAGAAGCACCTGTCAAATTTTCAGAAGAAATCCCTACAAAAATAGTGATTTTTATCACTAAAAACCATTGTAAATACCATTTTCCATTTTTGTAACTCCATTTTGTGCAAGCCGAGGAGTCCTCGAGCTTGAGGATATTAGAACTACCATCCTACCAATTTTCATAATTTTTAGACTCCGTTTGAGCCCCCAAATAAGCCCTGGAACCTATTTTTTAACTAGGCCAGACACTAGGTCTGGACAGGGCCAAAAACCACTCAAAAACTATAAAAAGGGCTGGAGAGCTCATTTTTGAGGTTAGCTTGTTGTAGATTTCAGTTTTGTAAGAGAGCTCTTGGATAATCGAAGCTTTCCATTGTTCCACTCTTTGCTCTTACCTTGTGCGCGTGTGTGTGTATGTGTGTGCATGCTTGTGTACTCTCACTCACGCACTTGTGCCATCACTTGCTCACGGTCTTCATACCGGTCCTCACGTCTCCACGGATTGACATTTATGAGGTGTATCTCCTCACGTTAGTACTCACCATTGTGCTAGAGTGACACCTTGGTAACAAACTCTGCGATGGTTTGTTTAGGTTTCTTCTTCATTTGGTTGAACTCGTTCCAAAGATGATTCTTTCTTGCTTTGATACTAGTAGAAAAGAAAGTCTCTAGGGCATCCCAAGTCTCTTGAGATGTCTTGTACCCTCTAATACATGGTAATAAAATTTTAGAGATAGATTTTACTATATATGACCTTGCTTGAGCATCTCGTACACACAAAAGTGTGAGCTTATCTGTCTCCTCTTGTGTAGGTCCTCCTTTGGGTCTTCGAATAGGCATAGCTTCACCTGCTACAATTCCATAAAGATTTCTACCTTGCAAATAGGCCTCCATTCTGATTTGCCAAGTCACATAGTTGTGTCAATCAAGCTTCTCAATCAATGAGGGAAAGTTGTCACCCATCTTGATCTAGCTCTAATACCACTAAAAGAACTTGGAGAAACTTGTAGGAGGTAGAAAAGTGAGTTGCAAAGCAACAATGTTCGGTTTAACCAACCGGCACAAGACTAGCCCTTGAGTTTATGGAGACTCAAATAAACCTTATAGGCATGAGATAAGTGCAATAAAATGCACTATGTACTTTGGAGCATCAAGGAGAAAGGGTCAATACAAAACAGATAGGTTTGCACATTGACTAACTCAAAACACTTACTATCTTGGATGAGAGAATCAACTTAAAATTATCATAGCAGCCAACATGATTATAATTCGAAAAAATCCCTTTGGAGGAGTGATAAAAATAGGGTTTAGTGTATAGAGTGGACAAGAGTACAAGAAAAGAAAAATATGCTTTTGGAATGAACTTGACGCCCAACAATGGTACTGATCCTTTTTTAGGAATGCACAAAGTGAGACTCTGAGATTGAAAAACTAAGATTTCTCCCAATATACTGAACCAAATACTCTGAAAATGTATAGACATAAACTAGAAACTAATACCTTTCAAATGAGTGCTCAACCATCCTCTAAATTTTTCTCTTCCCTTAAGTTTGCCATATGAATGCAAAAGCATTCCCTTCGAGATTCAGCTAATCCATAAGTACCCATCTTGCTAATTGATGCTCACACATCATCCTCATGATATAACACCAACTAAGAGTTTGTTGCCCCAATTGGTTAGATGTATCCCTATCTCCTAGAAACCCTTGATAGATCATCTCATCTAGTCAAGGACCATCATTTGAGATAAACATAACTACTTCTCTTTAGAGTCTTCATGTGAGACTCAACCTAACCATCATGATTGGTTGATCTCCCTCTTGTCTTTGATAGAAGAGTGCCATCCCTATCTAGACAATCTAAACATGAGAAAGTGAAATTCTCTCTCTCTCTCTCTCTCTCTCTAATCTCATCTAAGTAAAAGAGCTCCAATACTAGAATCTATTCCACTTTTCCTCTCCCTTTGAAAGAGATTTTATTGAATCTCTCTAATCTCATCTAACTAAAAGAGTTGCACTACTAGAATCTATTCCACTTTTCATTTTCCTTTGAAAGAGAGTTTCTTTACTGATCCAACAATGAGAACATGTACACAAGTTCTCCATGTATTTTCCTTCAAAAATAGTGGAGAACCAAACTTCCGTGTGAAGGAAAAATATACTGAAAAGTAGAAAAAATGAATTCATTTAAAAATATAAACTAAGAGATGTTTTCTAGACACCTCTTCTCTCTGGTGGAAAACATACTCTATTCTTCTCGTATGAAGAAATCATGTTTTCCTTTTCTTTTTCTCTTTCAAGAAACAAGAGCTAGATCTATAAGCTAAAGTGAGATCTCTCCTTGATCTCTGAGCTAATTCCCACTTTCTCCTTTCTTTAAAAGAGAATTTTATGAGTTCATTTGCTCCTCTCTTCCATAACTACGTACTTAAGTCACGGGGTCTTAGGGACTTGTGTCAAAGAGACTAAATCTCATTTGCCACACAAGTGCATATAGTGGTGCATTAACACATGCTTAATTATCAATCCGAAGAACCTCTTGAACCAAGTGTATGAGGATGTGTGCACACATGATGGAAAGTGAAATGGTTCAGCTGAAATGCATAAGAAAAGACTAAACTACCTCTCCAACTCACTTAATCTCTGAAAGTGGCTGCCACGATACCACTTACAGTAGTAAATAAAAATTTGAATGTTTCTCCTAGTTCAGAACTCTGAATATGGTCAATAAGGGATTCATTTCAAAGCTCTCAACGAGATGCATCTATTACTTGTATTTTCACTCAAATCTCACAACCGCTCTTCAAGTTATGGCCAAAATAGTGAATGGTGGTAAACACCTACACTCACTCCACAACTCGTACTTGCTCACACACACACTACAGTAGTTCAAAAATAATGGGGTGGGGTAGACAAGAGTCCTACACACAGATTCCAAGCTTCACACACACACAAAAGATCAAGAAGAAGATGAAAATATGCAAGAAAGAAGCAAATTCGAAATTTTGGCTCTCCTTCTTCACAATGGAAAAGTCTTTACAAAGAGTCACAAAGTGACTTATATACATGTGCCCTAAAAATGGTCCTTTCACACAAGTGATCAAAACTTTATTGGTTAATCTCTAATTTCATATTGTTCTACAAGAAATATATTGCAATGATTTGGGTTTATGCATCTAGAGGACTCCTCTAGTGCATTTACATAGCTTCGAGGGAATTTTATAGAATTTTGAAGAAGAAATTTATGCCATTAATTTGAAAATTTTGGGGCTCCTCTTTTATGGCTCTTTTCTCTGCAACACTCTCCCCCTCTTTGTCTCTGTCATCCCTTGATAGGCTTTGCTCCTTTGTCTGCATCTTGTTTATGGCTCCTGAATACACGCAGCCAGTGGTCGAAGAAGCAATAAGGACGTGAGAGAATTTGTTACTTTATCCAAAGTTAATCCTTTGCTTCTATAAGCCCCTTGGTGTTCCTTATATCACATGTCTGGGTTGTTGTACTAAGTCGGGTTGCCATGCCTCTCCTCTTTCTAACTTTTGATCTTCTAATTTGTCTTTGTCTTCACACATCTGACCCTGTTGTATTGCTTGGAGCATGTCTATTTCTTCCTTATCGCACACCTCACTTTGCTTACCTTTACTCTCTTTTAAGTTAGCATTACGTTTTAAAGGTCCTGTTCTTGAATCTTCTTTGTCATCCTCTGGGATCTGGCTCATTTATTTCCACCGCACCCATCCACTGGACGAGGAGGCAGCTAGGACCTTCAGATAATTGGTTATTTTATCTGATGAAGAGTCCTTTATGTGTTTTCTCTCTTCCCTGCTTGTTTCGCTTCACCGCTTGCTCCTGGTGGATGAGGAAGCTATGTGCAAACTCCCATGAAATGTACTCGTTGTTATCTTTCTTTAATTCAAATTCTCAGGGCCTGGTTCTTTGGTGTTGTCGCCTGATGTGTGCCCCCATAGGGCTTTGTTGAGGGTTCCAAGGTTCAACACAACTCGAAGAACTTTCAGAAAAATTATTCATCTCACACTAGTCTTCAACCACAGAGACTCTATCGTTACTCAGAATATGATGTTGTATTTCATTACTGCATACTTCTACTTAATTAGAATACTCAACGTCGCCAGACTACACATTCAGCGATGTACAGAATCTCACTCTACAATTCTATATATGTCTATGCGAAAGAATTTTATCCTTTAAACTTCACGTAATTGCAAGACTATAGTTAGGAAAGTCCGTCAGAATTTCTAATTACTGAAAGCTTATCACCGCTAATACAAAATTATGATTCAGAGTTACATTGTTTTTGCATTGGACAAAACATTCTCACTACATCACTCACATGCTAAGCTTTGAATGCTGGAGACCTATTTCACCTTTCTTTTTTTTTTCTCTCGAACATGCCCTTCCAATCTTGCGCTCGATATAACGTCTTCTCCTTCTTATGACATGCCCCTGAACTTCGACATAACTGTCTTTTTATTAAAATCCAACGCACCAAAAATAGACATCCAACTAGATAATATCTAAGTTTAACAGTCTTTTCATAATTCAAATTAATCATTTATCTTCCAAATTTCCCTGCCTTCAACACCTGGCACAGCCCGGTGGGTAATTTTGTCAAAAAGTAGACTCGAATTTATCAATCCCTTGTTCATATAAAATAATTTCCTGCGACTGTTTAGAAATATCCACTTCTTCTCCTTCAACCTTCTGACTCTGCAAACTATTAAAATCCTCCTCAGAACAATCCTGCTTTCCTTGAAAGTCTCTATCAATAATAAATCAATGTTTCTCAATTAGTATATCCACCTTTTCTTCTAGCTTCTTCTGCAACAACTGTTCCTGTAATTCTTTAATTATCTGTACCTATTCTTAAATTTGCTTCTCTTGTTTTTCAATAACACAGACTAAATCTTTCTTATATTTTGACACAAAGCATGCCTGCACCTGTTCATACTGAATCCTGAACATAATTTGCCAACGACTCTGAAACACAATCCAAATGTCTTGCACATACTTATGCAGTTGCTGCTTTAATACTCCTATATCCGACCCTATCATTAATAGAGCATCCAGCTGCACATCTTCATCTTTTAACATCTGCTTCTCCAACACCTATAAAACTTGCATCCTCAAATGAAGAATCTTTTGTTCCTTCTACAAAGTAGAATTAAGTATTGAAAAATCCGTCATCTCTTTTTGAATTTTTTCTTGCATTGACTTCTACCATTCTTCAAATTCCTGCATAGACCGCTTTATACCAGACAGCTCTATTACTTGTTGCATCTTGCTCTCTTGGAATTTCTCTAATATTTGTACCTTCTTATCCAACTCTTCCTGAAGTGTTTCAACCTGCCTCTATAGAGACTGATAATCCTCCATATTAATAAGTACTTTTGTCTGCTCATACCTAGTCAATTTCTCCTCTTGCAAGACTAAAAAATCAGAAATCCCCTGCAACCTCTTCTTCATTCCTAGTACATCATAATCTGTATTCTTAATTGATTGATGCATAACATCCTCTGGCAACTCATCCCCTACTGCTTGCAGTTGTTCTTCCAATCTTCTCTTTTTAGACAACTTAAAAACATCTCCTAGTAGTTTCGGATGCTCAACCCCATCTACCACCTGCAATAGATTATCCTCCTCTATCACTGCTTTTCGTGCATCAAGTTGAATCATCTGCAAACTGGTTCCAGCTCTTGTACAGTATAACCTTCTCGGATAAGATCTTCACACGTCTCGGAAGGTCTGTCCATGACCTCTTTCACTGCTAGCTGTTCCTGTTCTTTACCCATCAACTTGTGACTATGAAGATTTATCTCCTTTGGCCATAATAACTTCTGACTATCTACCAGCTACACGAACTCAAACAATGCTACCAAATATGTTGATAGCCTACTATTTGATTGCGTTCTACGCCTATACCCAACAAATATTTCACTATGCAGGTGATCATGAAACCAATGAGCCCACCTGACCTTCCACCTGCCTCTGCATAAGCCAAACGTGCAAAATTTTCTTTGGACATATAATCATATTTGATGATGAAACACAACCTTTCTAAATACCATTTTAACTGCTCTCGTTGAACATAACCTGCATTCTTCATCATGTAATACTGCCATCCCCCTTCCCTGGGTCCAAAATTTTTCTTCAAGGCCTCCTCCGAACACTTCGGAATGATGACATCGTCGTAAATAGGCAACTTAAATAATTCCACAACTAGTTCCGGTGAAAATTTTACCTGAAGTGCCAGCTGACCTTTCATTTTCCTGACTCTTTGTATAATAGTTGCATCTCCATCTTACCCATGGCCAAGTAGCAAACTGAAATAAACCAATTCTTCTGAGCGAATTCTCATTCGTGGTGGACTGTGTATCAGCTTCCACCTTAAAGTCTGTAAATGGTTCCATGAGAGTTTGCACAAACTTATTAGTCATTGATGGCATCGATATCTCATCTTCATCATCCTGTAACAAACTATTACTCTCCTCAGTTGTGGTTTCTTCCTTGCGCACTACAGCTTCTCTCTTTCTCATACGTCCCCGCATGACTTCTGGTTCAGTCACCAACACGGTAGACACAGGAAGAGACATTATCTTGGGGGCCATAAAGTAGGATTGAAAATACCAGTTCCACGAATGCGAATGCTCAAATTGCCACTGATAGCAATGATGTACGTACTTACTCACATAACACTTCATGCGACACAATAATATTCTAGTATGGAGCACCTTAAAAATCATCAACAGCCTATTTCCCCACATTTCTATAACCCACTTAAAAAATCGTTTACACGTGCCTGACCAATCATTGAGCTTAAAACTAATGCGCACTTCAAGAATACGACATTGATATTTAAATTCCTCAATACTACTTTGTATAGTGCAAAGACTTCCAACCACACAATTACGACTAACTTTATTTTTCAAGATAATAGTTGGTTGAGCACTATCTTTCTACTCCTGTTCCTCCTCATAAATCTGCTCCTCATACCTCTACCCACTTGTAATTCTTGTTATACTTGTCCTCGGAACTTCATTACTTGCAGACCTAGAATGTCCCCTAGCATGTGCACCCTGATCCAATAATGCCTCCTTGTCAATCTTTGGCCTTGAACTAACCCTTAGCAAACTATTGTACTGCAGCGGTAGACATAACATCCATTGTAATCGTAAGAACTTACTTAATGTAATTTTGGACCAACACAAAGCCAGAAAACACTTCATCACAGATAAAAATGTAGAAAAATAAACTCTTTTACTACGATGATCACAAACATTGCTGAGTTGATGTTTTGGATCATGGACCACTTGCACAACATTAGAAGATAACCAATCCAAATGTGGCGGTTTTCCCTGAAATAATTTCAGCCTAAATCCATTTATTGGCTTGTCCATCCTTGTGCCAAACACATCTGGCACTCAAAAAGTTCCTTGACCTAAATCTTGCACAATCTGATATGGGCCTTTATACCTCAATGTAAGCTTTCCTGGATGAGGTCCAAGCTTAGAATTATACACCATTACCCAATCACCTTCTTTAAATAACTTAAACTTCACATTCTAATTCACCCAAGCTTGTCTTCACCTTTGAATGACCTCAGTAATATATGCACTTATTAAACGATCCTCCTCCATCTGTAGAAGATATTTACTCCTGTGTTTAATTGATAGGTCAGGCGACATCTTTTCCGTAAAGTGATTCGGAAACTTGGAACTACAAATTCCATAGGTACTACTGCCTCCAACCCATATACCAATCGGAAAGGTGTCATTCCTGTTGTCACTTTAAATGCTGTTCTGAATGACCACAAAGTTGAGTCGAGAAACAAATCCCAATTTTTCTGATTATCATGCACTAACTTTTTAAGAATACGCATTAAAGTTTTATTCGTACTTTTTGCTTGACCATTCGATTGTGGATGATACGCTCTAGTCTTTTTATACATGATTAAATGAATTCTTGTTAGCTCTGAGATCACCTCATTAAGGAAATGGGTACCTCTGCCACTCACCAACTCAATCGGACACCCAAACCTGGTCATAATATTATGATAAAGAAATTTTACCACACTCGCTGCCTTATTGTCCTTCAATGCCACTACTTCCACCCATTTCGTACAATAGTCGGTTGCTACAAGAATGTATCTATTTCCCCGCTGAGTGGTAGGTTTAATAGGCCCCACAAAATCCATGCCCCATTTTTGGAAAGGATCCAATGGTAACACTGGATGATCAGTCATCCGATTTGAATTATTAGGTTGGCCCAACTTTTGGCAAATCACACATCCTTTAGCATACTCATGCGCATCCTTTAAAACAGTCGGCCACCACAACCCAGCTTGTAACACCTTCTTCCTTGTAATATCCCCTGACAAATGACCTCCTGCTAGACCTGAATGTGCTTCCTGTATTACAGCTGGTTGTTCAAATTCTGGTACACACCTCCTTATAACCTGATCCACCTCTTTTTTGTATAATGCCCCAGCTATAACCAAATACGGCCTACTTTTAAGTGCAAACTTCTTCCTCTTTTAGCTGATCTTCATACTTTGAGATACTTTCTTCCAATGCTCGTGTCTCTGTCACTTCAAGAGCTTCTATTGGTTCGTTGCACAATAGGGCTGTCATTAGTTCTTTATTCATGTTCCTTAAATTATCAGCCTCATCCATGTACACCTTGATTTGAGATTCAAGAATTTTGCTTCTAGTATTCATGTGTGTCTTTTTTGCCTCGCTAGCTTCATACCTGTGTTGTACTTCTTATAACTGTTCTTTTAGATTTTGATGTCTCGTTTCTAGTGTATTGCATTGATGCTTGGCCTCTTGGATGTCTGCCTCTTTCTCTTCTATTATCCTTTGTGCTTGAATTAATTGGGCGGATAGATTCTCACCTATTTCTTGAAATTGATTCTTTTCTTGCATTGCTTTGTCATAGTCAACATCAACCTCAAGCGTTAGCTGTTGAGTATTCATTGCAGTTTGTATCATTTGTTGAACTACAGGCTTGAGTTGAGTGACATCCACATTTAACCATGTCTCTGCAATGCTTGGAGCTTCCTCGATGCGTATGTTTTTGCCTTGCTCCACATGTATGGTCTCGTTATGTGGTTGCCTTATTTGGAGTTGTACTTCATGTTCTTTTCTTTCCTCTTCCTTATTAATGGATTTTGTGGCACTCCCTTGAAATGTGACATCCATAGGTGAGGGTTCTGCCACGACCCTTATTGGCATGAAGGGTTCCGATTCTTCAACTGTATTTTCAATCTTTTCTTCCTTGGGGTTCTTGAAATGGACTTTTCTCGCTAGCAGAGTCTCTTTGATTTGGATATTAGATGCTTCATTCAATCTAATGACATGTACCTCTTCTTGAGACGCTTTCTTCCTTGTCGTGTCCTTGATGGAGTCAATTGGCATCTGATCTACCTTCCTAACTTCCATGTCCAAGTCCTCGTTTACTTGATTTAATTCCTCCCATTGTCCATCATCCTTAGACTCACTTCTAATATCCACATTCAACGTTGAAGTTTCCAGTTCTTCTTGTGCATCTGATGATGAGCTTGGGTTGACCAATCCCAATTCTCTGTATCTGTGGAGCTTGGTCAACCTTTTTCTTTGTTCCAAGCCTTGATGGGCTTGTTGGTAGAGGTGGCCTTGTACTGAGAGGTTTACTTATCCTTCTAGATGTTGGTGAGTAGCTTCCCATTTCTTCTGTCAAGTCTTCTTCCATAATAGGTCTATTGTCTTCAAGTCTAGTCCTTGGGAGTATATGTGTTTTCTTTGTAACTAGAGCTTCTGCTTCCACCTGCATAATTTCTTTTAGCCTTTTCCTTCCTACCTCTCATTCTCGGTTGGGAGCTTGTTTCCACTTCTTCTAGGAACTTGACTCCTTTCTTCTTTCTGGGAACCATAGCAATCTTTGCATACTTGGCCATTGCTTCAGATGATGGCATCTCTTTCAAATGTTCTCTAATGCCCAAAGCATGATATATCAATATAGCTAAAGCAACACTTCCATTTAGGAACTTCTTATGATTCCACTGTTTTTAGCCTTGAATAGCCGTTCTTGAATGTATGGATTCATATTGACTTGATTCCCAATTTGTTTGATTGCATGTGATAGCATTTGCACTATGATCTTTTGTGGCACAATGTATCTGTGCATGTTGGGAAAGCAAAAGTGATGATGGATGAGTCTCACTTCCTCTTCTATGTCAATGCGATTAATATATGTGAACGTCCTGGTCTTTGCTCCTCAACTTTCCTCTTTCAAAATGGTGTTCCCGTCCTTTTCGCATCCAAAAGCTTCGTTAATTAGGTCGTGGATGAATTGTATGATGACCCACTCCCCTACTCCATCTAGCACTCTTGCTTCCGATACCAGTGGATCATGTAATGCTGGCTGCAAGGTGTTCATGACTTGCGTACATCATTGGAAGTCAAGTTTGTATATCGGAAGTTCAAAGCATTTATGGATACCAACTTTCTTCATAATGTCCATCGTTGATGGAAGTTCATGCACTACCTTAAAGTCTTGGGACATGATTGGGAATTGATGGTCAATGTCCATAATTTTGATCGTTACTAGGAAAAAATAATCCCCTGTTGGTTGATCTTCCCTAAACCAGTGACCTTTTGCTTTAGTCACACTTTGTAGCGGGAATTCCAGCACTTCCTCTTGAATGGTCGCTTCAGAGTCCTCAGAAGCCATATGCACTTGTAATGAAAAGAACATTAGTGTCCTATAGAAGTCATGTCTTTGGTGATGTGTGTTGTGGTGATATTTCAATTTGTTGCGTCACTCGGTTCCCCTTGCTCACATATGTAAGATCTCTTACCACATTTTTTCTTTCATTTTCACTTCTGAAAGAAAACAAGAATTAGTGTACCCGAAGCTTATTTATTTACATAATAGGTCCATTCCTATGGAAGTAGAATCTATGACCTATTCCTAGTGGGGAATGTACACCACTAATTTTGTTATACACATCATGTGCCGAATGCATGGCCTCGTAATGTGGCCCTTTCATGCATACTTTAGGTGCATTTGAAGCTTCATGTGTGCAAATGGATTCCTTTTGGTTCTGTGGCTCGAATCCTTGCTGCTTCTTTTGTTTCCATATCCATTTTGTAGTTGAAGTTTGAGGCCTTGTCTTTTCTTCATTTCGTCGCGCTCCATGTGTTTCCTCTTTCTTCTTTGCAGTCTGATTGGTTGGTGTCATTCTCTTCTGATACCTGTGGTTAGTTTTTTTTGGCTTTATGGTCCTCTCGTATTGATATAATGTTTCTTCTTGCTTGTCTATCTCTTGATTTGCTATCTGTCTAACTTTCTTCAGAATCCATATGTATTGTCGTCTTCTTTGAGCTTCTAATAATGGCTTTGGAAGCCATACTCTCAGGAGTCTCTTTGGTCCAGATTGTAATGAAGAGGATGAATGACCAGTATTGGTGTTGACTTCTCTGATTCCTTTACTCGATCCTTGCAAACCCATTTAAGATTAGCACCTCCTGATTGCGATAATCTGATAGTGGACTCCGATATTGATGATTTTCCTTTGTTGTAGATAACTTTAGGAGTATCGTCCTCATCATCTCTCTTTGTTTCACCATTCATGTAGGATGAATCCACTTTCTCCACTGGTGCATTGGTATTTTTAGTCCTTTCTTGCGTTGGACCTTTTTTTGGTTGGTTTTTGATGGAGTCGCTTGCTATTTCCTCTTCTAGGATTTGCTACTCACGTTTGATGATGTCCTGTCTATGAGAGGGTCTCTCTTCTAATGGACTAAAGATTTCCTTGTGCCATAATTTGGTTGAGATGTACCCTTGAGATAGGTGAATGCTTACTTCATTCCCAATGATCCAATATTGCCCTAGGATCAGGTTCTCTATTAGATCCTCGTCTTTACACACCAAGACTCGTTGTTCCATAGTGGAATTTCCTAGGTGGAGGGATATCATGGCTTCACCAATGCATTCAATGGCGTGATCGCCAACGCCTACCATTTGTTCCTTAGTAGGTGTTATGGTCGTTTGAAGCTACGTGATGATTCGTAGGCAACTGAGTGCTGTGCCCGAGTCTATCAAGGCATCTTTCAGCTGGTACTTTGTCGTTCCAATCCCTAGGTTTAAGTATGGTTGGGATATGCTTACATTGTTCGTGTCGGACTTGTGAACTTGATAATTGGCCATGGGAATAGGTTCTTCTCCTTGTAGATACCATTCATCCCTTTGTCTTATCCACTCTTTCCGTTTCTTGATACGCTCTAGGGCTTCTTACCTTGCCTCCTCCCTAATCCTCTCTTTTTCTAGTTTGTGCACCTACAAGTCATGCTAACATTTGGCCTGTCAATGGCTCCATGTAGCGTTTCACTTGACAACCACTTATGTAATTAGGGAGTGCATTGCCATCCAGAGTGGCTAGGTTAACCGCTCCACTTGTTGAAATCCTATTGATTATCAGAGGTCCATAGCCGTGTTTTTGTAGTTTCTTGGCATGTTGTTTCATCGTATATACCAAAACTAAATCTCCTTCTTTTAGTCCTTTGTCTTTGATGTGCGCATCATACTATGCTTTTTGTCTTCTCTTTGCCGCATAAATTCTTGCAACAGCTTGCATCCTCGTCTCATGTAGCTTCTCAATTTGGTCTAGTTGTTGGATAATTCATGCCCCGTCCATTCATACTGGTAGGCTGCTCTCAAAGTTGGCACTAACAATGGTCTAGTTACTTGGATAATTCATGCCCCGTCCATTCATACTGGTGGGCTACTCGCAAAGTTGGCACTAGCAAATCGATTGGCAAGATTGCATTTTGTCCATATACTAGATTAAACGGAGTAGTTTTGTTAAACCTTTTTTCTAACTGTCAGAACGCGTTTAAACATTATTGGGTTCTTGGGGGTGGAAGGGGTTTGTAAAAACAGAGGCCCTATACTTGTTTCCCAAGAAGTTACTACACACCACTGTAACGTTAGGGACAGTCACAGTAATCCTAGCTTCATCGAATAGTGCTCATAGTAAAATTCAACCGAAGACCAGCAGGACTCAACAATTACAGACACACAGTGCTGAAAATTTAGTACCCCACTTAGAACGACTCTTACCGTAGTTAATCGTTGTAGTATGAACATAGACCTCAATACTGAAAACAACACAGTACAAACCCGAATACCCGAAACACTACCACAGCTATGCAGACTTTACCAAACATTGGCAGAACATTCCAAGAACGAGTACTAACACAATACGCGTACTTAACACAACAATTGCAATAAGGATTCGTAGACGATTCATTTCAGACAACAGACCGAATGATCTACTGGATGTAGATGATACTCACAACTGCAATAGATACCAATAGACAACAGACAAGATGATACACAGATACACATAGAATACTTAGAAATTAGGCAACAAACACCATAGTAACGCTCAGCTCTAATCACCCAGACAGACAGTCTGGTGCTCTTTTCGAACGACCCAAGTGTCTTTTTTCATTGCTTTATATAAGATTACAAGGTATATGTGTAACAACTTTTCGTACGTGCGCAGGGATATAAAAAGATTCTTGATTTTACAACTGCCAATCCGACGGCGACTAACACTCTGGCACGCACGGTGGACTCGAACCCGCAGGTTTTTACAGAATTACTGTTCATCTATAATGCCTTCTAAGTACATATTTCTGGCTAATCTAAAGGTGCGGGCGATCTTTTTCGTTAGAGTTTCTAACATTTGATTGAGGGTTTCTGGCTCTACTAGTTGCGCATCTACTCTTATAGAACTTAAAGTTATAGCTTCGATCAGCAAAATCTCTGCTTGGGTCTGCAGAAAGGCTTCTTGTAGGTAGAAATCATTGGACAAAGCTGCATCTCTGGAAACCTTCATTTTAGCCACTTGCTTCTGCATATTGATTACTCTTTCTTTTTTATTGTCTAGTTGATTTTCCCGTCTCTCCATCTCTTGATTCTGGAACTAGATGGTTCTGGAGTATGCATCCCTTTCTCTTCGGAGATCTGTTATTAGTTTTTGTAATTGTGCTTCTAATGTCAGTTTTCACCGTAGAATGTTGTTTACCTCGTCGAATTCTATCTTACATCTCTACAGTTCTTCAGTTGTTTTCATCGCCAGATTGTACTGTTCTTGGTCTCTTTGAACCACTTCATCGAGCTGCACTCTAGTTTCTTCTAATAAATTCCTAAAGCTACTCTGGCATCGTCTTTATCTTGTAGCTGTTGCTTTAAGTGAGTGATTTCGGCCTGTGCTTCGCTTAATAAGTTGTTCGTTTGGTTGAGATCTGCCATTGCTGTATCTCTATGATTGGGAATTGTCTGCTGTTCTGCAAGTTGGGCTTGGAGACGAGTAATTTGTGAGTGCAGCTGATGGTTTTCGTCTTTGGCCGCATCTATCTCTTCCTGTAGAGGCGTAATATCTGCTTCTAAGACATCCACCTTATGTTGTAACTCATTTCGGATGTTATCAGTGACTTCTCTCATGTGGATTGGCAATTGCTGTGATAAATTAATGAGCAGTTTCCCCATTGAAGCTAAATCAAAGAATACGGGGATGGATGGGAGTGGAGGAGGGTGACAAGGTTGGGAAAGGGATGCGGTGAGGAGTTGCTGGGAGTTCGGTGGAGAGTAGTTAGGTGATGAAGACAAAGAGGCTGTGGGTTTGTTGGGGTGGATGGGTTGGATAGGGATAATGGGGTCGCGTGGCGGCTCCGGTGGGGGAGTGGGAAGAACAAAATTTGATTGTGTTACCTTATCTATGGTGTGTTGTGTAGTGTCTACGGCTATGGACTCAACTGCTTTAAGTAGCTCTTCGAAAACTTCTTTAGCAATTTGTTGTTCATCTTCTTGCTCTTCCTGCTCAGATTGTTGCTGGGATGCTTCTTCTGTAGAGCTTGTGTTGGCTTCAGTATGATCCTCCTGTTCATGTTGCCCTTCTGATGATGATTGTGCGGAAGATTCGTGCTGCATTGATGTGGCGGTGTCATGGAAGGTTTCTTCGTCTTGCTTTTCTTGTTCTTTGTCATTTCCTTCGTTTCCTTCGGCTGATCCCTGGGCTTCACTTTCAGATGAAGTGATCTTGATTCTTTTCATGCGGAAGAGTTGATTTAGCTCCTCTTCATCTTCTTCTTCATCGTCCTCTAGAAGTTGTGCAGATTCCTCATGGCGCAGAACAGGACCTCGGGGTGGTGGTTGTGCTGCCAGTATTGTCGGAAAAAGGAAGGATAATATGTGCGGCAGTCGGGATCTGGGCCTTCCTCCCTTGTTTACCTGTTTGATGATAGTAATGCATTCTTTGTGAATGTGGTGGAAGAAGTAGGATGCAAAATTTACGGGTTCTCGGGCAGCTAAGTCTATGGCGGAGCAGAAGGGACGAGATATTCCATAAGTACGTTTCTGTAGGTTCAGGATAGCTACTAAGAACTGAAGGGCGGATCTTTCAGGTTCCGGTCGACATAGGATCGCATATTCGTTTGACGAATACCTAGGAAATAATTGTATCATGGTTGCTACAGGGAGGTTCGGGCCATTTTCTCGACCTTGCAAAGGGAGTCAAAACGACTCAGCGAAAGTTTGGAAGGTGATTACGGTTCTTGTAGGTAAGGATGTGATCGGCCAAATCTGCTCTGTAGCAGGTGTGTTGGTGATGGCGGAAATGATCTGGGCAAAGAAGGGGTGGGATTCCACTAAATGCCAAGGCAGTTCAGCGAAATTGGATAGCCCATGGTTGCGTAGGAACTCTCCTACATCGGTAGTGTTAAGAAAGATGGATGGATGCACTCAGAGAATGAGTAGGTGCTGCTAAACCTGCTTTGCACCAGCCCTCCTTTGCTTCAGAGTTGATTAGTACACTTGCTTATCTTCCAAATGATACCAAGAAATGATGTATGTACTTTGCAAATGATGTGTGTAATGATTAAATCAAAACAGACAACTTTGCACTTCACAAATCCAAGAAAACTTGCTAATTTGGTATTGACACCTGCTCAGAGTTTTGCTCAGTGTGACCAACACAGTTGCAATTGATTAAATTTCTTCTAGAGGTATTAAACTAGCTTAAAAAGCTACCATTTGCAAGTGGAATGAGATAAAATGATAAACTATACTCAGAGAAATTGATTTAGCAAAATTATGTTTACCCCCAACTTTTTAGGAGTGCTGCAGAGATAGACCAGAGTGTACTTCGACAATGATTTCTCACAAACGGCTGAATGAAATCACTTGAACCTTTGTATGCTTGTAGGAGACTTCGAGCTGCATCGACCAAGCTTTGAATCACTTGATTTGGTGGAGTAATCACTGAGGTATGCCCTTGACAAGTTGACAGACTTTGAAGTGATCAAATAGAGAACACAGAGATGATCTCTGTAAATGTATGTATTAATTCATATTGATGTACAATTCCATTGGCATGATAAACATTGCCAAATGGTACTCAGAGGTGTAGGCTATGGATTAGACCTCACATACTCAAAGATCAGTAGTGTAAGCCTCGGGAAAGGTGACTGATATACACGCGATTTTTCAAGTGAAGTTTTTTATATGAGATGAGTTAGAATTTGAATTTGAATTCAAATTCTTGGCTCCCTTTTGTCATCCTCTAAAATTATGGAGATATTCCCTCAATTACAAGTTCTATTGTTCCACGAATCAATCAAGTAGGTGTATACAAAATATTCCAAGTCATTTAGACTTTTACATGGGGTAAAGTGGTAATAAACCACAAGCATGTGTTCCTATAGTTCTTCACTCATGTAGAGTCTTCAAGGTAAATGTCCAAGCCAAATGTGTAGGCTTGCAAGTTACACCAACAGCTCCCCCTCAAGCCAAACATTTTGGCTTAAGTCTTCATCTTCAGCCTTCAAGAATATCCTGCAATCCAATCATGGATTTGAACCTGCAAAGTTTATTTGCATCCAATGCTTTAGTGAGTAAATCTACACATTGCATATTTGTTGACACATAAGTCAACTGAATGTCCTTGCTTAGCATCTTCTCCCTGACATAGTGATAATGTACTTCTATGTGTTTGGTCCTTGCATGGTAGATAGGATTAGCTGCAAGGTGAAGAGAACTTGTATTATCTCCAAAGATAATTGGAGGCCTTGTGTATAAGCCCAATTCTGTATATAGAAGCTTTATCCACATTGCTTCTTGAGTGGCATTGGCTAGCCCTCTATACTCTGCCTCTGTGGAAGACAATGCAACTGTTGGTTGCTTCTTTGCTGACCAAGAGATGGGTTTCTCACCTGCAAAAGATATGTATCTTGATGTGCTCCTCCTATCATCCTTGCATCCAGCCCAATCTACATCTGAATAAACCTTTATGTCAATATCAAAAGTGTAAGGGAAGTATAGACCATGATTCTGTGTACCCTTGAGGTACTTCAAGATCCTCTTGGTAGCCTCTAGGTGAGGTGCCCTTGGTTTGTGCATAAATTGACTCAGTACACTAACTCCATAAGCTATATCAATTCTGGTTAGGGTTGCATAATTCAAACTACCCACCATACTCTGATAACCTGTGATATCTTGTACTTCATCACCTTCATGGGCACTTAGCTTTAGGTTGACCTCCATTGGAGTGCTAGCTATCTTAGCATCCTGCAAGCCAAACTTCTTTAGCATGTCCTGCACATACTTCTTTTGAGTGATATATATACCTGAATTAGTATAAACCAATTCAAGCCCTAGAAAATACTTCAACAATCCAAGATCATTGATCTTGAACTCCTTCATCATCTAACTTTTAATATTTCTGATTCCTTGGATATCATTACATGTAATGATGATGTCATCAACATAAACACGGAGATAGATTACCTCTGAATTGCTCCTTTTGATGAACAATGAAGTGTCTGCCTTGCTCATACTAAACCCTTGGTCTTGGAGGTATGTTGTCAGCCTATAGTTCCATGGCCTAGGTGCTTGTTTTAATCCATATAGAGCCTTCTTCAATTTACAAACATAATTTACCTTCTTGGGGTCTTCATAGCCAGGAGGTTGAGACATATAAACCTCTTCTGAAATCCATCCATTCAAGAAAGCATTCTTGACATCCAATTGGTACATGTTCCAATTCTTGGATGCAGCCACACTAACCAACACTCTGATTGTTGGCATCTTGGCCACAGGAGAAAATGTCTCCTCATAATCAATGCCTTGGGTTTGTGCAAAACCCTTGGCCACCAACCTAGCTTTGTACCTGTTGATTGTTCCATCAGGGTTTTTCTTCAATTTATAAATCCACCTGGACCCTATTACCTTCATTGAGTCCTTCTTGGGTACCAACTCCCAAGTGTCATTCTCCTTGAGTGCTTCAACTTCTTCATCCATGGCTTCTTTCCATTCTGATTTGGTGATTGCCTCTTCATATGAACCTGGTTCTTCACTTAACAAGTCCTTTGCAAGATAAATTGAATGCTTACTAACAAGAGATGTATCATACCCATATCTGATAGGCTTTTTTGCTTTCTCTCTGAGATCTCCTTATTGCTTGAGTTGAAGATTCTGGTATATCTTCAAGCTTCTTCATCTTCATCTTGCCTCTGGATTTCCAAGCCTTGAATTCTTCAAGATTGATTGTATCTTCATCATCTGAATGAGTCTTCTTTCTGGTTAGGTTCCTCCTTTGTGAGCTTTGGGAACTCCTCCTCCAAGTCATAGGGTAGATTGACTTTCCTGCAATTATTTTCATACCAAGAATCATTCTCATCAAAGATCACATCTCTGCTTACCATGAATCCTTTGTTGGTAGGGTTGTAAAACCTGTAACCTTTTTTATTTAAGTCATATCCAATGAAAAATGCACTTCTCTGCCTTTGGATCCAACTTACCTCTTACCTGTGAGGGAATGTGTACATATGCTACACATCCAAAGATTTCGCAGTGATCTAATGATGGTCTCTTGCCATGCCAAGCCTCATAAGGTGTCATACCATCAAGTGACTTTGATGGTAATCTATTTATAAGGTAGGTGGCAGTAGAGACACTCTCTGCCCATAAGTAATTAGGCAGCTTCTTCTCATTGAGAATAGACCTAGCTGTCTCAACAATTAACCTATTTCTTCTTTCTGCTACCCCATTCTGTTCAGGAGAGTACCTTGTTGTGATTTCCCTTTTGATGCCTCTGTCCTGCAAGAAATCTTCAAATTCATTGGAGAAGTATTCTCTTCCTCCATCTGACCTTAGCTTCTTCAAACTCCTTCCTGTTTGATGTTCAACTAATGCAAGATATTTCTTAAATCAATTAAAGACCTCATCCTTGTGCTTCATAAAGTATAACACAGTCCATCTGCTATAGTCATCAATGAAAGACACATAGTACCTTGAACCTGAAATTGAAGGGTCCTTGCTAGGTCCCCAAACATCTGTATGCACCAACTCTAGGTAGTCTTCATGCATAAATCCTTTCCTTGTATAAGGTAACCTGTGAGACTTACCAAATTGACAAGCACTGCATTTGTAAATCATGTGTTGCTTGGATACATTAGGTATCCCAAGCACACATTGATCCCTGCTTATTTGCTTCAAGGTCCTTTCACCTATGTGCCCTAGTCTTTTGTGCCAAATTTCAAGTTCTAAAAGTATTTGATCCTTATAACTGTATAAAGCAATATTCTTTGTGTCCTCTAATTCAAAGGTAAATAGTCTACCTAATTTTTCTCCCTTGGCTATCCTTTTGAATCCATTTCTTGGGTCCTCCACATATGCTCCATGTTGATTGAATCTGACCTGTAATCCTTTCTCCACAATCTGACCTACACTGATTAGGTTCTTTGTAATGGTTGGTACATAAAGTACCCTGCTCAATAAATTCTGATTACCATCACTAGTCTTTACATTACCAATTTTAATCACAGAATGTTTTGTATCATCACCTGTGTGAACTTGGTGTTTACCTTAGGCTTCTTCCAAATCAGAGAGTACTACCACATTGCCTGCCACATGGTTTGATCACCCTGAATCAATATAAAATAAATGATCATCATTTGTACCTGACTTTGAAGTCATGTTCATGATCAAGAGAGAGTCATCTTGCTCCTCTGTGTAGTTGTTATAGTCCTTCCTATTTCTGTATCGTCCTTGGTAGTTGCCATTGTAGTTGTTGTTGTAGTTATTGTTGTAATTGTTGTTGTGGCCTTGGTGTTGGTTGAACCTTCCTCAGGATTGAGAGTATCCACCTCTTTGGTAGCCTCTTCCTCTCTGGTTTTTGTAGTTCTTGTAACACTCTTCTATGGTATGATTGGACAGACCACATATATTACATGGTGATGAATTGTAGGGTCTCCCCCTACCTTGCTTACCTCCTCTGCCTCTTCCTCTTGAAGATCTACCTCTCCCTACATAGTTTGCTTGTAGAGATCAGAGTTGACCCATCAGAGTTGTAAGGTCAGAAGTATGTATGTCCATGTAGAGATCCATTGCTGTGGTGAAGCTCTCCCATTTGTCGTCAGCCTTTATACCATTGATTACCTGCCTCACAATTTGTTCTTCTTCAATCTCTTCTCCTATACTTGCTAGCTCGTCTGCAACATCCTTTATTTTGGTCACAAACTCTGAAACTGATTGCTTTGGTTGTTTCCTAAGTGTTGTGAATTCAATCCACAACTGATTCTTCCTAGCCCTTGTGTTGGAAGAAAAATATGATGACAAGGTTTCCCAAGTCTCTTGGGAAGTCTTACAATTTCGGATATGAGGCAAAAGGAAATCAGATATAGAGTTAAGTAAGTAAGACCTTGCCAAAGCATCCTTTGCACACCATGTGTTGAGCTTCTCTTGTTCTTCCTTGGTTGGCAATCCTCTTGCTTTGAATGAGGGCAATTCCTCATCTCCTGATATGTATCCAAAGAGACTCCTTCCTTGCAAGTAGGTCTTCATCCTTAGAGACCAAGCTTGATAAATATTCCTGTCCAATTTGTCAATGAATTAAGGAAAACCATCTCCCATTTTACCTTGTTTGCTCTGATACCACTGTTGGGAAAGATGGATGGATGCACTCAGAGAATGAGTAGGTGCTGCTAAACTTGCTTTGCACCAGCCCTCCTTTGCTTCAGAGTTGATTAGTACACTTGCTTAGCTTCCAAATGATACCAAGAAATGATGTATGTACTTTGCAAATGATGTGTGTAATGATTAAATCAAAACAGACAACTTTGCACTTCACAAATCAAAGAAAACTTGCTAATTTGGTATTGACACTTGCTCAGAGTTTTGCTCAGTGCGACCAGCACAGTTGCAATTGATTAAATTCCTTCTAGAGGTATTAAATTACCTAACAAGCTACCATTTTCAAGTGGAATGAGATAAAATGATAAACTATACTCAGAGAAATTGATTTAGCAAAATTATGTTTACCCCCGACTTTTTAGGAGTGCTGCAGAGATAGACCAGAGTGTACTTCGACAATGATTTCTCATAAACGGCTGAATGAAATCACTTGAAACTTTGTACGCTTGTAGAAGACTTTGAGTTAAATCGACCAAGCTTTGAATCAGTTGATTTGGTGGAGTAATAACTGAGATATGCCCTTGACAAGTTGAAAGACTTTGAAGTGATCAAATAGAGAACTTAGAGATGATCTATGTAAATGTATGTATTAATTCATATTGATGTACAATGCCATTGGCATGATAAACATTGCCAAATGGTACTCAGAGGTGTAGGCTATGGAGTAGACCTCACACACTCAAAGATCAGTTGTGTAAGCCTCCGGAAAGGTGACTGACATACACACGATTTTTCAAGTGAAGTTTTTTATATGAGATGAGTTAGAATTTGAATTTGAATTCAAATTCTTGGCTCCCTTTTGTCATCCTCTAAAAGTATGGAGATATTCCCTCAATTACAAGTTCTACTTTTCCACAAATCAATCAAGTAGGTGTATACAAAAGATTCCAAGTCATTTAGACTTTTACATGGGGTAAAGTGGTAATAAACCACAAGCATGTGTTCCTATAGTTCTTCACTCATGTAGAGTCTTCAAGGTAAATTTCCAAGCCAAATGTGTAGGCTTGCAAGGTACACCAACAGGCAGGGAGTCCATCACAGAAAGCGGCATAGTTAGCCAAAGCTTCCATGGCGCAAACAAAGACAGCAAGCACAAAACGCAAACACACAAGGTATTCACAATCATACAAAGCACGCAAACACAGTAGCGATTTTTGGCGAAATGGAGAAGGTTAAGTAGATGCATTGTAGTGGAGAGTAATCAAAATTACTAATCATCGTGCGACGTTGAGATGATAACTTCTTAACTTCGGTGTGCATGCATGAATAACTCGAAAGGGCATGGTGGCGGTGGACATAATTAGGTATCAAAACGCGGGTATTTATTGATTTATTTATTAAGATTGCAAAAACAAAAGAAAAGAAAAGAAAAGAAAACGCCAAAAGACGCGGCCAACCGCAAAACGTTTCAGTGTGGATTATATGCTTGTTGATACGGCCGCAACTTTGATCCATTTATCACCTTTGGTAGATGAATTCTGATCAAAGTGGTCAATCAAAAAGTTGCTGGGCCCACTTGTTCAGCAATCCGGTAGGGACCAAACCATCGGAACTTGAATTTTCCAGCAGACCGATTCGACTTTGCATTGTAAAAGAGTACAAGTTGCCCCACCGTAAAAACTGGAGTCTTTAGATATCGATCATGTGTTCGAGCTTGTCTTAGCTCTACTTCCTGAATAGTCATGAAACTGTGCCATCGATGCTCGTCTAATTCTGTGAGTGTATCCAACCGAAATGACAGAGATTCTTCCGGTAGTAGTTTCTGATTGATGGCTACTCGTAAACTTGGCACAATAATCTCCATTGGTGCTATGGCTTCTAATCCATAAGCTAGTTTGAAAGGGGTTAATCCTGTTGCTACTTTATATGTAGTCCGGTATGCCCATTATACGGCAGGTAACAGTTGATCCCATCTTTCCGATGCTTCCAGAATCAGTTTTCGAAATATATTTATCAAAGTCTTGTTTGTACTTTCAGCTAGACCATTAGCACGAGGATAATAAGGAGAACTAAATTTATGCGTGACCTAGAACGAATGTGTGAGTACTTTTATTAAATTGTTGACAAAATGAGTGCCTTGATCTGTAACAAGTTCCAGGGGTAAACCAAAACGTGGAAAGACATCGTTCAATAGACACTTTGCTACCGCAACAGCTGTACCAGACCGTAAAGCCTAGGCTTCTGCCCATCCGGTTGCATAGTCTGTACAGGTCAGAATATAACGATTATTACTAAGGATTGCTGGAGGTGTAATCGGTCCGATAAAATCTAGACCCCACTTCTCGAAAGGTTCCAATGGCAGGACAGGTTGTAGAGGGAAAAAATGGCGCTGTAACGGCTGTCCAGAACTCTGACAATTATCACATTTTTTGACAAAGTGCAATACATCCTTGTACATAGTAGGCCACCAGAGTCCACTCTGCAGAATTTTTCGGTGTGTTAAATCTGCAGCAAAGTATCCGCCGGAAGGAATTGAGTGAGCCAAAGTAATGACTGAGTTAATTTTGTGTGGTGGAATACAACGAAGTAAAATTCCAGTATGATCCACATAGTATAATTCTCCAACAATCAATCAAAATTGGCGGCTGAAAACTACAATTTTCCTGCATATTGCCGTAGAAGTCTAAGATGGAAGGCATCCATCAGTGAGAAAGGTCAATATCTGATCATAGTATGTAGATGGCCTAGGCGGGTCTGTAATTTCATCATTAGTTGGTTCATAAACATAAATTGCCGGTGTTGTGTCATCTACTCCGATCGGAGCTTCACCGGAATCTAAGCGAGAAAGAAAATCTACTAAGGCATGTGAATTGCCTAGCCGATGAATAACTTCGTAGTCAAACTCTTGTAAAAGCAGAACCCATCGCGCTAATCGACCACCTAGATGCTGTTGCCGAACTAGACAGACAAGTGCCGCATGATCTACATGAAAAGTAAATTTGCAGCCCAGTAAATAGTGCCTGAATTTCTTGATAGAATATACTAATATTAGACATTCTCTTTCTGTTACAGAGTAGTTCTTTTCAGCAGGGGCAAGCCTTCGACTCGCGTAGTATATAGGCCTGAACCACTTATCTGTTTGTTGCATTAGAATGCTCTCAATTGCTATATCTGAAGCATCAACAAATACATGAAATGGGCGATCCTAGTCAGGAGGCTGTAAGATGGGAACCTGTGTTAGTAATCCCTTTAGACGATCAAAAGCAATTTGACATTCCTGGGTCAACTCAAATTGTCGAGGAGTCTTGGTGATTAATCTGTTCAGTGGTATTGCCAAATGAGCAAGCCACCGTAAGTGTCGACCATGCCATATTACTTGGCACATGAAGCGCATTACTTCCTTAGGTGTAGTGGGTATAGGTGCTTCTAACACAGCTGTAATTTTATCTGGATCCACCTGTATGCCTTGTGCAGATACAATGTGGCTAAGTAATTTACCACATGAAATCGCAAACACAGATTTGTTTGGGTTCAAACAGAGTCTGTATTCTCTACACTTCTCAAAGCAACACCGTAAATGGAACAAGTGTGCTACCATTTTTCCAAATAATGAAAAATCATCAAGATATACTTGCATAAACGAGGTAAGATAAGGTGAGAATATTTCCTACATGCATCTTTGAAAAGTACTTGGGGCATTTCTTAATCTGAACCACATAATAGTACACACGAAGACACCCCAATTGGTAATGAAGGCGGTCTTTGGTATATCCTGTTCAACCATTCTAACTTGATTACATCCACTGTATCCATCTAGGAATGAATACATTTCATGTCCTACTACTCTATCAAGCATGGTATCAAGAAAAGGTAGCGAAAATGGATTAGGCACCGTAGCTGCATTCAGTTTCCGGTAATCCACACATATTCGTAACTGCTTATTCTTTTTAGGGACAATAACAATTGGTGAGATCCATTCAGCATGCTCTACTAGTACAATGAATCCAACCTTCAATAACCTATCCAGCTCTGCCTTTACCTCTGATGCATAGTTCGGGTTCATTCGGTAGCTGGGTTGTTTGATTGGTTTTGCTTCTGGCTTCAGCATGACCCTGTGTTGGTAGACGCACGGGTCCAAACCTTTCATATCTTTGTAATCCCATGCAAATACATCAGAGAATTTTCGGATTAGTTGAATTAAGTCTGCTTGAAATATTTCCGATAAGTTTAACTTTATCTTAAGAGGACGCGGATGATCTTCATCTCCTAAATTATAAGTGACCAACTGATCCTCTGGAACATAAAATTGTCGGGGCTTCTGCGTATCCTCAGCTGGCTTAAAAAGTTTTTGCAGTTCATCGTCATCTATAGCAACAGTATCTTCCTTCTTATCTTCTTTTGTTACAGGCATCACCGTACAAACTGCGGGATTCCAATTGTCTACAACAGATTGTAGATCAACAGTTCCTAAGGAGATCAAATCAATATTGTTCTTTAAAAACTCTTCTTCTTCATCATCTGACAACCCATCTAACATATGAACTGGTTCTGCAAAATATGGTCTAGCATGCAATTCGCAAGGTTGTATAGCATCTAGTTTTACAACATATTTACGATTATTGTCTTTGAAAGTGAGTTCCTATGCAGACCAATCTTGTATGACCTTAGCTTGCTTCAGCCAAGGACCGCCAAAAAGAAGATTATAATCAAGGGTGGATTCTGGTAATTCTAAGATGACAAAGGTCATCTTAAATGTGGTGCCCTGCAAAGTTATTGGTACATTCCGGACAAGTCCTACTGGGTGGACTCTTGACTGGTCGGCCATTCTGATAAAAAACTGGACCGATTCGATTTTGGTCCATCCTAACTTTTTACACAGTGCAGCAGTAGCAATGTTGACACCAGATCCCCCATCAATTAGTACCTGTGTAATTTTATGATTTTCATACCATACTGTAATTAAAGGAACCAAATGATCTACCGTAGAATCAGGCTCCGGTTGCACTGTTGCTGTTGCTGGAATGCAAGAAGACACAAGACTGAACAGTTGTTGGAATTGTTGTCGAACTCCCGGTACTAGTGCAAGTAATTGGCCCAGAGGAAGAGTAATGGATGCTTTAGATAAAATTTCCCAGGCCTTATGTGATTGAATTGTATTTTCCATAGATTTTGAAGATGATGCGCTGGCTGAAGATGATGTATCTGCTGAAGATGATGTGCCTCCTACTGAATTAGAATCTTGTTTTTGTGTTGCTTCCTGGGTTAATGGAGCTTGGGTCACCGGAATAGGATCTGGAAACACTAGAGGTTCTATGGTTGTCCATTGATTATCCTTATCATACATCCTTTGTTGTTCTCGGATGCCTGGTTCAAATATTTTTGCTGCTGGTTGCAATTGTTTACCGGATCGGGTCTGAATTATTGCAGTTTGCGTTTCTACTGGTGTGATTTGTACCATATTAGTCATTGGATTTTGACGTTCTTTCTTCCTCTGATCATACTCAGCTGCATCCTTACAAAATCTTCTAATGTGGCCAAATTCACCACAAAAATGGCAGCGAGGTGGTGGCAAATTAGTATTTTCTTGTGCTGGTCCGGTCTGCCAAGGGTTTGCATTGTAATTGTTATTTCTCTGTCCTCTGTAATTTCGATAGCCTTGTTGTTGGTTTTTTCTCATTGGTGGTGGTACATTGGCTGGCTGTCCTAGTTTTTGTATAATAGCATTGATAGTTGTTGTTCCCTGTACCTTGGCGTTGTATGCACAGTTTTCGGTGGTGTGTCTGGTAGTGTTGCAGATAGCACAAAACAATTGATTAAGTGCACAAGTGGCACTAGTATGGCCTGAATTCTTGCATGTGGTGCAATACATCTGTCTGGTCGGATCTTTGGCGACATTTCTATTAGCGTTTAACCACTCCAGATCTTCTGTAAATCCTCAAACCTTGTTTTCTAGTTGCAAAGCCATTGCAATAACGGCATCTAGTGTCATAGCTCCTACACAGTGTATAATCATGACTTGTTTAAGTTGCGGAGTCAGACCATTGATAAACCATTGAGTGATTACATCATCCGGTAGGTTGGCATGTGCTGGTGGCAATTGCCTCAAATGGGTTCTAAATAGAGTGGCATATTCCTGCACTGTTTGATTTATCTTCTGTCTATTGTTTTGCAGGTAGTCAAAAATTTTGGCTGGATTCTTCTTTAGCCTGAATCTTTGCAGAAATGCATCCCTTACCGCTTCATAGGTGCCGAAATGGTTAATATCATATTCTGTAAGCCATCTAGCTGCTTCATTAACCAATGTAGATTGGAAGACAATAGCTTTATACGCCGGATCAGGTGGATGATTGAGCACTGCGTAACTTATCTCAAATGTGCGTACATGAGCATCTGGATCATCACCTGAGAATCCACCGAATTTAGTGTACGTTACTCCTATTGGAGTCGGCCTGGGTGGACATAGCTGCTGTTGTTGTTGTTGTTGTTGCTGCTGCTGTTGTTGTCCGTTCATCGTGCTGATGGTTGTATTGTGACTATCTTCTGTATCCCGAGGCTGAATATCTGAATCGTCGGAATCTGTATCGTCAGCTTGTGCACTTTCCGGTTCGATAATCTTGTTCAGTATGTTTTGAATCTCAGTTTCGAACAAGTTTCCTTCCTTCTTGATGTCAAATGTAGGAAGGATTACTCCCAATAGCGGTGACTGGGCTGAAGATTCACCAAGAAATGGTAAATCATCACTGGAAAACTATAAATTCTTAGTGACTTGTACCGAAATGAAACCGGAAGGTGTCGATTTTTCACCAAAACAAAGTACTCCTTCTCCTTCACTGGTTTCTTTGGTTAAGGCATTTCCATTCGTAAACAAATTTGAATCTTTACCCAATGTTGTGAAACTAACTTCAGGCTGCATCCTAGTAGATTCTGGGGTTACTATCTCTTCGAGAGACTGGGCCGAAATTGTACTGGAATCTACCAAAGATATAGTACGTTCCACCGGGATATGACCGGAATCACTACTAACGTTCTTTACCTTCTTGTCAACTGGTTTCGACCTTCTTGCGCTTCTACCTCCTGGAGGCTTCCTTAGCAGGTTAGGTACCCAAGGCTGTCTATTCTTTGGATACGTTTCATCGGATCGAGTGACCGGCATGTATCATCTTTTGGTACTAATCGCGTACTAGTAATATTGATTTACAATCTACAGTCACGTTTCCACAACTGCTTTGCAATAATCTGATCTGTTGCCACTTTGCGCCAGATAAATGGCAATCTTGATGCCACTTTTGACAGATAAACGGCAATCTTGTTGCCACCTTCGCATGGTTGGCGCCAGTGTTAAACGCTTTTTGTAACTGTCTGAATGCGTTTAAACGTTATTGGGTTCTTGGGGGTGGAAGGGGTCTGTAAAAACAGAGGCCCTATACTTGTTTCCCAGGAAATTACTACACACCACTGTAACGTTAGGGATAGTCACAGTAATCCTAGCTTCACAGAATAGTGCTCATAGTCAAATTCAACCGAAGACCAGCAGGACTCAACAGTTACAGACACAGAGTGATGAAAATTTAGTACGCCACTTAGAACGACTCTTACCGTAGTTAATCGTTGTAGTATGAACATAGACCTCAATACTGAAAACAACATAGTACAAACCCGAATACCTGAAACACTACCACAGCTATGCAGACTTTACCAAACACTGGCAGAACATTCCAAGAACGAGTACTAACGCAATACGCGTACTTAACACAACAATCGCAATAAGGATTCAGAGACGATTCATTTCAGACAACAGAACGAATGATCGACTGGATGTGGATGATACTCACAACCGCAATAGATACCAATAGACAACAGACAAGACGATACACAGATACACACAGAATACTCAGAAATTAGGCAACAAACACC
The DNA here is from genome assembly GCA_020310875.1 of Ceratopteris richardii. NCBI lineage: Eukaryota > Viridiplantae > Streptophyta > Polypodiopsida > Polypodiales > Pteridaceae > Ceratopteris > Ceratopteris richardii. Next base: position 84,156,714 of record CM035427.1, on the reverse strand, counting down.
ATAGTAATGCTGAGCTCTAATCACCCAGACAGACAGTCTGGTGATCTTTCCGAAGGACCCAAGTGCCTTTTTTCATTGCTTTATATACGATTACAAGGTATATGTGTAACAACTTTTCGTACGTGCGCAGGGATATAAAAAGATTCTTGATTTTACAACTGCCAATCCGGCGGCCGACTAACAAGTTTCAATGGTAGTCTTGTAAGCCATGCGGAAGGCCCGAATTGCATGATGCAATTGTTTGTCCCAATCCGACCTTCCACTATTGACTATCTTTGTTAATATTTTGCATAACACCTTATTGGAACTTTCAGCTTGCCCGCTGGCTTGAGGACGATAAGGAGATGATTTTTTATGGATCACTTAGAACTCATTCATTAAGGACTCTATTACTTCATTAATTAAATACATTCCTCAATCACTCACTATCTCTATAGGTAGTCCAAAGCGAGTAAAAATATGCTAAAAAAGAAACTTAGCTGTGGTCTGAGCATCATCTTTTCTTGTAGCGTTTGCCTCTACCCATTTAGTCAGGTAATCTATTCCCAATATTATGTATTAAGCATGTGATCCTTTGGCACGTGGGTTAATGGGTCCTATGAAATCAATACCCCATTTGGAAAAGGCTCTAGCATAGACCATGGGTCTCAAAGGCATGTCATCTCATGTAATCAGATATTTGGATCTTTGGCACGTCTCGCAACTTCGTACATAGGTGTCTGCATCCATCTGTAGGGTTGGTCACCACAAGCCTACAAAGAGGATCATTTTTATAGTTCTTTCAGTTGAGAAATGTCCCTCTGAGGCACCTGCATGTGCCATGTCTAATATGGGTAAGTACTCTCCTTCATGTACACAGTTGTAGTTGATTATCTTTCCCTCTCTTGAATAATTGTCTTCCCATGATAACATAGTCCTTACTCATTTCTTCCAGGGATCATTTTTCGGGTAAACTGGTTCCTTCCTCGTGTTCTTGTGTCTTTAGGTATTTCATTAATGTCTTACTCCAGTTGGGTGCTATTGTAGAGAAAGGTAAAGATGTTGTCATCTAGAGTTGTTTCCTGACATTCCGTGCAACTACTGACATATTCATGGACATCTTTAGGTATATCAGGCCAGTATACTCCCAACTGTTTCAATTCTCTTAGAGTTCCATGAGTTCCTTTGTGCATTCTCCATTTATTTATGTGAGCTTGTTCAATAAAATCATTTTGCTCATCTTCCTCTACGCATCTAGACAATACGCCGTTGGATTCCTTATGATACACACTTCCTGCTCTTATGTGTAAGTTATGTGATTATAGGATTTCCGTTCTACTCTCCTTGTTAATTGAGTGTTGTGGTCCATGAGTGAGTATTGGAATTAACTTTTTCTGCCCACTTAGGACACACTTCCAAGGTAAGTGTCTGGCAAATCATCGGGTACACCGCTCGGTGATTCTCCATGTGTTAACCTAGAGAGATGATCTGCCCTTATGTGGGTATTTCCTTTTTTGACAATTACCTCAAAATCAAACTCCATTAACAGCAGAAACCATCTCACAAGTCTTCCCGTGTTACAAGGCTATTCACTAAGTACAATAAGGCTTAATGATCTATGAAGAACTTGAACTTGTTGGCTAAGAGCTAGTGTCTCACTTTCTTTACAGCGTACACCATCCCTAATACCTTTCGCTCCATAGTTGTATAATTTCTCTCGGCGTGATTTAGTTGTCTACTTGCATAGGAAATTGGTTGGTCCAATTTTCCTTTGTCTGCCGGTTGAGCTAAGATGCATCCTATTGCATAATTGGAAGCGTCCACATGAATATGAAAAGGCTTGTTCCAATTGGGTGTTTTCAAAATAGTAGTTGTGCTAAGCCACTTTTTTAGCTCATTAAATGCTTTCTTGCATTCGTCCGTCCATGTGAATTGAGTCAACAATCCATACAAAGGCTTGGTAATTATGGCGTACATATGGATAAATCGACAATAGTATCCACAATGACCCATAAATGCTTGCACTTCTTTTGCACTCATTGATCTATGAATTTCTAGAATTACTTTGATCTTGCCTTCATCTGTAGATATTCTGTTCCTAGATACGATGTGTCCTAAGATCTTCCCTTGTCTTACCATAAAAACACACTTCTCTGGATTTAGGCATACTCTATATTTTTGACATTTATCAAATATTGTTCGCAATTCCAGAATATGTTCCTCCCTTCGATGTGAGCATGTACATAGGTCATCTACATATACTTCCATACTCTTGTAAGGCCGCCGAATTGGCATTCTATAATTTATATTCTTTCGATACCGCACATACTGAAAGGTCGTAGCGAAGTGTTGTATCTTTCTATCCATTAATGAAAAGACATTACAGTGACTCTCCGGTAGAGAGAGACGAAGGGGATCACGAGACTATTTGTCTGGGCGATTGGCGATCTGCGGAGACGTCATCGTAGTGCAGCGTTCATGAAATCTGAGTATTGTTGCTCTTATCTTTGTTTAATTACATTAATTTGTGATTAATGCAGTAACATTAAGTTGCCAACAATGAGTGTGTGCGACGGTAATTGCTAATGCCTGCGTCACATACTGTGGAAAGTCTAACCAGAGTTTTAACAGTAACTTGTATAAGAGCTCGATACTGAACATTAACGTACTGCTTATTGAATAAGTTAATTGGGATAATAAGATACAGGGCCTCTGATTTATCAGACCCCTACCTCTCCCAAGAACCTGAGAAACTTAAAAGTACCTGTGATGGAAAATTGCACTTTTAACACTGGCGCCGTCTGTGGGAAGGACTCACCCTGGATGTGAGTGAGTTTTTGCGTATCCGAGGCCTCTTGAACTTCGCTGAATTGCCTTGGCATTCAGTGGAGTGTCAACCTTTTTATGCCCAGATCATTTCTGCCATTGCTGCCACATCTGCTACAGAGCAATGTTGGCCGATTACTTGTTTATCGTCCCCTGTTGTAATTACTTTAACTTCCTTTGCTGAAGCATTTCGTCTACCCATGGAAGGATTGGAGAATGGTCCTCTCTTTCCTATTGCTACCGTGACCGCATTATTCCCACGGCACTCATCGAATGAGTACGCCATTCTGTGTCGCCCTGATCCTGAATGCACCGCCTTGCAATTTTCGGTTGCCATACTAAATTTACAGAAACGTACCTACGGGATTTCACGTCCCTTTTATTTGATGATTGACAGGGCTTCTCTTGAGCTTGTTAATTTCGCACCTTTTTATTTCCAGCGCATTCACCGTAAATGTGTTACAGTTATTAAGCACGTTAACAAGGGTGATCTTCCACGATCACGCCTTCCCCACATCCTTACGTTCCTTTTTCCAGCCATTCAAGCCATGCAACCTCCGCCCAATGCACCTTTCTTATTGCGTGAAGAATCCACTCGGATGCTCAAAGATGAGGACGAGGATGATGATGCAGATCTATTCCAACTCCTTCATCGGAAACACAGCTGCATAAGCCCGTCAGAGATTGAGGTGCAAGGCTCCAACGCCGCACATGAAGAAGAGATTTTCCACGACACCGCAACTTCTATCCATCTTGATTCTTCCACCCAATCTTCTCCAATCTAGCAACAGGAACAAAGTACATCCACTACTGATTCTGACGAAAGTTCTTCTCGGGAGGATTCTCAGCAACATACCCAAGAGGATGTGCAATCCATTGTTGCGGAGATTTTCAATGAAGTGATTGCTTTGGTGGATTCTGTAATTGCCAAAACTGAAGCGACAACGCAGCAGACCACCGGAATCGTGTTGGTGCCCAACATGAATATTGATGCACCAATTGTCCCAATTCAACCTATTGTCCCTAAAGCACCGAATACCTCATCCTCTTCACCCAATTATTATTCACCATCTTCCCCTCCCCTCTTATCAGCCTCTTCATCTTAGCCACTTCCTCCTCCTCCTCTTCCGGTTCCAATGTTTACTGAATTAGAGTCCATGGGTCGCATGTTAATCCAATTCTCGCAGTAGCTACCAATGCAACTAAGGATAGTCACTGATAATATTCGCCAAGAATTGCAACATAAAGTCGATATCTTAGAAGCCGACATTGCTCCATTGCAAGAAGAAGTGGATGCAATTAAAGCCAAAAATCATGCCTTGCAATTACAGATTCAACAACTTCAAGATCAGCTTGCACATAGAGATACTTTGCTGAGTCCGAAGGATACCAAAATCACTAATCTGAAGCAGGAACTCACTGATAAGACAGATGCAATGACCACTATAGGCAATGAACTTCATACCATGCGTGAATCATACAGTATATTAGAAGATGCCTCTTTGTCTCTGGCCGCCAATGTGCTAAAAGCTGAAGCAGTGCTTCATAAGACTACGGAAACACTGTTCAAGCGTGATCAAGAGTTACAGGAAGAGCTTGGAAAATATCTACAATTCAAGAAAGAATTGGAAGGAGTGCAGAAGGAAAGAGAAGCCTACTATAAAACCATGCAGTTCCAATCTAAAGAATTGGAGACAAGAGAAAAACAGTTGGGTTTTCAAGCAGAGCGTTTATCCAGAGTAGATAAATAGATTAAAGATATGAGATTGAGCCGTGATGCTGGTCTTGCCAATGACTTCTACTTGCAAGAGGCATTTTTGCAGACATAGGCTGAAATTTTGATGACTCAAGTGATTGCGGCTAGTTCTGTTCGCACTGACGCACAGTTAGTAGAGCCGGAAACCTTAAAGCTAATGCTAGATTCTTTGAAACAGAAGATTTCCAGAACCTTTAAACTAGCTAGAAACATGTATATACAAGGCATCGTAGACGAGCCTTGATTTTGTTTCCGTTGTGGGTTCAAGTCCACCGTGCGTGCCATTGTAAGGTCGCCGGATTGGCATTCTATAATCTATATTCTTTCTATACCGCATGTACCGAAAGGTCGTAGCAAAGTGTTGCATCTTTCTATCCATTAATGAAAAGACATTACGGTGACTCTCCGGTAGAGAGAGATGAAGGGGATCGCCAGACTGTCTGTCTCGGCGATTGGCGATCTGTGGAGACGTCATCGTAGTGCAGCGTTCATGAAATCTAAGTATTGTTGCTCTTATCTTTGTTTCATTACATTCATTTGTGATTAACGCAGTAACATTAAGTTGCCGATAATGAGTCTGTGCGACGATATTTGCTAATGCCTACGTCACATACTGTGGAAAGTCTAACCAGAGTTTTAACAATAACTTGTATAAGAGCTCGATACTGAACATTAACGTATTGCTTATTGAATAAGTTAATTGGGACAATAAGATACAAGGCCTCTGATTTATCAGACCCCTACCACTCCCAAGAACCAGAGAAACTTAAAAGTGTCTGTGATGGAAAATCGCACTTTTAACACTCTTCTTTAGAAATTCTTTGAAAACGTGACACATCAACCTTTGGAAAGTAGCACGGGTGTTAGGGAGTCCAAAAGGCATCACTCTAAAAACATAGACCCCCCATTCAGTCATGAATGTGGTCTTGTGTTGGTCCTCAGTGGCAATAATAGCTACTTGGTTGTATCCAGAGAATCCATCCAAGAAGCTATAGACTTCCTTACTTGCAACTCTTTCCAAAAGGTGGTCAGTGATAGGTAATGGATAGCTATGACGAATCGTGGCTGTGTTGACTTTCTTTAGACTAATGCAAACTCTCTGTTTTCCGTTTTTTTTAGGCATAACTACTAATGATGACACCCATTTGGTATGTTCTATCTCGTAAATGAATCCGGTCGCCAATAATTTGTCTATTTCTTCCTTTAGTTTTATGACCTCGTTATACATGTAAGGGCATTTTTTTTATGGTTTTGCCTCCAGTGTCATTGGTATTGTATGAGAACAGATGGAGGGTTCCACACCCTTGAGATCCTTGTAGGTCCATGCAAACACATCTCTATATTTTCGAATCAACTCTATCAATTCTTCTTCTTCCTTAGGTGACACATCTTTTCCTATGTATGTGCATCTTTCTTCTCCATTTTCTACAATCACTATGATCTTTTTTTGTTTGTTCCTTATTGTCGTATGCTTCTCCTTCTTTTGCCTCTCTCTTAGCCATCTGAATAGCTATTTTCCTTTCCTCTACTTCGTATCTTTTGAAGTGTTCGGGGACTTCAAAAAGCTCAAGGGTTGGTTTGGTCTTATTCACACGTTCCTCCTGATTTGGTACTATAGGGGCTGCTTCTATTGCTAATGCTTTTGTCATTCCATACTTTTCTTCAGCTTGAATGGTTTCTAGATAACGCTCCTCCGAATCAAACTTTGTTTCCATTTCTATGCTCTCGTATTTTGCTTTCCATTCCTTTTCTAATAATTCCCCAGCTTCTACCTCTTGAAGGACTACCATGTACAAGTTCATGGCGTAGCCTTCTTCGTCCATGCATGTTACCGTTAGTGTCCATCTGAAAGGCCAAATGGCCACCAGACACTTCTTTGTATATGTCCTTTAATAAAACATATAGTGGCCTGATCAGTCACAGACTGTAAGTTCAACCACATTTGTAAGACCTAAGAAGTGTGTCTTCGGCTTCCCTGTGTACTGTGTTTTCTGCGTATTCTGCAGCCTCTGTGCGGAGTACTTGTGTATGACTTAGGAGCTCAGTTTTCTACTCCAAGCATATCATCGCGGAGCGCTCGAGAAGGAGAGCGCTGTCGTCACGATTTGGAGCCATTGCTTTCGGCATAAGATGTTTTGGAGAGGCATCCACCGCTATCATATCGTCAGGAAGATTTGAGCAAAACCGTGTATACAAGCATTCAAGAGGTGACAAATTTCATAGCGTTGTAATTTCACATGAGCAGATCATTGTGGTTCTTCAAGGAGGATTACTTTACTCGAGAAGGATCTTAAGCACAAATTATAATTTTTCTGAAGTTTTTGAGTTTCTACCCCTCCATTACACTTCCTTCATATGAAATACAAATGTTGTATGTATATAACCTACAAATGTGACAGAAGGGGACTTAAAAGTTATCGGTAAGGGTCATCTGGAAACCGGTTAATGTATCTTGCTGAGGCCCATGCTCTTACTTTATTTAGGAAGTAGAAGGAATAGGCTATCAGCTGGCGCGCATCTGGCAAATCGCCCGCAACCTGGAATCACAATCTGTGATGTATGCAGCCACTTCATTCAACATTCGCGAACGATATATACATGCCTCTGGATCTGATTCAAGCAGGGAGTCATCTCCCTGAAGATGTTCACCCTTAGCTTGGAATCAAAACTGCGGAGGCAGATGGAGGCACGCTGATTGGAAGGTGTCGCTAAAGAGAGAGGAGGAAGATAGCAGAGGGAAATCAGGATTCGACAGAGGGGAGGCTTAAGCTCACAACAACTCACATGATTATTAATATCATCACACAGAACAGAGATCCCTCTTGCAGAATTGCGCTATGCTCATCTCTGTGAGTCCGTACCCGTTTCTCGATTCGACAGACTGCTGCATATTTTCAATTGGCAAGCGAAGAGCGAGAGGCCTTGCACAACAACTCACATGATTATTAATATCATCACACAGAACAGAGATCCCTCTTGCAGAATTGCGCTATGCTCATCTCTGTGAGTCCGTACCCGTTTCTCTATCATTTGCACATCTTCTGAGATATTCATTGAAGGGATGGTGAAGCGAGATCGGCTTTACCCATCATAACACCGACTTCCTTCTGGTGTTCTATTCACTTTTAGCATGTGTGAGACATGAGGAAACTGAAACTGACGGGAATGTTAGGTGAATCGTTTGTCAAGCCGAAGTGTCATATGAGAACGTTCTGCAAGATGATGGCAAGTGTAAAATAGGTTGGTGGAGGGTTTCTCTTTAGTTATAAATCGATCCCACAGAGAAGAAGCATTGCCTTTCTTCAAACTGCTATTAAGGTTTGGGTGTTGCGAAGTTTGGAGCACTTCATTCACGACACAAGCTCGAAGCAGGTTAAATTCATATTGTGCTGCCGACTTGAAGAAAGAAAGCTTCAGCAGAAATTCTTCTCAAATATGACAAACAATCTGGAAGAAGTATCTTGGTCAGAAGCACAACGATAAAGTCCCTGATTTGTAAATGATGAACGCTGCACAGGTAATGCAGTTAAATTTACTTTCACTCTCTTCAGTGAGTTCCGGCTTGAAATGCTCGTAATAAACGTATTCATGTTTTAATCAATAATGCTGGCTTCTGTTCTTGGGAAGTAAGTTTAAAGTATTCTAGTTAAATCATATAGTCTTCTACAATTTCCTTTCGCCAGCTTTAAGGCTGATTTTGCAGAGCCACTCTTGCAGCACCCCAGATGTTTCCCAACGTATATGCGTGATCTGTTTGCTGTGTTAATATCATTCACCAATAGTTAGTAGTTATTTTTTTTTAGCGATTAAAGCTCTGAAATGGTCGAACTTGTCGTGTTGAATCTTGATAGAAGCGTTAGGTATATCAAACCCAAAAAAAAAAATTTCTAAAGGTTAATGTATGCATCTTAGAGTATGCAGAATGTATTAGCACGATTATTTTCTACACAGAAGTTTATTAAGTCTGTGTTTATTGCAACCATCTGCCGCTTTCTCATATATATATTTCATGCATTAGTTCAATCGTGCCGACGGAATCTAATAAACCTATGGTTGCTTTTGATGTTTATGGAAAAGATTATAGTTGGTAATAAAATTATAGTTGGCAATGACCAATAAAAATTCAGAAGTTATTTAATTTCGAACCCTGCGGTATAAAGAAATTTTGGATCACTTGATGATGTTCGATCTCTTACATTAATAAGGTATATTTACAGTTCCAAAGTCGATGGTATAACGCGATTTTTAGCTCTAATGTTTAAAGATATAGATACTCCCAAATATCGAATCTAATGATCAGCTCCATAAAAAAAAAGAATGCAAAACTAAGTATTTGAACAATTGCGTCACAAAGGTAGGTGAGATATTCGAAGTTTTAATAGTAGACATACAATTTGAATAATGAGAAGGCCTCATTGAGAAAAGGCGCAACTTAAAGTGCACTAATTCAAAGTAACCCAATAGTACCCTCCTTCTCGTATTCGCGCAACATACCGACAATATGTGATGAGTAAAAATCCTAAAAATTCTAGTACCAACAACCGTGCTAATTAGAGAAATGAAACGTTTTATGCTATCTTGTTGCAAAGAAGTGTTGGTGTGACTTCCCTCCTTCCTACGAACCTCATCGACATACCTGGTGAACCCGACGTGAAAGGAGGGGGGGAGTGAGTTATAGAGCCACAAAGATTAGCATAATCAAAATGGAAGAGATCTTAGCTCAATTCCTACGATTTCAAGAAGAGGATAGGCGTCAAAAAGCCATCAAATCACTTCATGAACGTCTAGTCAATCGGTGTGGCTTTTTCAATGGGAAGAATGTCTCAAAGTTCTGCAAAGAATATGAACTCGAGGCCAAATATCTAGGTGTCGGATTAAGTCCAATGAGGGAAAAAGAACTATGCGAAAACTTTATCTATGTGTCGGATTACGACGTGCGAGACCAAATAATGCAAATCAATCAAACGACATGGTCCCAATACAAAGCGACACTCCTCAAGCAGTTTATGCTAGAGGATCTTGATAAAGTAACTCGTAGATCTTTCCTGAGGTGGGTTCATATGCCCAAAGACCAACCAATTCTTGAGATCAAAGAAGAGTTTGAGCGACAATATGATGATCTTTCTGAGCACGATAAGAGGTGCATGAGTCATGAAAGGGTTTCGTTGTTTCTTCGAACAATCGATGTTAATGCCCGAGAGGAGTTAATTCCACTTCTACAAGATATAGACTCCGACTCAGGACTCACAGAGGATTGGATGCTCGTCCATGAAGCTGTGATGAAATACGTAAAGAAACAACAAACAATAGAGAAATTTTTAAATGATTGGAGAACAGATCTTCAAACAGATGAAAATTATAACCATGTTCCAAGCATTTTACCAATCGTGGATAATGTTCAAGTCCATGAGGTTGTAGAGACCCCATTTGGGCATGAAGTAGATATGCATAGGCTTGATATCCATAGTGATGATGAGAAATATGAAGAAACTTCTAAAAGTGCGATTGATGTAACCTCAAAGGTTACAAGGTGCCAAGAGCCCCTAGACTTCTTTACAATGATTATATCTTTAGGTGCCATAAGTGGACAAAGCCCGAAGATGGGAGGATTAAAAGAGCAAGTGGAAGCTAATCAAAATCAAACCAAACTAAATCAAAATCAAACCAAACAAACAACAAACATAAAACAAAACAAAAACCAACAAAATCCAACAAGAAATCAAGATGAAGCTTCCTCTACTCTGATAAATTCCTCACATCGAATAAAAGATAATCAAACAAATCAAGAAACATATCAAGATACAAACAAAGAGATAGAGATATCTAGAAGGCTCATAGGTGACCAAATGGAGATAAAAGATGAGATACAAATAGAGAACCTAATAAATATGCCTGAAGATCGAGCTCGAGATGCATCCTTTCATGATGACATCGGGCAAGATGTGGAGTATGATTGGATGTCACTTGATGGTGATGATCCTTTTCTAACACAAGATTCGGATAGAACTTCTGATCTAATGACTGAATTACATGAAGGAACTCCCATGGAACATGATGTTGAATCTAAGGACTTGTTAATAGAAGATCCGATGGGTAAGAAAATGGATATGCAGGAATCTGCATTATACATGCATACAGAGATGCAAGAAAACGAACTTACTTATATGAAGGAGGACATGCAAATAATGAGTCCTCTAGAGGTTGAAATGTGTGATGACAAAGATGAGTATGATGCTAATCTAGAGGATGTACAAATGATAAGTCCTCTAGATAGTGATGTGTATGGCAATGGTGATAAGCATGATCCTAATCCTACCGATAGTCTAGATCAAGATCAAGATATTGATATTCTTTTGAGCAATGTCACATTGGGCAAAGATCCTACACATAAAAAAGAGGACAAGTTGAATGGAGTTCAAAATAATGATATGTATGTAAATGAAGCTACATTCTATGAAGAGAGAAATATGAATGAACATGAGGAGGATGGGAAAATACCATTGATCATTTCTCTAAATACTGATATGTATGTCAAAAATAATCATGTTGAGTTGAGTCCACACGTTGAAGAAATTGAGCATAAAGTGGCAGATGAAATGTTTATTGTGACATATGATAAATCAAATGCGTGTATAGCATTGAAGGATATCCAATGTAAAACTATTGAGTCAAACGATTGCAACGATGAAGCTCAAGTTGATTTGGATGCGTATGTTGAGATTCTCATACATGATGAGATTCTTGAGCAAGAATCAGTGATTGAAGAATCAATGCTTGAAGAAGGTGGACTAAGTACATCCTCTGAAGAGAATGAGCAAGAAATGATTGAGAGATATGAAGAATTCTATGATGGGATCTTGAATAAAGAAGTTGAGTTCCCGTCAATCTACATGCACTGTCCTATAAGGTGTAAAAATTATGATGAGTTTGATCTTGATAAGAAGGTCTCTAGTGATATTGAAGATGAAGACTTTCTTGGATTCAGTGATATCGAGTCTCTTCATGAAAATGGGCAAATGAATCTGGAAAAAGACAATGATAAAGAGTTCCTGGAAAGATTGGAGAAAGAAGCAGACTTCATAATTTCCGAAACTCAGTCAGAAAGGAATGATTTTGCCATGGAGAATAAAGATGACTGTGTCTTGATGTCTGAGTATGATGAACACTTCCATTTGAAGTGGGATTCAAATGATTCTATTCAAAAACCTCATCTTAACGGTGATGAAGACATGATAGAAGATATTGAAAGGGATAAAACTCCTATAAATGATCTCAAGCATGAAATAAAAGAAAATACATGCTTGCAAGAAAATTTCAATTATGAATCAAACATATGCAAATTTCAAACTTCATATACATGTATTCATGACTCTGCACATGATGAATTTGAAAGAATCATAAATAAAGATGCTCATGCTCAGATAATTGAAATATGGATATCCAAATTCTCTGAGAGTTACAAAGACCAAACAAGCTGCCAAGAGGTAGACAAGCAAAAAAGGTGGCTTGTATACATATTCACTGTATTTATGAATGCAACACTGATTGGTGCAATTCAAAGATGGCTTGTTTTTAAACATACCTTCTTTGGAGAATTTATTTGTGAAAATGTATTGGAAAGGAATTTCTTGAATTCACAAGAAATTTAAAAGTGACTTTTGTAAATATAAGTATGTAAATACTTAATAATTGTGTTTTGATTTTTTGAGATGGATAAAAGCAAATATAAAAATAAATAAATAAATAAATAAACAAATAAATGCATGAATAAATAGAGCAAGAAAATGCATCTAGCTCTCAAGAAAATGAAAATTTTTCGAAATAATCTTTTTGAATATGATGCTACTAATGTGTTTCCTGAGTTTATAAGAACAGGTGTTCATATGGAGCTAATTGGAGATCTAGGAGTTTGATGGATTATGCAGGAGGCAACCACTTTCAAATTACATCTTTATGGTTTATTGCAAATGGTTTTTGAAGTTCTTTCATGGATTGCATGTACATATTGTGTCATATGATTTGATGTTTCTCATGGTTTGTTTAGTTTCTATGAGTGCAGGAATGATCAAGCAAAGCCAACGGAGATGATGACTCAAGAACAAAGCCGTGAAAATCTTTTTCATTAGCTATCGTGCTTTAACCCTGGTCTTTTCTTTGCACCATTTTTGAGATGCATTGCATGCCAAATATGCATGTAAAAATATATAGAAACACGTCTTTGAAATTCCGTAGAAGCACGTCCATCTGCACAATTAGATAGGTAAATATCATTGAAAAATAAAAAAAGCAAGTTTTGAGTGATAAGAGAGGATAATTCTCAGTAAGGGAGAGTGATTGCATCTGTAAGAGAGTGGAGTTGTGAGCGATGTGAGCGTTGCTTAGTTACCATAAAACCCTCGATTTTTCACACCATTTTGTTTCTCTTCATGCACCTAAAACATGCATAAATGAAATGTAAAGAGCACGAGTGATATTTTGGTTAAAACCCATAGTTGCACGAGTGATTGCACTTGTATTGAATTGTATATCCATGATGAAAATGTGAGTTCAATTTGAGTGTACATCCTCAACACCGAATTCCTAATATCTCCCTATTTGCACCATGCTGTTTTTTTTATGCACTTAGAGTATGCATATGTAGGGCTCATTACATGGCCGTGCATAGGCACATTTGTTTTAACCCATGCACTTGATTTCACTCACATTTGGATTCTTGAAGACTTGCAGATACCGAGATCGATGGTGGTACATCCGGAGGATGTACAGGTTCAGAGGGGGTGGATGTCGTCACGATTTGGAGCCATTGCTTTCGGCATAAGATGTTTTGGAGAGGCATCCACCGCTATCATATCGTCAGGAAGATTTGAGCAAAACCGTGTATACAAGCATTCAAGAGGTGACAAATTTCATAGCGTTGTAATTTCACATGAGCAGATCATTGTGGTTCTTCAAGGAGGATTACTTTACTCGAGAAGGATCTTAAGCACAAATTATAATTTTTCTGAAGTTTTTGAGTTTCTACCCCTCCATTACACTTCCTTCATATGAAATACAAATGTTGTATGTATATAACCTACAAATGTGACAGAAGGGGACTTAAAAGTTATCGGTAAGGGTCATATGGAAACCGGTTAATGTATCTTGCTGAGGCCCATGCTCTTACTTTATTTAGGAAGTAGAAGGAATAGGCTATCAGCTGGCGCGCATCTGGCAAATCGCCCGCAACCTGGAATCACAATCTCTGATGTATGCAGCCACTTCATTCAACATTCGCGAACGATATATACATGCCTCTGGATCTGATTCAAGCAGGGAGTCATCTCCCTGAAGATGTTCACCCTTAGCTTGGAATCAAAACTGCGGAGGCAGATGGAGGCACGCTGATTGGAAGGTGTCGCTAAAGAGAGAGGAGGAAGATAGCAGAGGGAAATCAGGATTCGACAGAGGGGAGGCTTAAGCTCACAACAACTCACATGATTATTAATATCATCACACAGAACAGAGATCCCTCTTGCAGAATTGCGCTATGCTCATCTCTGTGAGTCCGTACCCGTTTCTCGATTCGACAGACTGCTGCATATTTTCAATTGGCAAGCGAAGAGCGAGAGGCCTTGCACAACAACTCACATGATTATTAATATCATCACACAGAACAGAGATCCCTCTTGCAGAATTGCGCTATGCTCATCTCTGTGAGTCCGTACCCGTTTCTCTATCATTTGCACGTCTTCTGAGATATTCATTGAAGGGATGGTGAAGCGAGATCGGCTTTACCCATCATAACACCGACTTCCTTCTGGTGTTCTATTCACTTTTAGCATGTGTGAGACATGAGGAAACTGAAACTGACGGGAATGTTAGGTGAATCGTTTGTCAAGCCGAAGTGTCATATGAGAACGTTCTGCAAGATGATGGCAAGTGTAAAATAGGTTGGTGGAGGGTTTCTCTTTAGTTATAAATCGATCCCACAGAGAAGAAGCATTGCCTTTCTTCAAACTGCTATTAAGGTTTGGGTGTTGCGAAGTTTGGAGCACTTCATTCACGACACAAGCTCGAAGCAGGTTAAATTCATATTGTGCTGCCGACTTGAAGAAAGAAAGCTTCAGCAGAAATTCTTCTCAAATATGACAAACAATCTGGAAGAAGTATCTTGGTCAGAAGCACAACGATAAAGTCCCTGATTTGTAAATGATGAACGCTGCACAGGTAATGCAGTTAAATTTACTTTCACTCTCTTCAGTGAGTTCCGGCTTGAAATGCTCGTAATAAACGTATTCATGTTTTAATCAATAATGCTGGCTTCTGTTCTTGGGAAGTAAGTTTAAAGTATTCTAGTTAAATCATATAGTCTTCTACAATTTCCTTTCGCCAGCTTTAAGGCTGATTTTGCAGAGCCACTCTTGCAGCACCCCAGATGTTTCCCAACGTATATGCGTGATCTGTTTGCTGTGTTAATATCATTCACCAATAGTTAGTAGTTATTTTTTTTTAGCGATTAAAGCTCTGAAATGGTCGAACTTGTCGTGTTGAATCTTGATAGAAGCGTTAGGTATATCAAACCCAAAAAAAAAAATTTCTAAAGGTTAATGTATGCATCTTAGAGTATGCAGAATGTATTAGCACGATTATTTTCTACACAGAAGTTTATTAAGTCTGTGTTTATTGCAACCATCTGCCGCTTTCTCATATATATATTTCATGCATTAGTTCAATCGTGCCGACGGAATCTAATAAACCTATGGTTGCTTTTGATGTTTATGGAAAAGATTATAGTTGGTAATAAAATTATAGTTGGCAATGACCAATAAAAATTCAGAAGTTATTTAATTTCGAACCCTGCGGTATAAAGAAATTTTGGATCACTTGATGATGTTCGATCTCTTACATTAATAAGGTATATTTACAGTTCCAAAGTCGATGGTATAACGCGATTTTTAGCTCTAATGTTTAAAGATATAGATACTCCCAAATATCGAATCTAATGATCAGCTCCATAAAAAAAAAGAATGCAAAACTAAGTATTTGAACAATTGCGTCACAAAGGTAGGTGAGATATTCGAAGTTTTAATAGTAGACATACAATTTGAATAATGAGAAGGCCTCATTGAGAAAAGGCGCAACTTAAAGTGCACTAATTCAAAGTAACCCAATAGTACCCTCCTTCTCGTATTCGCGCAACATACCGACAATATGTGATGAGTAAAAATCCTAAAAATTCTAGTACCAACAACCGTGCTAATTAGAGAAATGAAACGTTTTATGCTATCTTGTTGCAAAGAAGTGTTGGTGTGACTTCCCTCCTTCCTACGAACCTCATCGACAGCGCATTGTGGTGCATCGCCATCGAAATACTTCACTAATATCAGAGCAGTTCGAGGCAAAAGCTTTGTTCCTTCTGTGCGAGTGAAGACTAAGGCGGCGACCAAGGCATAGACCTTGGCATACCTTGTCATCCGAGTCACCGGAGTCACCGTTGGTGCCGTTGGCTGTGCACGAGGGAGGATCTCAACGATCAGGGAATATAGAGGTTCTCGGTACTTCGCGGGAGGTCACCCATCCCAGTATTGTTCCCCCCAGAGCTCGCTTAACCATGGCAATCTCTTGCCACTAAGCTACACTCTTGTGGTGTCTGAAGAAGGGGAAAGACTAAGGTTGAAATTACCTTGAACAAGTTTTGGTCCCTCAAAGCTTCATTCTTTGCTTTCAAAGCCTATTTCTGAAGCATTTTTGGGGTGTCTTTTGGAGCCATTTTGGAGTACTTTCACACATAGTTCTCTTCATATAGGTCCAAGAACATCACGAAGAGTGTTCTTTGTACTCCTCATACAATAAATATCAACCTTTGGGGGTGTATTTTCAGCCACACTCGTAAACTACAGGTTTCTCAAGAGGTTTTCAGTTTTGGTGGGAGCAGCCGCTGCAAATTTATGCAGGTTTCTTAAGCCTAAAACATCAGAGTTGATAGACACTTGCAATTGTTATTGGCTAGTTTTTGGGCTGTGTATTCCACCATTTAGTATCCTTTTACTGCATATATTGAGCACATACACACCATTTACGCTTCTATGGATACCACTTACATACATCCATGTGGTCATTGATATAGCGGTTACGGTCTATGCATAAAGCCTTTTACGTTTGATAAAGAGGGTTGTGGTGAGGTTTTCTGAACTGGGAGACACCTAGATGTCGGGGTCTCTTCGGTGATCCAGGTGGAAAACTTACCGAGCCTCGCCATAGGAGATGTATGATAGTTTTTCATAGGTGCTCGATAAGCCTAGTTGGCTTTCTACACATATATACATACACACACATATGCATACATAATGCACATGCAAACATACACATACATAATGCATACACATGCACACACATATACACATACACATACACATACACACACATACACACATATACACACACATACACACACATACACACACACATATACACACATACACACACATACACACATACACACACATATATGCATACAGACACACATAGAGAGACATGCACACACATACACATACATGCATACATATGCATATGCATATGCATACATACATACATACTTACATGCATACACACACATATGCATACACAATGCACATGCATACATACACATACATAATGCATATGCATACATACACATACATAATGCATATGCATACATAATGCACATGCATACATACACATACATAATGCATACACACACATATGCATACATAAAGCATACACACACATACACACACATATGCCTACATACATGCATACACATACACACATAGACACATACACACACATACATATGCATACACACACATATACACACATAGACACACACACATACACATACACACACACACATACACACACAAATACACACTCGTATACACACATACACACATAATGTTGCATACACACACATATACATACATACACACACACATATACATGCAGACACACATATATACATACACACACATATGCTTACATAATGCACATGCAGACATACACATACATAATGCATACACATGCACACACATATACACATACACATACACACACGTACGCGCATACACACACATACACACACATACACACACATACACACACATACACACACATACACACACATACACAAACACATACACACACATACACACACACATACACACACATACACACATACACACACATACACACACACATACACACACATGCACACACACACATACACACACATACACACAGACACACACATATATGCATACACACACATACACATACATGCATACATATGCATATGCATATGCATACATACATACATACTTACATGCATACACACACATATGCATACATAACGCACATGCATACATACACATACATAATGCATATGCATACATACACATACATAATGCATATGCATACATAATGCACATGCATACATACACATACATAATGCATTTGCATACATAATGCACATGCATACATATGCATACATAATGCATATACACATATGCATACATAAAGCATACATACATGCATACACACACACATAGACACATACACACCCATAGACACATACACACACATAAACAGATCCACACTCATAGACACACACACATACACATAGACGTGCACACACATACACACACATATACACACACACATACACACATAGACACATACACACATACACACATAATGATGCATTCACACACATACAAACGCATACACACATACACACATAATGATGCATTCACACACATACACATGCATTCACACAGGGATACAAGTCTTAAATATGACCTTTCTCCCTGATAATGTAGTGTCCTGTTTGCAATAAATGGTTAACAGATTGCCATACGGGAATTGTCCCACGTCCTTGCTATAAAAAAGGGACTCAAACGGCTCTTCAGTTCCTAACAGCGAGTCTATGTGTGTCTATGTGTAAACCCACAATCTATCTACTGATACTCAACGAGTTTCTCATGAAAAGAGATATAAGCTTATCTATGTGTATGTGTGTGTATGTGTGTGTATGTGTGTGTATGTGTGTGTCTGTGTGTGTCTATGTGTAAGCCCACAACCTATCTAATGACACTCAACGAGTTTCTCATTAAAAGAGATATAAGCTTATCTATCTGCACATGATTTAACTCAAATAGAATTTTCTCCTGTGAATAATTCACATAATTCACTACTAATGCTCCCTTGTATATGCTTCTCCTTTTTTGATGGACCCACGTTGTAAACACACAAACTGTCTATTGACACTCAACGAGTTTCTCATGAAAAGAGATATAAGCTTATCTATCTGCACATGATTTAACTCAAAAAGGTTTTTCTCCTGTGAATAATTCACATAATTTGCTGCTAATGCTCCCTTGTATACGCTTCTCCTTTGTTGATGGGCCCACGTTGTAAACCCACAACCTTTCTACTTACACTCAACGATTTTCTAATGAAAAGAGATATAAGCTTATCTCTCCGCACATGAATTAACTCACATAGGTTTTTCTCCTGTGAATAATTCACATAACTCACTGCTAATGCTCCCTTGTATATGCTTCTCCTTTGTTGATGGGCCCACGTTGTAAACCCACAACCTTTCTACTGACACTCAACAATTTTCTAATGAAAAGAGATATTAGCTTATTTGTCTGCAGATGAATTAACTCAAATAGGTTTTTCTTCTGTGAATAATTCACATAATTCGTTGCTAATGCTCCCTTGTATATGCTTCTCCTATGTTGATGGGCCCACGTTGTAAACCCAAAGCCTACTGATCACACTCAACGAGTTTCTCATGAAAAGAGATATAAGCTTATCTGTCCGCATATGAATTAACTGATCAAATAGGTTTTTCTCTTGTGAATAATTGACATAATTCGCTGCTAATGCTCCCTTGTATATTCTTCTCCTTTGTTGATGGACCTACATTGTAAACCCACAACCTGTCTACTGACACTCAAGGAGCCTACATGAAAAGAGATATAAGCTTATCTGTCACACATGAATTAACTCAAATAGGATTTTCTCTTGTGAATAATTCACATAATTTGCTGCTAATGCTCCCTTGTATATGCTTTCTGTCAATGGTGCACACTGACATCTCACCCATATGCGTGCCTACATGTAAAAAAGACCTCATTACACCTCAGACAGTGATCTAATGTAATATCAGAGATTATTAAATCTAAGCAAAGAACCTTAGCTGAAAAACGTGTCTTCTGCTTCCCATCAGTCTAGGCATATGGATTGACGTTCATCTCTCCATAGCTATCTGCCTCAGAAATACCATGCAACTTTTTATCAATGTAATTAAACAAAAATAGGGGCATCCCTGGTCGGACATTCTTTACATAGATGATATGAGAAGCTCGAAGGCCTGGACATGCATAAAGCTAATGATCAAGCTATTGTTCATGCATATGGTTTAAAGCAAGAGATGTATATCTGTGATAGAAAGTAAGAGGATAGATAAAGTATACCAAAGAGAAGCTCTGTGACGCATTCATTGTAAGTTGCATGGTCACAGCCAAAAATCACAGCAGCAATCTCCTCCGTCGCAAGGTTCAAGAACGGGAGCGGTGATGAAGGAGAATGGCTAGCCCAAGAGGAAGGAGAATGAAGGCCTTTGTATGTTTTGGCCTTACGTCTAGCTCCCATGACAGAAGCACTTTGCTGGCAATGAGACTTGTAAGAGTAATTTTAGAGTTTTTTGGAAAACGTTGATTACAAATTTATGTAATGAGATCATATGCTACGTGTGTATTAATTACAATAATACTTCCATAATAATATTTTTTATGAATGAAGGCATTCTGTGGGTAGAATATTGACATCAATGCATGAAGATATGAAAGATATTGACACCAGCATTCACGAGTTCACTGTCAAGGATGTAGTTGACAATGATGTGGATAGCAATCTATGGAGCATGCGCAAGAGCAAGGCTAAGTGGTTCAGGATCTTGGTTGTTCTGTCGGGTATGATCACCGTTGGGAGGTGTTTTTATGATATTTGCAGATGGAAGAACCCTATCACCACATTTCGCGTCCATTTCCTCTTCCAGTTCAACAATAGATCCCAAGGTGAATAAATGAAGAGATTTCTTGTACCTTTTGCTATTGTGCATGTCGATGATTCAAGGGTGTATTAATGAAGAGAGTTCTTGAATATCAAACATCATATTCATACTAGCTAATGACACCCAACATGTTGTTTTTTTTTTTTTCAATATTTTTAAAAATTCTCTTTGGAGTTCTCCAAATATCATGTCACCTATATCCATGTAAGCAACTACTCATGAATTATGAACCACTCTAGTAAATTGTGGATGATTGAAATCTTAACCAATAATATCACAATAAATATACCGATGCAAAGTTGCATGTATGTAGTGTTATTTTCCGAATGTCGCAGGTCCCGTCGCAGTACCCGTCGCAAAATGCATCGTTCAAGTCATCGTTTAATCGACGGTCAGCATGCGATGCTCATTACGATGCAGGTTGCAATTTTATAGCGACGAATTTATGTCGCCTTAACCGTCGCTATACGCCCGTATTCCTTGTAGTGACTCCTAACTTCTTTGCCACTAGCTCTACTAACTCTTCTACATTACTAGAGTTGGATGTTATTGTGCTTCTAGTGTCTTCTGATTTCATAGGACTAGGTGTACTTTTGAGATCATCTGCTAGGTTGTCCTCTAGGTCAATACACTCTTGAAGACATTCACTCAACACCTGTAGCCTCTTCACATAGACTAAAGTTCTCAAGGTTCTGTTCATTAGTCCGTCCAAGGATAATGATATCATTTTTGCTGCGTAGGTCTTTCTGCTACCAAGCATCTATCAACATATTGATTGAATCTTCAAACAAATGTTTTCAAAATTTCATTTGGGTTCTGTTTGAAGCTATGGATTAAAGATGAAGAGTTGTGTTTAATCCCTCTCTTAGTGAATTCCCCTATGAATTCTTAAAAGAATTCCTAAATATCTCAAAATTGGTTGGGATCTAATGGCTGGAACCAAGTCAAGGCCGTCCCTGTGAGAGTGAGTCCAAAGGACTCATACTGCACAAAGAAATCATCCACTTGCTCAACTCTTAGAACTTGTTTAAATTCAGTTATGTGGTCTAATGGTTCTCCCATTCCGTCATAATGATTTTTCATACACTTGGCCACTTGAATCGTTCTTAATATTCCTATAGGTTCAGGTGGTCTGGGCATTACAGGAATAGCTGGTCTCATTGGAGGCATTCCAAGCTGCACTCCTAGTGGTGGTCTTGGCTGATGATGGTTGCCTAGTCCAGGGTGAGTTTGATGGTGTGATTGCACTCCCGGCATGGTGAATTGCACATGAGTGCAGTTGGGAATACTCCCATGGATTGTCTGTCTGGACATTGTATGCTCCGACTCTTGTTGTGTCCCAAAGGGATTCTGAGAAGTGGTTGCCTGCTCTCATTGAGGGAATACAGGCAACCCCATATACTTCAATCAAGCCCTATCAATGGCATCAACAAGTCAATATCTTCTTTGGTTCTTCTCTAGGTATGTGACTCTAGACTCATCTTCAAGATCTTTTAACTCGTAGAAGGTCGTTGGACTTTCCTCTTGTCCATGTGTAGGTGAGTTAGTTTGTAACAAGAAGTCTGATCCATGGATCAAGTAGACCTCTAGTAGGTAATCGTCTTGAGGTATCAAATCCCCTCTCAAGACTCGAGTCACTACTGATTTGCCTCTAGGAGTGGTTATCAACTATTCATGGTCCGGTCTTCTTGAATTTTCTTGTCCTTCTAACTCTCCTCTCTCATTGATCCGGTCGGGGTGTTTTGTTA
This sequence comes from Ceratopteris richardii, assembly GCA_020310875.1. Classification (NCBI taxonomy): domain Eukaryota; kingdom Viridiplantae; phylum Streptophyta; class Polypodiopsida; order Polypodiales; family Pteridaceae; genus Ceratopteris; species Ceratopteris richardii. The sequence goes on along the minus strand of CM035427.1, from coordinate 84,134,306 downwards.
CCACATAGATGTGACCTAACTTTTCCATGTACACTCTTCCCTCATACTTGACTATCCGTCTAGGCACAATTGTGGAATCAGTGTAACTTACCATCCTAGCAACTAATCTATTTAAGCCATCCAGGTAGATGGGAATCTCCTGGGAATTAGTGGACACATATTGCAGAGAGGTACGGTACTCCCCCTCTACTGTGGACATGAAGTTTCTTTTTGGGGACAAAACCTTGCATGTCTTCTGAAGCCATTGGTATCTCTTCCTCCAAGTCACTAGAGGTGTCAAAATAGATAGAGCAGTGACTTGCTTGAGTTTCACTTCCTACCGATGAGATAACAGTTCTCCGGCTACTCAGCACCCGACCTGACCTCAAGTTCATCCATCCTCCTATGGCTATTTTGGTTCCTAACTATCCCCTAACTGGCTCCTCAATTGCCTCAAATTTATCCTTTAAATAGACTCAAAATGTTCTGGGCGATACCACCCTGGCGATACTACACTAGGCGATACCACTCTTACCACGATATGATACCACTATCTACCGCGATACGATACTTGTGCAGGTGACGATATGATACTTGGGACATTCGACGATATGATACCACAATCCTCGCGATACGATACTGCTTTTTACACGATACGATACCAGTGCACTACACGATATGATACTATATGGCTCAGGTGATACGATACCACCTGAATGCTCAATACGATACTTGGGATCCTTGCAATATGATACCGGTGCAAGTCACGATACGATACCACAGCAATGCATGATATGATACTAGGACAGTCGGGCATTACAATACTAGAAATCCTCACGATACGATACTATGGAGGTTCAATGATATGATACGAGGTACACGATACGATACCAGTATTGTGCACGATACGATACCATGACCGGGACGATACGATACCAAGTGGATCGTGATACGATACCACTGGCAGATCGTGATCGCAATACCAACTTGACGATACGATACCAAAAGTGGTATCGCGATACCTCAAGTGGTATGCGATGATACGATACTTGGCGAGTATCGCGCTACTAAGGAATTTTGGTATCACGATACCAAAACTCAACCGACCGTGATACTCCAACCAAAATCATTCCAAAGACAAAAGTTTTTGTACCCCTTAGCTTATCTCTCACTTCTCTTCACTCGTGACCCTTTGGCTCACTCAAAGAACCTCTCAAAACTCTCTATTCCACCCCGCGATGTTGAATACGTCTTTAATCATGCGTAAATGCATTTTCACATTACTTTTGATGTTGAAATCTTAATGTAGCTTACCTTTAGGATATGTTTCTTAAGTCTTGGGCTCACAAGGTAGCTTTTTGGGCTTGTAGGGTGTGATACTACTCAGGCGATACCGATCGCTATCTACAGACAATACCGGTTCCAAAGCAAGTGTCAAATGAACTAATTTTTTTGGTTTTTATAGTTTGTGATGCCTGAGACCTATTCTACACTAGGTTGGTAATTTTTTGGGATTTTTTCTTAGTGATTTCAACTTACTCCTACCCCACTTCTCTCCTTGACCTAACCATAACTCCTCCTTCTCTCCTTCACTCCTAACCCTAAACCTAAAAACGCATTACACACACCTCAGTGATATGAATTAACAAGTGATGAAGTGTCTGACTACTTGTCATTGAACAAATTCACTCCTACAAGTACGATTCTTTCACTTCAGAGCTATAACCATCACGAAGACACCTTGTGTTGGCAGTAGCCAGAGGCATAGAAGACGCGGAAGCATGTAAGGACAGAGTAGGGAGTTAGTTGAATCAATTTTTTTAAAGATTTATGTTTGATAAATACTTTTCAAAACCTCTAACAGTGATTTTCATCACTTTTGTAACATATGTAACATAGAAAAACCCTTTTCTTAATTGATAGCTCCATTTTGTGCAAGCCGAGGAGTCCTCGAGCTTGAGGAGCTTAGGTAGAATGCACTTACCAATTTTGGTTATTTTTAGACACTGTTTACCCTTTCAAATAGCATCTAGGACCTATTTTTTAACTATGCCAATCACTAGATGTGAAACCCGTCAAAACTAGTCAAGAATCTATAAAAAGAGCTAGAGAGATCATTTTTGAGGTGACCTAGTTAGAGCTTGTTTGAGTAGAGAAGATCTTAGAGCTATTTTGAGACTATAAGAGTCTTCTTGAGTAATAGAGTTGATTTCTCACCTTCCATTGTGTCTTGCTTGTCTCTTCATTGTGTGTTCGTATGTGTGTGTGCATCTCTATGCTTCTCACCATCACTCTCACTTCGTCTCACATTCACGATCTTTATATCACTCCTATCTCTTTCGCGGATTGACATTAAGGAGGTGGAGCTTCTTAACGTGGTTCTCACTATTGTGCTACAGCAACACCAAATTTGGCACCGTTGCCAGGGATGGAGTTTAGGACGAATGTGTGATGGTAAGAGTATAGCAAGAAGTGGCGTTGGAAGGTAAAAATTTCAGTTTTTGTTGTTGTTTTTACTTAGTTTTTTGTGTTTTTTCACCTCCCCCACACTCCATCTTCATCACCGCATCATCATCTCCCACTCCAAAAAAAGTAGAAAATTCACCATATCCACCCATTCTCCTCATTTCCCCTCATTTGTGCATGTGCGAGAGAGAGATAGAGAGAGCGTTTGTGCTTGCATGTGCTATTGTGTTTTTGAGTTTTCTTGCAGGTACAGTGCTCCAGTGCATCAGGAAAGCTTGGAAAAGGTAAACATTCACTTTCTGTCAGAGATCTTTCGAGTGTGTGAGACCATCGCGATGGTCTGCCAACTTCCATATTTTTGGTAAGAGAGTTCACCATGAGGTAGGCGACACAAATCTGAAGTTGCATTTCAATAAATTCATTTTTTGGTGGACCATCACGATTGGCTCAGACCATCGCGATTGTGTCACACCATCGTGATTGGCTCATGCCATCGCGACGGCTCGGCCGGACCATCGCGATGGCTCACTTGAGCCATCGCGACAATTCACTTGGACCATCGCGACGATCCCATCGACCCCACGCCATTGCGATTGGCTCATGCCATCGCACCGAAGCTGCCACATGGCAAGCTAGACCATCACGACGATACCCTCAGACCATCAGGACACCTCAAAAATTGAACCATTGCGATTGGCTCACGCCATCGCGCCCGGACCATCGTGATTGGCTCATGCCATTGCGCCCAGACCATCGCGATTGGCTCACGCCATCGCATTTGTGACCATAGCGACGATTCACTTTGGACCATCATGATGGTTCACGTTGACCATTGACTGATGATCAAGCCATCCCGATTGTTCATTTTCACACCATCGCGATCATCCACTTCACGCCATCGCGATAGTTCGCACTTTCGGACCATCGCGATTGTGCCACGCCATCGCGATGGTTCACTGGACCATCGCGACGGTCCCAGACCATCGCGATTATCTCAGACCATCGCAATTGCTCACCCCAAACGCCAATTTTAGGGTTTGATTTTTTGACCAATTTTGGGGCTATTTTTGGAAAATTTATGGATCATTAAGCTCATAGGAGACCCCTTAGCTCATATTTGGAGAAAAACCTGTTTGTCAATGTTTACCCCCGAGGGCCTGAACGGTCATATCTTTTTCATCCAAAGTCCGTTTTTTGAGCTTTATAGCTCATTAGAAAGCTCTTGACAAGTACTACATTGATTTTTAGATAAGCTCATTTGAGGTTGACCATCTGTGGGACTAGGAAAGAAAGGGGGCTTGGGAAGAAAAATTTTTGCCAAAGGTTAAGGGGCTAGAAAGTGTATATACTCAAGTGCTTGATCATCCATTTGAGAATTGGTCTAATATTGGAATTTTCTTGGTCTAGCAAGGGCAATCAAGGACACTCAAAGCAAGGCGGTGAAGAATGCAGGGCTTGGGAAGCGCGGCTTCTTGGGCATCAAAGCAACCTACAAAGCTGACTCGAGGTTGGAAGATTACTCAACCCCCTCAGTCAATTCTTAGCTTAGGATAAACGCTAGCAGTGTGGATTAATGACGATAGGAACACCTCAAGTTCAAGAGACTTAATTATTCAAGTCTAAGATTAAAAGTAAACGTGTGTGATACGAAAACCTAAAGGGAAAGAATTTAAGTCTGACGAAACGAGAACTTGAATCACTACAAGAAATAGGGGGGCATAGCGACGCCACCGAAGCGAAAAAAATACGAGGACCCTCGCTTATGCGACGCTAGCGTCGCATAAGCGACGGTCGTGTTTTTGAAATTTTGATTTTTAGGCGGGGTACGTCGCAGACTCAAGCTTGCGTCCCTTATGCAATGCTAATCTTTGCATCGCAAATATAGTCGCTTGCTAGCGACGGTATGTGCGACATGGGCAAACTGTAGAGCATCGCATATGTGTCGTCCTTTCGACAGCGTCGCGTAAGCGACGCTTTAGAATGTTCAAAAAAAAATTTGATTTCTCCCGGCACATTTGTGCCCAGATCTGGATGAGAGCAAGAGAACAAGAGAGAGAGAGAGACAGAGAGCCCGCAAGAGAGAGAGAGAGAGAGAGAGAGAGACCAGTTACGCGCACACATACACACATACACACACATACATATGCATACACACACATACACACATACACACATAGACACACACACACATACACATATACACACACACATACACACACACATATACACACATACACACATAATGTTGCATACACACACATATACATACATACACACAAACATACATGCACACACACATATATACATACACACACATATGCATACATAATGCACATGCGAACATACACATACATAATGGATACACATGCACACACTTATACACATACACATACACATACACACACATACACACATATACACACGCATACACACATATACACACGCATACACACACATACACACACACATACACACACACACATACACACATACACACACATACACACATACACACACATATATGCATACAGACACACATAGAGAGACATGCACACACATACACATACATGCATACATATGCATATGCATATGCATATGCATACATACATACATATGCATATGCATATGCATATGCATACATACATACATACTTACATGCATACACTCACATATGCACACATACACATATGCATACACAATGCACATGCATACATACACATACATAATGCATATGCATACATACACATACATAATGCATAATGCACATGCATACATACACATACATAATGCATACACACACATATGCATACATAAAGCATACACACACATACACACACATATGCATACATACATGCATACACATACACACATAGACACACACACACATACACATATACACACACACAAATACACACACATATACACACACACACACATAATGTTGCATACACACACATATACATACATACACACACACATACATGCACATACACATATATACATACACACACATATGCATACATAATGCACATGCAAACATACACATACATAATGCATACACATGCACACGCATATACACATACACATACACATACACACACATACACACATACACACATACACACATATACACACGCATACACACACATACACACACATACACACACACATACACACATATACACACATACACACACATATATGCATAGAGACACACATAGAGAGACATGCACACACATACACATACATGTATACATATGCATATGCATATGCATACATACATACATACTTACATACATACACACACATATGCATACACAATGCACATGCATACATACACATACATAATGCATATGCATACATAATGCACATGCATACATACACATACATAATGCATACACACACATATGCATACATAAAGCATACACACACATACACACACATATGCATACATACATGCATACACATACACACATAGACACATACACACACACATACATATGCATACACACACATATACACACATAGACACACACACACACACATACACATACACACACACACATACACACACAAATACACACTCATATACACGCATACACACACACATACACACACATATATGCATATACACACATACACATACATGCATACATATGCATATGCATACATACATACATAATGCACATGCATACACACACATACATAATGCATATGCATACATAATGCACATGCATACCTACACATACATAATGCAAATGCATACATAATGCACATGCATACATACACATACATAATCCATATGCATACATAATGCACATGCATACATACACATACATAATGCATACACACATATGCATACATAAAGCATACACACACATACACACACATATGCATACATACATGCATACACACACACATAGACACATACACACCCATAGACACATAAACAAACATAAACAGATCCACACTCATAGACACACACACATACACATAGACGTGCACAGACATACACACACATATACACACACAACGAGTCTATGTGTGTCTATGTGTAAACCCACAACCTATCTACTAACACTCAATGAGTTTCTCATGAAAAGAAATATAAGCTTATCTATGTGTATGTGTGTGTATGTGTGTGTCTATGTGTAAAGCCACAACCTATCTACTCACACTCAACAAGTTTCTCATGGAAAGAGATATAAGCTTATCTGTCCACATATGATTTAACTCAAATAGAATTTTTTCCTGTGACTAATTCACTGCTAATGCTCCCTTGTATATGCTTCTCCTTTGTGGATGGACCCACGTTGTAAACCCACAAACTGTCTACTGACACTCAACGAGTTTCTCATGAAAAGAGATGTAAGCTTATCTGTCTGCACATGATTTAACTCAAATAGGTTTTTCTCCTCTGAATAATTCACATAATTTTCTGCTCATGCTCCCTTGTATACGCTTCTCCTGTGTTGATGGGCCCACGTTGTAAACCCACAACCTTTCTACTGACACTTAACGATTTTCTAATGAAAAGAGATATAAGCTTATCTCTCCGCACATGAATTAACTCAAATAGGTTTTTCTCCTGTGAATAATTCACATAACTCGCTGCTAATGCTCCCTTGTATATGCTTATCCTTTGTTGATGGGCCCACATTGTAAACCCACAACCTTTCTACTGACACTCAACAATTTTCTAATAAAAAGAGATATTAGCTTATCTATCCGCAAATGAATTAACTCAAATAGGTTTTTCTCCTGTGAATAATTCACATAATTCATTGCTAATGCTCCCTTGTATATGCTTCTCCTATGTTGATGGGCCCACGTTGTAAACCCATAGCCTCTCTACTGATCACACTCAAGGAGTTTCTCATGAAAAGAGATATAAGCTTATCTGTCCGCACATGAATTAACTGATCAAATAGGTTTTTCTCCTGTGAATAATTGACATAATTCGCTGCTAATGCTCCTTTGTATATTCTTCTCCTTTGTTGATGGACCCACGTTGTAAACCCACAACCTGTCTACTGACACTCAACGATTTTCTCATGAAAAGAGATATAAGCTTGTCTGTCTGCACATGATTTAACTCAAATAGGTTTTTCTCCAATGAATAATTCACATAATTTGCTGCTAATGCTCCCTTGTATATGCTTCTCCTTTGTTGATGGGCCCATGTTGTAGATCCACAACCTTTCTACTGACACTCAATGATTTTCTAATGAAAAGAGATATAAGCTTATCTGTTCGCATATGAATTAACTCAAATAGGTTTTTCTCCTGTGAATAATTCACATAACTCGCTGCTAATGCTCCCTTGTATATGCTTCTCCTTTGTTGATGGGCCCACGTTGTAAACCCACAACCTTTCTACTGATAATGCTCTTCGCTGCTAATGCTCCCTCTTCGCTGCTAATGCTCCCTTGTATATGCTTTCTGTCAATGGTGCACACTGACATCTCACCCGTATGCGTTCCAACATGTAAACAAAACCTCATTACACCTCAAACAGTGATCTAATGTAATATCAGAGATTATTAAATCTAAGCAAAGAACCTGAGCTGAAAAACGTGTCTTCTGCTTCCCATCAGTCCAGGCATATGGATTGATGTTCATCTCTCCATAGCTATCTGCCTCAGAATTACCATGCAACTTTTATCAATGTAATTAAACAAAAATAGTGGCATCCCTGGTCGGACACTCTTTCCATAGATGATATGAGAAGCTCGAAGGCCTCGACATGCACAAAAGCTAATGATTAAGCTATTGTTCATGCATATGGTGTAAAGGGAGAGACGTATATCTGTGATAGAAAGTAAGAGGATAGATAAAGTATACCAAACAGAAGCTGTGTGACACATTCATTGTAAGCGCATGGTCAGAGCAAAAAATCACAGCAGCAAGCTCCTCTGTCGGAAGGTTCAAGAACGGGAGCGGTGATGAAGGAGAATGGCTAGCCCAAGAGGAAGGAGAATGAAGGCCTTTGTATGTTTCGGTCTTACGTCCAGCTCCCATGACAGAAGCCGTTGGGAGGTGGTTTTGTGATATTTGGAGATGGAAGAACCCTATCACCACAGTTCTCGTCCATTTCCTCTTCGCTGCTAATGCTCCCTTGTATATGCTTTCTGTCAATGGTGCACACTGACATCTCACCCGTATGCGTGCCTACATGTAAACAAAACCTCATTACACCTCAAACAGTGATCTAATGTAATATCAGAGATTATTAAATCTAAGCAAAGAACCTGAGCTGAAAAACGTGTCTTCTGCTTCCCATCAGTCTAGGCATATGGATTGATGTTCATCTCTCCATAGCTATCTGCCTCAGAAATACCATGCAAATTTTTATCAATGTAATTAAACAAAAATAGTGGCATCCCTGGTCGGACATTCTTTACATAGATGATATGAGAAGCTCGAGGGCCTCGACATGCACAAAAGCTAATGATCAAGCTATTGTTCATGCATATGGTTTAAAGGGAGAGACATATATCTGTGATAGAAAGTAAGAGGATAGATAAAGTATACCAAACAGAAGCTGTGTGATGCATTCATTGAAGCTGTGTGTATTAATTACAATAATACTTTCATAATAATATTTTTTATGAATGAAGGCATTCTGTGGGTAGAATATTGACACCAATGGATTAAGATATGAAAGATATTGACACTAGCATTCACGAGTTCACTGTCAAGGATGTAGTTGACAATGATGTGGATAGCAATCTGTGCAGCATGCGCAAGAGCAAGGTTAAGTGGTTCAGGATCTTGGGTGTTCTGTCGGGTATGATTGCCGTTGGGAGGTGGTTTTCTGATATTTGTAGATGGAAGAACCCTATCACCACAGTTCTCGTCCATTTCCTCTTCCAGTTCGACAATAGATCCCAAGGTGAATAAATGAAGAGAGTTCTTGTACCTTTCGCTATTGTGCATGTCGATGATTCCAAGGGTGAGAGTTCTTGAATATCAAACATCATATTCATACTAGCTAATGACAGCCAACATGTTGTTTTTTTTTTATTTCAATATTTTTAAAAATTCTCTTTCGAGTTCTCCAAATATCATGTGACCTATATCCATGTAAGAAACTACTCATGAATTATGAACCACTCTAGTAAATTGTGGATGATTGAAATCTTAACCAATAATATCGCAATAATTATACCGATGCAAAGTTGCATGTATGTAGTGTTATTTTCTCCTTTCTTTCGTTCATGTATTCTTAAGATGTAGATATATAGATGTTGGCAAACTTGAACTTCTATAACATTTCAAGAACAAGAGTCAACAATTAGGAGAACAAGAAAGAGAGTCAACAAAGAGAGAGAGAGAGATAGAGAGAGAGAGAATTCAAAGCGAAAAAGATGTAGAAAGAGAAAAACAGAGACCTGCATATACTTGCTTTAGCTTGTAAGCGTAGCACAACTGCGATCGTTGGAGAGCTCTTCGATTAGATGCATGAAAATGCCGATCGAAGAGCCTCCAACGTTTTAGTTTTTTTCCGTCAACAGACCGTCGTGTAAGCGATGATACATGCATCGCATAAACGACATCAAAACAGCGTCGCTTAAGCGACTCTTGTCGGAATCGTCTTGTAAGCGACACTATGGGCGAGCGTCGCAGGTCCCGTCGCAGTACCCGTCGCAAAATGCATCGTTCAAGTCGTGGTTTAATCGACGGTCGGCGCGCGACGCTCCTTACGATGCATATTGCAATTTTATAGCGACGAATTTGTGTCGCCTTAACCGTCGCTATACGCCCGTATTCCTTGTAGTGAAAGCACAACGGAAAGTGGATTCCTGACGCATACATTGAGACAAAACAAGAACTTAAAGGAATTTAAAAAGAAACAAGCAATTAAAAACAAGGAACATTGACATCTGAGAGTGTACTGAGTGTGCAAGGAAGTAAATTCATGAACCTTAGATCGGGCAAGCATATAGGTAAGTCAGACAGGCAAAGCCTCAGATCATCAGAAGCAAGTGTAGGAACTACTGCACGATGGTGGGCACAACAGTTGAATACTAGTTATCCCTACGAATTAAGCTCAGACACGAGTGAATCAAAAATGGCATTTAGCACGGAAAGACCAGAAGGAGGGTCGAACATAGCATACTTGGAAAGACCCGAAGGACCCTATAGAACTCAATTAGAATTTCTCCAAACCAATCGATTAAGTGCTCGCATCTATGAGGATGGTTTGCGAAGACAAGTGGTGCAAATGCACAATCCTAATCAACCCATTGGATTGGAACGTCTAGTGGTGAAATTCGAGAGCGACGCATACATAGACAAGGAAGGAACGATGCACATCTTAAGTACTCAGCCAAACAATACCAACAATTTTGGCGCAATTCAGTTAGAGACTGAAGCGAGAACCCAAGGAAAAGAACCATTAGAAGAACCTAGAACACCTAGAGGGAAATCCGTACTGACACGAGTACTAATTCCAGAGTGGATCCCTCAGGATAACAGAAACATAGAATTATTTGTGAATAGAGAAACTGACGAAGCATTTTGGAGATACATAACGGAACAACCCAGTGAGGTAGGCTCCATCACAATATATGAGTTCAAGGACCCGGATACACCTGGAAAGGTTGTATACCTGGATGAAGCTTCAGAGAGAGTATTTGTAGTATCGGACCACGCAAGAAATACCTACACATGGAGAGGTGAGCTAGTATTCCCTCCATCACGAGCAAACGTAAATGGAGCCAACAAGGGGCAGGAACATCGTCAGCCCATGGCATGCAAAGAGAGAAAAATAAAGAAAGACGAGAAGTAAGTTTCAATCATCCCATAGGGAGAGATAGAACCACCATGGACCCCGATAGAGTGGATAGACAAAGAGAACCTAGAATACCAGGTGGTAGAGACGATTTTCCTCTACCTAGACCACGAGAACATGCAAGAATATTAAGACCCACTCAGTTAGTAAAATCCATGAAAAATTATTTTGATGGGACCGGAGATCCCTATGACCATGTCGCAGAGTTTAAGCAAGTTCTAAGAGGAGAGTAAGTCGAAGACATGTTCACACAATATAATGCATTTGGATTAACGTTAAAGAATACAGCTTTAAGTTGGTTCCAACCATTGCAACAAAAGCAATTTAGAGACATCCATCACTTTCTAGAGTCATTCATCACTAAATTCTCTAAGAGTGGAATCAGACATGACACGTCGTCATTGATTCATAGTTTCAAATAGACCCCTCAAGAAACAGTTAGACTGGCAGGACGTAGGTTTACACAATATGTTGAAAGATGTCCAATGCAAGAGTTACCCTCATAGGCCAAGAAAGTATCATTGTTTTTAGATGGCATGTTGAGCTCTAAACTATGCTCCTATGTGTACTTGAAGGAACCCAGAACACTAGAGCAATGTGTAAGAATTTGCATAGACATTGAAGAAAACTTAGGAGACGAGTTGGAACTCTCTAAGGTCTACAAGGACTCACATTGTTCCTCTCTAGCATCCACAAAATTGTCTAGCTCAATACAAGACATAGCAGAAAAAGTGGCCCAGAAACTAGGAGTTTCTAGTAAACAGATGCCTAGGTTAACAACAAACAAGAGTTGTTACACCTGTGGTGGTGATCATATGGCAAATGTGTGTCCCAATCCGACACAATCGCAAGCCAACCCCCGTGGCCAATACTGTACGATTGAGAGAAGATACAGTAATCATACAGCACAGGACTGCCCATACAACAAACAAGCAGTAAGACAGAACTACCCACAAGCCTATGCACAACCAGGTAGGTATCAAGGTCAATACAATACTCAGCCTCATTACTATAGGCCTCCACAAAACTACCCTTATCAGACTCAATAGAGACCTCAACCTGTTTTATCTCAGCAGCCACCCCCACCAGCTAATGTCATCTCGGTTAAATATGCTGCTGCAGAAGAGAACCTAAGTAGGGCTTTAGTGCCTTCTTCCCCCCTAATCACAGAAAATGACCCAAACTCAAACAGTTTTGACTCTACTCATGTAGATAGTCCACCCGCGTATTACATAGAGTCACCAGAACATGTGGAAACATATCATTACGATAGTCCACCTTTGCAACCCAATTGGGAGCCCGACTATGCTAATGTGATGTATACAAACCTGAATCCGCAACCCCAATTAAGACAGCAGAGACCACAGGGCCCTAGAGGACCATGCTTTAGGTGCCAAGGAGAACACTTCATAAAGGATTGTCCACATCCTCTGATAGCAGGACAGTCTCAATATTATAACATACAAGGCTTTTGTGCCGATTGTGGTAAAGAGCACATAATCAAAGATTGTCCTGAGAACCCTGGTAATGCTTCTAATGTGACACCAATTAACGTGATAGGTATTGTCAACAACGCAAGAAACCCTACATACGTTCCTATCCAAGCTATAACAAGAGCCCAGGCGCTCTTACAAAACCAGCAGCTTAATCAGGAGAAAGTAGCCAGAACTAGTGACATTGGAGAATCTAGAAGTAAAAAGACGAAATCTTGTAAAGATTCCAGAGAAAGAATTAAGAGAAAGTGGAGTAAGAGGATAACAGAATTGGAAGGAAGTCTCAAGGAATCTAGAGCCAAAATCCTAGAATTGACTTCACAGGAATTGAATCAAGAGAACCTAGCGCAAAAAGGAGGATCAGTTTTAGCAAAACCCATACCGGAAAACCTAGACATGATGTTTTGTGCCTATCAAGCCAGAATAAATGAAGGACCTAATATAGCTGAAATGAGTAAGAACTACCTTTGAGCAGACTTAGAAATTGAAAGGACTAAACTTTGCATGAAGATGGTAGAATTAGCACAAGCGATGTTTGAAGCCTCTAGATATCTAAATTGGAATAACATGGCTAAGCCGAAATTACACTTTCAAGGACTAATGGAGAGGCTAGAATACTTGATTGATAGCAAGGAGAAAAAGAATCAACATAGGAACCCTATTGTCCCAAAGACACAGGAAAGGAATACACCATCCTTGTCTCAAGTACCCAATACAGAGAGTCAAGACAACTTGTCCTCCATACATAGGTATTCACATGAATTTGTGAGAGAAACTCAAGAGGAAAAGTGGAGAAAAGAACAAAGAACCCATCCTCCTATTCAAGAAATAGACGACTTGCAAGAATAATTTCCCCAAGATATCCCCTCTATTTACGATGATGTAGAGGAAGAGCAATTGAGTGAGCACACCGGCTTTGAATCCAATTCTTTACAAGAATTACCTCAATTCATAGGACCTTGGGAAGCTAAGTCTATTAGCATGAGAGCACCCACAATAATAGTGAGGAATGAAGAATCAGTAATCCCGAGAAATACAGAAGTGATCAAGAATACTAAAGTACAATGTAATCTCACGCTAGAGGAGTTATTAAAGGTCAAACCAGAATTGTGGAAGCATGTAGCAAATCAATTCCCTGAGCTTGCTACTACTCCCTCACAGATAGGATCACACAAGAAAGTACCAGAGATACCCGTAGAAGAGATCAGAGATGTAAGCAAAGGAGAGGAAGGTAACATGTATCTTCCAATAACCCATCAGGGCTACACCACGAAAGCCATCTTAGATTCAGGAGCCGGAGTAGCCATAGCTACTAGAGCTTTATGGAAATGTTGGGGTAAGCCAGCATTGAGACCTACCACGATGAAGCTACAAATGGCTAATGGACATATAGAAAAACCATTAGGCTTACTAGAAGGCATATCTCTCACCACTTATGGTGTGGAGTTTGAGCATACTTTCGCCATTTGTGATTTTGCAAAAAATCATGCTTACGAGATGATTTTAGGACGGCCATTCATGCGTCAGTTGCAAATTGTACAAGATTGGGGAACTAATTCTTTGTACTTGCAACATTTAGGAGTGACTACCAAAGTCAATCTTAAAGACTATTCACATAGAGACGTACCCCCCATACAATGGAATACCATCCATAAGACACAGGTAGAAACGGAATCAGTACACTCATTGGAGTCAGACCCCTCATGGTTACACGAGGACACTCACTTATGGATGTGTAAAGTAGCAAAACAAGAGGAAGAACAGTTAGAAGCCAGGACCTTAGGTTTAGAACAACATCCACGAACCCTTCAAGACCCAGATTACGCACCTGTAGTATTTCCAGACAAAGAATTCGAACCCCATGGTTGGGCAGAAATCCTAGCAACCATGGATGTAGCCATCAATGAAGAACAATGGACACCCCACTGTGACGAGGATGGCTATGACATTTCCGTTTTCACGATAGATCCAATCATGTGTGATTCAATTATAGACGAGTGTGAACCTAACACTGAGGCATTTGAGGATGCAAGTGGCTTTGATTTAGAGTCAATGATTATGGATCCACCCTTTGCATCAGAAGAAGAATATTTCTACGAAGTAGAGACTCATCCTCATAGACACGAAGAAAGTATGAATGAAGTGAGATTAGCCACACAAGTGACCACTAAGAGTGAAGGTAAGAAAAGGAAGAAGAAAGAAACCATGTCAGAAGAGGAAGAATCGTTATTCGAGGTTCTTGAGAACTTCAAAAAATATGAAATAGAAGACAGACGAATCATGGTACGAATGCCTAACAGAAAAGTTGAAGTTGGAGAAGTATACGATAAATGAGAGAAAACCAAAAAAATAATAGTTGCCATAGAAGGAGAAGAAGAGAAATGTACCTACATAGGGCATGATTTGACAGCTGAAGAAGAAGAAGAATTAGTTGCCCTATTGTGCGAATATAGAGATGTGTTCGCATGTAGTTACAAAGACCTGAAAGGAGTAGACCCATATATATGTTCCCATAGAATCCCTATGACTCCAGAAGCAAAACCTACGAAACAGAAACCATACACGTACAATGATAACTACGCTGTGAAGATTAAAGAAGAAATCGATCGCTTGATAGAAGCAGGATTTATTTACGAAATTGAGCATACCGAATGGGTATCCCTCGTTGTGGTTGTGCCCAAGAAGAACAGAAAATTGTGTGTGTTTATTAACCTTAAAAAAGTTAATGCCACCACAATTAGAGACAGTTATCCTCTTCCTATCACGGAACACTTATTGGAAAGAGTTGCAGGCAAGGAAGTTTACAGCTTTCTTGATGGATTCTCAGGCTATAATCAAGTAGCCATTGCTCCAGAAGATCAACACAAGATGGCTTTTGCCACATAATGGGGCATATTTGCATTTCATGTGATGCCATTTGGCTTAACAAATGCACCTGCCACTTTCCAGCGACTCATGTGTCATGTGTTTAAGGAATTCCTACGCAAGAATTTGGAAGTTTATGTCGATGACCTATGTGCACATTCGAATGTGAGGCAGACGCATATCCCAGAACTAAGACAAGTATTTGACAAATGTCGAGAATATCAAGTTTGTTTGAAACCAGAAAAATGTGTTTTTATGGTCAAACAAGGCAAAATTCTAGGACACATTGTGTCAAAAAATGGAATCTCTACGGATGAGGAAAAAGTGAAAGTAATTGCAGACTTACCTAGGCCAAATAACGTAAAAGAGGTACAAGCATTTATGGGTCATTGAGGTTATTACAGACGATTCAAAAACATGTATGCAATCATAGCCAAGCCTCTGTACTCTCTTTTGACCAATTTTGAATGGACAGATGAATGTGAAAATTCATTCAATGAACTTAATGTTGGGAAAGATGGATGGATGCACTCAGAGATTGAGTAGGTGCTGCTAAACCTGCTTTGCACCAGCCCTCCTTTGCTCCAAATTTGATTAGTACACTTGCTTAGCTTCCAAATGACACCAAGAAATGATATATGTACTTTGCAAATGATGTGTGTAATGATTAAATCAAAATAGACAACTTTGCACTTCACAAATCCAAGAAAACTTGCTAATTTGGTATTGACACCTCCTCAGAGTTTTGCTCAGTGTGACCAACACAGTTGCAATTGATTAAATTCCTTCTAGGGGTATTAGATTAGCTTAACAAGCTACCATTTGCAAGTGGAATGAGATAAAATGATGAACCATACTCAGAGAAATTGATTTAGCAAAATAAGGTTTACCCCCGACTTTTTAGGAGTGCAGCAGAGATAGACCAGAGAGCACCTCGACGATGATTTCTCAGAAATGGATGAATGAAATCACTTCAACATTTGTGTGCTTGTAGATGACTTTGAGCGGAACCCAACAAGCTTTGAATCACTGAATTTGATGGAGTAATCACTGAGATATGCCCTTGGGAAGTTAGCAGACTTTTGATAGACAAAAACAGAGAACACAGATGATAGATGTAAATGTATCTATTAATTCACATTGGTATACAATCCTATTTGCATGACAAGCATTGCCAAATGGTACATAGAGGTTTAGGCTATGAAGTAGTCCTTACACACTCTAAAACTCAGTAGAGTTAGCCTCGGGAATGGTGTCTAACTGCCCACGACTTTTCAAGTCTTTGCTATAGGAAATGAGTGAGAATTTGAATTTGAATTCAAATTCTTGGCTCCCTATAGTCAAGGCTTCTAAAAGCATGGAGATATTCTCTCAATCACTGATCTACTTTTTCACGAATCAATCAAGTAGGTGTTACATGAAGATTCCAAGTCATTTAGACTTTTACATGAGGTAACGTTGTAACAAATTACAAGCATATGTTCCTATGGTTCTTCTCACATGTTGAGTCTTCATGAAAGCTTCCAAGCCAAATGTGAAGGCTTGTTACTTACACCAATAGCTCCCCCTCAAGCCAAACATTTTGGCTTAAGTCTTCATCTTCAATCTTCAAGTATATCCTGTAGTCCAATAATAGATTTGAACCTGCAAAGTTTGGCTCCATCCAAAGCTTTAGTGAGTAAATCTACACATTGCATATTTGTTGACACATAAGTCAACTGAATGTCCTTGCTTAGTAACTTCTCCCTGACGTAGTGATAATGTACTTCTATGTGTTTGGTCCTGGCATGGTAGATAGGATTAGCTGCAAGGTGAAGAGAGCTTGTGTTATCTCCAAAGATAATTGGAGGCCTAGTATATAGACCTAACTATGTATACAATAGTTTAATCCACATTGCTTCTTGAGTGGCATTAGCTAGCCCTCTATATTCTGCCTCTGTGGAAGACAGTGAAATAGTTGGTTGCTTCTTTGCAGACCATGAGATGGGTTTGTCACCTGCAAAAGATATGTATCCTGATGTGCTCCTCCTATCATCCTTGCAACCTGCCCAATCTGCATCTGAATAAACCTTTATGTCAATATCAGAAGTGTAAGGAAAGTATAGACCATGATTCTGTGTACCCTTGAGGTACTTCAAGATTCTCTTGGCAGCCTCTAAGTGATCCTGGGTTTGTGCATAAATTTGCTTAGCACACTCACACCATATGCTATATCAATTCTAGTCAAGGTAGCATAATTCAAGCTACCCACCATACTCTGATAACCTATAATGTCTTGGACTTCATCACCTTCATGAGCACTTAGCTTTTGGTTGACCTCCATTGGAGTGCTTGCTATCTTAGCATCCTGCAGGTTAAACTTCTTTAACATGTTCTGCACATACTTCTTCTGAGTGATGTATATCCCTGAATTAGTGTAAACTAATTCAAGCCCTAGAAAATACTTCAACAATCCAAGATCATTGATCTTGAACTCTTTCATCATCTGGTTTTTAATGTTTCTGATTCCTTGGAAATCATTACCTATAATGATGATGTCATCAACATAAACACAGAGATAAATTACCTCTGAATTGCTTCTTTTGATAAACAATGAAGTGTCTGCCTTGCTCATAGTAAACCCTTGGTCTAGGAGATATGTTGTCAGCCTGTAGTTCCATGCCCTAGGTGCCTGCTTTAATCCATACAAAGCCTTCTTTAGTTTACAAACATAGTTTACCTTCTTGGGGTCTTCATAGCCAGGAGGTTGTGACATATAGACTTCTTCTGAAATCCATCCATTCAAGAAAGCATTCTTGATATCTAATTGGTACATATTCCAATTCTTGGATGCATCCACACTAACCAACACTCTAATTGTTGGCATGTTGGCCACAGGAGAAAATGTCTCCTCATAATCAATGCCTTGGGTTTGTGCAAAACCCTTGGCCACCAACCTAGCTTTGTACCTGTTGATTGTGCCATCAGAATTTCTTTTCAATTTATAAATCCATCTGGACCCTATTACCTTCATTGAGTCCTTCTTGGGTACCAACTCCCAAGTGTCATTCTCCTTGAGTGCTTCAACTTCTTCATCCATGGCTTCTTTCCATTCTGTCTTGGTGATTGCCTCTTCATATGAACCTGGTTCCTCACTTGACAAATCCTTTGCAAGATAAATTGAATGCTTAGTAACAAGAGAGGTATCATACCCATATCTGATACGCTTTTTACTTTCTCTTTGAGACCTTCTGATTGATTGGGTTGAGGATTCTGGTATGTCCTCAAGCTTCTTCATCTTCATCTTGCCTTTGGACTTCCAAGCCTTGAACTCTTCAAGGTTGATTGTATCTTCATCATCTGAACTTGAGTCTTCTTTCTGCTTTGGTTCCTCCTTTGTAAGCTTTGGAAACTCCTCTTCCAAATCATAGGGTAGGTTGACTTTCCTGCAATTATTCATATACCAAGAATCATTCTCATCAAAGATCACATCTCGGCTTACCATGAATCCCTTATTGGTAGGGTTGTAAAACCTGTAACCTTTTTTATTTAAGTCATATCCAATGAAAATACATTTTTCAGCTTTTGGATCTAACTTACCTCTCACTTGTGAGGGAATGTGTACATATGCTACACATCCAAAGATTTTGCAGTGATCCAATGATGGTCTCTTCCCATGCCAAGCCTCATAAGGTGTCATACCATCAAGTGATTTTGATGATAACCTATTTATGAGATAGGTGGCAGTAGAGACACTCTCTGCCCATAGGTAATTAGGCAGCTTCTTCTCATTAAGCATAGATCTACCTGTCTTAACAATTAATCTATTCCTTCTTTCTGCTACCCCATTCTGTTCAGGAGAGTACCTTGTGGTGATTTCCCTTTTGATGCCTCTGTCCTACAAGAAGTCCTCAAATTCATTGGAGAAGTATTCACCTCCTCCATCTGACCTTAGCCTCTTCAAATTCCTTCCTGTTTGGTTTTCAACTAATGCAAGATATTTCTTAAAACAATTAAAGACCTCATCCTTGTGCTTCATAAAGTATAACACAGTCCATCTGCTATAGTCATCAATGAAAGACACATAGTACCTTGAACCTAAAATTGAAGGGTCTTTGCTAGGTCCCCAAACATCTGTGTGCACCAACTCTAGGTAGTCTTCATGCATAAATCCTTTCCTTGTATAAGGTAACCTATGAGACTTACCAAATTGGCAAGCACTGCATTTGTAGATCATATGTTGCTTGGATACATTAGGTATCCCAAGCACACATTGATCCCTGCTCATTTGTTTCAAGGTCCTTTCTCCTATGTGCCCTAGCCTCTTGTGCCAAATTTCAAGTTCTGAAAGTGTCTGATCCTTATAGTTGGATAAAGCAATATTCTTTGTGTCCTCTAATTCAAAGGTAAATAGTCTACCTGATTTTTCTCCCTTGGCTATTCTTTTGAATCCATGTCTTGGGTCCTCCACATATGCTCCATGTTGATTGAATCTGACCTGCAAACTTTTCTCCACAATTTGACCTACACTCATTAGGTTCTTTGTAATGGTTGGTACATAAAGTACCCTGCTCAACAAATTGTGATTACCATCACTAGTCTTCACATTACCAATTTTTAATCACAGAATGTTTTGTATCATCACCTGTTTGAACTTGGTGTTTACCTTTAGGTTCCTCTAAATCAGAGAGTAGTGCCACATTGCCAGCCACATGGTTTGAACACCCTGAATCAATATAAAATAAATGATCATCATTTGTACCTGACTTTGAAGTCATGTTCATGATCAATAGGGAGTCATCTTGCTCCTCTGTGTAGTTGTTGTAGTCCTTCCTATTTCTGTATCCTCCTTGGTAGTTGCCATTGTAGTTCTTGTTGTAATTATTGGTGTAATTGTTGTTGTGGCCTTGGTGTTGGTTGAACCTTCCTCTAAACTAAGAATATCCACCTCTTTGGTAGCCTCTTCCTCTCTGGTTTTTGTAGTTCCTATAACACTCATCTGTGGTATGATTGGACAAACCACAAATGTTACATGGTGATGAATTGTAGGGTCTCCCCCTTCCTTGCTTACCTCCTCTGCCTCTGCCTCTTGAAGATCTACCTCTCCCTGCATAGTTGACTTGGGAGCTAGAGCCTTCTTCATCCACCTTCTTACTTTTACCTTTATCCTTAACCTTCTTATCAGTATATAGAGCAGAGGAGTTGTTACCTTTTGATGTGTCTCCATTTTTTGTGAGCTTTGCTTCATGTGTAAATAGTTGGCCCATAAGAGTTGTGAGATCTGGAGTATGCATGTCCATGTAGAGATCCATTGCTATGGTGAAGCTCTCCCATTTGTCATCTGAATTGATACCATTGATTACCTGCCTCACTATTTGCTCTTCTTCAATTTCTTCTCCTATACTTGCTAGCTGGTCTGCAACATCCTTGATCTTGGTCACAAACTCTGAAACAGCTTGCTTTGGTTGCTTCCTAAGTGTTGTGAACCCAATCCATAATTGGTTTTTTCTAGCCCTTGTATTGCAAGAAAAGTATGATGACAAGGTTTCCCAAGTCTCTTGGGAAGTCTTACAATTTTTGATATGAGGTAATAGAAAATCAGATATAGAGCTGAGTAAGTAAGACCTTGCCAAAGCATCCTTTGCACACCATGTGTAGAGCTTTTCTTGTTCTTCCTTGGTTGGCAATCCTCTTGCTTTGAATGAGGGAAATTCCTCATCTCCTGATATGAATCCAAAGAGACTCCTTCCTTGCAAGTAGGTCTTCATCCTTAGAGACCAAGCTTGATAGTTGTTCCTGTCGAATTTGTCAATGAATGAAGGAAAACCATCTCCCATTTTACCTTATATGCTCTCATACCACTGTTGGGAAAGATGGATGGATGCACTCAGAGATTCAGTAGGTGCTACTAAACCTGCTTTGCACCAGCCCTCCTTTGCTCCAGAGTTGATTAGTACACTTGCTTAGCTTCCAAATAACACCAAGAAATGATATATGTACTTTGCAAATGATGTGTGTAATGATTAAATCAAAACAGACAACTTTGCACTTCACAAATCCAAGAAAACTTGCTAATTTGGTATTGACACCTGCTCAGAGTTTTGCTCAATGTGACCAGCACAGTTGCAATTGATTAAATTCCTTCTAAGGGTATTAAATTAGCTTAACAAGCTACCATTTGCAAGTGGAATGAGATAAAATGATGAACCATACTCAGAGAAATTGATTTAGCAAAATAAGGTTTACCCCCGACTTTTTAGGAGTGCTGCAGAGATAGACCAGAGAGCACCTCGATGACGATTTCTCAGCAATGGCTGGATGAAATCACTTCAACATTTGTGTGCTTGTAGATGACTTTGAGCTGAACCCAACAAGCTTTGAATCACTGAATTTGATGGAGTAATCATTGAGATATGCCCTTGGGAAGTTAGCAGACTTTTGATAGACAAAAACAGAGAACACAGATGATAGATGTAAATGTATCTATTAATTCACATTGGTATACAATCATATTTGCATGAAAACCATTGCCAAATGGTACATAGAGGTGTAGGCTATGGAGTAGTCCTTACGCACTCTAAAACTCAGTAGAGTTAGCCTCGGGAATGGTGTCTATCTGCCCGTGACTTTTAAAGTCTTTGCTTTATAGGAAATGAGTGAGAATTTGAATTTGAATTCAAATTCTTGGCTCCCTATAGTCAAGGCTTCTAAAAGCATGGAGATATTCTCTCAATCACTGATCTACTTTTTCACGAATCAATCAAGTAGGTGTTACATGAAGATTCCAAGTCATTTAGACTTTTACATGAGGTAAAGTTGTAACAAATTACAAGCATATGTTCCTATGGTTCTTCTCACATGTTGAGTCTTCATGAAAGCTTCCAAGCCAAATGTGAAGGCTTTTTACTTACACCAACACTTAAAAGATGTTTGTGCTCAGCACCTATACTGACAACCCCCGGATTGGAGTAAGCCATTCCATGTACATGTGGATGCATCCAACTATGCCATAGGATGTGTGTTAGCACAACCCACGAATGAAAGTAATATAGACCTCCCCATAGCCTACGAGAGTAGACAGTTGAACGCAGTAGAAAGAAATTACACCAAAACGGAATGAGAAGGATTAGGAATGATCTACACAATAAAGAAATTCAGGCATTATTTGTTGGCAAATTAGTTCAAATTCTTTACAGATCATCAAGCCTTATTGTACTTAGTCAATAAGCCATGTAACACAGGACGACTAATACGTTGGTTTCTATTACTCATGGAGTAGGACTTTGAAGTAGTAGTCAGGAAAGGAAAGACACATCTTAGAGCTGACCACCTTTCGAGACTAACCTCAGGAGAAGCTCCTCAAGGGATAGCAGATGAATTACTAGATGCATATTTGTTTAATCTTGAGATAGCACCAGAATGGGCTAAGCTGATAGTCCCTATTCTCACATATGGACCCAAGAATCCTAGGATAAGGATCAAGGAAGGAGAAATTACAAAGCACAAAGATATCAAACAATAGCAGGAAGTATATATAAACAGGATAATCAAAAGATTCTTGCTTGTTGTGTAGATGAATCAGAACATGCAAATTGGTTGCAATTAGCACATGTAGGTGCATTAACACAACATCACTCAAAAAATCGTACATTGCAGACTCTGCATAGACTAGGAGTATATTGGCCTTCAATGGAAGGAGATGTCTACAAGTTGTGTAAAGAATGCCAGGTTTGTTGTGAAAGACCACCAGTAGAGCATGCTACATTATATCACGTGTCTCCCACACCAGAATGGAGTGAACCTTTAGTGACATACTTGAGGACGAAAACATTCCCTCAATGAATGACCTTAGCACGACAACAAAGTCTAGAGCAGGAAGCTCGAGACTATTCACTTATTGGTGATAATCTATACAAATGAGGACGAGATGGATACTTAAGACAATGTGTTCATGAAAACGATTTTTTAAGCGTACTAGAGACTGCACACCAAGGTGTTGCAGGAGGTCATTTTGGACCCGATAGGATAATCAAAGCCATCCTCTTTGCAGGATTATGGTGGCCCACTCTTCACATGGATGCACATACCTATATAAAGAGATGTGATGTGTGCCACAGAACTCGATTTCCTACTCGCAGAGATGAAATGTCATTCAAACCCATGATGGGAGGACGTGCATTTTCTAAGTGGGGTATAGACTTTGTAGGACCCATTAACCCCCATGCAAAAGGTACACATGTTGAATATATTATTGTTGCGACAGATTATCTTACCAAATGGGTAGAGGCAAAAGCTACAAGAAAGAATGATGCTCACACGACTGCAAAATTCTTATTTGAAAATGTCTTTATAAGATATGGATTGCCTATAGAGTTAGTAAGCGATCGAGGAACTCACTTTCTAAACCAAGTCATTGAATATTTGTTACAGGATTTTATGGTGATTCACAAGAAATCTGCACCATATCATCCTCAGGCCAATGGTCAGGCTGAAAGCACTAACAAGATCCTTTGTAACGTACTGACGAAACTCGTGAACAACAAACGTTCAGATTGGGACAAACAGTTACATCATGCTTTTTGGGCATATCGAGTGGCCTACAAGACCGTACTCAATGCAACTCCCTTTTAGATGGTTTTTGGTCAGAATGTTGTGCTTCCTTTGGACTTCTTGATACCGACCCTTAAGGTTGCACAAGAACATCATTGGACCAGCCATGAATTATCAGCAAGAATAATGGACTTGGAACGATTAGGAGAAACCAGGCTGAAAGCAGCAACAGGCATATACGCAGCAAAGAGACGACAGAAAGCATATTTTGATGCACATGTGAAAGATAAAGGCTTAAAAGAAGGAGATTTAGTTCTAGTATATACGCTAAAACAACACATACGGAAGTTAGAAAAGCGAGGTTATGGACCTATCAAGAACCTCTTAGTGAGGATATGCTTAGACGACTCACATTGGCAAAGAAGCATAAGGAGGAAGAAAACAGAATACGTGCTGAAGCTCAAGCAGAAGCTATAGAACGCATTAAGCGCATGAAGTTAAGAAGACAAGGACTAGGGAGAGAACATTATAACCAGCTGGAAGCAATGCCCAGATACCCCATGGCCATGTGTCAAGCAAAGTCAAGTACCCATCCTAGCATAGTGGATAGGAGACCATTCATTAGAGTCAGGCTAGAGCACGACAACCCTTGCCAAGAGCTCAGAGCTTTAATTGACTCAGGTGTTGTGACTAGTGCGATTAGATGGTCCCTCTATAAGGACTCGGGAATAGAAATGCGGCCAATTGAGGCATACCTCATAGGGCTAGGAGGCATGGAAACCCCTTGCATGGGTGAGGTGGACCTTCCTATCCTCATACATGATGTGACCATGACAGCGAAGTTACTAGTGTGCCATGACGAAGACCTGATAGAACCCCTAATCCTTGGCCAAGATTGGCTATACGATCACTCAGTGAACCTAAATCTTAGACAAGGCTCCTTGTAGATAGGAACCCTAGATCAAAAGGGAGTGATACCGCTTGACTTCCCTAATGGTATTCCACCTGAGGTATGTAACCCTAGACCATATGAACAACATGCGAAGGAAGACCGGAAGATCTTTGGTCAGATCAGTCACGCTACGTTCACACCAAACCACGCGGGCTTGGCGATGGAAAATTGTAAATCTGAAGGACGTCAGGAGATTTTACCTTGGGCTTCCTTCAAATTAGAAAGATCAATCACCCAACCGCTTGGTCAGATGGGAACCATCAGCGGTCAGGTGGACTTCATCAGCGACCAAATGGGCACAATCAACTGCGGTGCTCATCCTTCCACACTTACTTCGGACTGGCCTAGATCTGTGCTACAGAATGCCTCACCTTCTGATGGGCACATTTTGCAAGTGTTGGAACTCCCTTCTTTTCCAAAGCAGAGTGTCCATCCGACCTCTCAACCTCAACCACAAAGGAGTCAATCACGATAAAGGAATCCAAACCGACGACCATCTCAGATGACACAAGGAGGAAAGCAGCAATATCAGTATCACAAAGCAAGAGGCACGAGACAAATATGGGTGCCAGAAGGACAAAAACCACCGACAGATTTCACCAATGCGGACAATGACAAGAAGAAGTTACGACAGGATCAGAAGCAATATTCAACATCTCCTCAACCTTATTCTACAAGTTCAAACAGCAGACAAATTTGGATCGCCAAGAAGTACCTCATGAATCGACCCACACCCACGCAAATTTGGGTACCCAAGCCATGTATTATAGCTCAACACTCAAGCCATGTAAAATATACCCCTCAGAAATCTCTTCACCCTTCATCACCACCACATTTGATACCACCTTTTGTCCCTCAGAAAAAACATACCACCCGCTCAGAACTCTTAGGAAATGGATACCAAAATGTATCCAAAAGACTTCCCCGAACCCATTGTCTAACATTTCTCCCACCCCGTTTAAACACCACCCTTGTAATAATTCACCCTCAACTAAACCTTGTATAAATTCACACCCCATAACCCCACATCACTCATAAAAAATCTCATCAAGCAATGTATGCATTATCTGAAAGCATGTAGGTGTCTAGAGACCTGCATTAGTTTGCAACAATCATTCCATAAACCACCTCACAACACTCGGCTACACGGGTTACACATCGGTTTTGGAAAGGGATTGCAGTCTCACTTTAATGGGATCATGATTAATTTCCATACTTATGTGTTAATCTTTTGTAGCAGATCTTCTACGCACTCGCATCATTCATCATGCAGGTAGAAGGACCATCGGAAGCCGGCACTAGCATACCTATGGCCAACATTGGTGAACTACTAGCGGAGCCTTATCCTACTGCCCAACCACCGGAATTCCAAGGATTTCCGAAGACCGATGCCAATCGATGATCCACCTAGAGGGTATACTGAGAAGATTCATCGCAATTCTCACTGGTTTCAAGGGCTAGCAGGACCATTGGTGGATGCCGATTTTATCTTTGAGGCCAATTTGACTTTTGACGACCGTACCTGGGGCAAGTATCAATTTTTCTCAAGAGAGCTCAAAGGACTACAGAATACAGAGGACTTAATGGATGTTTGGGCAAGAGCAGGCTTCACCGAATACTTCAGTGATCCTCTACCTAAACCCAACTTCTATAGTTGCTATTATTTGATTACAACATTGATAGCTTCGGAGAACAAGGATCTACCAGGCACCTTCATTTTGCCATCCTTGGTAAACGATCCGCCATATAAGAGGTTTTATCTTTCCAAAGATTGGATTAGAGCCGCGATCAAGATACATGGGACCCACACGCCGACAAAGCGAGAAAGGCTAATTCCAAAGCCTATGAAACATGGGGATGTTACTCAATGGGAAGATATTTCTGCTATCACACCGGAGTTATCTAAGCCATTAAGGATATGCATGCAGCATTTCGCTTTCCCTACCCAGGACCGATTCACCATGCCACACAAGCGTATCTTGTTTGGACTTTATTTAGCATGTACTGGACCTCAAACAGTAGACCTAGCAAGCTGGGTAATTGATGAGCTATACTTAGCCCAACATAGATGAGAAAGAAAGAAGGTCATCAATGGATGCTGCGCTCTTACAAGAATTATATATATGTGCTTGCATACGACTTGCCAATTGAGTGTGCGTTGACGAGTGAGGAGTTAAAAGCATTCAAAGGGAAAACCAAGAAAGCTAGGAAGGCTAGCAAAGGACGTGCAGGAAAGCGTATGAGAGGTACTATCCCCTGCCTCCAGGTCCTTGAATCACCGTAACCTCAACCATCTCCTGAGCAGTCTCCGACAGAAGCCACTCCAGCTATACAACCTATTCGTATACAGTTATCTCGACCTATCGTCATAGAGGGCACTACTAGTACAGTCGCTCCTCAAGCAGCCACAACCCCAGAACCTACCACCACGGCAACAGAAGTTCCCACCACTATTGGTGCGGAAGCTTTTTCTTTTCCGATACCCAACTTGGAAGCAGAACCCATAGACACAACATTCGATTTTGAGATGCAAGATGTGTTGTCAAGTGAATTTCAGTTTTCAGAAGGATAGATATTTTCTCAAGAATATGAACGTCCATTCTATGTACTTCCAGTAGCCTTTTCCCATCAGGAAATTCGTCATTATGAATCTCCAAGCATGGAAGTTGTTCTTGTCCAGCTTATCACTCATAAGCTAACTCATTCCATCTGTGTTTGCCATTTCTGCAACAATTCACAACACTGCAAAACACTACAAGCAGCACTTCTGCTTGAACACTGTCGCACTATGACTGGACAGTTCGATCTGAGAAAAACACAGTTTTCGTGCATCAACAGTACACGGAATCGCTTCAAATTCTGGATCTGGAATATATGAGTGTCGCCAAACACAACGCAAGTTACAGTTAAAAATGACCTGGTTTTTCTGTGGGCCCCACCTTGCAGGCTCAAAACGGAGGTCAAGATGGCTCCGAAACTTCATAGCAAATTATTTTTGCCAAAATCACATATAGCAAAGATGTGTTCAAACTCTACACCACAAGTGGTTAGAGTTATCCCTTCTAGCAATCCTAGAGGTCTTTCAACATAGCCGTTAGCCATTTGAAGTTTCATTCTAGTTGGTCTTAATGCAGGTTTGCCCCATTGTTTTCACAAGGGGGTGGTTGCAATCGCAACACCAACACCTAAATCTAAGATCGCTTTGGTTGTGTAACCATGGTAGGTGATTGGAAGATAAGTATTACCTTCTTCACCTTCATTCATGTCTCCTATTTTGTCTAGAGGTATTTCTAGTACTTTTTGCTTATTGCCTGCTTTTGATATATTGGAATCAAGTTTTGGAACTTGATTCACCACATGTTTCCATAGCTCAGCTTTTACTTTGAGCAGTTCTTCTAAGGTGAGATTATACTAAACCTTAGTGTTCTTCACAACTTCAATGTTTCTTGGAACCATCGAGTCTTCATTTCTTACCAATATTGTGGGAGCTCTTATTTGAAGGGATTCAGATTCCCATGGGCCTCTGAATAGTGGAAACTCTTGTAAAGAATAAGATTCAAAATATAATATTTCATCTTCTTGTTGCTCTACTTGGTCTCCGTATATAGATGGCATGTCTTGGGGAAATTGATCATGATGGTCATCAATTTTAGGAATAGGAGGGGGATTACCCTTCTACTTAGCCCATTTCTCTTCTTGTATTTCTCGCAAGAACTCTTGAGAGTATTCTTGAATTGAAAGAGGAGTTCCATGATCTGTGGAATCTGCAACAAAAGCTTTCCTTGGTGGTGAGATTTCTCTTTCAACAAGTGGTTGAGCCTGTGGAGGTAAAGAAACGTGTGGCTTGTTTACCAATTGCTCGTCTTTCTAGTAAGCCCTGATGATGCAAAACCGATTTGATAGAATTTGTCTGATTGAACAATTGATTGGCCGCAAACATAGCTTGAGCTAGTTATACCATTTTCATGCACATTTTTGTTCGTTTAATCTCTAAATCTTCTCCAAGGTAACTCTTGTCTAGGTTTGTAGTTGTTGGCCCTTTTTGAAGTCGAGCCTAGTAGGCCTTGAACATCATGTCCAAGTCTTATGAGGTTGGATCTGCAAGAACAAACCCTATTTGTGGTCTATTCACAATGATTGTTGGGGTGGGATGAGGTGGTGTGGATGGAGTTTCGGCATGCAAGGGATTTTGAGATGCAATGTCCAATATTTTTGTTTTTGTGTCTTTCAGGCTTTCTTCTAGTTTGGATAACTATCTATTCCACTTATGATTGGCCTTCTCCCTGGTATCCTTCCATGTTCTTGTTTTTCTCTTACTAGGCTCTTTGGATTCACTTGAATCTGATTGTTCAACTAGTTTAGCCTATTGTAAGGCTTGTGCCCTAGTAACTACTTGTATAGGAGCCACATTACTGCTATGTGAACTTGAATCCACCACTAAGTCTACCATATTAATGGGTGTAACCTTGGGTGCACTATAGGGTTTCTTGGGGCAATCTCTAGGGAGATGTTCTTTGCCACACTCAGAACAAAAGCGTTGTATTGTGATGTTTTATCCTTGTCTCGGAGCCCATGAGTGGGGACATTCATGAATGAAATGGTTGCCTTGGCATCTAAAACACGGTCCTATAGGGGCTTGTGGTCTCACTTGCCTCAATTGGGGCCCGGGATTAGGATTTGTATACATGACATTGGAATATTCTGGCTCCTAATTTAGCTCCATAGGTGGTGTCTCATATTGATATGAATAAGTCTCACTATGCTCAAGTGATTCTATGTAATAAGCTCGTGGACTATGAGTCATTTTCTGAGACTAAAGGAGTCATAGGCACCAATGCTCTATTAGGGTTCTCCTCTATCACTGCATACTTAAGTAGAATCACATTGGAAAGAGGTGATGGTTGGTTTGCTAGGACCTGTTGTGGCCTATATGGTGCCTAGTATTGCTAGTGTGGCCTATAATAGGGTTGTTGATATTGGTTTTGATACCTACCCTATTGGTAAGGTTGATAAGTTTGTCGAACAACCATGTGGTTCATGTATTTTCTCTCAATAGTGCAATATGGAACATTTTTTTCTCTCATATTCTAGTTTTGAAATGGCATACATTAGCCATGTGCTCACCTCCACAAGTGTACATCGTTTCAATGAGGTGACCCTTAGTGTTTATCTATTGTAAACTCCTAGCTTCCTTGTGATCTGCTCTGCTATCACATCTATTTCGTTGGAGCTTCTAAAGGTATCACTAGTAGAACTGTCAGAATCCTTATAAAGTTTGGACAATTCTTATTCCTCACCCAATTTGTCTTGTATGTCAATACACATTCTCAAGCATTGATCTAATGTGATTGGCTCCTTGAGATATACACATGACCTAAGTTTCCCGCTTAGAAGTCCATCAAAAAACAAGGAAACTTGTTTTGCTTGTGTAAGCAACTCAGGTGTGGGACATCTCTCCACATATTGTTTGAATCCCCATCTAGCTAGTCGAACTATTTCCTAGGGTGTCTGCTTGAAGTTGAGGATCAAGAATGATGTGTTATGCTTGATGCCACTCTTGGAGAATTCTACAATGAATTCCTCTAGCAGTTGACCTGTATTTTGATAATTGTGACTATTTAGAGGTTGAAGCCAAGCTAAGGTAGTACCCTTGAAAGTCAAACCAAATGCCTCAAACTAGGTAAAAAGTCCTCGACCTGTTCCATTGTTAATACTTGTTTGAACTCAGCAACATGATCATAGGGATCTCATGACCCATCAAAGTGATTCTTCATTGCCTTGACCACTTGTGAGGGTCTAAGTGTTCTTGGGTATGCTTGGGGTCTAAGCAATGGAAAATCACGTTCATCTCTTTGATGCCTATGTGCTCGGTGTCTCTCTTCAAGTCTCGATCTGTCTATACCCAGAATGTTTACAAAGCTTACCTCAGGTCTCTCTTTGGTCCTTTACCTCTGTTTTTAATGCGCTTGGGATGATCCTACTCCTGGAGGCCATGGGAAACATTAGATCTTGGTGAAGGGAAAATATATTTGCCATGCCAAGTGTATGCATGCTTATCATGCTCTGTTACTAAGAACATTCTCTCCAATGTGTTATCTAGATAGACAACTATGCCTAGTATCTTGGGATCTTTTAACTCATAGATAATGACTCTACCTATTTTGCTAGGTTGATCTCACTTGAATCTCCAAAAGGCTTCCTCCGTTTATCTATTCAAGAATAGTTCTATGCTTTTGTTGTCTTGGGGACCATTCTAGAGTGATCACTCTTGTCAAGACAGATTTGCCTCTAGGAGTCTCAACTTCTCTTTCTAGGTCTCCTTGCTCTAGGTCTCCTATCTCATTCTCAGGAATGATGTTTCCAAACTTGTCTGTCCTATGTGGTAAGCTCGTAACGATATACATGGTTCCTTCCTTATCAATGTATGAGCCCTCTTTGAATTTGACCATTGGCTGTTCAAGTCCAAAGGGTTGATCGGGACTTTTGAGATGCATAATTGATCGCCCCATACCATCTTCATAGATGTGTGCACTATTAGCTCAATAAATGGTTTGTTTTTATGTACTAACATGTTTCTATTTTGCAGAGAATATGCTTGGTTACAAGTATTTGGCAAGAAAAAGAGAGTTGACATGATAAACTGCAATCCAATGTGGTGGCTTGGGCATGACATGTTGTGTTGGAAACATTGATGATCTGATGAACCTTTTCGAGAGTACTATAGATAGATATGGGAAAGTAGACGTTGTTGTTGCCCATGTAGCTATTAGCCCTTCAAGAGACCCTTTGTTCTTTCACGTGCTTTTTGCAGGCACACAAAAGGTTGGAATCTACTCATCAAATTTTTGGAAATTATGTGAATCCTTTACAACAAGGTTGCCATCCTCCTATGATCTGGAACATTCGAGAAGAATGGAAAAAAAAAATTGGGGGAATTATCATCGAGAAGCATGAGATAAGAAGGAAGAGAGAAAAATGGGCAAGAGGGCCACATCGGACCGAGGTGGCATGTTGTTAGGGCTTCATCTTTCTTTCCACTCATGGCAGATTAGGGAGGGGGGGTTGGCATCGAAATCTTCACCATGTGAACTTCCTCCCCCTTTTTTGACACTTTGTAATCAGTTTACAAGAAATGAGTTTTTTTCTTATGTTCTTTCCCATGCTCTCGGTTTTGCCAATGGTTGTGCAGGTACACAAGGAGAAAAGAAAGGAGGGTGGGTGGTGGTCGCCGACTCGCCTGCCCCTGAAGTGTCAGAAGGAACGGGGGGGGGGGGGGGGGGGGGGGACATGTCAGGTAGCCGACGGGAGGGTGTGGTGTCCGTGCAGGAATCGCAAGGATTTTTGACAGGAGCTGATGGCAGTCGAGGGGGAGACGCTCTTCATTTTGGCTGCTGGCTTTTTTTCATCTTTTCCCAGTGAACTAGGGAGGGATGGCAACAACTAACGGAGGTGTCTGTGGTGGATGACTCCGAGCAGAAGAGGGGGAAGCTGTTTCGTCATCTGAGGTCACCCTGGAGCATCCTCATTGCTCTGTTTTTGTCCTCTGGGGGCTCTCTGCAGGTAGCAACGGGGGGAAGTTGGAACTCTTGAGGGTAGCTAGTGCTGAACCCAGAGAGAAGGCAGACGGGGTGGACCGCAGCAGAGAAAAAGTTTCTTTGGTCCTACTAGGGGAGAAAGTTTATGAGACATCGAGGATTGAAGTACGATATATCTCTGAAGAGGTGTGTTTTTTGTTTAATCGACAAAAGACTTTTAGAACATTGAACTTAAGAAAGGGAAAAATATGCGCAAAGAGGCAAAATAGAAGGGGAGCAAAATAGGCAGATTATTGTCAATCATTCGCGCTGAGAGATAACCATCATAACATTTTTAGATAAAGATATTTTTGAATATCGTCATTGAGTGCCACATGGATGAGGATTATGGAACTGGATGAACTCGAATATATGAAGCACGATGGGATCTATAAGTTTCTGAGCTCTATGCAACTTATCAGATATCTAAATAGTTCCGATATTTATGGTTTTCTTTGATGACGGAGTGGAAGTTTGTCCATGGATTTCTATGAACGAAAAAGGATGTGTATCAGGCAAAAGTACTGGCACGAACTTCTTCTCATCTGAGCTCCTATGGCGGCCAACAATGAACAGGTGGCATTGTTATTTTTCCCCTCAACATGGTTTAATGAAGAGACGAATCAGATACGAGGAGAGAAGATGAAAGGGTAGAAAACTGAGGGGAGAGAGAGCCCAAAAGAATGTTGATATATTTAGGTAGTGATGTGTGTGAACACACTAGGACCGCCGGGGCACTTTTTTCCCTCTTTAAGAGGTTTTTTTCCCCCGGCTTGTATATACGCCTATTGCCCTAATGGGCTACTTATCTTTGTACATTCTCTAGTAATACATTCAGTCTTGTGTGTTGTGCTCCAAGCTTCTTCTTCTTCCTTGTGTTGTTCGCATGCTTCCGCAGACGTCTAACTCCAACAATTGGTATCAGAGCCAGGTCGCCTCTTCATCTAGGGCGCCGTCGACACTCCTCCGTTTGCAGTCTTAGAATCGTACGAATTTTGGTGAGCATACTCAGGGTGTTTCCGAGATCAAAACAGCTTCGATTTATGGTGCCGAAATTGCGATCTGAGCTCGTTTCGGCCTCCGAACGCACTATCGTAGCGCTTGTGCAGGCTATTTCGTCTTTTTGTGACAAAGGTATATACCTGTTTCTGTTCGCCAGTATAAGCGTCTCGAAGTCTGCTACAGGTTAAGCAGAACTCATCTGGGCAGTTCCTTTCAACTTTTTGAGATACAATCAACTTTTTGCATTAAGGTATTTTAGTCACCGGCCATGGCTGAAAGCAGTGATGTATTCCGTATATTGGTTGTTGAGGATAAGTTGGATGGTACTAACTACCCATTATGGGCTTATATGATGCGACATGTATTGGTTGCAAAAGGACTGAGGAACATTGTGCAAGGTGTTGAAAGACGTTCTGTTGCACTTGCAACTACACGTACTGCAAATACAGGTGCTGGAGCTGATGAAGATGGTGTCGAAGATGATATTTCGCAGATTCCTGTTCGTGCTGCTGTTTCTGTTGCACCTACTGCAGAGCAAATTTGTTGGGATGGCAAAGATGCACAAGCACATGCATTGATAGCTTTGTCTGTCAAACGTGCTATTATTCCTCACATTCGCTCTTGCAGAATAGCAAAGGATGCTTGGGATACACTTACCACTTTGTACCAGGCTAGGAATGAGGCTTGTGTTGCTTACCTCCGAAAACAGTTGGAGAGTGAGCACATGAATGAAGGTGATTCTATGGACAGTTTTCTCACAAAGATCAAAGACCTGAAGGAACAATTGATTTTTGCTGATGAGGTTATACCAGATAGCTCACTTGTGCAGACCGTTCTGAATGGTCTTCCTGATTCATATCAGAGTTTCACCTCTACTCTTCGGTTGATGATGAAAGGCAATCCAAATGCCTTGTTATTTGAGGAATTAGTCTCTGTTCTGTTGCAAGAAGATCAGTCTAGACAGAACAGGTCCATTATGCGTGTTGCAGATCAAGCTTTCCTGGCTAGTCAGAAGGGCAAAGGAAAATGGAGCTCTTCTACTAGTAAGCAGAAATCTGCAAATGCTGCACAATTGAAGAACCAGGATAAAGATGAGAAGAAATCAGAAAAGCAAAAATTGTTTTTCAAGTACTGTAAAGGAAATGATCATATCATAAACAACCGTCCAAAACTGGCTGCAAAAGAGGCAAAGAAGAAAGAGGCTGGAATGGTTGTTGCAGAAGCCTCTACACCAAAAACAGAGTCTGCTAATCTTGTGCAAGAAGAAGAATGGGCATTTACTACTGTTTGCAGTTTTGACCCATCTTCTCATGAGCAGTGCATGTCTGTAGTAGACTCAGATTTTTGGTACTTTGACAGTGGGGCGACCAAACATATTACCTCGCAGTGCAGTTTCTTCTCTTCACTCGAGCCTGCCCCTACAGGGAATACTATCACATGCGCCAACAACTCCTCTTATCCTGTTATGGGAGTTGGTAAGATCATTCTGACTACTGCAAATGGTAGTTCTTTCACTTTGTCAGATGCTTTATTTATGCTAGGGATCAAGAAGAACTTGTTATCAGTTTCTGCATTAGCCAAGATTGGCTTGGTGGTGAAATTTGTTGATGACAGGTGTACAGTTCATGATCTCTCAAATGGCGATGTGATTATTGCTTCTAGCATTTTATGTCGTGGGTTGTATAAGCTCATAGACTATGAAAGATCAGTGAATGATTCCGCATGTGCAGTTCATGATTCTCAGGCTATGTCAGATTCAAAGCTTTGGCATGCACACTTTGGTCATCTGAATTTTGCTAGTCTGCTACGCTGTAGAAATCAGAAATGGTGTTCTCTTGCCCAAACTAGAGGCACCTGGAAAACATGTTTATGAAGGCTGTATTTTGGGCAAAATAAAGAGTTCATCCTTTCCAAAAGATGGTTCAGTTCGGGCTACTCAGAAATTGCAGCTTCTACATAGTGATGTCTGTGGTCCTGTGCAGACACCTTCTTTTGGAAATTACCTTTACTTCGTGACTTGCATTGATGATTTTTCCAGGCATGCATGGGTATATCCACTCAAAGCAAAGTCCGAAGTGTTCATGTGCTTCAAACAGGTTTTGGTTTTCGCTGAAAATCTGTGAGCATGTAAAATGGGCACCCTCCATTCTGATCGAGGGGGGGAATATATGTCTTCTGATTTTAATGCATTTCTGGCGGAATGTGGGATAAAACACCAGTGTACAGTGCCGTATACACCTCAATAGAATGGAGTTGCTGAACCAAAGAACAAGTCACTCATGGAGATGGCGAGATGCATGGTCAAGAGTCAGGCTTTACCACATAGTTTCTGGCTTGAGGTTGTCATGTGTGCAGCATATGTACTGAACAGGTGTCCCACTAAAGCGTTGCAGTCTATCACTCCATATGAGGCTTGGCATGACCGCAAGCCATCTGTTGCTCATCTACGTGTTTTTGGTTGTCTGGCATATGCACTAGTTCTTGAACAACATCGCAGAAAATTGGATGATAAGGCAGTAAAATGTATTTTTCTTGGGTACAGTTCTGAAAGTAAAGGCTATCGTCTCTATCATCCACAGACCAAGCGCATTCTGGTTAGCCGTGATGTTGTCTTTGTGGAAGATGCTATTCAGCCATTGCTTTCATGTACTAAGGAGACATCTATTAGATCCAAAGACATGTATGATACTTTGATGCCTCTTTTTACAGGTGGACAGTCTAGTGCTGGTCCTAATGAGGCAACTTCTCAGCCTTTACAGGTTTCATATGATGATGTACATCACTCCATTTCTGATGCAAATTTACATGATGCACTTGTTGATGAGAGAGCTAATATTGAGCAGGCAAAAACTATGCCAAAATGGCTGGTGCAGACTTTGCGTGACAGCAAATTAGATGCACCTTTGTCATATCGTACTCGTTTAGGCTCTCATAGTGCCTTCTTTGCATCAGATTGCTATGCTATGGCTGCGTCTAGTCTCTGTGATGAGAATGAGCCTGTTTCTTTTGATGAAGCACAGAATTCAGAAAATTGGATGGTTGTTATGCAATCTGAATATGATGTTATAATGAAGAATGGTACATGGTTTTTATGTGACTTGCCTCCTGGCAAGAAGGCCATTGGCACTAAGTGGGTATACAAGCTCAAGCGTAAACCTGATTGTACAGTTGACAGGTATAAAGCTAGGCTTGTTGCAAAGGGTTATGCGCAGGAAAGAAGCATTGATTTTGATGAGACCTTTGCACCTACATGCCGTATGACTACTGTTCCGAGCATTTGTGCAATTGCAACCCATCATGGTTGGAATGTACGTCAGTCGGACATTAAAACAACATTTTTGAATGGTGACTTGCATGAAGAAGTGTATGTTTTTCAGCCCCGTGGCTTTGTGCAGAAAGGGCATGAAAACCAGGTGTGTAGGTTAAAGAAGGCATTATATGGTTTAAAGCAAGATCCATGTGCTTGGTATGAGAAGATACATGCCTATCTCATTGCACATGGTTTTGAGAACAGTCCAATTGAAAGCACCTTATATGTTAAGCGTGCTAATGATGTGCTTCTGATCATTGTTGTATATGTTGACGACATGCTGCTCACTGTCCCTATTGAGAAGCATATTGCTGATTTCAAGGCTGATTTGCATGCCTCATTTGAGATGTCTGATTTGGGGCATTTGCATCACTATTTGGGCATTCAGTTTCTGCAAGTTGATGGTGGAATGTCTTTGTGTCAAACGAAATATATTGACACATTATTGAAGCGTTTTGGCCTTGAAGACTGTAAGCCTATTGCCATTCCTATGGAGATAGGTTTACGATTGAGTCTTCATGATACTGGAGATGCATTTGATGTTGTTCTCTATCAGCAGGCTGTTGGATGCTTGATTTACTTATGCATTACTCGGCCAGATATTCAGTTTGTTGTCTCACATATGAGCAGGTTTATGCATTGCCCAGGAGTCACGCATTGGAAGGCTGTTAAACGCATCTTACGCTACTTGAGTGGTACTCGGCTACTTGGGTTGTTTTATCCCAAGGGGGGATCACTACCGCCAGATTTGCATGCTTTTTCTGACTCAGATGGGCTGGTTGCTATGACACTCGTGTGTCCACCAGTGGTTTTAGCTTCATGCTTGGTAGCTCATGTATATCTTGGTTGAGCAAGAAGCAGCCTACTCTGGCCACTTCCAATTGTGAGGCTGAGTATGGGGCAGCTTTCACAGCGACTGTTGAGTGTGTGTGGCTCAGACGCCTTATGGCTGATTTGGGTGTTGGCCAGTCTTCTGCCACCACCATCTTCACTGACAGTCAGAGCGCATTGGCAGTTGCGAGGAACCCTGTGTTCCATGCTCGCACTAAGCACATCGAGGTGCATTATCACTATGTCAGGGAGAGGTTCTCTGCTGGGGAGATCAGCTTGGCCTATGTGCCCACGCAGGAGAACATTGCAGACCTTTTCATGAAGGCTCTGCCTAGGGAGAAGTTTGAAGCTTTCCGCAAAGCTTTGGGCTTACTTCCTTTTGTGGAGTGATTTCCACATAGCTTGGCACTTCCTTATACATGAGTGCCACCTCCTTGTTCATCGCATCACTCCTAGGGGGGATTTGTCGATATATTTAGGTAGTGATTTGTGTGAACACACTAGGACCGCCGGGGTACTTTTTTCCCTCTTTAGGAGGTTTTTTGCCCCCGCCTTGTATATACGCCTATTGCCCTAATGGGCTACTTATCTTTGTACATTCTCTAGTAATACATTCAGTCTTGTGTGTTGTGCTCCAAGCTTCTTCTTCTTCCTTGTGCTGTTCGCGTGCTTCCGCAGACGTCTAACTCCAACAAAGAAAACAAGCTCAAAGGAATAAAAATCAAAGATTTTAAGGAAAAGACACTTTTTGTTTTCGAGGGGAATAAACAAAGAGTTGAAAAGGGAAAACAAAAACTTAAGGAAGAAAATTGAAAGACTTGAGAGTGGAAAGAGTTTAGGAGAGGTAAAGAATTAGAGAGAGAGGAATGTGAGATAAGCTCTGATGTAGTGGTAGTAGATTGCTTTTGATTCACAATCGAAGAAGGGTTCCAACAAGATGAACATGATTTGGAAAGAAAGGTTGAGCGAGGAGAGCAAGAGATCAAAAGCATGCAGGAAGTAATTTGTAGAAATAGTGATCAAGTGGGTAGGATCAATCAGGACTTCCGGTTGAGTTAGAGAAGATTAAGTCTGTCTAGGCAAAGAGTGATAAGAAAATGGGAGAACTTGAAAACGAGAATGCGAGGTTGAGAGGAGAGGCCGATAGATGGATGAGTCAGAGAGAAAAAGAAAGATAGAGGTGTGTAGAGCGAGATGAAAGAGTAGATAGAATTGAAGATGACTTGGAGGCAATGATAGATAAGCTCAACGCATTCCGAGGAGAGATAGAAAAGACAAATGTTTTGGGAGAACTGTAGAAACCCTAACTATTCGATTAGAGAAGAGTTTTCAAGAGGTAATTGGCAGAGTTGGAGGAGTAGAATCAAAGGTGGAGGAGTTAGAAAGCAAGATGGAGAATTTAGGGAGCAGAATATCACAAGAGTTAGATCCTTTGGTCAAGGTGGTCGAAAAAATTGAGCAAGTACATAAACTTGCATATGAGAAGCTTGAAAAGGAACACATGAACATGCAAGAGAGGATTGAGAAATTATATGAATTATTTGGAGAAGTTGGAAATGAGCTCTGAGAGAATGAAAAAAGTATGCGCGAAGGGGGACCAATAGATGAGACATTGCATGAAAGCGTTCAGGCGAAGATTGAGTGAACTAGGTAGGGAAGTGGATGAATTGAGGAATGATGGACATGAGAGTGCATGGTGCCTTGTAAAGCGCCTTTTCTCGGTAGAAGACTACTTACAAAAAACGACAAGTCAAGTGAACTCTTCACAAGGACGAGTCTGGAGATAAAAAGTGAAATTGGCTGAGGAGGTGTCGAAGAGATGGGATGTGCGATGATGGGGCTCCTCAGATGGAGCGTGACTCACTACCCAGAGAGCATTTATCACTTGGGGTGAGTGAAATGAAGAAGGAATTTTTGAGGTCGTCATGTGACATTATAGCTGAAGAAGGGACCTAGAGGTAGGATAAGAGAATCCAGTCTGAGAGGTCTGTTTGCGACCAGTCCATTGTGTCGTTTATAATCATTATGCCTGAGTAAGCAAGATGATGGATGATCAATCTATCAGCTCCTCATATATGTTTTTTTAGTTTTTTTGTATTGTTTGGTTGCATGATCTGTGGATGGGGCAACAGATGCTCCTTTCTGCCTCTCCCTAACTCTCAGGGCATGGGAGATGGGAAAATTGAAAAAAGAAAAAGAAAAAAAAAAGAAAAGAAAGTAAAAGCATATATGTATGTATGTGTGCCCGCGCGCTATGATGGGCTAATAGGCAGGTGGAGTCCTCCTGACCGGGTGGTCCGGACTGTGAACCGATGCTAGTTTCATCATAGGCAATCAGGCTCTTGGGGGGTCAAAACAAGGAAACAGGATCTCAAGATCTCACGATTCATGGTACTTAAGAAGTATCGGTGATACTTAAGAGTATACGATACATGATACCTAGGCTAAACGATACACGATACTTTGCTAGACGATACACAATGACTCTCCACGATACAAATACTTGATTTCAGTTTGATACATGATACAAGAGGGTGCACGATACACGATACCATATAATTCATGATATGATACTTTTGGACTCATGTACATGATATTTTGCTCCCATTCAACGATACTAGACTTGACGATACAATACCGATCTTTGTGATACACGATACCTAAGCATTCACGATACTCGATCCGATGATACAAGATACTCGATCAGATGATACACGTTACTTGTGAGGTATTGTGATACTCAGGGAGATGATACACAATACTTGCAAGGTATCAGAATACTCGGAGAGACGATACACGATACATGTGAAATATTGTGACATGAGAGTTTTGGTATAATGATACCTGAACTTAATCTATCATGATACTTGGACTTTTTGAATTCTAAATTCAAACATTTTTGCAAATATGTTTACCTTGTGTCCTCCTTGTCACCCTTGTGTGCATATACATGCAAAATCACACTCCAAACTCACAATACAACACTTGTGATACTTGTCACAAGTCATTTTAGCCTGCACAATACTTCACTCAGATTTTGGTGTATTGAGAGAATTTCAAGAGTATTTCTGTAGTGTTTCAGCTCTGAATTCCCTCTAGGCTTCTTGCTTGTAGCCACGAAGAAAAAACAGGTCCAAATGGTGAATGTACAGTCAAACAATAGAAATGGTTTGCGAAGATGAATATGGAGAAGATGGTGATGATGAAGATGATGAAGGTGAAGAAAAAATAAAAATTTGAACAGAAAATGACTATTTTTTACCTTCCAACGTCGTTCTATGTCTTACCATCACACGCTCATCCTCAAAGCTCTCCCCGATGATGGCGCCAAATTTGATGTCACTCTAGCACAATGGGGGGTACCAACATGAGGAGATCCACAGAAGCGCACAAACATGCACATACATTCACACACATGCGCACACAAGGTAAGAGCAAAGAGGAACAATGAAAAGCTTCTATTACAAAAGAAATCTCTGACAAAAGCTCAAATCTCTAACAAGCTTACTCCAAAAATGAGCTCTCTAACACTTTTTATAGTCTTTTGACTAGCTTTGGCCTTGTCCAGTAGTGTCGGTTAGTTAAAAATTAGGTTCTAGGATCTATTTGAGAGCTGAAACGGAGTCTAAAAATTATGAAAATTGGTATGGAGGTACTTGTAATACTCCAAAAGCTCAATGACTCCTCGGCTTGAACAAAATGGAGTCGCAAAATTCTTAGATCATATTTACAACACTTTTTAGTGATAAAAATCATTGTTTTTATAGGGATTTCTTTTGAAAATTGGACATGTGCTTCCTGGAGCTCCCTACATGCTCCCTCTTCTTGTGTATCCACTTCTTTGATGCATTCCTACACCTTGTGCTTGACCTTGAATGTAAACATAAGGAAAAGGAGTTATCGAGGTCGTCAATTGTGGGATCCAAGGCAGTGGGGAGCAGCCCAAGCTCAGGGGTCCAAGGGGCCAATGGGCCCCCTGGCTGGTGGGTCCCAAGTGGCCAACGGGCTCCTTGGTGAGGGTCCAACGGCAGCGCCCCCAACGTGATGATAAAGGAAATAGTCCATGGAATATTCTTCGTCAAAGTTAGAAATCATTTATATTTGTTAGGTCGGTTTAACTGAGCGAAGCCGCGTATGGCAACTACGCAGGTTGTGGCCACCAATGCTCTACCACCCATGTATAGGTGCCTCTGAAAGGCCATCCATTATCCAATATATACATGACTTCTATACTACCTGAGAAATCTAATCGAGCTTGCATACCTTTACCTTATAACTTCCTTTCTAAAGTTGTCTAGATAATCATATAAGCTCTACCTTGAGAGCGCACGGGTGGATAACACCATCATCTTTGTACTTGTTATTAGTAGAAAATAGTTGAGATTCTCCTATATGTGTTATCTTCTTTGCTATTGCTCTTGTGTTATATTGCATAACTATTATCTTACATGGTATATATATTACCATAGAGAATTAGAAATTCAAGAAAATTCCACATTAGGAATGGATTAGAAGCTTGCTAAAATCTCCCATTTAACTTTTTCCAAGAAAGTTAAAATCTTGGTTTAGGCATCTTTTGGGAATAAATTTGCATGTGAGAAAGGAGGTTTTGGAAGTGTGAAAATATTCCAAATCATCTTCATATATTACTCTTTGAGATTATGGAGAGAAATATAGGATTTTCTTGATGGAAGAATGCCTTTGGGCACTTGAAAAATCAGATTTTCACACTTTATTTTTAACACCTCCACCAGTTCACTAGATTGGAGATACATGTATGTTGGGATCTAGAGACAGGTACTTAGATTCAGTCTTGGTACCAAGGAACAAGTTAGTTTGGAATAGGAAGGGATATTCACTGTCACACGTTGAGTAGAACCAAACTACATTAGTTCGAGGATATGGGATTCATTTGAGTCCACCTATATGAGTTTAGGACACGGGATTCATTAGAGTCCGCCTACATATTCCATTATATATATATGGAATATATATATTTGGTTTAATGTAGGTATGACACCATGAAATGGAAGAAGATTACACTAGTATAGGATGGTGGAAAGGACTTCCCTTTGAGTAATCTTCTTCTATGGCCAGGGAGAAAAGGACTCATCATTCATGGCAGCATGTCTCACTAAATCAGAGGAGAGCTTCTACTATAAGTATACTTAAAATTGGGAGTTATCCTTCAAATGTTAGGGAAAATGTATGCTTTCGATAGAGAATGTGATGGGTGATTTTATCATCATTGATATCACATAATTACTTTATAGTTTTCATGAAGGATAAATCCATTAGTGTGGATGGATCATATAGATCCATCCATAGAGGATGGTTGGTAGAGATAATTTCTTCGGTATGGATATAAATCTATTTGCTATAGCATCATGTCATATCATTGCTGACCATTTTGGCAGATGTCAAGGGAGCAGTAGATTGTGCTCTTCGACTACAGTAGACAAGATTTCCGAATTATACTTTTGATTAGAAGAACACCCACGTAGGAAAAATGATACAAGAATACATAACTGATACAATATGTCCCACAACGCAGGATCAATAGGTATGGAAAATTGGAATAGAGATGACATAGGAGATCCCACAACCCGGGATCGCAAGTATGGAACAAGATATTGCGATTACAAGAATTCTCTTCTAGAAGATGAACTAGATACAAGGAAGAACCCGACAGGATCTTGTACTACGAGATTACAAGAGGACAACACAGGATGTCCAAGAACTAGACTAGACAAGCCTAGAACAAGGAACACTACAAGAACTCGAACTGGAACTTGGAGAGTACTTACTTGGTGATCATGGCTCCTTGAGCTCCCAAGACTACTATTGGCAAGACTGATTATGAATATGGCCAAGCCCTCCTTATATAGGTTTTCCAAGGGTGGTTCTAGGGCATTTATGAATTGATGATGTCATCAATTCAAAGCATGGTCTTTGGATGTTCGAATCAAGCAAGAAGACAATCGATCTTAGGGTTTTGCACGTTCCGGATGCAATGGAAGCATTACTTTTTCCAAACTCTGAACCAATCATGAGATATATATTTAACATGGAATCTGAGATTCAAGATGGTTTCCTTTGTCCATGACATTACCTCCCCTTCAAGTGATGAGTTCCATCCCTTGAGGAATCCAAATTCTGAATC
Source organism: Ceratopteris richardii (assembly GCA_020310875.1). NCBI lineage: Eukaryota > Viridiplantae > Streptophyta > Polypodiopsida > Polypodiales > Pteridaceae > Ceratopteris > Ceratopteris richardii. The sequence goes on along the minus strand of CM035427.1, from coordinate 84,090,345 downwards.
AATCATGAGATATAGAATTCACATGGAATCTGAGATTCAGGATGGTTTCCTTTGTCCATGACATTACCTCCCCCTCAAGCGATGGGAAAGATGGAGGGAGAAACGGACCGGATAGGAAGGCGGACGTCCTAGGTGGTAGACTAGGTTGAGTGGTTGTGGACATGGTTAGAGGAATGGAGGCAACAAAAGCTGCTGCTATTGTAGTGTGAAAGGATGTGGATGGTCGGGGAGAGAGTGGATGTACAGGGGAGAGTGGAGAGACGGGAGGTGACAGAGGAGTAGTTGGGGTGGCAGGTACTCCGATTATAGTGGTGGTATGTACAATAGTAGTGTGGGGTGGGGAGTCGATTACAATGGTGTCTTTGGTCATTGAGCCTTCAGGGATGAGACGTGCTTCCCTGGCCTGTTCTGAAGATTGTGCTCCTATCGGTACACGAATGTATTCGCTCGGTTTTGATAATAGTCGTACTCGTCAGGGGTCATATTGCGGTAATGGTTTCTTCTACAAATATCTTAAGGCTTCTGTGGATCCCACTGATTTGACAAGTTCTCTGAAGCCTCTGATGTATACTTCTTCAAAGCCGCCTGAGACGAGTTCTTCTTCGATGAGTGCTTGGCTCTCTTCTTCAATTAACTTCTTGCATGCCCAAACTTTTTCCATAGTCGGATAAAACTTTTTGATGGCCAGTGTATAAGCTGCTGCTTCAAAGGTCTCATCTTCATGTGTACGGGTATCACCATGGGTGTCCGTTTGCTATCCTTGTTCATCTGTCTGTACATGCTCTTGGGATTCATGAGTGCCCTGGCTGGCTTCATTGTCGCCTTCATCATCATCGGTTTCTGTTCTTTCCTCTTCAAAGCTAGACATGGCTTGTCCTTGTGGTTGATCTCGGGGTGGAGAATGAAAATGCTCCGCAGTTACCAGAAAGGAATCGGGCTGCAGACCAGTTAAGAGCATATGAGGAATGGAATCAAGGAGCACGAAAGCTAATGTATTGGCTATCTGTTAGCATACAGGATAGCATGATTGGACACATACAGGATGCCAAGACTCCAAAAGAGGCTTGGAACAGTTTGGTCACTTTGTATGAGACTAATACAAAGGAACGGAAGTTGCAACTCAAGAACGAGCTGCATACATTGGAAAAGAAGAGCATGTCGGTAAGTGACTACACTCTAATAATCAAAAGCATATGTGAGTCACTTGCATCTATTGGCGTGAATGTTGATGATGATGATAAGGTGGAAGTGTGCCTTCGTGGTTTAGGACCTGCATATAAGCAGTTCAGAACTTCCATACAGACCAGGGAAAATATTCCGAATTTTGCTGATCTCGTATCTATGCTGATTATTGAAGAAAAGAATCTTGGTGAGGATTCAAACTCCCAAGGAAAGCCAGTTCTGAGCAGGTATTCTACTCTAGTAGAGGAAGAGACAGAGGTAGAGGTTTTGGAAGTGGAAGAGGAAACAGTAATCAAGACCAAGGTCAACAATAGAATCATGCACGAGGAAGAGGATAGTTTCGAGGCAGGGGGAGCCAAAGAGGTCGTAGAAATTTCCAAAGAAATGATTAAGGTAATGATAGTAAAGGATGCTGGAATTGTGGTAAACCTGGACATTTTGAACGTGATTGCAGGTTGAAGAATCAAAATAATAGAAGGCAGCAAAACAACTATGCATCCACAAGTGCAGATGATTCTGAGAAGCTGTTTATGGTTCAACATCATATGATGAATACGATGTCTGATGGTGTTCCAAAATCGAATGATAATGTCTGGTATGTTGATTCAGGTGCTTCAAATCACATGACCAGTCACGCAGAATGGTTTAGTAGTTTGCAGAAAATGCCAGTTCCTGGATATGTTGAAAAAGGTGATGATACATCGCATCCTATTGAGCATACAGGAAACATAGCATTGTCTATGGAGGACGGGAAGGTAAAACATCTTGCTGATGTGTTGCATGTTCCAAACATAACAAAGAATCTGGTTTCTGTTGGACAAATGGTTGACCAGGGATTACAAGTCAGGTTCAATGCTGATGGATTATATGTAGAAGAGTACAAGCAGGATGAACGATTGGTTGCCAAAGGAAACAAAGTGGGTAGGATGTTCACCTTAAATGTGAAGATTCCTGAAATGAATGCAGCCATGTTCGCAAAAGCTGCAGGAATTATTGCAGATATAGAGATATGGCACAAACGAATTGGACATGCAAACTTGCAAAGGCTCAAACTGATGCAGTCAAAGGAGATTGTCCATGGACTACCAAATTTCAAAGTTGCAGAAATGCAAAAGGTATGTGCAGCATGTCAATTTGGTAAACAGTCAAGAGCATCATTTCCACATGACAAGCATGTTAGTGAGAATCTACTAGAAGTAGTACATACAGATGTTTGGGGTCCAACAAAGACCATATCTATGGGGGATTGCAGGTGTTATGTTACCTTCATTGATGACCATACACGCAAAGTATGGGTATATTTCATGAAAGAGAAGAGTGAGGTGTTCACTCACTTCCAGAATTTTAAAGATATGGTGGAAAAGCAGACAGGGAAGTACATTCAGACATTAAGATCTGATGGAGGAGGTGAATACATGTCAAACGAGTTTAGCAGTTTTCTAAAAAATCATGGAATTCGGCGTCAGTTTTCATGCAGGTACACACCACAACACAATGGCGTTGCTCAACGCAAAAATAGACATATTGCAGAAATGGGAAGAGCCTTGATGGCTGAGAAGAATATGCCTCATTGTTAATGGGCAGAAGCTGTGCATACTGCTGTATACATCATGAACAAAACTCCGACTGCTGTTGTACATCAAGTTACAGTTGAAGAGAAGTTTACAGGTAAAAAGCCAAACTTATCACATCTGAAAGTTTTTGGTTGTATTGCATATGTACATGTTCCAGATGAGTTGAGGACGAAGCTTGATCCGAAAGCAGAAAAATGTGTCTTCATTGGATACTCTCTTGAGCAAAAGGGGTACAAATGTTATAACCCACTCACACGACAGGTGAAGGTGAGCAGAGATGTGGTATTTGATGAAATGTCAAGCTTCTATGCAGATGCCAAAGAAGGACTGAATCTTGAACCAAATGACGAAGAAAATGAAAAATCAAGTGCAAAATCTCAAGTTTTGAGTGGACCGGATGCATCACCAAGCAATAGTTCCAACTCAAATCCATGGAGTGGAAGATTGCGTGGAAATTCGAGTCCAGCAAATTCATCAAATGCATCCAAGAAAGGTAAAGAAAAGCTTTCTGCTGGTAGTAAAATAGGTGCAGGTTTTGAAGATGTTGATGGAGATTCAAGTGGTTCAGAAAAGAGTCTTGACCAGGAACTTGGATTGCCCTCTGTGAAGACTCTAGGAGTAAGAAGGGCACATGCAGATGATACAAGAAGAAGTGACCCAGGACCAAGAAGATATGGGAGGATGCGTAATTCAGTGCAACGATTGACATATGATAGTTACATGGCTCGCCATTGTGCCTACATGACAAAGGTAATACAAGATGCTGAACCTTCTTGTTTTGAAGATGCAATTGGTAATGCAGATTGGGAAAAAGCTATGGATGAGGAGATGGCTGCACTTTATGGAAATGATACATGGAAGCTGGTTCCATTGCCACAAGGAAAGAAACCCATAGGCTGCAAATGGGTTTACAAGGTAAAGCATAATGCTGATGGTAGCATACGTAGGTATAAAGCACGATTGGTAGCTAAAGGTTATGCACAGACATATGGCATTGATTATGAGGAAACATTCAGCCCTGTAGCTAAAATGTCTACTGTTAGAACACTTGTTGCATTAGCTACAGCAAAAGGATGGACTTTACATCAGATGGATATGAAGAATGCTTTCCTACATGGTGAGTTACAGGAAGAAGTATATATGGACCAGCCACAAGGATATGAAGATTCAAAGCATCCAGAATATGTTTGCAGGTTGCAAAAGGCTTTATATGGGCTAAAGCAAGCCCCTCGTGCATGGCATGCAAGGATTGCTGATTACTTAACCAGCATTGGGTTTTCTATGTGTGATGCAGATCACTCACTATATGCAAGGAAGGCTGATGATGGCATCATTATTGTGGCTATTTATGTTGATGACCTGATTGTAGGTGGCGATAATGAAGGAAGCATCAAAGAGGTAAAGCAACTTCTTATGTAGGAATTTGACATGAAAGATCTTGGTGTGTTGCGCTATTTCTTGGGCATTGAGTTTATACATACAGAAATAGGTATATGGATGTCACAAAGGCAATATGCCTTGAATATGCTGCAAAAGTATGGTATGGCTGATTGTAAGCCAATTTCTATGCCATTAGATCAAAATTTGAAGTTGGATGCTACATCAGGTGAAGCATTGGAAAATGCTACTATGTACAGGAAAATTGTGGGAAGTCTTATATATCTCACAATTACAAGGCCTGATCTAAGTTATACTGTTGGACTTGAAAGTCAGTTTATGCAGGTTCCCGGGAAGCCACATTTGGATGCTCTGAGGCGCACTCTACGTTATGTGAGTGCTACTTTGGATTATGCATTGTTTTATGAAGCTAGTTTGGAGTTGCAGGTTCATGGATACACCGATGCAGATTGGGCTGGTAGTACTCCAGATAGAAGATCTACTAGTGGCTTTCTTTTCTCACTTGGAGGTGCAGCTATTACATGGAGAAGCAAGAAGCAACCCACTGTTGCTTTGTCGAGTACAAAGGCTGAGTATAGAGGTGCTGCAATGGCAGCATGTGAGGCATCATGGCTGGAGATGTTACTTGCAGATTTAGGTGTGGAAGTGCAAAAGCCTATCACTATCTATTGTGATAATCTTAGCAGCATACAGTTAGCACGGAACCCTGTTTTCCATGCTAGAACAAAGCATATCGAGGTACATTATCACTTCATCAGAGAGAAGGTATTAGCAGGTGATATTGATCTTGTTGATGTGAGAACAGATGAGCAGGTTGCTGATATTTTCACCAAAGCACTTGGAGCTGAGAAGTTAAAGAAGTTTCGGGAGATGCTTGGATTACAGGATATGGCGTTGAGCTTGAGGGGGAGTGTTGAGATATCAAGCTCAACATGTGATGATCTAAGATGACACGTACCAGTTTTTTGTTTCTCTAACATGTATAGTGGTCATGCCAATATATGTCAGGGATACTTCATTGAGCTTTATTAGATTTATCTACCGAGAGTGATGGCACATTTGTTTCTTGCCAGCTCACTCATTCGCGGACATTAGGTTTTTCCTTATGTACTGATCTTTATATATTTCACTTGTTGTACTCTTGTTTTTTAGGTCATTCTTGTACATTCCTTTTATGTAATAGAAGAAGAAGAAGAAGATCATTCTTCCTTCCCTCAATCTGTGTGTGTGCTTCTCCTTGAGAGTGAGAGTGTGTGTGTGAGCTCTCTTCCTTATCTCCTTCCTCGTGACATAAAGCAGCATGCCTATACATTGGAAAAACCAGGATATGGACCCATGATAATTAATAGAATTTCCACTAGTGGGGAAGTTCAATTGGCTACTCTAGAAGGTGACATCTTGCCAAGCTATATTAGTGGCTGTCGAGTCAAGCTATATCAAGAACCTCTTACAGAGGATATGCTAATGACACTCAACACTGCTAAGAAGCGAAAAGAAGAAGAGTTTGGGGTTAGAGAAGAAGCAGAGGTAGAGGCTAGAGAGCACATTAGGCATAATAAGTAAAGGTGAATAGGCTTAGATGTCAATCTCAAAGCCCCACAATATCACATGGCCATGTGCCAAACATCTATTGCAATCACTTCTCAAATAATTTACCAATGACCCTTTGTGACCATAGAGATAGGACAAGGGAAGAGTGTAAGAACTGTGAAAGCATTGATTGACTTAGGTGCCACAACTAGTGGAGTTAGACTTTCATACTACCAAGATCTGCAATTGAACATCAACCCCATAGAAGCCTATCTCTTAGGGTTGGGAGGTGTGGAAACCCCTTGTTTAGGCGAGGTGGAGCGTCCCATCTACCTTCAAGATGTGCCAATGAGAGTCAAAATGCTAGTGTGTCAAGATGAGGACCTTACGGAACCACTTGTCTTGGGTCAAGATTGGATCTATGACCATGCACAATGTAAACTTAGGAAGTCGACTTCTTCAAGTTTGGGTACACAATATGCATTACATTAGAGACAAAAAATTGCATGCTCACAGATCATGGTGTCACACATTCTCTTAGTTCTTCCAAGCCTAATCTTCAAAAAGAAGAGGTTGTGTGCGTCAAAAGCTCTATGATGCAAAAGGTCTCAGTCATGGAAGAAGAGACTCATAGGCAAGCAGACCTCTCTTCTTTTTTCAAAGACTAATGCAAGCATAGTATTTCAACCAAAGAGGTAAGAAAAATTGTATCAGACAAGTGCTTTACCAAATGGACAAACCAAATTCAAGAAGAAAGTATTTTCAAGCATGAAACAGATCTGGGTAAAAAAAGGAGAGCAACCACTAGGCTTTCCCCAATAAGTCCCATACAAGCAAGCCAACCATGCAAAAGGAAGAACCAATAAACAAGGACCAGCTCAACCACAAGGAATTTGAAACTTTTTCCTAAGAAACTTGTTGTAGCTCAACAAGGGCAATTACATATGTGAGTACCCAAGGAAATCTTCCAGGCACAAAACCATATGCTCTCACTCACGAGAAAATTCTCAACAAAGAAGACAAGGAGAAGGAAGAGTTAGAACCAAGCACAAAGATCAAAAGAAGATCAGTTCACCTCTTCGACCATAGTAAGAAGACAAGCAACAAGGGTATGGGTTTGGAAGCCAAAAGCACTAGTAGACCTCACTGAGCCAAAGAGACAAACACGAGAGCCACAAAATTTAAGAAATCATGAAAATATGAAGAACCAAAAGATGATCTGTACATGGTCGAACACTATTCTAAAATAGATCCCTATATGGAGGAATGATCAATTGTCATTTTGAAATCCAATGGATACCTCCAAAGTATGCATTAATATAGGGCACATTACATGGCCGTGCACAAACACAATTGAGAAACCTAGGTACATGAGACACACTTGACATATGCAAAATATTTTATTGATACTAAACTCTTTCTTCTTATTTTATGCCATTGTTCCTCTAAAAGAAAAAAAAGGGACAAGACTGTGCACTCAAAGAATCTCATCAGTGGCCCCTCAATATGGACATCCATCAACAATGAACAATGATTCAATGGTCATCACCATGATGGGAGTACAACATGAAGAGATGAGCATCGACCGACCTTTCACCATGGTAAGAATCCCCTACTTCAACAACAATATAACCATCATAGATTTGGAAACCTCTTTGTCAGCATACCCTTGAGCACTTAGCTGAAGACCAAATTTCTTGCACCATACTCCTTCCAATGCATTTCCCAACTATGCATGCATAGGGCCACATTACAAGGCCATGCCCAATGCACATATTTTCTTCAACCCATGCACTAATGCACTTACCCATCCTTTATATGGGTTACAAGTTCTTGGCATAGAAATTGTCAAATCCATGTTCGAAAGATCCAGAGGACATCCATATAACAACATCAGTACCCATGAAGCAATTCACACTCGATTGGTGCTCAAAATCAACATGGACAACCTCTTGGGAGGACCTATCAATTTTCAAAAGCTCATAAATACACCATCATGCTGGAATCAAAGGTAGAGGTATGTTAGAATATGATTTTTGTTGTAAAAGACCCATTATCTTGTAAAATATTTATTAGAATGTTTTAAAAATGAGGAAGCATCTTTCTCATAGATAGAAGAATTCTTATTTGTTTTTTAGAGAATTTTTTAGAAGCTCTTCAAGCACATATTTTTAGATTAGAAATTGAGAGGACCAAATTTCAAGTGTGAAAAGAGACACTTGAAAAAGTATAAAGGACAAAATCTTGTATTTTGTAAGGGTTGTCATCATTTTGTACTCATGTGACATGTGAATGAAGAGATTTAGTTAGAAAAACGTGTTTCTCTTTTCTTGAGTGTTCATGATTGATTCTTGAGTCTTTCTTATGTGTTATCTATGGAATTTGTTGTTTTCACTTGTGTATTACTGAGTGGAATTTGTAAGGAGAGTTGATTATTAGTATGTTGCTGGTGAAGCTATCAAAGCTTCCATTGAAGTAGTGGACCTTGTTGGATCTTCTATTGTTGATGGTAAACAAACACATTCTGGAAAGGTACTCTAATATCTCTCATGTGAACTTGGAAAAATAGGTAATAAGCTTGTATTTTGGGAAAAGGGGGCTTAAATTTACCTTTTAAGAGGTGTGAATGTTTATCTTTGTGTAAATGCATGATTACTCATGATCTTTATAAGTATGGTGCATGTCTTTTGGAAAAAGATGCCTTGATTTGTTGAATGGAAAGTTTAATGTGTTTATCTTTGCATATTTTGATTGCATTTTGACAAGTACTAAGCAAAATTTGTTGGTCTTTGGGAATTTTTGGGTGGCATTATTTCAATATCTAGGATAAAAAATAGACTTTAGTTCTGCATTTCATCCTCAAAGTAATGGTCAAAGTGAGGCTACAAATAGTACTATTTTGGATTTATTACATTGTTACTCTTTAGATAATCCAAGTAATTGGGATGAAAAACTCCCTTTACTTCAGTTTGCATATAATAACACCCCACACACTACTATTGATCGTGCACCATATGAAATTGTTTATGGAAAAAAGCTTCCCACTCCCATGATTCTCACTCAAACTGACATTCCTATGGCTGATTCTTTTGCACAAGATCATATTTCTACACTTGCTGAAGTGCATGAGCATATTAGGAAGAGTCAAGAATGTTACATGCGTAGTATTAATAAGAAGCGCATAGCCAAACAATTTAATGAAAATGATTTAGATTGGTTACGCATCATTAAAAAGCTTTTAGAAAAATATTTCTCCACATCCTAAGGTAAAACTTGCCCCACCCTATTATGGACCTTTTCGCTTATTGAGAAAATAAATGAAAATTCTTTTCGATTAGATATACCTTCTCATTGGCGTATACATAATTCTTTCCATATAAGTTTGTTGAAATCTTTTCAAGGTACTTTACCACTCACGCCTATTTTAGATGATCCTCCTTTACTTGAAGAGGATGCAAAAATATTGATTCCCGAGAAAGTAATAGATTATGACATTACCACTACATGAACTGGTAAGCAATATCATAGGTATTTAGTCAAATATAAAAATCACTCACTTGAGGAATCACAATGGATACATAAGACTTTCGTATCACCTCACTATGATCATTTAATTTCTACATATCATTCCCAATTACATTAAACTTTCAGGTTTTCGATTCCATGCATGTGTTTTACATGGTTCATGCTTAATATTGTTTAGTGATGGGACATGCGACTGATCATCCATGTCTATTTTTATATTTATCAACTGAGGTCAGTTGCTTGTCAACTAGGAGGCATGTTGTATTTTATGGAATCATGGAAGTTTAGATGGATTTTAAATGTTTTAAATATCCAGAAGGTTTTAATGTGGTTGTGTTTGATCTAGCAGGTGAAGAAGCATGAGGGCGTGGATACAAGTGGATGCATGTAAATAAAGAAATTCGAAGACTAAATTGAAGACTTCTAGAATAGTTATATTTAGGTTTATCTTGTTGTAAAAGTAGTGGCTCGCTTTAGAAAGCGAGGCCTTTGGTAAATAGAGTAGTTTTTCCGAAAAGACACTCTAAACGCGACGGCCCTCATGTAACTTCTATTTTCAGCATGTAATAGAAATAAACCTATAAATGTGTGTACTCTGAGAGACTCATCCATCAGAGTACACAGGGGGAGATTGCACCCAATATCACATCGATTGTTTCTCTATTTTTGATTCCTGTTTTGTCTTCTTTCTGCCTCTCTGTGTGCATGCGCTGAGGGACTTGATAGCAGACCAAACCCTACAAATCATATAACAGCCTATCCTATGCCAGTTATTGAGGAGGAAAGAATGCAGAGGTGCAAATAAATTATTAAAGAAACTCAACATAATTTGGAGCAAGTTGAGAATCAAATGGAGACAGTAGTTGATTCAAATTCACAAAGGAAAGACTTAGGAAGCAAGGAAGAGTTTGGGAAATAAGAAAATATGATAGAACCTTGTATAACACTCCAATTCAATCGAGCAGAATATTGTAAAAATCAATGTAAAACAATATGGAAGGAGTTAATAAAGCAAAAACCATAGTTACATCAAAAAATGACTAATTGGGTAGCAAACTCACATTGGAAACATGAAAAACCTCAGGATATAGAAGAAGTAATGTATATACCTATTGATAGCATAGGAGGATATTTTGAGGGTGAGGAAGGAAACTCAATCTTAAAAGTGCAATATGGTGATAGTTATGCAAATGCAATTCTAGATAGTGGATCAGGAGTGGCAATCATGACAAAAGAAATTTCGAAACAATGGGGAGCAAACAAATTTACATCTACCCATGAGATTACAACTTGCAGATGGGCACATAGAACTACATTTAGGAATCTGGGAAAAAGTTATTGTGGAAATATGTGGAATAAAGAAAGAGCATACTTTTGCTATAGTTGAATTTCCACAACCAACCTCCTATGAAATCATTCTAGTGAGACCTTTTATGAGACAAATGCAGATAGTTCAAGATTGGGGAAGAGGTTGTTTATATCTCCAAAGCCAAGGGAAAATGAACAAAGTAAACTTAAGAAATGGGCAGTTTTGTGATCAGTGATTTCCTTATGTACACATTTTTTATACGTTTTTGAGATCTTATCTTTTATATCATCTGAAGCATGTATCCTTCCAAGAATTGAGTTTTGTCACGTACTTGGAGTAAAGGTTCACTTTGAGAGTTTTCCAATTGTGACAGACTCACCATCCTTATTCCTACATCAAATACATCATATCCCTCTTCATTTGGAAATTTGATACCTACATATTCATTGTTTGCTACATCTAATGTAGATAATATTTGATTCCAGCCATAAGGCTCAAACTCCTCATCATCAAACTTTTGTGGGATATAGCCCTCATCCTCAATCTTCCTTTCTTCCTTACATTCTTCTTTATTCAACAAGACTTTTTTGTAGCTTTTATTTCTTATAGGAGTGCACTTCCAAAGTGGTGAATCCTCATCATTGTGACTCTCATTTCCAGATTCCTCACTTGATTCTTGATTCTGATGTACTTTAAACCACTCTTGAGGGGATATGAATCCAAAACCTGAAAAGAAAAAGAAAATGAAGGAACATGACAAAACTAGACAAGAAGAACAAAAATTTGATGTACCTTTAAATTTCAAAACTTATGAGGTGGAGGATAGAATACTTCTTAAAATGAAACCAAAAAGGGACAAAAAGAAAGGGGAATCTTATGATAATGAAGAACAAACAAAAAAGGTCGCAATTACCTAGGAGGAAGGGGAAGAAAGGCATATTGTCATAGTAGATGATATGACAAGTCAAGAAGAACAAGCATTGGTCAAATTTGCTAAAGAGTATAGGAATGTGTTTGCATACAGTTATTATAAGGATTTTAAAGGAATAGATCCAAAAATTTGTGAGCATAAGATTCCTATCACTCCAGATGCAAAACCTAGTAATTAAACAGAGACACTATACATTTAATGATAAGTATTATGCCAAGATTAAGGAGATTGATAAATTAATGGCTGCCAATTTCATTTATGAAATTGAATACATTGAATGGATATCTCATATAGTTGTTGTTCCAAGAAGAATGGAAAACTTAGGGTTTGTATTAACTTGAAAAAAGTTAATGCCATGACTATAAGGGACAATTATCCATTACCAATGAAGTAATTTGATCGCGATGCACCACAGCGTGCTCTCTTTCTTGAGAGCTCCACGACGATATGCTCGGAGTAGAAAACCGAGCTCCTAAGGCCGCACATAGTACTCCACACAGAGGTTGCAGAATATGCAAAAAACCTAGTACAGAGGGCGCACAAAGATAGACTTCTTAGGTCTTACAAGTGCGGTTGAACTTATAGTCTATGACTGACTAGGCCACTATATGTTTTATTAAAGAACATATACAAAGAAGTTTCTGGTGGCCATTTGGCCTTTCACATGGACACTAATGGTAACAATCTCCCACAAAGGCCAATATGGCCAAAGTAGCTATGGGAGAAAAATAAAGAATGATAAAGAATATGTGAGTGTAAGTATACAAACTATACCTCCCACCTGATGGGCATCTTACACAGTATACAAGTGACTGTGTAAGATCAAGAATCAAGTAACCGCCATCAAGTGACAACAGTGTCAAAAGTTATCATGTGGTAGAGCTTTAGTCAAAGCATCTACAACATTATCTTGAGTGTGAACCTTCTCAAGAATAATGCCCTCAATGGCGAAGCAATCTCTAATGAAGTGATATCTCACCTCAATTTCCTTGTTCTTTGCATGATAGATCAGATTCTTAGCCAAAGCAATGGCACTCTGACTATCATTGAGCAAGTGAGGTACATGCTGAGGTAAACCCATATGACAAGCAAGAAGAGAAAGCCACAATGCTTCCTTACATGCCTCACTTGTTGCAACATACTTTGCTTCTATGGTGGAAACAATTGTACATTCTTAAAGATGAGATGTCCAAGAGATAGCACCTCCAGCAAAAGGAAAAATGTACCCTAATGTAGACTTATGATTGTCTACACAACCAGCATAGTCAAAATTTGTGTAACCAATAATGTATGCTTTCCCTCTACTTAAGCATAGACACTTGTCCTTAGTGCCACTCAGATATCGCAAAATCATCTTGACCACTTCCCAATGTTTCTTTCCGGGATTAGACATATATTTGCTCACAACTCCCACTACAAGTGCAATGTCTGGTCTCTTAGCTACCATAGCATACATGAGACTACCAATAGAAGATTGATAGGGAATTTTGGTAATGAATTCCTTTTAGTCATCCGATTTGGGGCAATCATCCTTGCTCAATTTCACATATGTGGGTAAAGGTGTACTCAATGTCTTTCCACCTTGCATATTGAACCGGTGAAGTACTTTGGGTATGTAATCACTTTGAGACACCATCATGACGAGCTCACGCCATCATGATCGCTCACAAGATATACCATCGCGGTGCTTCACTTCATACCATCACAATGCCTTGTGCCATCGGACCATCACAATTGTACCACATCATCACTACGGTTCACCTGAACCATCATGAAGGTCCCAGACCATCACGATTGTTCTAGACCATCGCAATTGTTCTAGACCATCACGATTGTCTACCCAAAACCCCAAATTTAGGGTTTAAATTTTTGGGCTAATTTGAGAAAATTTTTGGGTGGTTAATCTCATTAGAGACCCCGTAGCACATAAGTGGAGAAAAACCAGTTTGTTAGTTTTTACCCCCAAGGGCCTGAATGCGTTGAATTTTAGATAAGATAATTTGAGGTTGACCATCTGAGGTACTATACAAGAAAGGGGGATTGGAAAAAATTTTGAGCCAAAGAAGAAGGGACCTTGAAAGTGTATATATCAACATGCTTGATCATCAAGTTAAGAAGTGTTCTAAACATTGAGTTTTGACACATCTAGCAAGAGCTATCCAGAGCAATCAAAGCAAGGCAATGAAGAACATATGGCTTGGGAAGTGCGACTTCTTGGGCATCAGAGCACTCAAAGAAGCTGACTCGAGGTTGGAAGAATACTCAAACCCCTTAGTCAATTGTTAGCTTAGGCTAAACAACTATCATTGTGGGTTAAATTTAGGACGACGATAGGAACGCATCAAGTCCAAGAGACTTAATTTTTCAAGTCCAGGAGACTTAATTTTTCAAGTCCAAGTCTAAGATAAAAGTGTGCGATACGAAAACCTAAAGGAAAGAATTAAAGTCTGACGGAACGAGAACTCAAGTACAATGGAAAGTCGACTCCTACCGCATACATTGAAAAGAAGATAAGAATCTAAAGGAATTAAAAACGAAACAAGCAATTAGGAACAAAATAAACATTGACGATCAAAGTGTGCATTGAGCGATTCAGGAAGTAAATTCATGAACCTTAGATTGGGCAAGCATATAGGTAAGTTAGAACGACGAAGACTTAGATCATCAGATGTAAGTGTAGGAACCACTGCACGCTCGTGGGCTCAACAATTGAATAATTATCCTTACGAGTTGGGCTTAGACACCACTGAATCAGAAATGGCCTTTAGCACGGGAAGGCCAGAAGGAGGGTTAAACATACGATATTTGGAAAGACCCGAAGGACCTTACAGAACCCAATTAGAATATGTTTGAACCAACCACCTAGGTGCTCGCATCTACAAGGATGGTTTGCGAAGATTAGTTGCGCAATTGCACAATCCTCACCAACCCATTTGATTGGAACCTCTAGTGGTGAAATTCGAGAGAGACGCATACATGGACAAAGAAGGAACAATGTACATCATAAGTACTCAACCTAATCATACCAATGAGTTCTGTATAGTCAATCTCGATAAGGAAGCAAGATCCCAAGGAAAAGAACCACTAGGAAAAGAACCTAGGACACCTAGAGGGAAATCTGTACTGACAAGAGTAATAATCCGAGATTGGATCACTCAGGACAATAGAAGCATAGAATTGTTTCTGAATAAGGACACATATGAAGCATTTTGGAGGTACCGAATGGAACACCCTAGTGAGGTAGGCTCAATTATGATTTACGAATTCAAGGACCTACATACACCACAAAAGGTTGTATACCTAGATGATGCTTCAGAACGAGTATTTATAGTACCAAACCATGCAAGAAATACCTACACATGGAGAGGCGAGTTAGTATTCCCTCCATCATGAACAAATGTGAACACTAGCCATCAGGATGTTGGAATTTTGCATGAACATATCTCAGTGATTTCTTATCCATTTTAGATGATCTATATCTTTTTAGAACCAATCCAAAGTCTACTTTAATCTATCAAAATTTCAAGTCTCTTGCTTCAGTAAATTGGGAGAAATTTGTGTCGAAGTGCTCTCTAGTCATTCTCTGCTAAGTCCCTAAAAAGTTGGGGGTAAGCATCCGATTGCTAAGTTGATTTCTCAGTGTATCATTTTAGATGATTCCACTTGTAATCATTAGATATTTAAGCTGATTAGATTCCCTCAAAAGGAATTTAACCAATTTCTACTATACTTTGAGCACTAAGCAAAAGATCCAGTAGGTGTCAAGTCCAAAATAACAAGTTTTTTATCACTAGCTATTTGTGAAGTTGTCTGTTTTGATTCAATTAGTTGAAGGATCAACCCCAAAGTACATAGGCACTTATTTGGTGTCATTTTCAAGCTACAAGGGCCTACAACACAAATCTGAAGTAATATAGGGCAAGTACTAAGAAGAGTTTGATAGTACCACATCACTTCCTTGAGGTATCCATCCATCTCTTCCAAAGTGGTATCAGAGCAAGTTGAGGTAAAATGGGAGATAGTTTCCCCTCTTTTATTGATAAATTGGATAGGAATAACTATCAAGCATGGTCCTTGAGGATGAAGACATATCTGCAAGGAAGGAGTCTCTATGGATACATATCAAGAGATGAGGAGATGCCCATTTTCAGAATCAAAGGACAACCTACAAGAGAGGAGCTTGCAAGACGCAACTCATGGTGTGCCAAAGGTGCTTTAACAAGGTCATATCTACTTAACTCTATCTCTGACTTCCTTCTTCCTCATATTAGGAATTGTAAAACTTCCGAAGAGACTTGGGATACATTGTCTCCATACTTTTCTTCCAGTACAAGAGCTAGGAAAAATCAACTATGGATTGAGTTTACTACTCAAGGAAGCAACCCAAGCAGAGTGTTTCAGAATATGTGACCAAGGTTAAAGATGTGGCTGACCAATTTGCAAGCATAGGAGAGGAGATTGAAGAGGAAAAAATAGTGAGACAAATAAGCAGTGGCATCAAGCCAGATGATAAGTGGGAAGCCTTCACTTCGATGGACCTTTACATGGACATCCAGATTTCGGACCTTACCACACTCATGGGACAACTCTTTACCCATGAAGGCAAGCTCAACAAAAATGAAGAACCATCAAGAGATAACAACTCATCTGCCCTATACACAGCTAAAGGAAATTCTAAAGATAAAGGGAAGAGCAAGAAAGTAGAGGATGAAGGTACTACTTCTCAAGCTAACTATGCAAGGAGAGGTAGGAATTCAAGAGAAAGGGGTAGAGGAGGTAAGCAAGGTAGGGGCAGACCTTTCAACACTTCCCCATGCAATATGTATGAACGGTCTAATCACACTACATATGAGTGCTATAGGAACTTCAAAAAACAGAGAGGAAGAGGATTCAAAGAGGTGGCTATTCACAATCAAGAGGAAGATTCAACCACAATCAAAGTTACAATCATGGTTACAACAAAAACTGCAACAAAAATTATCAAGGAGGATACAAATCAAGAAAGGAATTCAAGAATTATATAGAGGATCAAGAAGATTCCCTTCTCATTATGAATATGACTTCAAAACAAGGTATGAATGATGAGCATCTACTGCTCTAGCACAATGGTGAGAACCACGTTAAGAAGCTCCACCTCCTTAATGTCAATCTGCGGAAGAAATAGGAATGATATGAAGATCGTGAACATGAGATGTAGTGAGAGTGAAGGTGAGAAGCATAGAGATGCACACACACATACACACACACACAATGAAGAGACAAGCAAGATACAATGAAAGGTAGGAAATAAGACTCTATTACTCAAGATATCAATTACAAGCTCAAGCTCACTCTAGCTCATACAAGTCCACACTAGCTAACCTCAAAAAAGAGCTCTCTAGCTCTCTTTATAGATTCTAGACTAGTTTTGACCGGTTTCACATCTAGTGATCGGCATAGTTAAAAATAGGTTCTAGGTACTATTTGAAAGGGTAAACAAGGTCTATAAATAACCAAAATTGGTAGGCTCATTCTACCTAAGCTCCTCAAGCTCGAGGACTCCTCGGCTTGCACAAAATGGAGCTACAAGTTACAAAAAGGGTTTTTCTATATTACATATAGTACATGGGTGATGAAAATCACTCTTGAATGTTTTGAAAAATTAATGTAAAGCATATTTCTTTCAAAAATGATCCAACTGGCTCCCAGCTACTTTGTTGTGCTCTATCTTCACATACTTCTGTGTCGTCTATGCCTCTGGCTACTGCCAACACACCCCTCCCTCTCGCTTTCGTCGTCCTCGACAGAACCTTGCTGTGGGGTCTGTCGGAGGTCCTGAGCGAGGGTGTGCTCGGAAGTGTGAATTCCTTGGGCCAGATCTGCCTGGATCTTCTCCCAATGTATGGGTTGTGGTTCATCGGATGGCAAGAGTCGATAGTGCATGGAATATACTAGCTGTTTGCAGGCAAATAACTAGAGTAAGTGTGTGGGCCTCCTTATGAATACCTCTGAATGGTATTCCCAAAAACCTATAGTGAACATTTCTTCGAAGGTCATCTTATAGCATGCTGGTAAGTATTTGATTCTATAGTGCCATGCATAACACACCCGGAGCCATGGGGTCGTACTCATATCATAAGCTAAATCTTGATTGCCATGCTCAAAACTCGAGGTGTTCACATGTGGTGCCTTGATGCGACAGAAGACTTTGAATACAATCTGCATCATGTCAAATATCTTGACAGTCATATGCGCAGCTATATCATCCATTCGTTGTAAGCGAGGGAGCCAGTGGCAAATTATTGCCATCATATATCCAACTGTCGGTGGTCCGCGGGGTGGGGTGAAGTATGGGTAATTTAAACAATCTTGGCATTGCTTGTTGTTCTGTACTTTAATTGCAAATGCCTTCGAGGAATGACATCTGGGTATCGGTCCCCCTCTCCATGCATCTGGTGGTAAATCGTTTGGCTCAAACTGAGTTGCGTGGGAGGGTTTCTTGACTGTTTCCTTCTCAATGGCCAACTCATATTCTGCCATTAACATAAAGTATGGTTTGTATTGCAACTCATGCCCTGATATATATCTGCGAGGGGCCAAGGGATCAAAATAAGGATAATGCAAAATTCGTTCTTCTATCATTGTCATTGCGTGTAACTGCACCTCTACCCTTGCTGAGTGGGTTCTTCCAAGTTTTTCAATCATCTTCATCCATGCGGGAGTAGGAAGTTCAAAAATTCATCTGGCCTTCAGTCGTGACTTGTCCGCTTGGGATTTGTTGGGGTTCGTATTCTTCTTCAAAAGTATCCTCCACCGGGATAGTCACTGTTTCTTCCTCTGCTGGTAGTTCTGGTGGGGAGTCTGGCCTAGGGGGTGCTTCATGTGCTGCTATCTGTGTTTGAAGAGTTACTACCTGGGCCCCTAGAGCGTTGAGTTCCTCTATGATCTGAGGAGACGGGTCCACAGGAGCTGGTGGTCCTTGTTGTATAGGTGCTCTTTATTGGAGCAGTTTGTGATCTTCTTTGAGCTTCTGATATTCCTCATTTATGGTGTCATATTATTCGAGTAATCTGACGTGATCTTCTAATAACATCTTCATTGATTCTGAAGGAACAACTTTGAAACCGCTGGGACTCAGGGGTTCGTTCGGTTGATCTAGAGCAGCTTCCAAGTTCTCTCTGTTCTGTTCCTATAGACGTTGATTCTCTTCTTTAGCTGCTGCCAAGTGGCATCTGAGTAATCCCATGTTTCTCATTAACATTGCATTGCAAATAGTCTAGGCCCTTAACAAGTTATCGATATCTGTGATGGCCTCTTTGGTCTTTTGTTCACGTTCGAGTTCGAGTGTGTGATAGGCCTCGTGTAGCTCTTGGTAGCGGGTGTTCAGTGAGGCATTCTTGATTGAAAGTGAATTTAACTACGATTGTAAATCATTCGTGGTTTGCTACAACGTCCGATAATTAGCTCCAAGAGATGCAAACTCATCTCTACCTGTGTCATGCATGTGAACATCTGACAAAATGCAGTGTCGATAGTGGGAGATAATATTAATGGTGTGTTAAGTGAAGAGGTGGTGGGTGTGGGTGTTGATGCAAGGGGAAGGGGGAATGGGGATGGGAAAGTGGATGCAGTGGTGATTGTGGAAAAAAATGAGGTGCCTAAATATGGTGGTGTCAAGAATGAAGTGAGTGCTAGGGTAGCGGGTGGTGATATATCCATGTCAGTAGATGTGGTGTCAAGTGCACTGAGCATGAGTGAAAGTAGGTGTGTGCGTGGGTGTGAAAACAGGATTTACAAATGTGGTAGAGTAATTTATACATGGGGTCTCTTGTCTGCTTGGTGGAAAGGGGAAAGAGGAAATACGGTAGGTCAGGGAGGTGAGACAGGTGAGAAGGTTAATGGAGGGGGAAACGGGAATAGGGGTCATGGTGGGGTAGGGAATGAAGGGAAGGAGGGATGAAGACATGGACTGGATAGAAGGGTGGACGTCCTACGCGAAAGGCTAGGTTGAGTGGATGCGGGAAATGTGGGATGGATGGAGGCAACAAAAGCTTCAGCTACTACGTTGTCGAAAGATGTGGATGGTCTGGGAGAGATTGGAGGGATGGGAGGTGAAAGAGGAGTGGTGGATAGCTTGGTAACCGTGGAGGTATGTACAGTAGTAGTGTCTGACAGGGAGTCAATGATGATTGTTTCCTCAGTCAAAGATTCATCAGGGATTAGATGGGCTTCCCTGGCCTATTTTGAAGATTGGCCATCTGTTGGTACACGAATGTATTGACCTAGTTTGGATAATAATCAAACGCAGCGTGGGTCAAACTGCGGTAGTGGCTTTCCCTGCAAATATCTTAATGCTTCATTTGTACCTACCGACTTAACTAGTTCTCTGAAGCCTTTGATGTACGCTTCTTCAAAGCCTTCTGTGATGAGTTCCTGTTCTATAAGCGCTTGGCATTCTTCCTCAGATAGCTTTCTATGCACCCAAATTTTTTCCATGGTGCGATATAACTTCTTGATTGCAAAGGTGTAGGCCGCTGCTTCAAATGTCTCATCTTCGTAAGTGCTTGTGTCACCTTGGGTATCTGTGTGTTGTTATTGTTCATCTATTTGCACATTCTCTTGGGAGTCTTGAGTGCCTTGGCTGGCTTCATCATCACCATCCTCATCATGTGTTTCTGTTCTTTCTTCTTCTGAGCTGGATACTACTTGTCCTTGCTATTGATCCAGGGGAGTGGTAGGGTAGGTTGGTCGTTCATATTCCTGGGAGAAAATTTGGCCTTCAGAAAACTGCCTTCTGTGATGACAGGTCATGACAGTCATATGAAAATAGGTTGTACAGTTGCAGGGGCTTCGGTAGGAGATAGTTCTGGAGATGGTTGAGGGGACGGGGACTCTAGAACTTGTAGGCATGGGATAGAGCCTCGCGTGCGCTTGCCTGCTCGTCCCTTGCAAGACTTTCTCGCTTTCTTGGCAGTCCCTTTGAATGCCTTCAACTCTTCACTTGTCATTGCACGCTCTATCGGTAAATCAGAGGCCAAACACATATATACAATCCTCATGAGAGCACAACAACCATGGATGATCTTTTTCCTTTCCCATCTCTGCTGTGCTAGATACAACTAGTCGATAATCCAACTTGCAAGATCAATTGTTTGGGGTCCAATACATGATAGATATAGTCCAAACCAAATGCGCTTATGGGGCATGGTAGATCGATCCTGAGCTGGGAATGCAAAGTGTTGCATGCATATCCATAAGGGTTTTGATTGCTCACGTGTGATCGCCAAAATGTCTTCCCATTTGGGAACATCCCTGTGCTTCATAGGCTCTGGAATTAGCCTTTCTCGCTTGGTCAGCGTGTGCATTCCATGTATCTTGATAGGAGACCTAATCAAATCCTTGGAAAGATAAAACTTCTTGAATGGTGGGTCATTTACCAAGGATGGCAAAATGAATGTGCCCGCCAAGCCCTTGTTCTCAGAAGTTGTCAATGTGGTTAGTAGATAGTAGCATCGATAGAAATCTGGTTTATGCATGGGATCATTGAAATATTTTGTGAAGCCTGCTCTAACCCACACATGCTTTAAGTCTTCTGTATTCTGGAGGGCTTCGAAGTCTCTAGAGAAGAACTGGTATTTGCCCCACTTACGGGTATCAATAGTCAAATTGGCCTCAAAAATGAAATCTACATCTGCCAATGGTCTTGCTAAACCTTGGAACCAATGAGAGTTGCGATGAACCTTTTCAGTATATCCCCTAGGAGGGTCATCAATTGGCATAGGTTCTAGAAAACCTTGAAAATCTGGTGGTTGAGCTATGGGATATGGTTCAACTAGTAATTCGCCAATATTTGCCATGGGTACACTGGGGCCAGTTTTGGATGGTCCTTCAATCTGCATGATGAATGATGCGGGTGTGGAGAAGATCTGCTACAAAATATTAGCACATTAGTATGGAAATTAATCATGATACCATTAAAGTGAGACCGCAATCCCTTTCCATAGCCGATGCGTAACCCATATAGCTAAGTGTTGTCAGGTGATTGATGCAATGATTTTTTGCAGAGCTTATGCAGGTCTCTAGACACCTACATGCTTTTAGATAATGCATACATTGCTAGATGAGATTTTATTATGAGTGATGTGGGGTTATGGTGTTGGAGTTTCACTCACTAATTATGCATAACGACATAAAGACAAAGAAAAGCAGAAACAAAGCAGTCAGAAAATTAAAGCCTTAGTGAAGGGACAAATTCACGACTGTAATATACGACGTAGAAACTTCTAGAATTATGAGTTTGTTGAAACCCGGATAAAAAATTGTATATATAAGAGAATTCTTAGTATGTAGAAATATACGAGAGCGCAATAGATGAGAAGATTCCCATAGGGAGAAGTAGATGTAGAAGACGCCAGAGATTGCATATGTAGAGATGAATAATAGAACTTGAAATGTCAGGTATTCATCTGAGAGAGATGGTAAGGAATAACTACTCAGAGTAGGAGAGTTTTCCATAGCTATGAGCAAAGTGAGGCCAAGCTATTTTTGTACACATCTTCTCTAATAGAAAACACATGTTCATGTGGAAATATCTGAGCGCATTATTCTCGTATGAAGAAGTCTAAGTGATTTTCATGTTACTGTGAAAGTTAGTTAACAGTTACAGTTTTTCTCAGTAAACATTTTCTCGTACTTCTGTGAGTTAGATCTCAAAGTACAGTGTAAAGTTTTGTATGAGAGATAGCTTACCTTGTAGCTATAAGTCTCTACTATAAACTGATCAAAATATTTTTGTGAAATGAACACGTGTACACAGTATAGTGTTTGACCGGAAAAGGCATTCAGAACTGGTGAAGTTTTTTCTTAAACTTCAGATAGAGTTCATTCAGTGAAGGAAGTTCATGTATCACTTTCTTACTTCATGCACATACACGTCAAGTAGTTACAAACAGAATTGCAGTTGATTCTGGTAACATTTCGGTGCAATTACGGTGACAGTCCGGTGAAGTTCCGGTGAGTTAAAAACTCAGTTTTTGACACAGTTAAGTAGGGGAAAGATTATTTAACTGTAAACAAACACAGTAGTGTAAAGTGTGAAGTAAATCAGTTTAGAATTGAAGCTTGAAGGAAATGTGAAGTTTTCTGTAAAGTGAATTTTCAGTTTCAGAAAGTTTGCTAAGCTATTGATGATTATAGAGGTGTCCTAACATCACTTTAGCTTAGTTCTTGTGGTGTAAGCGAATTCCGCAATAAGCGCTTCACCAAGATATGGTGTGTGAATTTGTACAAGGTTTAGTTGTGGGTGAATTATTACAAGGGTCTCATTCAGTCAGGGTGGGAGTAATGTTAGACAACAGTACAAGAGAAGACCTCTGGATATGTTTTGATATCTATTTCCTAAGAGTTGCTGGGTGGGTGGTATGTTTCTTCTGAGGGACAAATGATGGTTTTGAGTGTGGTGGTAATGAGGGGTGAAAAGATTTCTGAGGGGTATATATTACATGGCTTGAGGGTTGAGCTATAATACATTGTTTGGGTACCCAAATATGCTTGGGTGAAGGTCTATTCATAACGTAATTCTTGGTGATCCAAATCTGTCGACTATTCGTACTCGTAGAAGAAGGTTGAGAGGGCTTTGGATAGTGCCTCTGATTTGGCTGAAACTTCCTTTTTGCCTTGTCTGCACTGCTATGAAGTATCGATGGTTTCTATCCTTTTGGCACCCATATTTGTCTCGTGCCACTTGTTCGACAATGCTAATACTGTTGATTTCTTTGTGTCACTTGGTAGGGTCATCGGTTTGGGTTCCTTCATTGTGGTTCACTCCTTCGGGGTTGAGGTTGAGAGGTCGGATGGACACTCTGCTTTGGAAAAGAAGGGAGGTCCAACACTTGCAAAACCTACCCATTAGGAAGTGCTTCATTTTATTTCAAAAATCTAGGCCAGTCCCTAGTAAGTGTAGAAGGATGGGCACTGTAGGGTGTTTTGCCCATGTGGCTACTGATGCAGTCCACCTGACTGCTGATGAAGTCCACTTGACCTGCAATGGTCCCCATTTGTCCGTTGCTGGAAGACCGGAGGGAAATCTCCTGACATTCTTTCATCTGGCCCCTATCCATCCGCAAGCTCTCATGGATTGACTTTGGAATGAGCATGCTTAGCCAAGGTATCTACCCAAAAATCTTTCGATCGTCCATTGTAAGCGTTCCATAGGGTCTAGGGTTACATACGTCAAGTGGAATGTTATTAGGGAAGTGAAGCGGAATCACTCACCGCTGATCTAGGGTTCCAATTTGCAAGGAGCCTTGTCTAAGATTTAGGCTCGCTGAGTGATCGTATAGCCAATCTTGGCCAAGGATGAGGGGTTCTATCAAGTCCTCGTCATGGCACACTAGTAGCTTCACTGTCATGGTCACATCGTGTATGAGGATAGGAAGGTCCACCTCACCCATGCAAGGGATTTCCATGCCTCCTAGCCCTATGAGGTATCCCTCAATTGGCCACATTTCTATTCCTCAATCCTTATAGTGGGACCATCTAATTGCATTAGTCACAGCACCTGAGTCAATTAAAGCCCTGAGCTCTTGGGAAGGGTTGTCGTGCTCTGTCCTGACTGTAATGAATGGTCTCCTATCCACTATGCTAGGATGAGTACTCGACTTTGCTTGACACATGGCCATGGGGTATCTAGGTGTTGTTTCCAGATGGTTATAATGTTCTCTCCCTAGTCCTTGTCTTCTTAGCTTCATACCCTTAATGCGTTCTATAGCTTCTGCGTGAGCTTAAGCTCATATTCTACTTTTTTCCTCCTTACGCTTCTTTGGCAACGTGAGTCATCTAAGCATATCCTTAGTAAGAGGTTCTTGATATAACTTGAATCTACAGCCACTAATGTAATTACACATTATGTCTCCTTCTAGGATGGCTAATTATACTGCTCCACTTGTCGAGAGTCTGTTAATGATCATAGGTCCATAACCTCGCTTTTCTAACTTATGTGCATGTTGTTTTAGCGTATACACTAAGACTAAATTTCCTTCTTTTAGGCCTTTATCTTTCACGTGTGCATCGAAATAGGCTTTTTGTCACTTCTTTGCTGCATATATCCCTGCTCCTGCTTTCAGCCTAGTTTCTCCTAATTGTTCCAAGTCCATTATTCTTGCTAATAATTCATGGTCAGTCCACTGATGTTCTTGTGCAACCTTAAGCATCGGTTTCAAGAAGTCCAAAGGAAGCACAACATTCTGACCAAAAACCATATGAAAGGGAGTTGCATTGAGTACAGTCTTGTAGGCCACTCGATATGCCCAAACAACGTGATGTAACTATTTGTCCATTTGGTAATGTAATCTATCGCAACAATGATATATTCCGCATGTGTACCTTTTGCAGGGGGGTTAATGGGTCCTACAAAGTCTATACCTTTTTTAGAAAATGCACGTCCTCCCATCATGGGTTTCA
The DNA here is from genome assembly GCA_020310875.1 of Ceratopteris richardii. Taxonomy (NCBI): domain Eukaryota; kingdom Viridiplantae; phylum Streptophyta; class Polypodiopsida; order Polypodiales; family Pteridaceae; genus Ceratopteris; species Ceratopteris richardii. The sequence continues at coordinate 84,065,456 of CM035427.1, read as the reverse complement.
ATGGCATTTCATCTCTGCGAGTAGGAAATAGTTCTCTGGCACAGATCACATCTATTAACATAGGTATGTGCATCCATGTGAAGAGTGGGAAACCATAATCTTGCAAAGAGGATGGCTTTGATGATCCTATCGGGTCGGGTCCAAAATGACCTCTTGCAACACCTTGGTGTGCAGTCTTTAGTACGCTCAAATAATCGCTTTCATGAACATTATCGTAGGTATCCATCTCGTCCTCATTTGTATAAGTTCTCACCAATAAGTGGATAGTCTCGAGCTTCCTGCTCTAGACTTTGTTGTCGTGCTAAGGTCATTCCTTGAGGGAATGTTTTTGTCCTCAAGTATGTCACTAAAGGTTCAGATTTTGTCTTTTTATTATTGGACTCTCCAACTTCGCTAGTTTCAGCTATTTCCCTTGATTAAGTTGTTGATTCTATAAGAGCACCTATGCTCTTGTTATAGCTTGGATAGTCACATATGTAGGGTTGGATCCATCTGCGTTGTGCACAATACCTATCACATTGATCGGTGTCACTGTTGAAGCATTAGCAGGGTTTTTAGGATAATCTTTGATTATGTGCTCCTTGCCACAATCGTCATAGAAGCCTTGTATGTTATAATACTGTGACTGTCCTACTATTGGAGGATGTGGACAATCCTTTATGAAATGATCTCCTTGGCACCTAAATCATGGTCCTCTAGGGCCCTATGGTCTTTGATGTCTGAATTGGGGCCGCGGATTAGGGTTGGCTTACATCACATTAGCATAATCGGGCTCCCAATTGGGTTCGAATGGTGGACTATCATATTGGTATGTTTCCACGTGTTTAGGTGACTCTGTGAAATATGCAGGTGGACTATCTACATGAGTGAATCAAAACTATTGGAATTTGGGTCACTTTTTGTGATCAAGGGTGAAGAAGGCACCAAAGCCCTATTTCGGTTCTCTTCTGCAGCAGCGTATTTGACTGAGATGACATTAGCTGGTGGGGATGGCTGCTGAGCTAAGAGAGGTTGAGGTCTCTCTTGAGCGTGGTACGGGTAGTTCTGAGCAATGAGGCTGAGTATTGTAGTGGCCTTGATACCTACGTGGTTGCAGGTATGCTTGCGGGTAGTTCTGTTGTATAGTTTGTTTGTTGTATGGGCAGTCTTGATCTGTGTGATTTGTGTATCATCTCTCTATTGTACAGTACTAGCCACTAGGGTTGGCTTGTGGTTGTGTTACATTGGGACACACATTTGCCATATGATCGCCACCACAGGTATAACAACACTTGTTTGTTGTTAACCTAGGCATCTATTTGCTTGAAACTCCTAGTTTTTGGGCCACTTTTTCTACTAGGTCTTCTATTGAACTAGAAAGTTTAGAGGATGCTAGAGATGAACAATCTGAGTCATTATAGACTTTTGAGAGTTCCAACTCGTCTCCAAGGTTGTCCTCAATGTCTATACAAATCCTTACACATTGCTCTAGCATTGGGGGTTCTTTCAAGTATACATAGGAGCGTAGTTTAGAGCTCAAAAGGCCATCTAGGAATAATGAAACTTGATTGGCCTGTGAGGGTAACTCTTGCATTGGGTGTCTCTCCACATGTTTTCTAAACCTATGTCCTGCTAGTCTAACCATTTCCTGAGGGGTTTTTTTTGAAACTATGAATCAATGAAGACGTGTCATGTATGATTCCACTTTTAGAGAATTCTGTGATGAATGACTCTAACAAGTGATGGATATCTCTAAATTGCCTTTGTTGCAATGGTTGGAACCAAGTGAAAGCGATGTTCTTTAACGTGAGTCCAAACGTGTTGTATTGCGTGAAGATGTCGTCTACTTGCTCTCCGCGTAGCACTTGCTTAAATTCCACAACATGGTCATAGGGATCTCCTGTCCCATCAAAGTAGTTTTTCATGGACTTTACTAGCTAAGGGCATCTTAGCACCTTAGGGTGTTCACGTGGTCTAGGTAGAGGAAAATCATCTCTACCACCTAGTATTTTTTGTCCCCTTTGTCTTTCCACTTTATCCGTGTCTACGATGGTTCTATCTCTCCCTATAGGATGAGTGAAACTTACTTCCGGCCTCTCTTTGTTCTTCTCTCTTTGAGCACCATGGGCGGAGGATGTTCCAGCACCTTGATGGCCCGCATTTACATTTGCTCGAGATGGAGGGACGACTAACTCGCCTCTCCATGTGTAGGTATTTCTCGCATGATTTGGTACTACAAACACTCATTCTGAAGTCTCATCCAGGTATACAACTATTGAAGCTCAAAGTCAAGGACAAAGTAGGGAAGCACATCAAAAGGCGGACACACAAGGAAAGGGAGCAAGTAGGGAGCTCCAAGCAGTGTATGTCAAATTTTCAGAAGAATCCCCTACAACAATAGCGACTTTCATCACTAAAAACCATTGTAAATATCATTTTCTATTTTTATAACTCCATTTTGTTCAAGCCAAGGCGTCCTTGAGCTTGAGGAGTATTAGAAGTATCATCCTACCAATTTTCATAATTTTTAGACTTCGTTTGAGCCCTCAAATAAGCCCTGGAACCTAATTTTTAACTAGGCCGGACACTAGGTCTGGACAGGGCCAAAACTAGTCAAAAAACTATAAAAAGAGCTAGAGAGCTCATTTTTGAGGTTAGCTTGATAGAGAATAGAGCTTTTGTAAGAGAACTCTTTTGCAATCTAAGCTTCCATTGTTCCTCTCTTTGATCTTACATTGTGCGCGTGTGTGTGTATGTGTGTGCATGGTTGTGTGCTTTCACTCACGCACTTGTGCCTTCACTTGCTCATGGTCTTCATATCGGTCCTCACGTCTCCGCGGATTGACAAATAAAGGAGGTGGTGCTTATGACCAAATTTTGGCGCCATTGCCGGGGAGAGAGCTTCGAGGAGGAGCGTTGTGATGGTAAGATCGTAGATTTGCGACATTGGAAGGTAAAAAAACTATCATTTTTGTTCATTTCTGATTTTTCTTCTTCATCTTCATCATCATCACCATCTCCATCTTCTTCCATCTTCTTCTTCATAGAAATTTCTTGTTTTTTAGTGCATTTTCATCATTTTCATACCATCTTTCATGCATTATTGTGCAAGGAGGAGTTAGGAAGTGCAAGAGAGTGCAAGCACTGTGTTTTTTCATGATTTTCTGCACATACAAAGCTCGCCATTGCTCGGCGCTCAGAAATTCAAAGTTCCCGCCAAAAAACACGATTCTGTGATGAAAATCACGATTCTGTGAAAATTCAATTATTTTTTTTAAATCGTGATTCTTTGTTTCCCGCCTAAAAGCCTTTTGAAAAGAACATGATTCTGTGGTCATTCTCAGAATCACGATCTGTGGTTGTGCTCAAAATCGCGATTCTCACAAATCACAACTTTCAGCCAAGAAAACACGATTCTGAAAAAATCACGATTCTGTGGTTTTGCTCAAATGCGCGATTCTCAAAAACACGATTCTCTGCTCAAAATCGCGATTCTCACAAATCACGATTTTCAACAAAAACATGATTTTATAAAAAGACGATTCTGTGAAAACACGATTCTGTGCTCAAAATCGCGATTCTCAAAAACACGATTCCCTACTCAAAATCACGATTCTCTAAATTTTGAAAACCACGATTCTCTAAGACAAAATCGCGATTCTCTAGAACACGATTCTCTAAAACACGATTCTCTAAAACACGATTTTGTGAAAAGAAGATTTTGTGAAAACACGATTTTGTGAATCACGATTCTGTGAAAACACGATTCTCTGCTCAAAATCGCGATTCTCTAAAACACGATTCTATGGAAACACGATTTTGTGAACCAAGATTCTGTGAAAACACGATTTTCTGCTCAAAATCGCGATTCTCTAAAACACATTATGTGAAAACACGATTTTGTGAATCACAATTCTATGAACCACGATTCTGTGAAAACACGATTCTCTGCTCAAAATCATGATTCTGAAAAATACGATTCTCTGATTTCACACAATCGCGATTCTCTTGAAGTTCACAAAATCGCAATTCTCTTGAAGTTCACAAAATCGCGATTCTCTTGAAGTTCACAAAATCGCGATTCTCTTGAAGTTCACAAAATCGCGATTCTCTTGAAGTTCACAAAATCGCGATTTTGTTCCAAAAGGCCCTGTTTGCCTGTTTTGACCCCAGGAGCTTGATTTGACATAACTTTTTCATCCAAAGTCCATTTTTTGAGCTCTATAGCTCGTTGGAAAGCTCATTTCAGATAGGATATTTTGAAGTTGACCCTCCAGTGGGACCAAGAACCGAAGGGGACTCCAAAGGATTTTGAACCATACTAAAGGGAAAGTTTGGAGTTTTAACCCAAGCTTATGAACCTGAGATATGGTAGACACCTGGGAAAGGATAGACAAAGCATTATATCTTCTGAGGCTAGTGTCAACCATACAGCTAAGTCTTGGGCACAACAACCAAGTGGTCATCCTTACAGACTAAGTTCAGACACAAGTGACTCAGAAATGTCTTTTAGCATGGGGAAACTTGTAGGTGGCTCAGGAACTACCTATTTACAAACACCAAAAGGTCCCTATAAGACACAATTGGAATATATTCAGACCAACCGATTAGGTGCTCGCATCTATGAGGATGGCCTGAGGCGATCACTGATCCAACTCAAATATCCAGATCAGGCTTTTGGACTTGAACACCCGGTGGTCAAGTTCGAAGAGGGTTCATATATTGATAAGGAAGGAACCATGTACGTGTTCACCAACCTACCAGATAGGACCGGTGAGTTTGGAAATATCATTCATGAGAATGAGATAGGAGACCTAGAACAAGGAAATGTAGGACAAGGACCCTAGACTCCTAGAGGTAAGTCAGTTCTGACCAGAGTGATCACACCGGATTGGATCCCTCAAGACAACAAAAGCATAGAACTATTCTTGAATAGAGAAACAGAGGAAGCCTTTTGGAGATTCAAGCCAAATCAACCTAGCCAATTGGGCATAGTTATCATCTATGAATTCAAAGATCCTGAGATACCAGGCAAAGTTGTCTACCTGGATAACACATCAGAGAAGATATTCTTGGTAACAGATCATGATAGACATGCATATACTTGGAAGAGTGAATTGATATTTCCTCCACCACGATCTAATGTGCCCCATGGTCTCCAAGGAGTAGGATCATCCCAAGCTCATAAAGCCCAGAGAGAAAGAACTAGAGAGAGACCTGAGGTAAGTTTTGCACACACTATGGGCAGAAATAGGTCAAGATTTGAAAATGAAAGACCTAAAAGAGAGAGACATCAAGCACATAGGCAACAAAGAGATGAACAGGATTTTCCATTGCCTAGACCCCGAGAGAACCCAAGAACCCTTAGACCCACTCAAGTGATCAAGGCAATGAAGAATTATTTTGACAGGTCAGGAGATCCTTATGATCATGTGGCCGAGTTCAAACAAGTGTTAAGAGCTGAGCAGGTTGAGGACTTGTTCACCCAGTACAAGGCATTTGGTTTGACTCTTAAGGGAACTACCTTAGCTTGGTTTCAACCATTGAGTAGTCGCAACTATCGCGATATAGGTGAGCTGCTAGACGAATTCATTGTATAATTTTCCAAGAGTGGTATCAGGCATAATACATCATCTTTGATCCACACTTTCAAGTAGACACCCCAAGAAATAGTGCGATTAGAAGGTAGAAGGTTCAGACAATACCTAGAGAGATGCCCTGCTCCTGAGTAACCCACACCAGCCAAACAAGTGGCTTTGTTCTTAGATGGCTTACTGAGCACAAAGTTAAGATCATATGTGTACTTGAAAGAGCCTAGATCCATAGAAGAGTGTGTGCGGACGTGCATTGACATAGAAGATAACTTGGGTGAGGAGTTAGGATTGTCCAAACTCTATAAGGATTCTGATAGTTCTACTAGTCATACTTCGAAAATCCCCACGGAAATAGAGGAGATAGCTGAGCAAGTTGCCAAGAAGCTGCGAGTCCAAAATAGACAAACACAGAGAGTCACCCCATTGAATCGGTGTTATACTTGTGGAGGCAACCACATGGCTAATGTATGCCCAATGCACAACCAGAACATGAGAGAAGGGAATACCCCTGTGTTGACCTAAGTACCAACTTAGGGACTTGCGGAGAAAGAGACTATACCTCAATCCCCTCTCAAGTGCATATAGTGGGGATACACGCTTTTAAATATCAATCCAAAGAGTATACAAACCTAGCCGAGTGTATGAGGACATGCAATCATATAATGGTCAATGCAAGTGAGCTACTCAAGAATGCAAACAAGGCAAATACTTATCCAAACAAGCTTCAACTGTCGGTCATGGCGAAACGATACTTGGTGCAGCAACCGTCAGTATTTGGACTTTTCTCTCAGCTCCGAACTCCAAATATAGCAAATAGCATATTTGTTTCGAAGCTCTCGAGAAGACGCATCCAATGGCAGTGGTTTCACTCAATTTTGACGCTCCTACTTCAAGTTATGAGCAAAATATTGAGTCACGGGAAATCTTTCCTACACTTCAGCACTTCCTACACTTCGCACACACCTTACCTACAGCAAACAAACACTCTCATGGATAGACAACACTCACAAGCACTCTTTCCAAGCAATACACATGCATACAAGCTCACGAAGAAGAAGATACAGAGTGAAGAAGACACAAATTCGAAAATCTGAGCTCTCTATTCTCACAATGGCAAAAAGTCCTTACAATGAGTCAGATTTTGACTTATATACTAGTGCCCTAAAATTGGTCCTTTCACACAAGAGACCGGCACTTTATTCACTAAAAGCTAATTTCCTACTATTTTACATGGGTAAGATTCTATTCTTCTGTGGGGATGCATCTAGAGGACTCCTCTAGTGCCTTTACAAAGGAAATTATGTTACAAGAATGACTATAATACAAAAATGTGATGTCCAAATCGGAAAAATTTTGGGGCCCATCTTTTTCTCTGCCTTGTGCTCTATTTGCTCTGCAACACTCTCCCCCTCTTCGTCTTTGTCGTCCCTTGACAGGCTTTCCTTCTTGTCTTCAGTTGACTGCACGCAACCAGTGGTCGAACAAGCAATAAGGACAATTAGACAATTGGGTATCTTATCCGATGATTGTCCTTTGCTTGATAATTCGGGTTGTCACGCACGCCACCAGTGACTAGGAATGTGCTGTTCTTAGTCACCCTCTTAAACTTTTCAGCCTCTACCCCTTTGTAACTTTTGGTCCTCTGATTTGTCCTGGTTGCACACATCTGACCCTGTTGTATTGCTTTGAGGCTGTTTGCTTTTCCTTGGTGTGTGTGCCCCTGTGGGGCTCTGTGCAGAGATGGGTGTTGCGCCCCTGCGGGGCTTCTTGCAGAGATATATCTTCAGATATTTCTTTTTAGTGAAGCTGCTTCTTTCGTTGTCTTCTTCTTTTCTTCTTTTTACTTGACTCTCCCTCAACACTGCCCCCTTCCTGCACTCTGTCGTCCCCGACAGGCTTTGATAAGCGACGGGCATATGTTCTATATACTTGTTGCTCTGTATCATTTAGCAGATTGGCTTCACGTATCATTAGTTGTTTCCATTGTTCTGCCTTCACACCATTGTTTGGTGGCTGTCTGTGATCTGCGAAGAAGCTTAATTCATATGCCACGGGTCTGGCATTCAGATTGGATGACATCTTCAAAAAGAGCTCTGAATCTATTTCAAAAAATCCTGTAAAAAAACGTTTCTTCAAATGTCTGCATATATGGACTTGGCAAGAACATCAGCTTGGAGTAATAAGCCATTATAGTTGGTCTGCTTGGCATCACTGATAGATCAAAAATAAGTATGTCTGTGCCCTGATTAATTCCAATAAAATTCAAAAAGGTGTATGCCGCATGTTTGAAAACCTTCAGTACAGTGAGTAGCATACTAAGTATTTTATTTGTCATCTTGACCGCTAAATCTGGTACTGTCGCATAATTTTGTAGCCAAAATTCTATTGTTTTTACCATATAATCTTCTGTTGGCAAATAGTTATGCGGAGGGCTTGGAAGTAGCGGATAATTCAGCCACTGATTATTTATTGTACCATTTCTTTGCATGTCCAAAAATGCTCTAGCTTCTCTTCTACGAGGTATAGGACAAAATGCAGGGTTTACCTGCAGGAAATATGGAGCAGCTTGCCAGTGTACCCTTAGTGTCGGATGTTTCTCCAAAAACTTTCTTCTCCAAACTGGCTGTGCGGCTTCAAATTCTGCTTGAGTGAAATTGAATGTGTCATTCTTGAAGTTGAGCTGCTCATCAGGGCTCGTTTTTGTGATCTTCTTGATATATTGACATGTTTTCTCTTTCAGTAATCCGTATGGGATATTGAAAGGCTTCATAAGCGTCTCTAAGTCTTTTCCTTTGATCTTTGCTTCTTTCATGACTTTAATAACTTCATTTTCAAAATTTTCCGTCAACCGGGACACCACTAGTGCCCGTTCCTTCTGACTTATTTCTGCAGTGTATGGCCTTGGATGTTCGTCATGTATGTCGGCCAACTGCTCATGTATTGGAGAATGATAGATCGGGTGAGATAGAGGGCTTACCTCTACCTCGTTAGTAGGATTTTCCTTAGTCGGCACTACTGGTGTCCCGATCGGCGCTTTCTCTTTTATTTGAGTCTTCAATTGTGTTATGCATTCGTCTTTCTCTTTGACTGCTTGCATGGCTGCCCTGAGTGCTTCTTTAGCTGCTAACAATTCATTTCCCACTTCAGCGACATTATCCATGTTTTCGCTGTAACTTTGTACCAGTTTGGCATTCACATGTTGTAATTGAATCTTCAATTCATTGGTTTCATTTGTGTATTTGCTTTTCCATTCTTCTGTCAGTGCCTGTTCTTGCTTTAACAAATCTTCATATTTGGCCATTTGCTCTTGCAACACATGTTGGTCATCTATCATAGTCTCCTGCTTCTCAATAGGCTGATCATATAGCAATGACTTCATTAATTCGTTATTTCTTTTGCGTAGATTGTCATTCTCTTCCATGTACACCTTTAGCTGTGTTTCAAGCACGGTGCTTCTTGCTTTCATTCGCGCTTTGTCGGCCTCGCTTGCGTCATGTAATCTTTGTAAGTCTGCAATCCGTGCTTGCAGTTGGTTATGCTGAGTGAGCAATGTTTCATATTGCATTTTAGTTTCAAGCAACTCAGTGCTTTTGACCGTTATCTCCTTCTGTGCCTCTATGAGCTGTGATGACAGTTGTTCACTCATGATTTGGAATTGGCTTCGTTCTCGCATGGCCTTGTCATATTCTGCGTCTATGTCCATCATCTGTTGTTGCGTGTTCATGGCTGTCTGAATCATTTGCTTTACCACAGGTTTCAACTGTGCCACATCAACATTCAACCATGTTTTAGGGATACTTGGTGCTTCGCCTGTTGTCACGTCTTTTCCTTGAGCTATATGTAAAGTGGTATCATGGGGCTGCCTAATCTGAAGCTGGATGCTGGGCTCAGCCTTTATGTGTTCAATGTTGCCTTGAGGCGTGTCATCCGGCACCTCAATCACTACATGTTCTTTGTTTTGTAGTAGCTCCGAATCCACATTCACTGGAGTTTGTGGTTCCTCTTTGATAGGAATTCTTACATGTGTACTGGTTACTGGAGCTTCTTTGATGCTAATCTTGGTAGTATCATTTATTTGAATAACGTGCTCCTGTTCATTAGCATCATTTATTTTCTTTTCTTTTTCCTCTTGGTTGTCCGGCGTCACTTCCACTTGCTTCATTTCTGGTCTTTCTTCTTCATGAGTTTCTGTCCTGATATTAGTATCTAGATTGTCTTTCTCAGGACTAGATTCCGTATTTGTACTAGAATCATCGATGCCCAATTCTTTGTATCTTCCAGCTTGTTTTTGAGTCTTCTCTGTACTCTGTTGCTGTTTCTCGTGACTCGCCTGTCTATAATGATGACCTTGAATATTCAAGTTTACCTGCCCTTGTATATACTGATGTGTCTCTTCGAGGGCAGCGGATAGATCTCTCTTGGTGATTGGCATTTGGACCGTCGTGATCTTCGGTAATACATGTGTTCGCTTTGATTGTGGTGTAGCGTGGGCTTCCTCCTCCCGTAGACGTTTAGTACCCCTCATGGGTTTTTGTGAGCTGGTTCCTGCTTCTTCAACACCCGTAGAAATTTTCTTCTTTTTGGGGACTGTGGCGGATTTCACGTATTTAGCTAGCCCTTCTGAGGTTGGCATCTCCCTTAAACAATTCTTCATATCTAAAGCTTCATATATCAGCAATGTTAAAGCTGAACTGCCATTCAGGAACTTCTTCTGACCCCATTTCTTTTGGGCTTCAAACAATCGTTCTTGTACATAACTTGTCAGATTCACTTTGTTGCCAATCTGTCTCATGGCATGGGATAGTAACTGAACCACTAACTTCTGAGGTGCGGTGTACCTGTGCATACTAGGGAAACAGAAATGTTGATGCACCAATCTGACTGCATCTTCGATGTCTATTCTGTTGATCTCTAGGAATGATCTTTTCTTAGGGTCGTGGCATTCATCCTTAATGTTTGTAATGCCCTCTTGGCTCCATCCAAAAGCTTTATTGATCAATTCGTGTGTGAATTGAATCGTCTTCCATGTGCCTACTTTATCCAATACCTGTGCTTCTGGAACCGAGATCTTTGTTGCAGCAGGCTGCATAGTATTCATTACTTGAGTGCATCTCTGAAAGTCTGGTACATAAATAGGCAATCTCAAGAATGTTTCAACTCCAGCTTGGGTCCATACGTCCTCGATATGTGGTAGCCCTTGTATTATCGTTTTGAAATCTTGAGACATGATAGGGAAGTAGTGATCCCTGTCCATAATCTTTATTGTTGCCATGAAGAGAAGTTCCGAGATAGGTTGGTCATCCCGAAACCAATGGCCTCTGACTCTTGTGATCGACTCTAATGGAAAAAGCTGGACTTCTTCCTCTTGAGTGGCTTCAGAATTTGTTGATGACATCTGCACTCAATATAGAGTGTGAATTAGTGGCCATATATTATCAAAAATGTTCCTTTATTTCTCTTAAGCTCGAGATTGCTCCGAGTGAATGGTGTCGTCCTTTTCCCGTGGGTGTGAGAAAGGTAATACCTGGATTTTTCTCAGTTTTAGATATTTTTATATTTTCAACTGAAAAGGAAACAGAAAGGTTAGTACATAGCCGAAGCGGTTATTATGTTTAGAGTAATTTTCTTAATGTATGTACAAGTGCTCTCCTATTTCCCATGAAGGAAATGTGCTCGTCTATCCTGAAACAGAAGAACATTGTGCCGAATGCTTGGCCTTGTAATGTGGCCCTGTCATGCATACTTTGAGTATTGATAACTCCTCATGTGTGCAATTTGAAGTAGTTGTTTGATGCAAGCCGTCTGTCCTGTCTTTCGGCACCCAAATTTGCTTCATTCGGTGGGGATGTATTGCATTCGGAACCTTCTTTGCAATTGTGGGTCTCCTCTTGTAGTGCCTTTGCTCCATATGTTGTTGGATTATCGATCTAGTGGGTGTTGCAGCTTCAGACTCTTTCTTTCTCCAATAGCTCCTCCATTTGGGCTGTTGTGCCTGTGGACCCTGTTGATGGTGATTGTCCTTCTGAGGATGCTCATTGTTTTGGTTGGTCGTCCTTGGAATACATGACTTTGGGACCCATATTTGTGTTCGATCCGGTTGTGCAGTTATCACTTTCTTTGGAATCCATATGTTGTTGAGTCGTGGTTGACTGTAGTGCTTAAAATGCTTTGTCTTTTTATTCGATTGGGCACGTTGATGTCGAAGACTTTTCTGTTGCTGAAGATATGCCTTCTTTTGATCCTTCCTTATCCAAGCTAGTGTAGAATGTGGAATAGGGTATACTCTAATAGGTATAGACTTCAATTCTTTCAAAGGAATATTCTCTCTTGTGCATTGTGTGTCAGTGGACTTGATTTCAGATGTATGTGCACTCTTGTGACTCTCTATACTCGAAGAGGGAATGCACACAGAACTCACAGTATTCTCACAAGAAGTACTTGAGGAAGGAACTTCTATAGTGCTATTGGGTATGCATTCATGACTTTGGTCATTGGACTGGATTTTGGACTCGACGCTTAAGGATTTTGATTGGTTGTTCATCTAGCACACCGTATACTTCTCGATTTCCTATCCTTGCTGAGACATATCCTAAAGCCAATTGAATGGTTACCTCATATTCATAGATCCAATCTTGACCTAATACTACCTCTTCAAGTAAATCTTGATCCTGACACACTAAGAGTCTCTGTTCCATAGTGTTGTTCCCCATATGTAAAGGTAAGGTTATCTCACCTATACATTGAGTAATCGTTCCTCCTATTCCTATCAACTGTGCCTTTGATGGGCGTAACTCCTCTTTAAGTCTCTGAGACAAAGAAAATCTGATGCAGCTTATGGCTGCTCCTGTGTCTATGAGAGCATCCACTAAGTGGTACTCCTTTCGTCCTGCTCCCAAATTCAAGTATGGTTGTCTTCTCTGTTGCCCTGAGTTCTCAGTGGCTCTAAAGTTAGCCATTGGGATGAGTTCTTCTCCTAGTCGATACCTCTCATCTCTCTCTCTCATCCACTCTTTCCGTTTCTTAATTCGTTCTAGCGCTTCCTGTCTAGCTTCTTCTCTTATCCTTTCTTCCTCCAGGCGTCTATGCTTGCCTTTGACTAATCGAGACATTGTTTCTTCTGTCAATGGTTCTAGATACTTTTTCACTCGACATCCACTGATGTAGTTTGGTAATACGTCTCCTTCTAAGGTTGCTAGATTGATGGCTCCACTTGTCGATATGCGATTGATTCTTAATGGGCCATATCCTCTCTTCTGCAACTTCTTAGCGTGCTGTTTCAAGGTATATACCAAGACTAGATCTCCTTCCCTTAAATTTTTGTCCTTGATGTGAGCATCAAAGTAGGCTTTCTGTCGCCGTTTAGCAACATAAATGCATGCTACTGCTTGTAACCTAGTTTTGTGAAGCTTTTCTATTTGGTCCAATCGAGCTGATAGCTCATGTCCCGTCCACTCGTAATTCATTGCTACTCTGAGAGTGGGGATTAAGAAATCAATTGGCAAAATAGCATTTTGGCCATACATTAAGTAAAAGGAGTAGTGCCTATGGCAGTTTTATAGGCTACTCGAAATGCCCATAAAGCATGATGTAATTGTTTATCCCAATCTGATCGACCATTGTTAACAATTTTTGTGAGAACTGTACACAAGATTTTATTAGAACTCTCAGCTTGTCCATTGGCTTGTGGGTGATAAGGAGCTAATTTTTTATGAATTACCAAGAATTCATTCAGTAAGGCTTCTATGACTTCATTCACAAAATGCGTACCTCTATCACTCACAATTTCTATTGGTAGGCCAAATCTAGTGAAAATGTTCTCGAAGAGAAACTTGGCCGTGGTTCTTGCGTCATTTTTCTTGGTTGCTTTGGCTTCAACCCATTTGGTCAGATAGTCTGTGGCTACAATTATGTACTCGGCATGGGATCCTTTCGCTGGTGGACTAATAGGTCCTATGAAGTCTATTCCCCATTTCGTAAAAGCTCTAGCACTCATCATGGGTCTAAGTGGCATCTCATCTCTTCGAATAGGATATTTGATTCGTTGACACGTATCACATCGTTGCACATATGTTACAGCATCTTGATGTAGAGTTGGCCACCACATTCCCGCAAAGAGGATCATTTTTGCTGTTTTATCTGCAGAGAAGTGCCCTCCTGCAGCTCCTGTATGTGCCATCTCTAAGACAGAAAGATATTCGTCTTCATGAATGCACATTCGTAATTGATTATCTCTCCCTCACTTAAAAGGTTGTTTTCCTATAATGGCATAATCCTTACTTTGTTCTACAAGTGCACGCTTCCTTGCTGAAGTGGCTCCTTCTGGGTATTCTTGGGTTTTTACAAACTTTACCAGAGGCATACTCCACCTCGGTGCTATTGTGGAATAGCATAGAGTTGAGTTCTCTTCTGGATTTTGTTCTTGACAAATTTGGCACGCTGACACATAATTATGTGCGTCTCTCTGCATAGTTGGCCAATATATGCCTAACCTCTTCATAGTTTGCCATGTTCCATTTGCATTCAGATGAGTTTTCCATTGATTTACATGTGCTTTTTGAAGCCACATTTCTTGTTCCTCTTCTTCTACACATCTCATGAGTAATCCATTTGAATCCTGGTGATACAAACTTCCCGCAATGATATGAAGGTTTTTAGTCTTCCAAAGGTCTTGGGTTCGGTTTGGTGTGATCCCGTCGTTAGGTCCATGCGTAAGTATAGGGATCAACTTTTCTGCCCATTGGGGACATACTTCCAGGTTAAAAAGATATGTATCCGGCAGATCATCGGGTACTCCTATGGGTGGTTCTCCATGGGTCATTCTTGATAAGTGATCTGCTCTTATGTGGGTGTTTCCTTTCTTGACTACCACCTCAAAATCAAATTCCATTAGCAATAGAAACCATCGTACTAGTCTTCCTATATTGCAAGGTTTATTGACTAGGTACAGTAGTGCTTGGTGATCAATCAAGAATTTGAATTTGTTTGCCAACAAGTAGTGTCTGAACTTTTTCACTGCGTATACCATTACTAAGCCTTCTCTCTCCGTGGTGGTATAATTGCGTTCCGCTTGATTTAATTGTCTACTGGCATAGGCTATAGGGTGGTCTAGTTTTCCTGTATCTGCAGGTTGAGCTAAGATGCAACCAATGGCAAACTTGGAAGCATCCACATGAATGTGAAATGGCTTATTCCAGTTAGGTACTCGAAGAATTGGTGCTGAACTCAATCGACTCTTTAACTCCGTAAAGGCTTTCTCGCATTCTTCGGTCCAATTAAATTGAGTCAATAATGCATAAAGAGGTCTCGCAATTATGGCATACATATGTATAAATCTTCGATAGTATCCACAATGTCCCATAAATGCTTGAACTTCTTTAGCCGTCCTAGGTCTTGGTAAATCCAGAATTACTTTGATTTTATCTTCATTAGTTGAGATTCCATTTTTAGAGACAATATGTCCTAAAATTTTTCCTTGTCTAACCATGAAGACACATTTTTCTAGATTGAGACATACTCGATATTGTCGACACTTGGCAAAGATCTTTTCTAGTTCAGGGATGTGCTCTAATCGTATAGCTGAATAAGTACAAAGATCATCCACGTATACCTCCATACTTTTTCTTAAGAATTCTTTGAACACATGGCACATCAATCTTTGGAAGGTGGCTGGGGCATTCGTTAATCCAAAAGGCATGACTCTAAAGGCATATACTCCCCATTCAGTCGCAAAGGCTGTCTTGTGTTGGTCCTCACGAGCAATGGCTACCTGATAATATCCTGAAAAGCCATCCAAGAAACTACAAACTTCCTTCCCTGCCACTCTTTCCAACAGATGATCCGTAATTGGTAATGGGTAACTATCCCTTATGGTGGCAGCGTTTACTTTCTTAAGGTTGATGCATACTCTCAACTTTCCATTCTTCTTTGGTACTACTACCAAAGGTGATACCCATTCAGTGTGTTTGATTTCGTAGATGAATCCAGCATCTAGCAACTTATCTATTTCTTCCTTTATCTTTGCTGAATACACATCATTGTAGGTGTAAGGTCTTTGCTTAGAAGGTTTGGCTTCGGATGTCATGGGAATTCTATGAGCACATATAGAAGGATCTACTCCTTTCAAATCCTTATAGGTCCATGCAAAGACATCCCGATATTCTCTAATGAGTCGGATTAACTCTTGTTCTTCCTCTAAGGAGACATCCTGTCCTATGAAGGTACATCTTTCTTCTCCTTCTTCTAACGTTACTACTATTTTTTTGGTTTGTTTTTTATTGTCATAAGCTATTCCTGGCTGTGCCTCTCTTTTAGGCATTTGAATAGCAATTTTTCTCTCTTCGACTTCATACTTCTTAAAGTGAGCTCGCACTTCAAACTGATCTTGTAGCTTGTTTTCTTCATTCTATGGCTCTTTATTTAACTCCAACTCTTCTTTCTGTGTAGGCTCTTGGTTGTTTCCATTAGCTGTGATGCTTAGTTTTTGATGTTCATACTCAGGTTCCATTGGTTCTGGCTCCATTTCAATGCTTTCATAGTCCTCTTTCCATTCCTTCTCTATCACTTCTCCCTCTTCAGCTTCCTGAAGGACTACTACATAGAGACTAACGTCGTATCCCTCCTTGTCAATGCATTCATTCATAGTTATTACTTCTTCATTCACGCATACATCGAGGGTGGCTAAAATTTCCATCCATCCATGAGGTTCGAACTCTTCGTCTAAAAAGACTTGAGGCATGTAAGCTGGATCTTGTAAGGACCTAGCTACTCCTCGCCCTTGCTGCCATCCTTTTCTCCTATCCTCTTCCTTTTTGGTAGTTTGGCATATCCATAGATGCGTGTCTTCGTTCATCCAAGATTGGTCACTAGAACCTATACTATGAACAGATTGATTGTCCTCCTCCTTATGAATTTGATTCCATTGCAGAGGTGGAACATCTTGATAAGCATATGTGTGGAGGTTTATTCTAGTTGTGGTTCCTTCATGCTGTAGGTATATGGCATCTTTTCCCCAATCTTGCACTACCTTTAGCTGTCTCATGAAAGGTCTTCCAAAGATCATTTCATAATTGCTTGGCCTTTCGAAGTGACATATTGCTAAAGTGTGTTCAAATTCCACTCCACACGTAGTGAAAATTACTCGTTCCAGTAATCCTAAGGGTCTTTCTGTGTGTCCGTCAGCCATTTGTATCTTCATACGCGTTGGTCTTAAAGCTGGTTTTCCCCATTTCTCCCAGATTTCTCTGGTAGCAATACCAACACCAGCACCAGAATCTAAAATGGCTTTGGTAATATAACCCCTATAAGTAATTGGAAGGCAGGTATTTCCTTCATCTCCCTCGCTAAAGTCTCCTACCTTATCCACTGGAATTCTCACTGTGTTTACTTCATCAGCTTTCTCTTTCTTTTCCTCCTTGACTTCCCATTGATTGATTAATTTTTCTTTCAACTGTGGTTTTACCTTCAATAACTCCTCAAATGTTAGGGTACAAGGGATCTTTACCTCTCTAAGGCGTTGTATGATCTCCGATGTTTGAAATGATGGATTCGGTTCTCGTTTCCTCATTGAGGGAATGCGATACAATTCTGAATTGTGTTCATACTCCCCTGTGTAATTTGGCAGTTCATCTACATCTTCCTCTCCTTGGTTACTTGAATCCATTGGTAAAATTTCCTCTGAATTTAATTCAGGTATTGAACCCTCTATTTCATTCTCTGCTTCAAGTTCTTCAAATGGTGGTTCAATTCCCTCCACTTTTTTCCATCTGTCCTCTTGGACTCTTGCCCATAAATCTTTAGGCCATTCTCCTTCTACTTCGGGCACTATGGATCCTTCCCTTTTATCCTCACAATCATTGCCGTTCTTTGTCTTATTTGCTTCAGGTTTTACGTGTTCGTGAGTGACGATGCACTCTTGGAATTCGCTTTCAGAGATTCGGTTATTAGGTAATGGCAATGTGGGTTTCTCTAAGGTCTGTTGCGCAACTTCTATTAACTTTTTGCAGATCTCTAACCTTTCTTTCTCTAGGTCACCTCTAGGATATTCTCTTTCATGCTGCTCAATGGTAGGTCCTGCTCTTATTCGTGCCTTGTATGCCTGAATCCACATGGCTAATTCTTCAGGCATTGATACACGATACTTGAGCCAAACGATACACGATCTTTGGGCTCAAACGATCTTTGATCGAAACGATACCGATATTAGGGAAATATCGCGATACTCGACCACAGGAGATACACGATACTTGTGAAGTATCGCGATACTCGACCGCGGGAGCAAAACGATACTTGACCCCTTTGCCAAGATTTTTGCTAAGATTTTTAAGTTTTGGTTTGATACCCTTGTTTTCCTAGTCCTTTTCCCCTCTTCTCACTCTTTGTATCACTCCAAACTCCCCTTTTCACCTCTGAAAATCTCAAACGATACCTGACGCAGATCGTTTCCCTTTCCTAAGTTGATTTTATAGAAAATTTATGATCCAAAGATGGGTTAGCCTACCTTGGTAGCTCCTCTAACCTCTTGGTCACCTCCCCTTGCTCTGTGCAACCCCAGATTGCCCGTATGCTCTCTCACGATCGCTGGAGCCACACTCACGATACTCGACACTACAGCTCACGATACTTGCTTTCTAGGCAAGTGATTTGAAAAATGATACTTTTTGGGTTTTATACTTGGTTTTTCCTATCTACTGAAAATGAAACAACAAGGCAAGAAGTGAAAGCTACTCTAACTACCTAGCCTACTCCCTCACTTCCTACTCTCCTCCTACTACTCACTTCCTTAAACTAACAACTCACTACACACACTCCAAGAATGAGAAGTAGCAAGTGCGGCTGAAATTGACTTACCAAAGAAGAGAAAATTTCCACTCCTCCTCTTGTTTCAAAGCAAAAAGCTACTTACCATCACACGAATGCCTCGGTTTGATTCGTCACTCCCCGGCAACGGCGCCAAAAAGTGTGTTGACCTAAGTACCAACTTAGGGACTTGCGGAGAAAGAGACTATACCTCAATCCCCTCTCAAGTGCATATAATGGGGATACACGCTTTTAAATATCAATCCAAAGAGTATACAAACCTAGCCGAGTGTATGAGGACATGCGATCATATAATGGTCAATGCAAGTGAGCTACTCAAGAATGCAAACAAGGCAAATACTTATCCAAACAAGCTTCAACTGTCGGTCATGGCGAAACGATACTTGGTGCAGCAGCCGTCAGTATTTTGGACTTTTCTCCCAGCTCCGAACTCCAAATATAGCAAATAGGATATGCGTTTCGAAGCTCTCGAGAAGACGCATCCAATGGCAGTGGTTTCACTTACTTCTGACGCTCCTACTTCAAGTTATGAGCAAAATACTGAGTCGCGGGAAATCTTTCCTGCACTTCAGCACTTCCTACACTTTGCACACACCTTACCTACAGCAAACAAACACTCTCATGGATAGACAACACTCACAAGCACTCTTTCCAAGCAATACACATGCATACAAGCTCACGAAGAAGAAGATACAGAGTGAAGAAGACACAAATTCGAAAATCTGAGCTCTCTATTCTCACAATGGCAAAAAGTCCTTACAATGAGCCAGATTTTGACTTATATACTAGTGCCCTAAAATTGGTCCTTTCACACAAGAGACCGGCACTTTATTCACTAAAAGCTAATTTCCTACTATTTTACATGGGTAAGCTTCTATTCTTCTGTGGGGATGCATCTAGAGGACTCCTCTAGTGCCTTTACAAAGGAAATTATGTTACAAGAATGACTATAATACAAAAATGTGATGTCCAAATCGGAAAAATTTTGGGGCTCGTCTTTTTCTCTGCCTTGTGCTCTCTTTGCTCTGCAACACTCTCCCCCTCTTCGTCTCTGTCGTCCCTTGACAGGCTTTCCTTCTTGTCTTCAGTTGACTGCACGCAACCAGTGGTCGAACAAGCAATAAGGACAGTTAGACAATTGGGTATCTTATCCGATGATTGTCCTTTGCTTGATAATTCGGGTTGTCACGCACGCCACCAGTGACTAGGAATGTGCTGTTCTTAGTCACCCTCTTAAACTTTTCAGCCTCTACCCCTTTGTAACTTTTGGTCCTCTGATTTGTCCTGGTTGCACACATCTGACCCTGTTGTATTGCTTTGAGGCTGTTTGCTTTTCCTTGGTGTGTGTGCCCCTACGCGGCTCTGTGCAGAGATGGGTGTTGCGCCCTTGCGGGGCTTCTTGCAGAGATATATCTTCAGATATTTCTTTTTAGTGAAGCTGCTTCTTTCGTTGTCTTCTTCTTTTCTTCTTTTTACTTGACTCTCCCTCAACAACCCCATACTACACTATTGAAAGGAAGTACACAAACCATACGGCTCAAGATTTGTTGGGAAAGATGGATGGATGCACTCAAAGATTGAGTAGGTGCTGCTAAACCTGCTTTGCACCAGCCCTCCTTTGCTTCAGAGTTGATTAGTGCACTTGCTTAGCTTCCAGATGACACCAAGAAATCATATATGTACTTTGCAAATGATCTGTGTAGTGATCAAATCAAAACAGACTACTTGATACTTCACAAATCCAAGAAAACTTGCTATTTTGGTACTGACACCTGCTCAGAGTTTTGCTCAGTGTGACCAGCACAGTTGCAATTGACTAAATTCCTTCTAGGGGTATTAAATTAGCTTAACAAGCTACCATTTTCAAGTAGAATGAGATAAAATGATAAACTATACTCAGAGAAATTGATTTAGCAAAATTATGATTACCCCCGACTTTTTAGGAGTGCTGCAGAGATAGACCAGAGAGCACCTCGACGATGATTTCTCAGAAATGGCTGAACCAAATCACTTCAAATTTTGTAGGCATGTAGAAGACTTGGAGCTGGATCCAAAAAGCTTTAAATCACTGAATTTGGTGGAGATATGACTGAGATATGCCCTTGGGAAGTTGACAGAGCTCAAGGTAGAAACTCATAGTAACATAGAAGTGATATATGTAAATGTATGTATTAACTCACATTGGTTTACAAGCTCATTGGCATGACAAGCATTGCCTAATGAGTTAGGGAGGTGTAGGCTATGGTGTAGCTCTCACACACTCTCAGTAATAGCAGAAATGAGGCTCGGGAGTGGACTCTATCCCGCGACTTTCCTTGGTCACTTTTTGTACATGATGACTAGGAATTTGAATTCAAATTCAAATCCTTGGCTCCCAATAATCATGCATCTAAAAGTGTGGAGATATTCTCTCAATCACAAGTTCTACTTTTCCACAAATCAATCAAGTAGGTGTATACAAAAAGATTCCAAGTCATTTAGACTTTTACAAGAGGTAAAGTGGTAATAACCCATAAGCATATGATCCTATGGTTCTTTACACATGTTGAGTTTTCAAGAAGATATCCAAGCCAAATGTGTGGTCTTGCAAATTACACCAACAGCTCCCCCTCAAGCCAAAAATTTTGGCTTAAGTCTTCATCTTCAGCCTTCAAGTATATCCTGCAATCCAATCATGGATTTGAACCTGCAAAGTTTATTTGCATCCAAGGCTTTAGTGAGTAAATCTGCACATTGCATATTTGTGGACACATAAGTCAACTGAATGTCTTTGCTTATCATCTTCTCCCTGACATAATGATAATGTACTTCTATGTGTTTGGTCCTTGCATGGTAGATAGGGTTAGCTGCAAGGTGAAGAGAACTTGTATTATCTCCAAAGATAATTGGAGGTCTTGTGTATAGACCCAATTCTGTATACAGAAGCTTTATCCACATTGCTTCTTGAGTGGCATTGGCTAGCCCTCTATATTCTGCCTCTGTGGAAGACAATGCAATTGTTGGTTGCTTCTTTGCAGACCAAGAGATAGGTTTGTCACCTGCAAAAGATATGTATCCTGATGTGCTCCTCCTATCATCCTTGCATCTAACCCAATCTGCATCTGAATAAACCTTTATGTCAATATCAAAAGTGTAAGGGAAGTATAGACCATGATTCTGTGTACCCTTGAGGTACTTTAAGATCCTCTTAGCAGTCTCTAGGTGAGGTGCCCTTGGTTTGTGCATAAATTGGCTGAGTACACTAACTCCATAAGCTATATCAATTCTGGTTAGGGTTGCATAATTCAAACTACCCACCATACTCTGATAACCTATGATATCTTGTACTTCATCACCTTCATGGGCACTTAGCTTTAGGTTGACCTCCATTGGAGTGCTTGCTACCTTAGCATCTTGCAAGCCAAACTTCTTTAACATGTCCTTCACATACTTCTTCTGAGTGATATATATACCTGAATTAGTATAAATCAATTCAAGCCCTAGAAAATACTTCAACAATCCAAGATCATTGATCTTGAACTCCTTCATCATCTGGCTTTTGATATTCTTGATACCTTGGACATCATTACCTGTAATGATGATGTCATCAACATAAAAACAGAGATAGATTACCTCTGAATTGCTCCTTTTGATGAATAGTGAAGTATCTGCCTTGCTCATGGTAAACCCTTGGTCTTGGAGGTATGTTGTCAACCTGTAGTTCCATGCCCTAGGTGCCTGCTTTAATCCATACAGAGCCTTCTTCAATTTACAAACATAATTTACCTTCTTGGGGTCTTCATAACAAGGAGGTTGTGACATATAGACTTCTTCTGAAATCCATCCATTTAAGAAGGCATTCTTGACATCTAATTGGTACATATTCCAATTCTTGGATGCAGCCACACTAGCCAACACTCTGATTGTTGGCATCTTGGCCACAGGAGAAAATGTCTCCTCATAATCAATGCCTTGGGTTTGTGCAAAACCCTTGGCCACCAACCTAGCTTTGTACCTATTGATTGTGCCATTAGAATTTTTTTTTCAATTTATAAATCCATCTGGACCCTATTACCTTCATTGAGTCCTTCTTGGGCACCAAGTCCCAAGTATCATTCTCCTTAAGAGCTTCAATCTCTTCATCCATGGCTTCTTTCCATTCTATTTTGGTGATTGCCTCTTCATATGAACCTCGTTCTTCACTTAACAAGTCCTTTGCAAGATAAATTGAATGCTTAGTAACAAGAGATGTATCATACCCATATCTGATAGGCTTCTTACTTTCTCTCTGAGATCTCCTTATTGCTTGAGTTGAGGATTCTGGTATATCCTCAAGCTTCTTCATCTTCATCTTGCCTCTAGACTTCCAAGCCTTGAATTCTTCAAGGTTGATTGTATCTTCATTATCTGAACTTGAGTCTTCTTTCTGGTTAGGTTCCTCCTTTGTGAGCTTTGGGAACTCGTCTTCATAGTCTTAGGGTAGATTGAATTTCCTTCAATTATTCTCATACCAAGAATCATTCTCATCAAAGATCACATCTCTGCTTACCATGAATCCTTTGTTGGTAGGGTTGTAAAACCTATAACCTTTTTTATTTAAGTCATATCCAATGAAAATGCACTTCTCCGCCTTTGGATCCAACTTACCTCTTACCTATGAGGGGATGTGCACATATCCTACACATCCAAAGATTTTGCAGTGATCTAATGATGGTCTCTTGCCATGCCAAGACTCATAAGGTGTCATACCATCAAGTGATTTTGATGGTAACCTATTTATGAGATAGGTGGCAGTAGAGACACTCTCTGCCCATAGGTAATTAGGCTGCTTCTTCTCATTGAGCATAGACCTAGCTGTCTCAACAATTAGCCTATTTCTTCTTTCTGCGACCCCATTCTATTCAGGAGAGTACCTTGTGGTGATTTCCCTTTTGATGCCTCTGCCCTGCAAGAAGTCCTCAAATTCATTGGAGAAGTATTCTCCTCCTCCATCTGACCTTAGCTTCTTCAAACTCCTTCCTGTTTGATTTTCCACTAATGCAAGATATTTCTTAAAACAATTAAAGACTTCATCCTTGTGCTTCATAAAGAATAATACAGTCCATCTGCTATAATCATCAATGAAAGACACATAGTACCTTGAACCTGAAACTGAAGGGTCCTTGCTAGGTCCCCAAACATCTGTATGCACCAACTCTAGGTAGTCTTCATGCATAAGTCCTTTCCTTGTATAAGGTAACTTGTGAGACTTACCAAATTGACAAGCACTGCATTTGTAAATCATGTGTTGCTTGGATACATTAGGTATCCAAAGCACACACTGATCCCTGCTCATTTGCTTCAAGGTCCTTTCACCTATGTGCCCTAGTCTCTTGTGCCACATCTCAAGTTCTGAAAGTGTTTGATCCTTTTAACTGTATAAAGCAATATTTTTTGTGTCCTCTAACTCAAAAGTGAATAATCTACCTGTTTTTTCTCCCTTGGCTATCCTTTTGAATCCATGTCTTGGGTCCTCCACAAATGCTCCATGTTGATTGAATCTGACCTGTAATCCTTTCTCCACAATCTGACCTACACTGATTAGGTTCTTTGTAATGGTTGGTACATAAAGTACCCTGCTCAATAAATTCTGATTACCATCACTAGTCTTTACATTACCAATTTTAATCACAGAATGTTTTGTATCATCACCTGTCTGAACTTGGTGTTTACCTTTGGGGTTTTCCAAATCAGAGAGTAGTGCCACATTGCCTGCCACATGGTTTGAACACCCTGAATCAATATAAAATAAATGATCATCATTTGTACCTGACTTTGAAGTCATGTTCATGATCAAAAGGGAGTCATCTTGCTCCTCTGTGCAGTTGTTATAGTCCTTCCTATTTCTGTATCCTCCTTGGTAGTTGCCATTGTAGTTGTTGTTGTAATTATTGTTGTAATTGTTGTTGTGGCCTTGGTGTTGGTTGAACCTTCCTCTGGATTGAGAGTATCCACCTCTTTGGTAGCCTCTTCCTCTCTGGTTTTTGTAGTTCCTGTAACACTCATCTGTGGTATGATTGGACAAACCACATATATTGCATGGTGATGAATTGTAGGGTCTCCCCCTACCTTGCTTACCTCCTCTACCTTTGCCTCTTGAAGATTTACCTCTCCCTGCATAGTTTGATTGGGAGGTAGAGCCTTCTTCATCCACCTTCTTACTTTTACCTTTATCTTTAACCTTCTTATCAGTATATAGAGCAGAGGGGCTGTTACCTTTTGATTGATCTCCATTCTTTGTAAGCTTTGCTTCATGTGTAAATAGTTGACCCATCAGAGTTGTAAGATCAGGAGTGTGAATTTCCATGTAGAGATCCATTGCTGTGGTGAAGCTCTCCCATTTGTCATCAGCCTTTATACCATTGATTACCTGCCTCACAATTTGTTCTTCTTCAATCTCTTCTCCTATACTTGCTAGCTGGTCTACAACATCCTTTATTTTGGTCACAAACTCTGAAACTGATTGCTTTGGTTGTTTCCTAAGTGTTGTGAATTCAATCCACAACTGATTCTTCCTAGCCCTTGTGTTGGAAGAAAAGTATGATGACAAGGTTTTCCAAGTTTCTTGGGAAGTCTTACAATTTCTGATATGAGGTAAGAGAAAATCAGATATAGAGTTAAGTAAGTAAGACCTTGCCAAAGCATCCTTTGCACACCATGTGTTGATCTTCTCTTGTTCTTCCTTGGTTGGCAATCCTCTTGCTTTGAATGAGGGCAATTCCTCATCTCCTGATATGTATCCAAAGAGACTCCTTCCTTACAGGTAGGTCTTCATCCTTAGGGACCAAGCTTGATAGTTGTTCCTGTCCAATTTGTCAATGAATGAAGGAAAACCATCTCCCATTTTACCTTGTTTGCTCTGATACCACTGTTGGGAAAGATGGATGGATGCACTCAGAGATTGAGTAGGTGCTGCTAAACCTGCTTTGCACCAGCCCTCCTTTGCTTCAGAGTTGATTAGTGCACTTTCTTAGCTTCCAAATGACACCAAGAAATCATATATGTACTTTGCAAATGATGTGTGTAGTGATCAAATCAAAACAGACTACTTGATACTTCACAAATCCAAGAAAACTTGCTATTTTGGTACTGACACCTGCTTAGAGTTTTGCTCAGTGTGACCAGCACAGTTGCAATTGACTAGATTTCTTCTAGGGGTATTAAATTAGCTTAACAAGCTACCATTTGCAAGTGGAATGAGATAAAATGATAAACTATACTCAGAGAAATTGATTTAGCAAAATTATGATTACCCCCGACTTTTTAGGGGTGCTGCAGAGATAGACCAGAGAGCACCTCGACGACGATTTCTCAGCAATGGCTGAACCAAATCACTTCAAATTTTGTAGGCATGTAGAAGACTTGGAGTTCAATCCAACAAGCTTTAAATCATTGAATTGGGTGGAGATATGACTGCGTTATGCCCTTTGGAAGTTGACAGAGTTGAAGGTAGAAACTCACAGTAACACAGAAGTGATATATGTAAATGTATGTATTAATTCACATTGGTTTACAAGCTCATTGGCATGACAAGCATTGCCTAATGAGTTAGGGAGGTGTAGTCTATGGTGTAGCTCTCACACACTCTCAGTAATAGCAGAAATGAGGCTCGGGAGTGGACTCTATCCTGCGACTTTCCTTGGTCACTTTTTGTACATGATGACTAGGAATTTGAATTCAAATTCAAATCCTTGGCTCCCAATAATCATGCATCTAAAAGTGTGGAGATATTCTCTCAATCACAAGTTCTACTTTTCCACGAATCAATCAAGTAGGTGTATACAAAAAGATTCCAAGTCATTTAGACTTTTACAAGAGGTAAAGTGGTAATAACCCATAAGCATATGATCCTATGGTTCTTTACACATGTTGAGTCTTCAAGAAGATATCCAAGCCAAATGTGTGGGCTTGCAAATTACACCAACACGATTGTCCCTACAATAGGCATGCTGTTAGATAGAATTATCAGCAACCTTACCCACAAGGTAGGTATCAGAACCAATACCAACAACCATATTATAGACCACAACAGCAATATCAAGAACAATATAGGCCAGAACCAGTTTTGGGAAACCAACCACCAGCTCCTACCAATGTGATTCCAATCACGTATGTTGTGGGAGAGGAAAATCCAAATAGAGCATTGGTGCCACTAACCCCACTGATATCAGAGAATGACTCTCATGCTCATAGTTTAGACTACTCCCATGAAGGTAGTGCACATGCTTATTACACAGAGTCACCTGAACATAGTGAGATTTATCCGTATCAATATGAGGCACCACCTATGGAACAAAATTGGGAGCCTGAATACTCCAATGTCATGTACAAAAATGCTAACCCTAGGCCCCAATTGAGACAAGTAAGACCACAGGCCCCTAGAGGACCATGTTTCAGATGTCAGGGTGACCATTTCCTTTGTGATTATCCCCACCCACGATCTCCGAGTCAAGGACAGGCTATCACAATACAGGCTTTTTGTCCTGATTGTGGCAAAGAACATCTCCCTAGAGATTGTCCAAGAAACCCCTCTAGTGCGCCCAAGATAACACCCACTAACGTGGTAGACTTAGTGGCGGATTCAAGTTCACGTTGCAGTAATGTGGCACCTGTACAGGCAGTTACTAGGGCACAAGTATTAAAACAAGATAAACCAGCAGAGCAATCGGAGTCGAGTGAGTCAGGAGAACCGAGTAGGAGGAAAACAAGAACATGGAAAGATACCAGAGAGAAGGCTAATCGCAAGTGGAATAAAAAGTTATCAGAATTAGAAGAAAGCTTGAAAGGTGCAAAAACAAAAATAGAAGACATTGCATCTCAAAACCCCTCGCATGCCAAAACTCCATCCACTCCATCTCATCCCACCCCACCCGCCATTGTAAATAGGCCGCAACCAGGGTCTGTTCTTGCAGATCCAACCCCAGAAGGCTTGGACATGATGTTCAAGGCCTACCAGGCTCAACTTCAAGAAGGGCCTATAGCTGCAAACCTAGACAAGAGTTACCCTAGACCAGACTTAGAGATTGAACGGATGAAAATGTGCATGAAAATGGTAGAACAAGCTCAAGCTATACTTGAGACTAGTCAAAAGCTCAATCAGACAAACTCTGTCAAACCAGATTTGCATTTCCAAGGCTTACTAGAAAGATTAGAGCAGTTGGTAAACAAACCACAACTTTCTTTACCTCCACATGCTCAACTAGTTATTGAAAGAGGAAGCTCACCACCAATGGGAGCTTATGTTCCTAATTCCACGGATGCTGGAATACCTCCTTCAATTCAACAGTTTTCTCAAGAGTTCTTGCAGGAAATACAAGAAGAGAAATGGGCCAAGGAGAAGGGTAATTCCCCTCCTATTCCTGAGATTGATGATCTTCATGATCAATTTCCCCAAGACATTCCATCTATTTATGGAGATGAAGCAGAGCAACAAGAAGATGAAAGATTAGATTTTGAATCTAATACCCTAAAAGAACTGCCTCAATTTCTAGGCCCATGGGAATGTGAATCTCTCAAGATTAGAGCTCCCACAATACTGGTAAGGAATGAAGAATCAGTGGTTCCAAGGAACACTGATGTCGTAAAGAACACTAAGGTTTAGTGTCACCTCACTGTAGAAGAGCTGCTCAAAGCAAAACCTGAGCTGTGGAATCATGTGAAGGATCAGGTCCCAGAACTTGAGTCCAATATGCCAAAAACTGGCTCTAAGCAAAAAGTTCCAGAGATACCTCTCAATAAAATAGGAGACATGTGTGAGGGTGAAGAAGGTAACACTTATCTTCCAATCACCTACCAAGGTTACACAACCAAAGCAATCATAGATTCAGGTGCTGGTGTTGCTATTGCGACCAGTTCCTTGTGGAAGAAATGGGGCAAACCCACATTAAGACCAACTAGAATGAAGCTTCAAATGGCCGATGGTCATTTTGAAAGACCTCTAGGATTGCTAGAAGGGATAACTCTAACCACCTCTGGTGTAGAGTTTGAACATACATTTGCTATATGTGACTTTGAGAAAAATAATGTCTACGAGATGATCCTACGAAGACTCTTCCTACGACAATTGCAAATAGTACAGGATTGGGGAACCAACTCGTTGTACTTGCAGCACTTAGGGGTCACCACCAAGGTCAATTTGAAGGATTACTCCTTCAGAGATGTACCACCCCTACAGTGGAATCCTATCCACAAAGCGAAAGAAGATTCCATCTCTGTGCATTCTGACAGTTCACCTGATCCATCATGGCTGCATGAAGATACTCATTTGTCAATGTGCAAGGTCGTAGAGGAAGAGGAAAAACACTTTAAGGCGAGAGAAGAAGGAATTTCACCAAGAGATAGACCAGTTAGAGACCCAGCCTACACACCGATGATCTTTCTAGATGAGGAATTTGAGCCTCATGGCTGGCCAGAAATCTTAGCTACCATGGACATTGTAGTCAATGAAGAACAATGGACACCTCATTGTGATGAGGAGGGTTATGATATCTCAGTGTTCATGTGTCAACCCTTGCTAGAAGAATGTGATCCTAGTGATGTCATAGAAGAAGAAGAGAATGACGATGATCTAGAGTCCATTGTTATATATAGTTGCTTTAACTCAGAGCAGCACTATCTTGAAGATACAGGAGTGTTTACCCAAAAAGAAGAAGAACCTCTCACAAGTATTAAAATGGTAAATTCAAAGGATGGAAGTGAGAGCAGTCAAAAGAAAAAGAAAAGAAAAGCAGTGAAACAAGAAGAGGAGGAATCATTGTTTGAAGTACCAGAAAACTTTAGGAAATATGAAGTTGACGACCACAAAATCTTGGTACGAATGCCTAAGAGAGAGGCCATCATAGGAGAATCATATGATAATAAAGAAAAGACCAAGAAAATTGTTGTGATCATTGAAGAGAACGAAGAGAGATGCACATATATAGGAGATGACCTAAGTGCAAGAGAAGAAATGGAGCTTGTAGCTCTATTAAGGGAATATAGGGATGTGTTTGCATGCCACTATAGAGACTTGAAAGGGGTAGATCCAAGAATTTTCTCTCATACTATCCCCATGACTGCTGATGCCAAGCCCACCAAACAAAAGCCCTACACATATAATGATACATATGCAGCCAAAATAAAAGAAGAAATTGATAGGCTGATTGAAGTTGGATTCATCTATGGGATTGAGCATACTAATTGCGTGTCCCCCATTGTAGTGGTGCCCAAGAAGAACGGGAAGTTGCGAGTGTGTATTAACCTTAAAAAAGTTAATGCTGCTACAATCAGAGATAGCTATCTGCTTCCAATCACGGAACACCTATTGGAGCGTGTTGCAGGCAAGGAAGTTTATAGCTTCCTTGATGGATTTTCAGGTTACAATCAAGTAGCCATTGCCCCAGAAGATCAACACAAAACAGCTTTTGCCACAGATTGGGGAATCTTTGCATTTCGTGTGATGCCATTTGGGCTCACCAATGCACCTGCAACATTCCAAAGGCTCATGTGTCATGTATTCAAGGAGTTCTTGCGAAAGAGCTTAGAAGTATACGTGGATGATTTATGTGCTCATTCTCAAGAAAGAAGATTTCACATCCCTGAGCTCAGACAAATCTTCAACAAGTGTAGAGAATATCGAGTGTGTCTGAACCCAAAAAAGTGTGTGTTCATGGTGCATCAAGGTAAAATCTTAGGTCATATTGTTTCTAAGACTAGAGTCTCAACAGATGAAGATAAGGTAGGAGCCATAGCGGAGTTGCCAAGGCCATGGAATGTTAAAGAGGTACAAGCCTTTATGGGCCATTGTGGATATTACTGGAGGTTTATCCACATGTACGCAATCATAGCTAGACCTCTTTATGCCTTGTTGTCTAATTTTGAGTGGAACAACGAATGTGAGAACTCCTTCAATGAGCTAAAAAGACGTTTGTGCACAGCACCAATATTGACAACCCCAGATTGGAGTAAGCCATTCCATGTCCATGTGGATGCCTCCAATCATGCCATCGGATGTGTGCTAGCACAACCCACAGGTGAAGGGAATTTAGATTTTCCCATAGCATATGCTAGTAGACAACTAAACCCAGCTGAAAGAAATTATACCACAACCGAGCGAGAAGGGTTAGGCATGGTATATGCTGTGAAGAAGTTTAGGCCCTATTTATTGGCCAACAAGTTCAAGTTTTTCACTGATCATCAAGCTTTGTTATATTTGGTCAATAAACCTTGTAATACAGGACGCTTAGTAAGATGGTTCCTCTTACTAATGGAATATCACTTTGAAGTTGCTGTCAGGAAAGGTAGAACCCACCTTCGAGCAGATCACCTTTCTCGCATCACTTCAGGAGAGTCACCGCAAGGAGTGTCTGATGAATTACCCGATGCTTATTGTGTACCTGAGTCAAAATGACTCAAGGACTTGTGCCAAAGAGACTGTACCTCATTTGCAACACAAGTGCGTATAGCGGGAAATTAACACACATCTAAATGTCAATCCGATGGAACGACCTAACCAAGCATATGAAGACATGTGCACACATGATGGAAAATGAAGTGGTTTGGTTGAAATGATTGAGGCAAGACTATTCCACCTCTTAAACACACTGAAAGACTGAAAGTGTCTGCCGCGATACCACTTACAGCAATTTTCAGTAATTCAAGGATTTCTCCCAGCTCAGAACTCCGAACATAGTCAATAGGGTACTTCTTTTGAAGCTCTCGACAAGACGCATCTATTGGAACTGGCTCCACTCGATTTTGACAACTCTGCTTTATGTTATGACCAAAATAGTGAATGGCGGGAAACACCAACACTCACGCCACAACTCCTACAAGCTCATATACACACTACAGTAGCTCAAAAATAGTGGGGAGGGGTAGACAACAGTTTTACACACACATTCCAAGCATTACACACACATACAAGATCAAAGAGGAGATAGAAATCTGCATGAAAGAGGCAAACTCGAAAATTCAGGAGTGCTCCTTCTTCACAATGGAAAAAAGTCTCTACAAAGAGTCACAAAGTGACTTATATACATGTGCCCTAAGTTTGGTGCTTTCACACAAGAGACCGGCACTTTATTACAAAAGAGTGAATTTCCTACTAATTTACAAGGGATATTTTACAACAGCTTGGGGCTACACAACAAGAGGACTCCTCTAGTGCATTTACATGGCTTGAGGGAATTCTTGAAGACCTTCTCGAAGAGAAAATATGCCCATTAATTTTGAAAATTTTGGGGCTCTTCTCTTATGCTCCTTTGCTCTGCAACACTCTCCCTCTCTTTGTCGCTGTCGTCCCTTGACAAGCTTTACTTCCTGTTTGTCTCTGTCATTGCACGCATCCCTTGGTCCGTTTTGCCCGCCGGTCCGACTGGCGTTCTGTTTTAAAGGCCGTATTCGATATTTGTCTTGACCTCCTCTAGGCTTGATGCATTTGGTTTGCCTGTTAAGTCTGGTTGCCACGCATGCGATTAGTAGACATATGAGGATGTAGCTCTTATGGTCAAGAGGTTGAAGCACCCTCATGTGGCTATGGGACTGGCACTTGCTTTCCTGGCACTGGTTCCTCCTTCCGGCTGCGTTCTTTTCCTTGGTGCATGTGCCCCTGCGGGGCTTTGTGCAGAGAGTTGTTCTTTGGTATTATGATCTTCGATCTTTATTGATCAGTTTTGGACTTTGATCTTCTTCTTCTTTTCTTTTTGTTTGATTCTCCCTCTACACGTCCCTCCTCCTGAACTCTGTCGTCCTCGAGAGGCTTTTTGTGGCGACGTGTGTATGTTTGTATGGATGTTTGCTCTCTTTGATTCAGCAGATTAGCGTGACAAATCATGAATTCCTTCCATTGTTGGGACTTTACTCCGTCATCTAGTGCCTGTCGATGATCCGCAAAGAAACTTGTTTCATAGGCTACCAGTCGCACATTCAAGTTGGACGTCATTTTTACAAAAATTTCTGAATCAATTTCAAAGAGGCCTGTGAAAAATGCTTCTTCAAAAGTTTGCATATATGTCGATGGTAAAAACATTAGGCGAGAGTAATATGCCATGAGGGTTAAGCGGCTTGGAATAGTGGATAGATCAAAAACTAAGGCTTCGGATCCTTGGGTAATGCCAATGAAATTCAAAAATGTGTATTTTGCGTGTTGGAACACCTTGATTACCATAAGCATCATGCTGAATATCTTATTGGTCATTTTTACCGCTAAATCGGGTACTGTAGCATATCGTGCAATCCAAAATTCCATAGTTTTGACCATATATTCCTCTGTGGGTAGGTAATTATGTGGCGGACTAGGTAACAAGGGGTAGTTTAGCCACTTATTATTTATATTTCCCTGGCGGACCGTCCCAAAATTGCGTCCACGCTCTTCTTCGGGGTAGTGGACAAAAAGATGGGTTGACTTGAAGCTCATAGGGTGATGCCTCCCACTGTACCCACAGTGTCAGATTCTTTTCTAAAAGCTTTCTTCTCCATAGAGGATCTGCCTTCTCAAACTCCTCCTGGGTATAATTGAATGTATCGTACCTGAAGTTGAGGTTGTGTTCTGGATCTTTATTTGTCGTAGACTTTATATAATGTCGCGATTGTTCTTTAAGTAGTCCGTATGGTACATTAAATGGCTTCAAAATTTTCTCTAATTGTTTATTCTCTATTTGAGCTTCTTTCATGATCCTGATGATCTGATCTTAAAATTCAACAGTGAGTTGGGACACCAGTAGTGCCCTTTCCGGTCGGCTTAGTTCTGCAATTTCGCGAATCGTATGTTCAATAGGAACCGCCTGTTCCTCCCTTATCGGTGAATGATATGAGGGGGGAAAGAGAGGACGTACCTCATTCTCCACAGTAGCCTCTGCGGACTTCAGAACTACTGGTGTCCCCTCGGTTTCCTTCCGTGCTAATTGTTCTTGAAGTTGTTTGATCATGTCTTTCTTTTGCTGGATCTCTTCTTGCGCCTGTAAAATAGTTTCTTTATTCTTTTGAATTTCCTCAGCAACTATCGCGAGTTGATCGGTGTCTTCTTTGCAATGCACTAGGTATCAATTTTTTGATCTTTTCCATTTAGCTCTCAGAGCTGCGATGTCTTCCATGTATTTCCTTTCCCATTCGGCAATTGTAGCTTTCTCCTTTGTGAGTTGATCTTCATACATAGCTATCCTGTCCTCCAATTCTTAGATATGCTTTGCTGGTTTGGCTTGCACTTCGACGGGCTGATCACTTAGAAGAGCTGTCATGAGCTCTTTATTTCGTTGCCTTAAGTTCTCCGCTTCCTCCATGTACATTTTTAACTGAGATTCCAAGATTTTGCTTCTTGCATTTATTCGTGCCTTTTCAGTGTCATTGGCTTTTAGTTTCCTTGTGACTTCCTGAAGCTGTTCTTTCAATCTTTCATTCTCCGTCGCTAGCATGGTGTATTGCGTTTTGATTTCTTGAAGTTCATTTTCTTTTCCCAAAACTTGTTCCTTTACTGTCTTTAACTCTGTAGAGAGATTCTTACCAAGTGTTTGGAGTTCTTTCTTGTCTTGCATGGCCTGGTCATAATCTTCATCAGCTTCAAGCATCAATTGTTGTGTGTCTAATGCAGTTCTAATCATGTCCTGCACCACGGGCTTGAGCTGAGCAATATCCACATTTAACCATGTCTTTGGTATGCTCGGGGTTTCTCCCGTTTGTACATCTTTTCCGTGTGCTACATGGATTGTTTCGTTGTGTGGTTGCCGAATTTGTAATTGTATGTTTTGTTCAGTGGTTGGTTCATTCCGATTACGAGTTTTGGTGGCACTCCCTTGAAATGTGATATCCATTGGGGAGGGTTCTGCCACGACTTTGATAGGTGTGAAAGGTTCTTCTTCTTCTAATTTGTTTTCCAGAGTCTCCTTGACTTGGATGAGTTGAAGTTTCATTAAATGTTATCGTATGCTTTCCTTCCTGTTCTGCCTTGTCACTTGTGAAACTTTGATCCACACAGGTGGCTTGATCATCCGTCCTAAGGCCTTCTGGTTCCTCGTTGTAGTCAACTTCATTCAGTTCCGCCCATTGTCCATCATCTTTCGATTCACTTTGAATATCGACATCTAATAACGAAGTATTCGGTTCTTCCTGGGCCTCCGATGATGAACTAGAATTCTCCAATCCTATTTCTCGGTACCTATGGACTTTGGTGAGGTTTCTTTTTGAGTCCAATGCCTGTTGTGATTGCTGATAGTGATGACCTTGTACCGGTAAATTGATTTGCCCTTCTGTATATTGATGGGTTTCTTCTAGGGCTTTAGTTAAGTCTTCTTCTGTGATTTGTTTTTGTCCTTCAATAGTTGTTCTGGGAAGCACATGGATTCTTTTCATCATTGGGGCTTCCTCTTCCACTTGCTTGACTTCTCGGAGTCTTTTTGTGCCTCTCATTTTGGGTTGAGAGCTAGTTTCCGCCACTTCTACAATCTTACTTCCTTTTCTCTTTTTAGGGACTGTGGCGACTTTGACGTACTGTGCAAGGGCAGTTGATGATGGCATTTCCTGTAGGTGTTCTCTCATGCCCAAAGCATGGTAGATCAAGATTTTCAAGGCCACACTGCCATTGAGAAACTTTTTATTCTTCCATTGTTTCTTTGCTTCGAACAATCTCTCTTGAACATATGGAGTCAAATTGATTTGATTTCCGATTTGCTTGATGGCATGGGAGAGTAATTGGACAATGATCTTCTGTGGTGCCGTGTATCAGTGCATATTAGGGAAGCAAAAATGCCGATGGATCAGTCTGACTCCCTCTTCTATGTCTACGCGACTAATATCCGTGAATGTCTTGGTTTTGGCACCTCTGCTTTCTTCTTTCACTATTGTAATTCCATCCTTTTCCCATTCAAAAGCTTCCTTTATCAAGTCATGTGTAAATTGAATGATCACCCATTCACCTTCTTTATCCATTACTCGAGCCTCTGGCACCAAGGGGTCATGCAGCGCTGGTTGCAAAGTATTCATGACCTGCGTGCACCTTTGGAAATCGCGCTTATATATGGGCAATTCAAAATACTTATGAATTCCCTCTTTCTTCATAATGTTCTCAATGGTCGGGAGTGCATGTAGTACTCGGAAATCCTAGGACATAATTGGAAATTGATGATCCGTATCCATGATTTTAATTGTTGCGAGGAACAGGTACTCCCCAGCTGGTTGATCTTCACGGAACCAGTGTCCCTTGGCCTTTGTGATACTTTGAGGTGGAAACTCCATTATTTCCTCTTGTACGGTTGCTTCACAATCTTTGGAAGCCATCTGCACTTGTAAGGAAAAGTGCATTAGCTTCAAAGGAAAGTATGCAACGGTGTAGTGCATTGTAATGATTATTGTCGTCCTTCACTCCGTCTCCCCATTATTTCATGAGTGAGATCTCTTACCACATCTTTTTATAACTTATCCTGAAAGAAAACAAGCGTGAGTATAGCCGAAACATTTATTTATGTACAAGGTAAGTCCATTCCTAGGAGAGTTGAAGCTATGACCTAATCTCTCTTTGAGAATGTGCACCACTAGTTTTAGAATATACATCATGTGCCAAATGCTTGGCCTCATAATGTGGCTCTATTATGCATACTTGAGGTGCATTAGGTACTTCATGAGTGCAATCAGGTTCTTTGGCATTTCTCTTTTCTACATCGTGTAGTTGCTTGGGTCTCCAAATCCATTTCGTTGGGGCTCGAATAGTACATTGGCTTTCTTTAATCTCTCGGTCTGCATGTGTTGTTTTTGTTTCCGCTTACTTTCGAATAGTGTAGACTTTTGTTCCTTTGTTTCGAGGATGAGTTTGTTGGGGCTTCATTACTCGTCTCTTTTGATGTATTAGATCCTCTTTAGTTTTCCTCTCTTGCTTGACTGCTTGTGTGAATTTTTTTGGAATCCATATCTGATGTCGTCCTGTCTGAGATTCGATCAAAGGCTTGGGGATCCATACTTGCCATAGTCCTTTTGGTATGGACTTTGGTGACGCTGGCCTTGTGATCTCTGCTTCTTTCTTAAAAGTGGGTGCTGAATTCTCCTGGTTCTGCATCCGATCCTTGCGTACCCACTTGTACTTGTGTTGTCCTTGATATGAGTATCTGCTTGTTGTTTTCCAATATGGTGATCTTTTGACTAGTTGAGGATATCCAAAGAAGCAGGTTTCCTTAGTGGCTGGCTCTTCCTCAACCGATTGTGATGAATCCGACTCTACTGCAGATATGGTTGGGCTTGAAGTTTCCGGTCCTTCGAGATTGATTTTTGAGATGTGCGTAACAAGATCACTTTCTAGAGCCGTTTCGTGACAACCTTCAAAATTCTCTACTCGTTTTGGTTGGATCAAGGGCTTCTCTTCTAATAAACTGAAAATCTCCTTATGTCCTATCTTTTCCGAAATGTAGCCTTGAGCTAGATGGATGCACACCTCATTCTCAATGATCCTGTCTTGCCCTAAAATTAAGTCTTCTATTAAATCCTCATCTTTGCACACTAAGACTCTCTGTTCCATGGAGGAATTGCCTAGGTGGAGGGATATATTTGTTGTTCCAATGCATTCTAGGGTTTGACCTCCAATTCCGATCAATCGGGCTTTTGTGGTATTCACATTTAATTTCATATCTTTTATAACCCTATTTCGTATACAACTAAGGCCTGCTCCTGAGTCTATCAAGGCATCTATCAACTTGTACTCAGTCCTGCCAATCCCTAGGTTTAGGTAAGGTTGTGTCTTGCACACACCAGTCCTATCAGGATTATTGACTTGGTAATTAGCCATAGGGACCGGCTCTTCTCCTTGGAGATATCGTTCATCTCGTTGCCTAATCCATTCTTTCCATTTCCTAATGCGCTCTAGTGCTTCTTATCAAGCCTCCTCTCTAATTCGCTCTTCTTCCCTCTTCCTATTTTGGGCACCTACTAATCGTGCTAACATTTGATCTGTTAAAGGCTCCATGAACTGTCTCACTCTACATCCGCTGATGTAGTTGGGAAGAATGTCTCTGTCTAGAGTGGCGAGATTGACTACACCACTAGTCGAGATTCGATTTATGATCAAAGGTCCATATCCACGTTTTTGCAATTTCTTGGCATGTTGTTTTAAGGTGTACACTAAGACTAAGTCTCCTTCTTTAAGTCCCTTGTCTTTTATATGTGCATCGTAATATGCTTTTTGTCTTATTTTAGCTGCATAAATTCCTGTTACTGCTTGTAATCTAGTCTTATGTAATCTCTCGATTTGGTCTAGTTGTTGGGATAATTCATGTCCGTTCCACTCATATTGTTGGGCCACTTTCAACGTTGGTACTAAAAAATCAATTGGCAAAACTGCATTTTGCCCATACACTAAGTTGAAGGGGTAGTTCCAATAGCCGTTTTATATGCAACCCGGAAGGCCCAAACTGCGTGATGCAATTGCTTGTCCCAATCCGACCTTCCATTATTGACAATCTTTATCAATACTGTACACAGTACCTTGTTGGAACGTTCAGCTTGTCCATTGGCTTCGGGATGGTATGGGGCATATTTTTTATGAATCACTAAAAACTCATTCATTAGCGACTCAATTACTTCGTTGAGGAAGTGCGTTCCCCGATCACTCACAATCTCGATTGGTAATCCAAAGCGGGTGAAAATATGCTCAAAGAGAAACTTGGCGGTAGTCTGAGCATCATTTCTTCTAGTGGCTTTTGCTTCCACCCATTTGGTCAAGTGATCTCTGGCAACTATGATGTACTCAGCATGTGATCCTTTGGCTGGTGGGTTAATGGGTCCTATGAAGTCAATACCCCATTTGGAAAATGCACGTGCACATACCATGGGTCTTAAGGGCATGTCATCCCTTCGAATCGGGTATTTAGCTCTTTGACATGTCTCACAACTTCGTACGTATGTTTCAACATCCATATGTAGAGTTGGCCACCACAAGCCCGCAAAGAGAATCATTTTGATAGTTCTTTCAGCTGAAAAATGACCTCCAGCAGCGCTTGCATGTGCCATCTCTAGTATGGGTAGGTATTCTCCCTCGTGCACACATAATCGGAGTTGGTTGTCTTTTCCTCGCCTAAACAATTGTTTCCCCATGAGTATATAATCCATGCTCATTTCTTCCAGGGATCGTCTTCTTGCTAAACTAACTCCATCCTCATGCTCTTTTGTTTTTAAAAATTTAACAAATGTCTTACTCCAATTGGGCGCTATGGTTGAAAAAGGTAGAGACATATAATCTTTTGGGATCGTCTCTTGGCATTCTGCACAATTACTCACATGATCATGGGCATGTCAGGCCAGTATACTCCTAATCTTTTTAATTCTCGTATTGTTCCATGAATCCCTTGGTGCGTTCTCCATTTGTTCACGTGTGCTTGCTAGATTAATTGCTTTTGCTCATCCTCCTCGACACATTTGAGTAACACTCCATTGGGTTCCTTATAGTATATGCTTCCTGCAACAATGTGTAAATTCCTTGATTGAAGAATTTCTGTTTTCAGGATCTTGCTCACGCGCATACAGAGATTATGGACACAAAAAACACACAGAGAATAGATGCAACAAGAAACGAGACTGAACACAGTATTGGGTACAATCTCCCCCCATGCACTCTGTTTCGACAGTCCACAGAGTGCATGTATTTATAGGACTTTTGATTACGTCGAAAATAGTGGTTACATGAGGGCGGTTTTGAAAAGCAGGCGTGAAACTAAAAGTTGGTAACTTTTACAGAAAGCCATTGCTTTAAATAACAGAAACTGCGGTCTACAATGACCCTTATTCTAACCATTACTTTTCTAACAATAGAACCTTATACGCAGGTTTATTTACAAAATAAATAATAATTATTCGGATTATTGATGTCCGCCCTTTCACGCCTTGCACGCTCCTCACGAACCTTCAGCTGCTATATCAAAAACATCAAAAACATATTAATATATTAATAATATAACACTTTAACAATACATTGTTCAATAATATACAACATGCCTCTCAGTTGACAAGCAACTGACCTCGGTTGATAAAATAATTTAACACTCTAACAATTACAATGTAGTGTTCAACATATTCCATGTTACTGTTACAATCCAACAATGCATTGGCTAACATAATCCATGTTACAATCCAACAATGCATTGGCTAACATAATCCATGTTACAATCCAACAATTCATTGGCTAACATAATCCATGTTACAATCCAACAATGCATTGGCTAACATAATCCATGTTACAATCCAACAATGCATTGGCTAACATAATCCATGTTACAATCCAACAATGCATTGGCTAACCTAATCCATGTTACAATCCAACAATGCATTGGCCAACATATTCCATGTTCCAATCCAACAATGCATTGGTCAACATATTCCATAAGGTATAACATGCCCCTCAGTTGAACAAGCAACTGACCTCAGGTGATAAAAGAATAAACATGGATGGCCAGTCACATGTTTCATCACTGAATAAAGAAAATAGGCATGTGCCATGTAAAAATACATGCATGGAAATGTTCATGGAGCTGTTACATTAATGTGTTTGTGTATGATATGCAGAAATTAAGTGGTCATAATGAGGTGTTAATTGTGTTTTATGTATCCATTGACATTCTTCAATAGAGTGATTTTTGTACTTAACCAAATATCGATGATATTGAGTACCTGTGCGTGTAGTAGTGACATCATAATTAATGATTTCATCAAGAATTAAAAACGTGAACTTTGAGCAATAAAATCAATCATAAGAATGTCGGTTTGGTTGAGGAACATGAGAGTGGGAAGCTGTTTACCAAAAACAATTTCAAAAGGTGCACGACCAGTAGTGGTGTGTGAAGTGTTATTGTAAGCAAATTGAAGCAATGGCAACTTTTCATCCCAGTTATTAGGATTATCTAATGAATAACAACGCAATAAATCAAGAATAGTACGATTCGTAGCCTCACTCTATCCATTATATTATGTGATGAAGTGATAGGAAGACCTGTGATAAAATCCATAGAGATTTGTTCCCATGGTTCATTTGGAATGGGAAGTGGCATTAATAATCCAAATGGTTTACCATGATGACGTTTGACATGCTTACATACAATGCATTGAGAAACATAATGTGCAATGTCTTTTTCCATGTGTGGCCAAAAGAAGAAATCTTTGCAAGCAGAAAATAGTGCTCTGTATGCCTCTATGACCCATGTAAGATGGTTCATGCATTTCTTTAATGACAAAATCTTTAAAAGCTTGGGTTATGCACAATCTATGTTGAAAATAAAGAAAACCATTATGAAATGTATAATGTTCATCAGATAAAGATGCACCATTATTGAAGTCATGCCATGCACGTGAAAAATACAAATCAGATGCATAAGTGGAAACCATGTCTTGAAAAGAATGAATTTGAATGGCAGAAATATTATTCAAAACAACGGAATTTGAAGGAAAACGGCTAAGAGCATCAACTACAACATTAGCTTTACCAGGCTGATATTGTATCATGGGTTGGAAATTTTGAATGAACGATGCCCATTTAAGATGCCTATCAGAGATTAAGGGCTGACTTAATAAATGCTTAATAGCCCATTGCTCGGTTTTGATTAATACTTCAGAGCCCATAAGATAGTGTTTCCAAATTTGCAAAGCATGCACAACTGCTAACAATTCTTTATCATACATACTATAATTCTGTTGTGAGGGCTTAAGCTTTCTACTCTCAAATGCAATGGGATGGTCATTTTGCATTAAAACAGCACCTATTCCTGAACCACTAGCATCAGTAACAACATGAAAGGGTTGTGAGAAATCATGTAATTGTAAAACAGGTGCATGTGAAAGTGCATGTTTAAGTTTGTCAAAGGACTGTTGTTGGGTAAATCCCCATGCAAATTGTATCTTCTTTTTCAACAACAAGGTAAGAGGCAATGCTAAATAAGAAAAATTTCGAACAAACTTCCTATAGAAACTAGCCAACCCAAGAAAAGAACGAACATCATTGACTGATTGTGGTGTAGGCCATTCTACTATAACTTTAATCTTTTTCGGATCCACATGCACACCTTCACTTGAAATAATATGTCCTAAATATTCTAGCTTATGTTGAAAGAAGTAACTCTTTTCAGGATTAGCATAAAGTGTGTTCTCTCGTAACAAATGAAAAACTGTTTCAAGATGCTTTTCATGTTCACTATCATTCTTACTGTAAACAAGTATATCATCAAAGAATACAAGAACAAAAGCGTAATTTGAATATGCTCTATGGACTAAATTAAATATGTAAATGCATCACAATCCTCAAACATGTAGGATAAACTTTAAAGGTAGAAATGAATCCTTAAACTCTTCTTGAAAAGCCTTCCAGGTGCGTGGACAATCTGCATGACGAGAAAGATCACTCCACCATAACTGCGCTAGTCCTACCAAATAATTGGTGGCAAACTCAATTTTCTCATTTTCTGAATATAACCCATCGGAAAAGAAATCGTTGAAGAAGGATAGCCATGATAAGACAAAGCGGCCATCTTTTCGTCCGTCGAATTGAAGCATAGCATAACGTCCTTGTATGGCTTGTTGAAGTGCTTGAAGTTCTTGGTTCATAATCTCTAACTCTTGTTCGAATGAAACTCCAGGTAAAGGTGAATTACTGTAATCCGCCATGGTGCTCTTGGACCTTTGCTCTCAACCTTGGTGTCTTGAACTTTCTTGTTTGCAACCTTGGTGTCTCAAGCCCTTGTTCTCAACCTTGCTTGGTATCTTGAACACTCAATCAAGTGCCACCCAAGAATTTTAAAGGAATTCACACTTCCAAACTAGCTCATTGGAAATTTCGTTCCGAAAGCTTTCCAACGATATATTATACGCCTCAATCCGACCTACGGATTGAGAGATACACTTGATTCTTTCTTGGGTCCAATCTTGAAATCGACGCGCGCGCCTTCCACAAGTAATAAAGAGAGAGAACTTGAGTACAACTCCAAGAGATGGTGGAGTGGTCAAAGTACTTCCCTTGAAAGTAGGAGGTTGTGGGTTCAAATCCTCCTACCTTAGGGACTCTAAACCTCTCTATTGCCACTCAGAATTTAAAATTGCCTCGCGCGTAGGCAACGGTCGCCAAGGGAGTCATGGGTGCCAATGTTGCCAATGTATTGCCTAAGTTCTTTGCCTTAGTCGACACCTTAGTCGCCGCCGAAGGAGTAAACGTAGGTGAAAACGTAGGTTCTGGTTCTGGATCTGGAACAAGAACAGAAACAGAAACAAAAACAGAAGACGGAGACGGAGACGGAGACGGAATCAGAATCAGAATCGCGAACAGAGAACAAAACCCTCTGTATTGATGCGTGCAGAGCTCTGATACGACTGTTGTGAGGATCTTGCTCACGCGCATACAGAGATTACGGACACAGAAAACACACAGAGAATAGACGCAACAAGAAACGAGACAGAACGCAGTATTGGGTACAATCTCCCCCCATGCACTCTATTTCGACAGTCCACAGAGTGCATGTATTTATAGGACTTTTGATTACGTCGAAAATAGTGGTTACATGAGGGTGGCTTCGAAAAGCAGGCGTGAAACTAAAAGTTGGTAACTTTTACAGAAAGCCATTGCTTTTAATAACAGAAACTGCGGTCTACAACGACCCTTATTCTAACCATTACTTTTCTAACAATAG
This sequence comes from Ceratopteris richardii, assembly GCA_020310875.1. Taxonomy (NCBI): domain Eukaryota; kingdom Viridiplantae; phylum Streptophyta; class Polypodiopsida; order Polypodiales; family Pteridaceae; genus Ceratopteris; species Ceratopteris richardii. The sequence continues at coordinate 84,022,435 of CM035427.1, read as the reverse complement.
AACCTTCTACACAGGTTTATTTACAAAATAAATAATAATTATTCGGATTATTGATGTCTGCCCTTTCACGCCTTGCACGCTCCTCACGAACCTTCAGCTGCTATATCAAAAACATCAAAAACATATTAATATATTAATAATATAACACTTTAACAATACATTGTTCAATAATATACAACATGCCTCTCAGTTGACAAGCAATTGACCTCAGTTGATAATTTAACACTCTAACAATTACAATGCAGTGTTCAACATATTCCATGTTACTGTTACAATCCAACAATGAATTGGCTAACATAATCCATGTTACAATCCAACAATGCATTGGCTAACATAATCCATGTTACAATCCAACAATGCATTGGCTAACATAATCCATGTTACAATCCAACAATGCATTGGCTAACATAATCCATGTTACAATCCAACAATGCATAGGCTAACATAATCCATGTTACAATCCAACAATGCATTGGTCAACATATTCCATGTTCCAATCCAACAATGCATTGTTCAACATATTCCATAAGGTATAACAATTTATTTTTTGCTATCCTTATTGATTGAGTGTTGAGGGCCATGAGTGAGTATAGGGATCAATTTCTCTGCCCACTTTGGGCAAACTTCCAGATTAAACAAATATGTGTCAGGTAGGTCATCGGGTATTCCACTTGGTGGCTCTCCATGTGTTAGCCTAGAAAGGTGGTCTACTCTTACATGTGTGTTTCCCTTTTTTACTATCACTTCAAAATCGAACTCCATTAGTAGTAAGAACCATCTTACTAGTCTTCCCGTGTTACAAGGCTTATTGACTAAGTACAATAAGGCCTGATGGTCTATGAAGAACTTGAACTTGTTGGCTAAGAGGTAGTGTCTAAATTTCTTCACTGCATAGACCATTCCTAAGCCTTCTCGTTCAGTAGTGGTATAATTTCTTTCCGCTTGATTCAGTTGTCTACTAGCATAGGCAATTGGATGATCAAGCTTCCCTTCATCAGCCGGTTGGGCTAGGATACATCCAATGGCATAGTTAGAAGCATCAACATGGATATGAAAAGGCTTGCTCCAGTTGGGTGATTTCAGAATTGGGGCGGTGCTAAGACTCTTTTTCAACTCGGTGAATGCCTTCTCGCACTCTTCTTTCCAAGTAAATTGAGTCAAGAGACCATACAAGGGTTTTGCTATTATGGCATACATGTGAATAAACCTGCGGTAATATCCACAATGTCCCATAAAGGCTTGCACTTCCTTCGCATTTTTAGGTCTCGGCAATTCTAGGATGACCTTGATCTTGTCCTCATCCGTAGATATTCCATTTCCTGAGACTATGTGTCCTAAGATTTTTCCTTGCCTCACCATGAAGACACATTTCTCTGGGTTCAGACAGACTCTGTACTGTCTACATTTATTGAATATCTTCCTCAACTCGAGAATGTGATCGTGTCTTTGATTGGAGTACGTGCAAAGGTCATCTACATATACTTCCATGCTTTTTTCAAAAATTCCTTGAAAACATGACACATCAATCGTTGGAAGGTAGCCGGCGGATTAGTGAGTCCAAAAGGCATCACTCGGAAAGCATACACTCCCCATTCGGTGGCGAATGCGGTCTTATGTTGATCCTCAGTCGCTATAGCTACTTGATTGTATCTGAAGAATCCATCCAAGAAGCTATAGACCTCTTTTCCTGCTACCCTCTCCAATAGATGGTCTATGATGGGTAATGGGTAGCTGTCACGTATGGTTGCTGCATTCACCTTTTTCAAGTTGATGCACACTCTTAGTTTCCCATTTTTCTTAGGCACAACCACTAATCGCGATACCCATTCGGTATGCTCTATCTCATATATGAACCCTGCAGCTAGTAGTTTGTCTATTTCTTCCTTAATTTTTGCCGCATAAACTTCATTGTATGTATAAGGGCGTTGTTTGGGTGGTTTTGCATCTGCCGTCATTGGTATTCGATGGGAACAAATTGTTGGTTCTACACCCTTGAGATCCTTGTAGGTCCATGTGAACACGTCTCTGTACTCTCTAATAAGTTGTATGAGTTCTCCTTCCTCCACCCTCGATACATCTTTTCCAATATATGTGCATCGTTCTTCTCCGTCTTCTATCGTTACGACAATTTTTTGGTTTGTTCCTTGTTGTCATACGCTTCTCCATCTCGTGCCTCTCATCTAGGCATTTGAATGGCTATTTTTCTCTCTTCTACTTCGTATTTTTTAAAATGTTCAGGGACTTCAAAAGTATTTGGGTCTGGCTCTATTTTGCTCATGTCTTCCCTCTGCTTTTGTATTGTTGGGGCAGCTTCAATTGCTAAGATTTTTGTCGGTTCTTGTTCCGTCTTGTTATGAATAGTGCTTAGGTAGCTTTCTTCGGAGTGAAACTCGGGTTCCATTTCTATGCTTTCATATTCCTCTTTCCATTCCTTTTCCAAGATTTCTCCTTCTTCTACCTCTTGAAGGACCACCATATATAGATTTATGTCATAGCCTTCCTCGTCTATACACTCGTTCATGGTCAAAACTTCTTCATTTATGCACACAAGTAAGGTTGCTAAAATTTCCATCCATCCATGCGGTTCGAAGATCTCATCAGGAAGGATTTGAGGCATGTAATCTGGGTCTTGTATTGATCGATAGTTAGGATGCCCTATCGGCCACAATTGTCATTTAATCTCCTCTCTCTTGGCTTCTTTACACATCCATAACTGAGCATCCTCATGTATACAAGATTGATCACTTGATCTTGCACTGTGAATAGAGAGGTCATCTTCTCTATGTACTGGATTCCAAAGTAGTGGAGGGACATCTCGATAGGCAAATGTGTGCAGGTTTATCTTCGTGGTGTTTCCTTGATGTTGCAGATATAATGAATCTCTTCCCTAATCTTGTACCACCCGAAATTGTCTCATGAAAGGTCGTCCTAATATCATCTCATAGTTGTTTGCTTTCTCCTACTTACAAATGGCTAATGTATGTTCGAATTCTACTCCATAGGTGATTAGTTTGATTTTTTCCAATATTCCTAAGGGTTTCTCCACATGACCATCTGCTAATTGGAGCTTCATGCATGTGGGTCGTAAGGCAGGTTTTCCCCATTTTTCCCAAATTTCCTTGGTGGCAATTCCTACCCCGGCTCCCGTATCTAGAATAGCCTTGGTCATGTACCCATTGTGGGTGACAGGTAGACAGGTATTACCTTCGTCCCCTTCGCTAAACTCTCCCACTTTATCAACTAGAATTTGTATTGTGGAGTGGTTTTCCTTCTCCTTTCCTTTCGTTTCTCCTGGTGTTTCTAATTGGTTTGCCAACTCCCTCCATAATTGTGGTTTAAGTTTAAGCAACTCTTCCACCGTCAATTTGCATTGCACTTTTGTTTTCTTTAATTTTGTTAGATTGTGTGAACTCTCTTTTGAATTTCCTATTCCTTTTCCATGTATTGTGGGTGCTCGTATTATTATAGACTCCCTTTCGTATTCTCCCATGTAGTTAGGCAATGTTGAAATGCTTATGGTTTCCTCTCTACCTCTATCGAGTCTTGATACTTCCTCATATACTTCCTCCAAGTTTTGATGGGGTCGACAATCTTCCACATCTATTTCATCAAAAGGAGGCGGACTGACTCCATTCTTCTTCCATTGTTCTTCTCGAATCCTGTTCCACAAGTCTTTTGGCCAATCTGCCTCTAGGTCCGATATTATTGACACAGGTTCATTTTGTGTTTTTATCCGTTTTCTTTGGTCATTTTCCTTCCCAGGTTCCTTATCCTTGAAATTAATGCATTCTTCATATAGACTATGTGCAATCCTTGTCTCGGGTAAAATTGGGATAGACTTTTCTAAGGTTGCTTGTGCTACCTCTATAAGCTTCCTGCATATAGCCAGTCTTTCTTTCTCTAATTCCCCCTGAGGATAGAGTTTTTCATGTTGCTCGATGTTTGGGCCCAATTTGATTCTAGCTTGGTAAGCTTTCAACCACATGTCTAAGTCGTCTGGCTTTGGGTCAGCTAGAATTGATCCTCGCTTTTCCTTCTCTGAACTAGGCCGTGATGGCTCAGGGATCTCCTTCGGAATCCCTTGTTCCTTATGCTTATTCGGTTTTTTGGTTTGCTTTTCACTGTCTTGAGTCTTATTTCTTGCCCATTTATCTTTGAGTTTCTCTCGTCTTTCCTTCCATTTCTGAACTTTCGTGTTCCGGGAATTCTCACGTGGGTCCTCAGAATCTTCAACTATCTGAATTGTAGGGCTTACCATCTTATTGCTCTCTTGTTTCTCTTCTAGTTGTTGTCCTTTTTGTTGCTTTTTTTGGGCTCTAGTAATGGCCTTTAGTGGCACCGTGTACTCTTTATCACTTCCAGATCCTTCTATGACCTCAATTACGTTGATAGGTGCAGTACCTTGGGTTTTTGTCGGATTCTTAGGGCAGTCTCTAAAAAGATGTTCCTTACCGCAATCACTACAGTATCCTTCCCAAATCCTAGGTGGAGGTGGGTTGTAAGGTCGAGGGCATTCTCGAATGAAGTGGTCCCCTACGCATCTATAGCATGGTCCTCTCTGCACCGGTGGTCTAATGGGAGGTCTCATGGTTGGTTGTGCTTTAGGAGCCGTATACATTAAGGTAGCCGTTTCTGCTCCATAAGTCTGATCATAGCCTTCATATCCATAATAAGCTGCTTCACATGCCGTTTCATATTCTATCATGTTGGCTTCATATGGGTAATACTCTCCTAGTGGAGGTTCATATCCAGGGTTTGTTGATTCTACGTTGGTCATTGGTGATGCTGGTACTATGGCTCTCTCCATTTTTTCTTCTGGTTGAGCGTACTTTACCGGTACTACTTGTTGAGGTTTCGATAGTTGGGTTCCTAGTACTGGTTGTGGTGGTGGATATGGTGCCTGCTCATATGGTCTTGATGCTCCCTCTGGTGCTGGATACGGGTTATATCTTGGTATCTCTCTGCCTGGCTCTCTAGGTGGGTATCTATATGGTTGATATTGAGGTGGTTGGAAAGGCCGTGCTTGCCTATTGAAGGGACAGTTCTCAGTAGTGTGGTTGGCATATTTTTGCTCTATGTGGCAGTACAAAGAAGTCCCTTGTTGTTGCTGCCTATTGTATGGATACAAAAGTTGTGCACTAGCCCCTCCTTGGACACACAAGTGTGTAGGATGATCTCCTCCACATAAGTTACATCTCTGTAGCATAGGCACTCTTTGAGCTGGTTGTTGGTAAGCTCTTTGCCCTTGGACTCCTAGTTTCTTCGCTAACAACTTCGCTAATTCTTCCATATTACTGGAGTTGGATGTGATGGTGCTCCTTGAATCTTCTGATTTAGTGAGGTTTGGTGTACTTTTGAGGTCCTCGGCTAGGTTATCTTCCAGATCAATGCACTCTTGAAGGCACTCACTCAATGTTTGTAACCTTTTCACATACACTAGTGTTCTTAAAGTTCCGTTTGTGAGTCCATCCAAGAACAATGAAATCATTTTTTGTTGAGTGGGTCTCTCGGCTATTGGGCATCTATCCACATACTGATTGAATCTTCTCGTAGCGGTCTTCATAGTTTTGTTAGGGTTTTGTTTAAAGCTGTGGATTAAAGACACAGAATTGTGTTTAATCCATCTCTTTATGAACTCCCCAATAAATTCTTGAAAGAATTGTTCCATGTTTCCGAATTTATTTGGATCTAAGGGTTGGAACCAAGCTAGAGCCGTTCGCGTGAGGGTGAGTCCGAAAGACTCATACTGCACAAAGAAGTCATCCACTTGTTCCGCCCTTAGAACTGATGGAGAGTGTTAATCTCCAAAAGAACAAGTTAACCTTGAAATTAGATCACCTCTATATCAAGATTAACCTTAGACTCCACCAAACTTGGAGATCATTCACCAAGTTATCAGAAAAATTGAAAGTTCTGAAAAATTCAACTTCTTCAGAAAGTCTGCTGCAGATTAATCACTCATTGACTAATCAATCCTGTAAAGTTTTTGATAAAACTTTGCACAACACTTCACCTTAAGGTTGCGCAACTTTGCCAAGTTAAATCTCTCAAAAAGATTAACCATACACTGAGAAATGTGTGAAACACTTTACCTATGTCTGAAAGTGCTTCTCTGCAATGGCGACTTTGACACCTGCAACTTCTTAGCACTGGTTCTCCCAAAGTAAATCCCGTTTGATCAAGATCTTTTAGCCATAGATGGCTTACCTTCCAACTTAAATTTTAAGCTCTCATTTGTGTAAAACTTTACACTGTAGACTGAGAACTGACCATTTCTCTGAAGATGAAATGTGCGCCAGATTTCTCGACTCTTAGAACATTTTCACATATGAATGTTCCTAAGCAAAATTCTCACAACCTGATTGAAATTAAACTCTCAAATTCTAGCCATAGATAGATTAGCTATGGACTTAGATACGTGCAAAAGGATTCTTCAAAAGATTAAGCACAGAGGGAGCAAACAGCAAAATATCGGGCGCAAGTTTTCTCTATTACTCAGAAAAAATTACATCTGAGTGAAGTTGATGAATTCAACTCACTTCTCATGTGTCTAATGACACTCTCTACTATTCTTTTCTCTCTTCCTATTCTCAAATCTTCTTCTGCTCTACTTGCCCGACATTTTCCAACATATTTATAGATGAATTTATACAAGTGTATGACTAAAACAAAAGTATAAGTCAACTAATGTACATATGTGTACATGTCTTTGGATTTTCTGAATATGTCCTTCCTTCAACCATCTGAATTTGTTCTCTTCTTGACTCCTTGACTTCATCTCTCCATAATCCTTCAATTGATGATTGTCATGCACCAACAGCTCCCCCTCAATCATTAATTGAGGTTCTTCTCTATCTTTTTGATTCCTGCCATATCCTTGAATCTTTGTAGTTTAGGTCCATCTAGACTTTTAGTCATCATATCTGCAACTTGATCTTTTGTGGGAGTGTGTATGACTTCAATCTCCTTCTCAATGACCTTCTCTCTCAGAAAATGATATTGTATTTCAATATGCTTAGTTCTAGCATGAAATACAGGATTAGCTCTTTTGCAGCTTCCACCAAACCTTTATATTCTGCCTCTGTGGATGACAAAGCAACTGTATGTTGCTTCTTAGAACACCATGAAATCAATTTGTCTCCTACATAGCATAAGTATCCATGTGTTGATCTTCTATCATCCACATTACCTGCCCAATCTGCATCACTATATATCTTGATTCTTGTATCTGAAGTAAACCCATAGTACAACCCTTCTCTGAGTGTACCCTTGATGTACCTAAGTACTCTTTGTCCTGCAATCCAATGTTCCTTTCTAGGACAATGCATGAATTGTGAAAGCACACCAACTGCATATGATAAGTCAGGCCTTGTCAATGTAGCATAAATCAAGCTACCAACCAAACTTTGATAGAGTTTCATATCTCTGAACTCTTCTCCTCCAAACCTAGACAATTTATGGTTCACTTCCAAAGGTGTAGGTGCAATCCTGCAATCTTCCATTTTAAATTTGGTTAGCAAATTTTTAAGATACCTTTCTTGGGTCACATATACTCCATGTTGAGTATAAGAAATCTCCATTCCCAAGAAGAATGATAGGTTCCCCAAATCACTGATTTTGAACTCTTTCTCCATCTGCTTTTTGATCATTTGTATCCCCTTATCATCTGTTCCTGTAAGTATTATGTCATCAACATAAATACACACATAAATGAACCCATCTTCACTTGCTTTGACTAGCAAGCTACTATCTGCTTTTGATGCTTGGAAACCAAGATCATTTAAGAACTTCACAAGCCTATAATTCCAAGCCCTTGGGGCTTGCTTCAACCCATACAAAGCTCTTTTGAGCTTACACACATAATTTGGACTCACTTGATCTTTGAACCCATCTGGTTGCTCCATGTAGACTTCATCTGAAATGTAACCATTCAAGAAAGCATTTTTAACATCTAATTGAGACAACTTCCAACCTTTACAAGCAGCAATTGCAATGAGTGTCCTGATGGTTGTCATCTTTGCCACAGGACTATAAGTCTCATCATAGTCCACTCCATATGTCTGTGCATACCCTTTCACAACAAGTCTAGCTTTGTATCTAGACACACTTCCATCTGCAAATCTTTTAGTCTTGTAAACCCACTTACAACCAATGATTTTCTGGCTATTAGGTTTAGGAACCAAATCCCATGTTTGATTCTCTATCAATGCATCATACTCCTCTTGCATAGCATCTTCCCAATTCTTCTTTCCTTTGGCCTCTTCATATGTAGAAGGGTCTTCATCTGCTTTTACCAAATAAGCATAATCTTTAGTAGTCAAGAATGAAGTGTCATAGCTATACCTTGTAGGTTGCCATTTGTGCCTAGAAGATCTCCTAACTTCTGCATTTCTTGAGGTCTCTGGTTCATCACATTCTGGATCAAACCTTGGCCTCTCTTCAACTTCAACCTGCACTTCATTACTCTCACTTTCATCAAGTAATTGAATCTTTGCTTTACCTTTCCTTTGTTCCACAACTTCTTCATCATCTGCATGTACATTATATTTACCTGCATACCAAGTACCTTGCTCATCAAATGTAACATCCTTGGATACAATAAATTGCTTTGTGGATGGACTCCACAACCTGTATCCCATTTGCTTATCATCATAGCCAATAAAAACATATTTCTCTGCCTTAGGCTCCAACTTATGCCTCAATTGAGATGGCACATATGCATATGCCAAACATCCAAATATTCTGCAATGATCCAAGGTAGGTTTCTTACCCCACCAAGCTTCATATGGTGTCATACCCTGCAAAGCTTTACAAGGCAATCTATTAACCAAATATGTAGCTGTATTAACAGCCTCAGCCCACAAATAATTTGGGCAATTCTTCTCTTTCATCATGGACCTTGCAAACTCAACAAGAGTCCTATTTCTTCTTTCTGCTACCCCATTTTGTTGAGGAGAGTACCTGCAAGTAACTTCTCTCTTTATACCTGCATTCCACAAATAGTCATTGAACTCATTTGAAAAATACTCTCCCCCTCCATCTGACCTAAGTCTCTTCAATTTTTGACCTGTAATCCTTTCTGCATATGCATGATAGTGTTTAAATGTATTAAACACTTCTGACTTTTCCTTAATCACATAAATTGTGATCCACCTGGTAGCATCATCAACATATATGACATAATATCTTGAACCATTTATACTAAAATCCTTTGAAGGACCCCACACATCTGTATGCACCAATTCAAGTCTTTCTGAATACATAAATCCATGCTTGGAGTAGGATTGCTTATGAGCCTTACCTAATTGACATGCCTCACATCTGTATGTCATGTGTTGACCTGCAATGTTAGGCATTCCAAGCACTGAATCATTGTTAATCATTTCTTTGATACCTCTTTCATTAAAGTGTCCAAGTCTTTTGTGCCAAAGATCCAATTCTGACACCTTCTGCTCTCCATATGTGAACATAGCATGTCCAACATTTCCTTGTACCTTCAATGTGAAAAGCCTTCCTTCTTTCTTTCCTGCAATAACTTGTTTATACCCTTGACTAGGGTCTTCCACATAAACTCCATCATTGGTAAACCTTACCTCATAACCTTTTTCCACAATTTGACCTACACTGATCAAATTCTTTGGAATTGTGGGAACATAGAGTACCTTACTCAGAAGAGTGCTCCCATCCTTAGCTTTGACTGAACCAATTGACTTTACCTTATGCTTTGTATTATCACCTGTCTGCACTGTATGATTAATTGCATTATGATCTAGGTCAGTCATCAAAGCAATATTTCCACTCAAATGATTACTACATCCTGAATCAATATAGAACACTCTCATGTCCTCATGTGAGGTTTCACATGTATTCATAATGAGAGTTGAATCCTCCTTTTGATCTGATGCATAGTTGTAGTAGGTGTTATTATAGGATTGATTTTGGAAGCTTCTTCCTCCACCTCTTCCAAAAGAATTCCTACCACCTCTACCTCTGAAGTTTCCTCTCTGAAATCTACCACCTCTTGCTCTTTGATTAAAATTCTGATAATTACCATTGTTTTGATTATTGTGCCAACAATCATGAGATAGATGATTGGTCTTACCACATATCCAACAAGCTCTTGCATTCTCTTTGTTGTTTCTGCCTCTTCCTCTACTCCTGCCATTTCCTCTTCCTCTTATGAAGTTTGCTTGGTTTGAAGTACCTTCTTCTTCACCTGATTGTTGCTTCCCTTTGTTGGCTTTCTTCTTGTCTTTAGAGTACATTGCATGACCTGCACTCTTATCAACATCTCCTTTGATATCATTCTCAAAAGTTAGCATATGACCTAACAATTGATTCAAATCAGGAGTAAAGTGATCTAATGAAAGTTCTGTAGATAAAATGAAAGGTTTCCATTTCTCATCTCCTCTTAGTCCTGTGAGTATTTGTCTTACCAATTTGTCTTCTTCAATATCTTCATCAACTGCACCTAAAGAATCTGCAATGTCCTTCATCTTTGTCACATAATCAGAAATTGATTGTGAGGCCTTCTTCTTGAAGGTAGTAAACTCTGCCCATAGTGAAGCCTTCCTTGATTTGGTTGTATTTTGGAAATGCTCCTCCAAAGCATTCCAAATGTCACATGCACTTTCAAGTCCTCTAATGTGAGGAAGCAAATAGTCATTGACTGCCATGTAGATGATGCTTCTTGCTTGAGCATCCTTCTTCATCCAATTCTTCAAATCTGCAAGCTCCTCCCTAGTTGGAACACTAGGATCTCTGAATTCTGGCTTTTCTTCATCTCCTGTGATGTATCCTATAAGATCTTTGCTCATAAGGTGAGCTTCCATCCTCATAGACCATGCAGGATAGTTCTCTCTATCCAACTTTTCAATTTGGAGACTATCTCCCATCTTTGATTCACCTGTAGTCTCAAAACTTTAGCCTTTACAGATAATGAATGTACCTTTACTTCGAATGTTGCTCCTTCTGATCCTTTTGATGCTCTTTGTATGTCTTCCTTTGATCTTTCTTCAACCTTTACCCTTCTGCACCTTCAAGATGTAAAGTTTTGTACTTCTGCAATAGTCGGAGTCTTCTTCACTTCAATTTTGACACAACCTGCTCTGATACCACTGATGGAGAGTGTTAATCTCCAAAAGAACAAGTTAACCTTGAAATTAGATCACCTCTATATCAAGATTAACCTTAGACTCCACCAAACTTGGAGATCATTCACCAAGTTATCAGAAAAATTGAAAGTTCTGAAAAATTCAACTTCTTCAGAAAGTCTGCTGCAGATTAATCACTCATTGACTAATCAATCCTGTAAAGTTTTTGATAAAACTTTGCACAACACTTCACCTTAAGGTTGCGCAACTTTGCCAAGTTAAATCTCTCAAAAAGATTAACCATACACTGAGAAATGTGTGAAACACTTTACCTATGTCTGAAAGTGCTTCTCTGCAATGGCGACTTTGACACCTGCAACTTCTTAGCACTGGTTCTCCCAAAGTAAATCCCGTTTGATCAAGATCTTTTAGCCATAGATGGCTTACCTTCCAACTTAAATTTTAAGCTCTCATTTGTGTAAAACTTTACACTGTAGACTGAGAACTGACCATTTCTCTGAAGATGAAATGTGCGCCAGATTTCTCGACTCTTAGAACATTTTCACATATGAATGTTCCTAAGCAAAATTCTCACAACCTGATTGAAATTAAACTCTCAAATTCTAGCCATAGATAGATTAGCTATGGACTTAGATACGTGCAAAAGGATTCTTCAAAAGATTAAGCACAGAGGGAGCAAACAGCAAAATATCGGGCGCAAGTTTTCTCTATTACTCAGAAAAAATTACATCTGAGTGAAGTTGATGAATTCAACTCACTTCTCATGTGTCTAATGACACTCTCTACTATTCTTTTCTCTCTTCCTATTCTCAAATCTTCTTCTGCTCTACTTGCCCGACATTTTCCAACATATTTATAGATGAATTTATACAAGTGTATGACTAAAACAAAAGTATAAGTCAACTAATGTACATATGTGTACATGTCTTTGGATTTTCTGAATATGTCCTTCCTTCAACCATCTGAATTTGTTCTCTTCTTGACTCCTTGACTTCATCTCTCCATAATCCTTCAATTGATGATTGTCATGCACCAACAAGAACTTGTTTAAATTCTACAATGTGATCATAGGGTCCCCCCAATCCATCATAATGGTTTCTCACACACTTAGCCACTTGGATAGGTCTCAGTCTTCTCATTGGTTCTGGTGGTATGGGCATCACAGGAAAGACTGGGACAGCTGGTCATATTGGAGGTATTCTTGGCTGTCCTCCTATCGATGGTCGTGGTCTTACTAGTGGTCGATACTGATTACCTACGCCTGCTTGAGTTTGGTTGTGTGTTTGCACTCCTGGAGTTGCAAATTGTACGTGGGTGCGGTTGGGTACACTTCTCTGGCTAGTCTGCCCTGATGTGGTATATTCCATCTCTTCTTGATTACCAAAAGGGTTTTGTGAGGTAGTTGCCTGATCTCTCTGAGGAAATACAGGCGCACCCATGTATCACAGCCGAGCCCTGTCTAAGGCACTCACAGGTAGGTTTGTTTGAAGCAACAAGTCTGATTTGTGGATCATATAGACTTCTAACAAATAGTCGTCTTGAGGTATCAAATCCCCTCTCAAGACTCGTGATACTTGAGACCTGCCTCTAGGGGTGGTTACTAACTCTTCAAGATGTGTCCTTCCTGAGTTTTCTAGGTCCGCAAACTCTCCGCTTTCATTGATTCTCTCGGGAAAGTCGGTCACAATGTAGATGTGACCAAGTTTGTCTACATATGCTCCTCCCTCGTACTTGACTGCAGGTCGGGGTACAATTGTGGCAGTCAGGGAAGTCACCATCCTAGCCACAGATCTATTTAATCCATCCAGGTAGATGGGGATCTCCTAGGCATTGGTAGACACATACTGTAAGGAAGTACGGTAATCTCCCTCAACAGTAGACATGAAATTTCTATTTGGTGTTGGACCCTGCATGTCTTCCGAAGCCATGGGTATTTCCTCCTCAGAATCACTAGAGGTCTCTGAGTAGACGGAGTGGTGACTGGCCTGAGCAGCACTTCCCACAGAAGATATGACACTTCTTCGGCTACTTAGCACTCTTCCTGACCTCAGGTTCATTCACCCTCCTCAGACTCTCTAGCCTCAAAGACTCTCCTCGAGTGGCTCTTCCAATGTCTCAAATTTGTCTGAAAAAATGCTACAGTCAATTTGGACGATACCCCTTCCAGGCGATACTGCCTTGGCCACGATACGATACAGAATTCTAAGCGATACGATACTATGGGTAGCCGGCGATACGATATGGCACTTGGCTACGATACGATACTTGAATCCTAGCTGATACGATACTATCTGCAAGACGATACGATACTGGACAACCGTACGATACGATACCAATAACCCTCCCGATACGATACGATTTTGGTGTCGCGATATGATCCCTGATAAGGAGACGATACGATACTAGCACAAGCGACGATACGATTCCACCAGCTTGCACAATACGATACCAGGTCTCCCATGATACGATACCAATCGAATGGCGATATGATACTACCACAACTCACGATACGATACTACTACTGATCATGATACGATACTTGGGCAACAAACGATACGATACCGATCTTGGCAATGATACGATACTTGTTGTGGTATCGCGACACTACACCAGGAAATAGTGCGATACGATACTTGTTGGGGCAATGATACGATACCACAAACGGGGACGATACGATGCTCGGTGTCTAGACGATACGATACCAGACAATAAGGATGATACAATACTAAAATGGTATCGCGATACTAGGACTGGTATTCAGCGATACGATACTTCGGCGAGTATCGCGATACAAGGGAGTTTTGGTATCGCAATACCAAATCTCAACCGATCACGATACTCAAGCCAAAATACCTCCAAATGCAAAAATTTTCGCACCCCCTTGCTTCTCTTTCAACTCCTCACACACCTAGCCTACTGTCTCCTTCCAGAAAGCTCAAAAAACAAACAGTTTTCTTCCTCGCGATACCTAATGCGCTCTTAATCCCACATTTGTGCACTTTTAATGTGTTTTTGTCAGATACACCTTGTGGAATCTTACCTTTGTATTGTATTGCTTGCACTTTTGAACTCAACCCTAGCTTTGATGGCCTCAAGCACCCGATACCTCCCACGCGATACTAGTCGTTGCTCGCAGACGATACCAGTAAGCAGTGAAGTATCAAATGAGTCAGATTTTTTTGGCTTTTATATTTTTTTTTGACAGAGTTTGATCCTAGCTAATTTTAGGTGATTCTTTGGACATTTTTGGTGGTCTTGGCCTACTCCTACCTTACCTCTCTTCTCCTCTCCTCTCCTTCTAACCTAACCCTAAATCCTCCTTCTCTCCCTTCCTTCTCACCCTAAACCTAAAACTTGTCACATACACCTCTGAGATATGAAGTAAGAAGTGCTGAAGTGACTGACTACTTGCCACTGGATAAATTCACATCTACAAGTATGATTCTATCACACTCGATCTATAACCATCATGAATGCATCTTGGCTGAGTGTTCCCTGGCAATGGCACCAAAAACGTGTGTACCTGAGTCAAAATGACTCAAGGACTTGTGCCAAAGAGACTGTACCTCATTTGCAACACAAGTGCGCATAGCAGGAAATTAACACACATCTAAATGTCAATCCGATCGAACGACCTAACCAAGCATATGAAGACATGTGCACACATGATGGAAAATGAAGTGGTTTGGTTGAAATGATTGAGGCAAGACTATTCCACCTCTTAAACACACTAAAAGACTGAAAGTGTCTGCCGCGATACCACTTACAGTAGTTTTCAGTAATTCAAGGATTTCTCCTAGCTCAGAACTTTGAACATAGTCAATAGGGTACTCTTTTGAAGCTCTCGACGAGGCGCATCTACTGGAAGCCGTTTCACTTGATTCGGACAACTCTCCTCCAAGTTATGACCAAAATAGTGAATGGCGGGAAACACCAACACTCACGCCACAACTCCTACAAGCTCACACACACACTACAGTAGCTCAAAAACAGTGGGGAGGGGTAGACAACAGTTTTACACACACATTCCAAGCACTACACACACATACAAGATCAAAGAGGAGATAGAAATCTGCATGAAAGAGGCAAATTCGAAGATTGAGGAGTGCTCCTTCTTCACAATGGTTAAAAGTCTCTACAAAGAGTCACAAAGTGACTTATATACATGTGCCCTAAGTTTGGTCCTTTCACACAAGAGACCGGCACTTTATTACAAAAGAGTGAATTTCCTACTAATTTACAAGGGATATTTTACAACAGCTTGGGGCTACACAACTAGAGGACTCCTCTAGTGCATTTACATGGCTTGAGGGAATTCTTGAAGACCTTGTAGAAGAGAAAATATGCCCATTAATTTCGAAAATTTTGGGGCTCTTCTCTTATCTCCTTTGCTCTGCAACACTCTCCCTCTCTTTGTCGCTGTCGTCCCTTGACAGGCTTTACTTCTTGTTTGTCTCTGTCATGGCATGCATCCCTTGGTCCGTTTTGCCTGCCGGCCCGACTGGCGTTCCGTTTTAAAGGCCCTGTTCGATATTTGTCTTGACCTCCTCTAGGCCTGATGCATTTGGTTTGCCTGTTAAGTCTGGTTGCCACACACACCATTAGTAGACATATGAGGATGTAGCTCTTATGGTCAATGTTGGTGCATTTTACCCAAGCCTACATGCTTGATATATTTAATAATATCCTCTTTTCTAAGTCACATGAGTAGTCATGTGAACACCTCTTGTAAAAGAGTTCATTTTTATCTCTTGTAATTGAAAAAAGAAAAAGGAAGAGTATAGCTTACCTCATCCATGATGTAAAAGAAAAGTCGTGGTCCTATCTACCTAAATCATGAATTTTGGAGCTGAGGGAATATCTCCTAGCTTTGGGGATCACTTTTAGGTGGAGCCATTCGAATTCGAATTCAAAACTCCCTCCAAGAATAGCTATAAAAAGAGCAAGAAGGAAGAGGCGATTAGCAAGCCTTGTACGTGACCACTTCATGTCATTTTGTAGAGATTGAAGAGCTTACTCCATAGCTCTATCATTCTACTCCCATTGTGCAAAGATTCATTGCCAATGTGGTTGTAATCATATGTGAATCTATACATTTATCATCATCTACTTCTCTGTTTTGTTCTCTGCTATACTCACTCAGAGCAGTGACTTCACAAGGTCATATCTCGAGTTTTACAGAACCTTTTTCAGTGATTTAAATGCGTTGGATAGCTCGTACTGTCTACTTTTTGCATATAAATTTTCAAGGTCATTGGATTTATACGTTTGGAGATATCTGCATTGTACTGCTTATTGGTCTATCTCTGCACAGCCCCGAGAATTGTGGGGAGGTTCCAAAAATTGTTGAAACTTGTTCTCAGTGCTCAGTCCATCATTTTAAGTGTTTTAACTTGGCTTGGGAAGCTTGCTAAGTCTATTTGCTATTCCCAAAAGGAATTTTTCTAATTCCTTCCAGGTTGAGAGCACTGTTCATTTTTTCTAGCAGGTGTATGTCCAAAAATAGCAAGTTTTTGGGAGCTAGTCATTTTGCAACTAGTCTGTCTTGACTTAAACTTTTGGGATACATGTTCCAAAGTACTTGGCTGATATTTTGGTGGATTTAGGAAGCTCAAAGGGTCTACTAATCAACTCTGAAGTCTCAGTTGGCTGGTGTGAAGCTGGTTGTAGCGGCACCTACTCATCTTTGGATTGCATCCACCATCTCTCTTCACAGTGGTATCAGAGCATAGTCAACCAACATGGGAGATGGATTTCCATCAACAATTGACAAATTGGATCGAAACAACTACTCGGCATGGTCTCTAAGGATGGAGGCTTACCTTCAAGGGAGGAATCTATATGGATTCATATCCGGAGATGAAGCAATGCCAACCATGAGGAACAAAGGGCAACCATCACATGAAGAAGTGGAAGGACTTTCGAATTGGTGTTCGAAGGATGCACTTGCAAGGTCTTATATTCTAAACTCAAATCTCTGATTTTCTTTTACCTCATGTCAAGGGATGCAAGACATCAAGAGAGACCTGGAATGCACTTGCTTCTTTCTTCTCTTCCAACACTCGAGCAAGGAAGAACCAATTGTGGATGGAGTTCACAACAATGAAGAAAAGCCCAAAGCAAAATGTGACTGATTATGTCACAAAGATGAAGGAGATTTCCGACCAACTTGGAAGCATTGGAGAGGTAATTGAAGAGGAGCAAAACATAAGACAAATCATGAATGGAATCAAAGCAGACGACAAGTGGGAGTCATTCACAACAGCCATGGATTTATACATGGATATGCATGTACCCGACCTCAACACACTCATGGGCCAACTCTTCACTCATGAAGCAAAGATTAGCAAAGGTGGTGAGTCCTCAAGAGGTAATCAAACTTCTGCCTTATATTCCGATAAAGCTAAGGTCAAGGACAAGTCAAAGAATAGGAAGAATGAAGATGAAGGAAGCTCTTTCCAAGCAAACTTTGCAGGTAGAGGAAGAGCTAGAGGAAGAGGCAGAGGTGGAAAGCAAGGCAGGGGGAGATTCCAATCATCTCAACCTTGCAACATATGTGGCTTATCTAACCATACTACTGAAGAATGTTTCAGGAACCCGAGGAACTCAAGAGGAAGAGGATTCAATAGAGGTGGCTATGGATCAAATAGAGGCAGGTACAATGGAGGCTACAACAACAACAACTACTACAACAACAATTACAACAAAAACAACAACTATCAAAGTGGCCATAGAGGAAGAAGAGACTACAATAACTATGCAGAGGACCAAAGTCAAGAAGATTCATTATTGATCATGAATCTATCAGTAAAGAAGGGTAAGGATGATGATCACATATTTTACATTGATTCAGGATGCTCGAACAATGTAGCAGGAAATGTGGCTTTACTTTCTGATTTGGAAGATCCTCATAACAAGCATGAAGTGCAGACAAGAGATGACACAAAGCACTCAGTGGAGAAGATAGGTAATGTGAAGACATCAGATGGGAATATGAACCTCTTAAGCAAAGTCTTGTATGTCCCTACAATTACCAAAAATTTAATAAGTGTTGGACAGATTGTTGAAAAAGGATTGCAGGTTAGATTCAATCGATTTGGAGCATATGTTGAAGACCCAAGGCAAGGCTTTCGAAGGATTGCCAAAGGAGAAAAGACAGGAAGGCTTTTCACTTTTGAAGTGGAAGATACAAAGAACATAGCTTTGTTTAGCTATGGATCTCGAACTCTTACAGAGTTGGAGATATGGCACAAAAGGCTTGCTCACATTGGTGAGAGGACACTCAAACAGCTTTGCAGGGACCAAAGTGTACTTGGTTTGCCTAATATCACAAGGCAACACATGATTTATAAGTGTGAAGCTTGTCAACTTGGCAAGGCTCATAGACAACCTTTCAATAAGAAAGGATATATGTATCAAAATCCTTTGGATCTAGTGCACACGGATGTGTGGGGTCCAAGTAAGGAGCCATCTATATCAGGCTCAAGATATTATGTGTCTTTCATAGATAATTGTAGCAGGTGGACCATTCTATTTTTCATGAAGCACAAGGATGAAGTGTTTAATTGCTTTAAGAAGTATATTGCTCTTGTTGAAAACCAAACAGGTAGGACTTTGAAACGACTCAGATCAGATGGTGGAGGAGAATACTTCTCTTCTGAATTTGATGCCTTCTTGCATGAAAAAGGCATTAAGAGGGAAGTCACTACAAGGTATACACCCGAACTCAATGGTGTAGCAGAGAGGAGGAACAGAGCTATTGTCGAAGCTGCAAGGTCCATGCTCAACGAAAAGGGATTGCCAAACTACCTATGGGCAGAGGCTGTGTCTACAGCCACATATCTCATAAATAGACTTCCATCTAAGTCACTAGATGGAACCACTCCATATGAAGTGTGGAATGGAAGAAGACCTAGTCTAGAGCATTGCAAAATCTTTGGATGCTTAGCCTATGCTCACATTCCTTCTCAAGTAAGAGGGAAATTGGATCCCAAGGCCGAGAAGTGTGTATTTATTGGTTATGACCAAAACCAAAAAGGATATAGATTGTACAATCCAACCAATAAAGGATTTTCTGTGAGTAGAGATGTAATTTTTGATGAAAACAAATCATGGTTTGATGATGACAAGAAAGTGAAGCTGCCGTATGACTTGGATGAAGACTTTCCATCACTTCAACCAAAGGAGCCAAAGCAGATTGAAGAAAGTGAATCGGAGATTGACCTAGAAGACTTGGAAAGACTAAAGCTATGGAAGAACAAAGGTAAAGCAAAGATGCAGGATGCTACATATGGACCGGAGAGCTCACATCAACCACTTAGAAGGTCTTCGAGGGAGAAGAAGAAAACAGAGAGGTTTGGTTATGATACTTCTTTGGTCACCAAGCACTCAATCTACATTGCAAAGGATTCAACCAATGAAGAACCTACCACATTTGAAGAAGCACAAAGCAAGAAAGCTTGGAGAGATGCAATGGATGAAGAAATGGAAGCCTTGAAGGAGAATGACACTTGGGAGCTTGTACCTAACAAGCCATCTATGAAGATAATCGGATCTCGATGGATATACAAAATCAAGAGGAATCCAGATGGAAGTATAAATAGACACAAAGCAAGGTTAGTTGCTAAAGGGTTTGCTCAAACCCATGGTATTGATTATGAGGAGACTTTCTCTCCTGTTGCAAAAATGCCTACAATTAGGGTTCTCATTAGTCTTGCTGCATCTAGAAATTGGAATCTTTATCAACTTGATGTAAAGAATGCTTTCTTGAATGGATGGATTTCTGAGGAAGTGTATATGGCACAACCTCCTGGATATGAGGATGCACATCATCCTAACTATGTATGCAAACTAAAGAAAGCTTTGTATGGATTGAAGCAAGCTCCAAGAGCTTGGAATTTCAGATTGGTGACTTATTTGCAGGACCAAGGATTCAAAGCTAGCAAGGCGGATACCTCTTTGTTCATAAAGAGGAATGGATCTGAAGTGATCTATTTATGTGTGTATGTTGATGATATTATTATCACAGGCAATGATCTTGAAGGAATCAAACAGATTCAGCTATATACATCACACAAAGGAAGTATGTCCATGACATGCTCGTCAAGTTCAAGATGGAAAATACCAAGTGTGCAGGTACACCTATGGAGAAAAATCATAAGCTTAGTGCTTATGAAGGAGAGCCAATTGAAGACATCGCAAGCTATCAAAGCTTGGTTGGAAGTTTGAACTATGCAACACTCACAAGGGTGGATATATGCATATTGAGTCAGTTTATGCATAAGCCGAGAAGACCCCATATGGAAGCGGCCAAGCGAGTCCTCAAGTACCTAAAGGGGACCATGAATGAAGGTTTGTTTTATTCATATACTTCAGATATTGAGCTAAAGGTATACTCAGATGCAGATTGGGCCGGATCTAAAGATGATAGAAGAAGCACATCAGGGTATATATCATTTGCAGGTTCAAAAATCATTTCTTAGTCATCGAAGAAACAACCAACCGTGGCATTATCTTCTACCGAAGCCGAATATAGAGGTTTGGCTAATGCAACTCAAGAAATCATGTGGTTAAAGTCTTTGTACACAGATCTTGGACTTCATTCTTCAACACCTCACATTTTTGGTGACAACACAAGCTCACTACATCTAGCAGCTAATCCGGTATACCATGCTAGAACCAAGCATATTGAAGTCCACTACCATTATGTAAGGGAGAAGCTAATGAGCAAGGATATTCAGCTATCCTATGTCTCTACAGATATGCAATGTGCCGACATGTTGACTAAAGCTCTTGATGGTACAAAATTAAGTAGATTCAAGTTGATCATTGGCTTGCAAGAAATCAAGGACAATTGAAGACTTATTTGAAGGCCAAGCATGTTCGGCTTGAGGGGGAGCTGTTGGTGCATTCTACCCAAGCCTACATGCTTGATATATTTAATATTATCCTCTTTTCTAAGTCACATGAGAAGTCATGTGAACACCTCTTGTAAAAGAGTTCATTTTTATCTCTTGTAATTGAAAAAAGAAAAAGGAAGAGTATAGCTTACCTCATCCATGATGTAAAACAAAAGTCGTGGTCCTATCTACCTAAAATCACAAATTTTGGAGCTGAGGGAATATCTCCTAACTTTGGGGATCACTTTTAGGTGGAGCCATTCGAATTCGAATTCAAAACTCCCTCCAAGAATAGCTATAAAAAGAGGAAGAAGGAAGAGGCGATTAGCAAGCCTTGTACGTGACCACTTCATGTCATTTTGTAGAGATTGAAGAGCTTACTCCATAGCTCTATCATTCTACTCCCATTGTGCAAAGATTCATTGCCAATGTGGTTGTAATCATATGTGAATCTATACATTTATCATCATCTACTTCTCTGTTTTGTTCTCTGCTATACTCACTCAGAGCAGTGACTTCAGAAGGTCATATCTCGAGTTTTACGGAATCTTTTTCAGTGATTTAAAATGCGTTGGATAGCTCTTACCGTCTAACTTTTGCATATAAATTTTCAAGGTAATTGGATTTATACTTTTGGAGATATCAGCATTTTACTGCTTACTGGTCTATCTCTGCACAGCCCCGAGAATTATGGGGAGGTTCCAGAAATTGTTGAAACTTGTTCTCAGTGCTCAGTCCATCATTTTAAGTGTTTTAACTTGGATTGGGAATCTTGCTAAGTCTATTTGCTATGCCCAAAAGGAATTTTTCTAATTCCTTCCAGGTTGAGAGCACTATTCATTTTCTCCAGCAGGTGTATGTCCAAAAATAGCAAGTTTTTGGGAGCTAGTCATTTCGCAACTAGTCTGTCTTGACTTAAGCTTTTGGGATACATGTTCCAAAGTACTTGGCTGATATTTTGGTGGATTTAGGAAGCTCAAAGGGTCTACTAATCAACTCTGAAGTCTCAGTTGGCTGGTGTGAAGCTGGTTGTAGCGGCACCTACTCATCTTTGGATTGCATCCACCATCTCTCTTCACAGTCAAGAGGTTGAAGCACCCTCACGTGGCTATGGGACTGGCACTTGCTTTCCTGGTGCTGGTTCCTCCTTCCGGCTACGTGCTTTTCCTTGGTGTGTGTGCCCCTGCGGGGCTTTGTGCAGAGAGTTGTTCTTTGGTATTATGATCTTCTATCTTTATTGAGCAGTTTTGGACTTTGATCTTCTTCTTCTTTTCTTTTTGTTTGATTCTCCCTCTACACTTATCTGTTCAATTTAGAAGTTGTTCCTAAATGGGCAAATAAGTTGGTACCAGGCCTTACCTTCGGACCTGCAAATAAGAATGTGAAAACATCACAAGAAGAAATTGTAAAATCACAAAAATATCACATATTGGCAGGAAGCATGTACAAACAAGATACTGAGGGTGTATTAGCTTGTTGTGTTGAGGACGATGAACATAGTAGTTGGTTGCAACAAGCTCATGAAGGATTGCTAGGAAATCATTATCCTAAACAGCGCACATTGCAGAATCTAAAACGTTTAGGAGTGTATTGGCCTAGCATGGACAAAGAAATTCATGAATGGATTAAGAATTGTCCCATGTGCCAGGAAAAACCCCTAGTGGAGCATGCAACCCTTTATCAAGTGTCATTAATTCCGGATTGGAGCGCTCCATTGGTAGAATTTATGAGATCGGGAAGATTACCCAAAGAGGCTAGTCTAGCAAGAAGACGAAGCATGGAGCAAGAAGCTCAAGGCTATGCCTTAGTAGGAGACAACCTATACCGAAGAGGCAAAGATGGTTAGTTAAGACTGTGCGTTCATGAATTAGCCTATTTAAAGGTCTTAGAAACTCCACACAGTGGTGTTGTAGGTGGACACTTTGCTCCTGATCGAGTAATTAAGACCATTCTATTCTCAGGGCTTTGGTGGCCCACTCTCCATATGGATGCACATACCTATGTGAAGAAATGTGACACATGCCAACGTGCAAAATATCCAGTTAGAAAAGATGAGATGCCTTTGAGGCCAATGATGGGAGGACGTGCATTCTCGAAGTGGGGCATAGACTTCATAGGTCCTATTAACCCCCTAGCTAGAAACTCCCATGCAGCGTATATTATTGTAGCCACAAATTACCTTACAAAGTGGGTAGAAGTGAAAACTACAACAAAGAATGATGCTCAGACTACGACTTAGTTCTTATTTGAGAATGTGTTCACGAGATATGGGCTACCAATAGAGTTAGTGAGTGATAGAGGCACACACTTCTTGAATGAGGTCATTGAAAATCTTCTCCAAGAATTCTTGGTGATACATAAGAAGTCTGCCCCTTATCACCCACAAGCTAACGGACAAGCCGAGAGCACCAATAAGATCCTCTGTAATGTATTGACAAAACTGGTAAATAATAAACGCTCTGATTGGGACAAACAACTTCATCATGCTGTTTGGGCTTATCGAGTTGCCTACAAAACGGTACTCAATGCCACCCCATTTTAGATGGTCTTCGAGCAGAATGTTGTTCTACCATTAGACTTCCTCATCCCAACCTTAAAGGTAGCACAAGAGCATGAGTGGAATGTGCATGAGTTCTCCTCCAGGATCTTTGATCTAGAATGCTTAGGTGAAACGAGGCTACAAGCGGCAGCAGGCATCTATGCTACAAAGAAAAGGAAAAAGGCATACTTCGATGCACACATTAAGGATAACGGACTGAAAGAGGGAGATCTAGTGTTGGTTTACACACTAAAACAACATGCCCGTAAGTTGGAAAAACGAGGATATGCACCCATGATCATTAACAAAGTTTCCACTAGTGGCGCGGTTCAATTGGCTACTTTAGAAGGTGATCTCTTGCCAAACTATATTAGTGGGTGTAGAGTCAAGCTATATCAAGAACCTCTTACTGAGGATATGCTTACGAGACTCAACACTGCTGAGAATCGGAAAGAAGCGGAGTTAAGGGTGAGGGAAGAAGCACAGGTAGAGGCTAGAGAGCGTATTAGGCGAAATAAGTTAACGCGACTAGGCTTAGATGTCAACTCAAAAACCCCAAAATATCACATGGATATGTGCCAAAAATCAGGCATAATTACTTCTCAAGTCATTGACTGTTAGCAGTGGACAAGGGAGAGAAGGCACAAGCAGACAAGGGAGTCAACGAAGATCTGGCAAGTAGGCCAACAATTTTCTTCAGAAAGAAGCACTTATGAACATTCACGCAGATTTAGCACTAAGGCAACCTTAATCTTTCAAAACCTCTACACCCATTAAAAGTGATTATCATCACTAAGCACCATTGTAAATATCATTTCATCTTTTTGTAGCTTCATTTTGTGCAAGCCAAGGAGTCCTTGAGCTTGAGGAGCATTAGAAGTATCTACCTGCCAAATTTCGTATTTTTTAGATATCGTTTGAGCCCTCAAATAAGCCCTGGAACCTAATTTTTAGCTAGGCCGGACACTAGGTCTGGACAGGGCCAAAACTTAGCCAAAAACTATAAAAAGAGCTAGAGAGCTCATTTTTGAGGTTAGATTGTAATTGAAACGAACTTGTAAGAGCATTTTGAAAGTAACTAAAGAACTCCATTGATTCTCACTCTTTGTCTTGCCGTGTGTGCGCGTGTGTGTGTATGTGTGTGCATGCTAGTGTGCTTCTCACTCACGCACTTGTGCCGCCACTTGCTCGAGGTCTCCATACCATCCTCACGTCTTCCCGGATTGACATTAAAGGAGGTGCTACTCATCATTGAGCTACACCAAATTTTGGCGCCGTTGCCGGGGATCGAGCTTTGAGGACGAGCGTGTGATGGTAAGACGTAGAGTTGACGCGTTGGAGTTGTAGGTATTTTCTTCACTCTCATCGATTTTCTTTTACTTTCTTCACCATCTTCATCACCATCATCATCATCACCATCTCCCACCTCCATCTCCATCATCGCGAAAATTTTCAGTTTTGATCATATCACCATCTCCACCTCATTTCCTCCATTCCACTTGTGAGAGAGAGCGAGAGAGCGATATTGCTTGCACTGTTTTTGCATGTTGTTGTGATTCTTGCAGGTACTGCCATCATCATCATCCCAGCACGCTGCGCGCAGGTACGAAATTCGAAGAAACTGTCTCGCGGTCGCAGGCCTCTGTCGATCGCGACTGACAGAAATTTTTGGCTTTTCACAAAAGTAAGTGCACCACTAGAACAAGCACAAGGAGCACATCCTAAAACACTAAAAACAGTAGAAAAATTCCGAGGTCTTCTGTCAATCGCGACCGACAGCCTCTGTCAATCGCGACCGACAGACCCTGTCAATCGCGACCGATAGACCCTGTCAATCGTGATCGACAGACCTCCACGATCGACTGACTGCGACGTAGGACCCTGTCAATCGCGATTGATACCGTCGATCGCGATCGACAGCCACGACCAACACCTCTGTCGATCGCGATTGACACCGTCGATCGCGATTGACTGAAATTCCACGATTGATTGACTTTTGCGCGTAGCCACGTGTCCATCGCGACTGATAGGACCCCGATTGACTGAAATCTCGGCGAAAAATCCGGAAAACGTGTCGATCGCGATTGATACCATCGATCGCGATTGACAGCCACGATCGACTCTATCGATCGCGATTGACACTGTCGATCGCGACTGACAGCCCCGACGGACACCTCTGTCAATCGCGATTGACAGACCTGTCGATCGCGATTGACAGGCTTTTCGGCCAAAAATTAGGGTTTGATTTTTGGGATAATTTTGGGGCAAAATAGTCAATCAATTAGCATTTTTGCGAGGTTCCTACACTTGTGATTTGGAGAAAATCCTAGGATCTGTAGGCCAGATTGAATCATGATTTAACCTCTTAAACCCTGAACAGTCATAACTTCTTCATACGAAATCAATTTTTTGAGTTCTAGGGCTTGTTGGAAAGCTCGTGGCCTATACTACAAGCCCTCAACTGTTTTTTATAAAGATAATACGTTGATTTTCAGATAGAGTATTTTGAAGTTGCCCATATCCAGGGGGATCAAAGTCAGGGGTCCTTAGGATTGTTTTCTTGAAAATCACTATGCAAGTTTGTGTTTGTGCTACAGGAATGAAAACCAGTGGTTTTGTCTTTAGAATTCAAATCTTCAAGCTAACTTTGGAACTCTTACAGATCTATTGAGGGCATCGAAAGGCGTTTTAAGCAAGTGTAAGTGCAAGCTTGGGAACACATTTCCTAGGCACTCAAGGGCAACCAAGCAGGAAACAAAAGGTTGGAAACTTTTAACCCCCTCTGTCTATTCATAGCTTAGGCTAAGAACGATTAGAGGTAGGAGTAAGTCAGGTCGACGGTAGGCAGTTATCAAGTTGGAGACTACCTAAAACTCAAGTTCAAGCTAAAAACTTAATCTCTGTACTGTCGATCACATAAAGGAAAAGAACCTAACGTGGAACGATCAACCTGAAAGTACGAAGAACATTCAAGTATTCCTGACGACGAAATATCAGACAAGACCTTAAACACGAGAAATAACTAAAAAGAATCAAGTGACTGATACCAATTGATCGGCAACGAGGTTGTACTCTGGGCAAAGAATTGGGCTACTTAGTTAGGCATATGAACCTTAGATCGGGACGACATCTAGTAAGGGAGAGACAGAGCCTTAGATCTTCAGAGGCTAGTGTTAACCACACTGCTAGGTCCTGGGCCCAGCAATTGAGCCACCACTCGTACTACCCTAGCTCGGAGACCAGTGAGTCAGAGATGTCTCAAGGCATGGACAGACCTACGGGAAGTTCAGGAGTGCCTTACCTGTACAGGGTAGAAGGCCCGTACAAAACGCAGCTGGAGTACCTTAGGACCAACCGATTAGGTGCTAGCATCTATGAGGACGGCCTAGGAAGACCCGTGATCCAGATTAAAAATCCTGATCAATCCATTGGACTAGAGCACCCAGCTGTCAAGTTTGAAAATGGTGCATACCTGGACAAAGAAGGAACTATATATGTAGTCACTAGTCACCCGGATAGGACAGATGAATTTGGGAATGTAATCTCAGAAGCGGACTTAGGTGACTTGGAACAAGGGAACATGGGGGCGGAACCTAGAACCCCTCGAGGTAAATCAGTTCTCACTAGGATTATCACACCTGAGTAGGTACCCCAAGACAACAAGAGCATAGAGTTGCTCCTCAATCGAGAAACCGACGAAGCCTTTTGGAGGTATAGATCTAATCAGCCAATTGATATAGGAAATATCATGATCTATGAGTTTAAGGATCCGGATAGCCCAGGCAGAGTGACCTACTTAGATCATGCTTCAGAACGGATCTTTGTGGTTACGGAAAAGGATAGGCATGCTTACACTTGGAAGGGTGAATTCGTTTTCCCTCAACCAAGAGCGAATGCGTCCTATGGTCACCCTGGGGCTGGAACTTCCCAAGCTCATGGTACGCAAAGAGACAGAAGTAGAGATAGACCAGAAGTAAGTTTTGCCAACCCAGTGGGCAGAGAAAGAACGAGAACGGAGACGAATAGGGTAGAACCTGAGATGCTTAGAGCCCACAGGAACCAAAGAAATGTAGATGGATCCCCTTTGCCGAGGCCTAGAGAGCACACAAGAACTTTGAGACCCACCCAGCTAGTTAAGTCCATGAAGAATTACTTTGACGGCACAGGAGATCCCTATGATCATGTGGCGGAGTTCAAGCAAGTCTTGAGAGCTGAACAAGTGGAGGATCTATTCACGCAGTACAATGCCTTCGGTCTAACCCTGAGGAACACGGCACTTACATGGTTTCAGCCATTGGATGAGCGGTAGTTCAGGAGCATAGACCAACTCCTAGAGGCTTTCATTGTAGAGTTCTCTAAGAGCGGCATAAGACACAATACCTCCTCATTGATTCACAGCTTCAAACAGACCCCCCAAGAGACTGTCAGATTGGCTGGAAGAAGATTTAGACAATATCTTGAAAGGTGCCCTATTTCGGAGCTACCCACATCTGCTAAACAAGTTGCCTTATTCCTTGATGGATTGCTGAGTACGAAATTGAGATCCTATGTGTATCTGAAGGACCCTAGGACTATAGAAGAATGCGTACGCATGTGCATTGACATTGAAGATAACCTAGGGGAAGAACTGGAGCTTTCCAAAATCTACAAAGATTCAGATAGTGCTTCTAGTCACTCTTCCACGCAATCCACATCAATTGAGGAACTCGCAGAGAAAGTGGCACAAAAACTAGGCGTCTCTAGCAAACAAATTCCGAGGTTTGCCCCTGTGAAAAGATGCTATACTTGTGGTGGCGACCACATGGGGAATGTATGTCCCATTATGGCTCAACCCCAAATTAATCCTAGTAGCCAGTACTGCACCATAGAACGCAAGTACACCAATCACACTGCGCAAGATTGCCCATACAACAGGCAGGTGGTTAGGCAACCCTACCCTCAGCCATACCCTCAACAGGGAAGATACCAGAACCAGTACCCTCCACAACCATATGGCAGGCAACAGCAACCCTATCCGCAACCATACCAAAACCAACAGAGACCCCAACCAGTGCTAGTTCAACAGCCTCCAAACCCAGCTAATGTGATCCCGGTAAAGTATACTGCTGCAGAAGAAAACCTGAATAGGGCCATAGTACCAGTAACCCCATTGATCTCAGAAAGTGACCCGAGTGACCATAGCTTTGATTCTACACATGTCGATAGTCCCCAGGCTTACTACATGCAGTCTCCAGAACATGGTGAGTCCTACTATAGTGAAGAACCGAGTGAACCTAGTTGGGAGTCGGACTACACAAACGTCATGTATGCAAACCCCAACCCTAGGCCTCAACCTAGGCAGGTACGACCACCATTTCCTAGAGGACCATGCTACCGATGTCAGGAAGATCACTTCATTCGTGATTGTCCCTTACCTCCACCTACACAAACTCAGCCCGTGACGATTCAAGGCTTTTGCCAAGACTGTGGAAAAGAGCATCTCTTACGAGATTGCCCAAAGAACCCCAATAACATGCCAAAAATCACCCCTATCAACGTTGTTGGGTTAGTGGTAGACTCCTCAGGAAGTGTCACTTCCACTGCACCAGTAGAGGTAGTCACTAGAGCTCAGGCATTGCAGCAAAACCAAGAGGCGAGCCAGGAAAAGGGCCCAGAGGCGAGTGAAACTGAGAGCATAACCAAGAAAAGGACTAGAGCTTGGAAAGATAGTAGGGAAAGAATGAAAAGACAATGGGCTAAAAAGATGAGTGAACTCGAGGAAAGCGTAAGGGAAACAAGAGCCAGGATAACCGAACTCACAACTGAAACTCCCTCTCACACTACTCCACCACCACCACTCCCATCTCCATCCGACCCACCACCTCCCCCACCGCCTCATCAAATCCCACCACCCCCTAGAGTAGGATCAGTCTTAGCTGATCCCACTCCCGAAGACCTAAATATGATGCTGAAAGCATATGAGGCCAGAATCCAAGAAGGGCCAACCATAACCGATCATGAAAAATGCTACCCTAGAGCCGAGCTAGAGCTTGAACGAACAAAAATTTGCGCAAAGATGGTGGAACTGGCCCAAGCCATGTTCGAAGCTAGCCGCCTCTTTAATATCTCTAGCTCAGCTAAGACGCAGTTACATTTTGATGGACTGCTAGAAAGAATAGAGAGGCTAATTGCACAATCAGAGAAGGAACCTGCCCCTCAAAGAAAGGAAAGGGCGAGAGAACGGATAAGTCAGCCTCTTCAGGAAGCCCACGTGCCTCCTCAAGAAGCTTATCTTCCCCCCCAAAAGGCACATGAGCCTCCCTCGAAAGCTTACGTACCCCCACAGGTGGCCTACATTCCTTCTCCGAGAGCATATGAGCTTGTTCGGAGAAGTAATAGAATAAGTAATCCTCCCCAAGAAGCTTGCGCCCCAGCCATCCATGAGAACGAGGAGAGAGCCAATGATAGAATAAGCCCTCCTTTCCAGGTTGCTTATGCACCTAATTCTACAGAGCCAGACACTTCTTCTTCTATGAATCGGTTTGCACCAGACTTCCTACGAGAGATTCAAGAAGACAAATGGGATAATGAAAGTGAAGTCGCCCCTCCTTTTGAACTTGTGGATGATGCACACGACCAATTCCCACAAGACATCCCATCTATTTACGGGGAACATGAGAGTACTCAGTCTCACGAGAGATCGGACTTTGAGTCTAATTCCATACAAGAGCTACCTCACTTCACAGGCCCATGGGAAGCAAAGTCCAGGTGTATGAGAGCACCCACAGTCATGATAAGGAACGATGACTCAGTCATATCAAGGAACACGGAGGTAGTAAAGAACACCAAGGTGCAGCGCAATCCCACTTTGGAAGAACTGCCTAAGGATAGACCAGAAGCACGAAAATATGTAGCCAGTCAAGTAACTGAAGCTGCAAAACCTCGTTCCAGGGTAGGATCCCATAAGACAGTGCCAGAAATTCCCTTGGATAAGATAGGAGATATGTGTGAAGGTGAAGAAGGGAACACCTATCTTCCCATCACCTACCAGGAGTACACCACCAAGGCAATTTTGGACTCAGGTGCAGGAGTTGCAATTGCCACCACCTCCTTATGGAAGCGTTGGGGCAAGCCAGCACTCAGGCCAACGAGGATGAAATTGTAGATGGCCGATGGTCATATTGAGAGACCCTTAGGATTGCTAGAAGGAATAACTCTCACCACTTGTGGTGTTGAGTTTGAGCATAGCTTTGCTATATGTGACTTCAGCAAAAATCATGCCTATGAGATGATTTTGGGAAGACCATTTATGAGACAGTTGCAAGTGGTACAGGATTGGGGAACCAACTCCTTGTATTTGCAACACTTGGGTGTTACGACCAAAGTCAATCTCAAGGATTATTCTCATAGAGATGTCCCTCCTATCCAATGGAATCCCATCCATAGAGCCAAAGATGATATAGAATCGGTGCGTTCCATAGGGTCAGGATCCTCATGGATGCATGAAGACACTCACTTATGGATGTGCAAAGTAGCAGTGGAGGAAGAGAAGAGAGAAAAGGCCAGAGAAATAGGTACAAACGAAACCCATAGACCCATTCAAGACCCAGCCTATGCACTTGTAGTTTTTCCAGACGAGGAATTTGAACCCCATGGCTGGGCAGAAATTTTAGCAACAATGGACGTAGCCATCAATGAAGAACAATGGACACCTCACTGTGATGAGGATGGCTATGACATTTCAGTCTTCTCCATAGAGCCAATCATGGGAGAGGCAGTTCTAGAAGAATGCGAACCTAGCCCTGATGCATTTGAGGATGCAAGTGACTCCGATCTAGAGTCAATCATTATGGACCCACCATTTGCATTAGATGAAGAATACTTCCATGAAGTAGAATTTCAACCCCAGAGGCATGGAGAGGTTACAAATGATGTAAGATTAGCAACACATATGACCCCGAAGGAAGAAGGAAAGAAACGAAAGAAGAAAGAAGTCTCACCAGAGGAGGAAGAATCTTTGTTTGAGGTCCCAGAAAATTTTAAGAAGTATGAGATAGATGACAGGAGAGTCATGATAAGAATGCCTAAACGAGAGGCACAATCAGGAGAGGCCTATGATAACAAAGAAACTACCAAGAAAATCGTAGTGGCCCTAGAAGAAGGAGAGGAGAGATGTACGTACATAGGTCATGACCTAACAGAAGAAGAAGAGTACGAATTGATTGCCTTGCTAAGAGAATACAGAGATGTATTCGCTTGGAGTTACAAGGATTTGAAAGGTGTTGACCCGGACATATGCTCACACACCATCCCCATGACTGCAGATGCTAAACCCTATAAGCAAAAGCCCTATACATATAACGATAATTACGCTGCTAAGATCAAAGAAGAGATAGATAAACTGGTTGAAGCTGGATTTATCTATGAAATTGAGCACACTGAATGGGTATCCCCCATCGTAGTGGTGCCCAAGAAGAATGGCAAACTGCGCGTGTGCATTAACTTGAAGAAGGTTAATGCAGCCACAATTCGAGATAACTATCCGCTTCCCATCACAGAACATCTCTTAGAAAGAGTGGCAGGCAAGGAAGTGTACAGCTTCCTTGATGGATTTTCGGGTTACAATCAAGTAGCCATAGCCCCAGAGGATCAGCATAAGACAGCCTTTGCCACAGAATGGGGCATTTTTGCTTTTAGAGTAATGCCATTTGGGCTTACCAATGCACCAGCTACCTTCCAGAGGCTGATGTGCCATGTGTTTAAGGAGTTCCTGAGGAAGAGTTTAGAAGTCTATGTTGATGATCTTTGTGCTCATTCCAACATTAGACAAACCCATATTCCTGAACTCAGACAAATCTTTGACAAATGTAGAGAATACCAAGTCTGCCTGAACCCAGAAAAGTGCATTTTTATGGTCAGGCAAGGCAAGATTCTAGGACACATAGTGTCAAAGAATGGCATATCTACCGACGAAGAAAAAGTGAGAGCCATAGCAGAGCTACCTAGGCCAAAGAATGTCAAGGAAGTACAAGCTTTCATGGGGCACTGTGGTTATTACCGACGATTTATACACATGTATGCTGTCATTGCAAAGCCCATGTACGGACTTCTGACAAACTTTGAGTGGACGGATGAATGTGAGAATTCCTTCCAAGAGCTTAAGCGAAGATTATGTTCAGCACCAATCTTGACCACACCAGATTGGAATAAGCCATTCCATGTTCACGTGGATGCATCCAATTATGCCATTGGATGTGTACTTGCACAACCTACTGGTGAAGGTAATATGGATCTTCCAATTGCCTATGCCAGTAGACAGTTGAATGCAGCTGAACGGAATTACACCACTACAGAGAGAGAAGGCTTAGGCATGGTATATGCTGTTAAGAAATTTAGAAACTATTTGCTTGCAAATAAGTTTAAATTTTTTACTGATCATCATGCATTGTTATATCTTGTAAACAAGCCATGCAATACAGGAAGATTAGTAAGATGGTTTCTCTTGCTCATGGAATATGACTTTGAAGTTGTGGTAAGGAAAGGTAGGACTCATTTGAGAGCTGATCATCTCTCTAGGCTCACATCGAGAGAAGCCCCACAAGGAGTGTCATATGATCTTCCTGATGCTTACTTGTTTAATTTGGAAGTTATACCGCAGTGGGCTAAGCCATTGGTCCCAGTATTGACGTACGGGCCTAACCATCCAGTGGTAAACACACGGAATAGAGAGGTTGTAAAAGCCCAAAAGTACCACATCATGGCAGGAAGCATGTACAAGCACACAGATCAAGGGATCTTGGCTTGTTGCGTAGAAGAGGATGAGTACTCTAAATGGTTGCAATTAGCACATGTAGGTGCACTAGAGCAACACCATTCAAAGCAACGAACTTTACAGACCCTAAAGAGACTCAGAGTACATTGGCCAACTATGGAAGCTGATGTCCAAAAGTTGTGCAAGGAGTGCCCAATCTGCTGCACTAAACCACCTGTGGAACACGCTACTCTTTATCAAGTATCCATAGTGCCAGATTGGAGCGAACCTCTAGTATCCTTCCTGAGGACAAACACATTCCCTCCAGACATGACTCTGGCGAGGAAAAGGAGTTTAGAACAAGAAGCCCTGGATTACTCACTCATTGGTGATAATCTATACAAACGCGGTAAAGATGGTTACCTGAGGCTATGTGTCCATGAAAGTGAATATCTTAAGATCTTAGAAACTGCTCACCAAGGTGTAGCAGGAGGGCACTTTGGACCAGATCGGGTGATCAAGGCGATACTATTTGCGGGCTTCTGGTGGCTGACCCTTCACATGGATGCACATACCTATGTGAAACGGTGTGATGTCTGTCAGAGGACTCAGTATCCTATACGCAAAGATGAGATGCCACTGAAACCTATGATGGGTGGACGTGCATTCTCTAAGTGGGGAATAGACTTCGTAGGTCCTATTAATCCCCCAGCTAAGGGTTCTCATGCGGAATACATCATTGTTGCAACAGATTATCTCACTAAGTGGGTAGAGGTAAAGGCTACGACAAAGAACGATGCTCAAACAACTGCCAAATTCTTGTTTGAGAATGTATTCACAAGATACGGGCTACCTATAGAGCTTGTAAGTGATAGAGGCACTCATTTCTTGAATGAAGTGATTGAAAATCTACTCCAAGAATTCTTGGTAATACACAAGAAGTCTGCCCCTTATCACCCTCAAGCTAATGGACAAGCTGAGAGCACTAATAAGATCCTATGCAATGTACTGACGAAATTAGTGAACACTAAACGCTCTGATTGGGACAAACAGCTACACCATGCTGTTTGGGCATACCGAGTTGCCTACAAAACGGTACTCCAAGCCACCCCCTTTCAGATGGTATTCGGCCAAAACGCTGTGCTACCCTTGGACTTCCTGATCCCTACATTGAGAGTCGCACAAGAGCACGAATGGACAGGTCATGAGCTCTCCTCTAGGATCTTTGACCTTGAACGATTAGGAGAAACAAGACTGAGAGCAGCTGCAGGAATATATGCAGCCAAGAAGAGACAGAAGGCATATTTCGACGCCCATGGGAAGGATAAGGGCTTGAAAGCAGGAGATCTAGTTTTAGTCTATACACTAAAACAACACGCAAGGAAGCTAGAAAAGAGAGGCTACGGACCTATGATCATCAATAGGATCTCCACGAGTGGAGCAGTACAATTAGCCACGTTAGAAGGTGATATTCTCCCAAACTATATTAGCGGTTGCAGAGTCAAGTTGTATCAGGAACCCCTCACGGAGGAAATGCTCAGCCGACTCAACAGTGCTAAGAAACGCAAAGAGGAAGAAATGCGAGTTCGAGAAGAGGCTCAAGCAGAAGCTTTAGAACGCATCAGAAGGATGAAGTTACGAAGGCAAGGTAGAGATCAGCCTAGGGCGAATGACTATGCAGATCAAGGATATCCTATGGCCATGTGTGAAGTTGCAGGAACAAGCTCGCATAGGATAATTGATAGACGTCCTTTCATAACCCTAGATATAGGACAAGGAAAGAGTGCAAGGAACGTAAGAGCCTTGATTGACTCAGGCGCAGCCACTAGTGCTGTTAGAGTGTCTTACTGCCAAGAATTACAGTTGACTGTCAATCCTGTGGAAGCATATCTCATAGGATTGGGAGGCGTGGAAACCCCTTGCATGGGCGAGGTGGAACTTCCCCTCTACATTCAGGATGAGGAAATGACTGTTAAAGTCCTGGTGTGTCAGGATGAGGATCTCACTGAACCTCTTGTCTTGGGTCAAGATTGGATCTATGACCAAGCAGTCAATCTCAACCTAAGAGGTGGACTTCTCCAGGTTTGGATCAATCATAGTCGAGTTACAGTAGAATTAGACAATGGAGCACTCAAGGAACTAGGAAAGGCACAGACTCCTGGTCCTTCCAGGGGTACACATGAAGATGAACATGCTGTTCTTGTCCAAAACTATGTGTTGCAGAGGAATGATATTCGCAAAAAAGGAGTCAGGAATGCAACGGAACTCCCTTCTTTTCCAAAGGCCAGAAGGAGGCAGCAACCCAAGGTGGATCAAAGGCAGAAGAAGCAGAATACTACCTATGTCCGAGATCAAAAGTACCTGCGCATCAGAATGTCCCAGAAAACAAACCCTGTGTGGGTGCGGAAAGGCGAACAACCGGTTGCACCACCGTCAACTACACGGGCGAAGTTTCTTATTAATAACCAACAACATGACATTAATAAGAAGTCTTGCAGAAATTCTCCTGCTAACGTGAAATCTATTTGGGTGCCCAAGAAGTTGATGAAGGCTAGCCCACAATCAAGACAAATTTGGGTGCCTCAGGCTTGCTTGAGGGCACAAGTAGCTACGCCGAGGCAACAACCTAAACAGCATAACGCAGCTACGCATACTGCCAGTATTCACTCGTTCTCAACGCTCAAGAACACACCAAGCCCCAAGAGCGTGCATCTAATCAATTGTAAATGGGTCCCTAAAAAGCCTCATTTTCAAACTGCGACACCGAGAAAGCTCTCTAGAGTCTCTACGAAACCGAAAGCAAAGCCCATCCACTGCATTTGGCAGCCTAAGACCTGTAATAAACCCCCCGACCCCAATTTGTAAATTCATCCCCACTTACTAACTTCATTAGTCTCCTAGGACTTCCCAAGCATTAACTACACACACGTGCACCGGACACTTACTAACCCATTATTCGCTCCCGACCCTCATGTTAATATTGTGATGGGAACAACAACGGTCCTCCCTTGTCCTGTACAATATTAACACCTGTTTGTATATTCTCACAGAGACAGACAGCAAGAAGTAAAATGGCAGATACAGTAGGAACTAGCTCCCAGGCAGGCTCCAGCCCACAAGTGGTGGACATCGAAAGTCTTCCAGTCGAGGAGGAGTTAAAGGAAAGACCAGCGGCATTACGGGCATTGCACGCCATACCAATTCAGAATCCTCCGCAGGGTCACACAATGCCGGTGGGCAAAACCTCACATTGGTTCAGTGACGTTGCTGGACCTCTGGGTGAAGGCACATATATGTGGGAGTCCGAGGTCGAATTCAACGGACGATGGGGCAGATACCATTTCTTTACCAGGGAGTTTGAAAGGCTACAGAATAACGAAGGACTGAAGCCGATCTGGAAGAAGGCAGGGCTATATGACTACTTCAAGTCCCAACTGCCAAAGCCAGATTTCCTAAGATGCTCATATCTAATTGGTACCCTCACCCCCAGCAAAGACAAGAAAGGATACAGCTCCTTTGTGCTCCCATCACTCACAAGGGGCAACGAGCTGAAGCGTTTCCGCTTAACTATCAATCTGGTAAGAGAAGCACTCGACATGCAGGGTATGCACATTCCAACAGAGAAAGAGACAATGGTTCCAGACAACATGAAGAACAGGAATCTGACGAAGCTGAAGGACATGGTTGCAATGACACCCACGATCGCCATCCACTTACGTATGGTCATGCAACATTTCGCCTTCCCCGCGCAGGAGAGGTTCACAATGCCTCCCAAAAAGATCTGGTTTAGCCTCTACCTGGCGGATGCTTTTGAGTTGACCATCAATATGCCCCACTGGATTATCGACCAGATTCATATGGCTCATCAGAGATGGTATAAGAAGCAAAAATCTGTATTGTATGGTTGCTGTGCACTCACAAGAATTGTATACAGATGTCTCGCCTATGATGTACCGGTGCAAAGGGCTCTGATCTGGTCCAGAGCACAGGAATTTCAACGCAGATTGTCAGTCGTAGGGCCTCCCTCAAAGAAGATGCGAGGCACCGTCCAGATGCCTTGTGCACAAGCTCGCGGGGCAACCCTGACGCCTGAGACAACCCCAAGACTTCCACAAAGAGTGCAACCATTTACTATCAGGTTACCCAGGCACAGCACTGATGGCCCTAATCTTGTGTTTCCACCAGTGCCGACTGATCTGGAATTCCCGCATGGGTTCACTCTGGAGGATTTAACTGACGAAGAAGTTGCAAGAATCATAGAAGCTGTAAATGCAGAAGTTGAAGAAGAGCAAGCCAGTGGACAACAAACTGCCCCAGACCAAGCACAGCCCGGCCAACCACACGTAGTCAACGTGGACGATGAAGAAGAAGCTCATGGGGAGACACAGGGCGGACATTCAGAAGCCGAAGAACAAGAGTATGATCCAGAAGCCCTACAAGTACTGGAAGGTGCCCCCGCCTACACTAGCGCGTTAAAGAAGCTTTACGATACAATGAACCGAGTTCAAGAGCAACACAGGCTCTCATTAGCTGCACGTAAAGCTCTCATGAACCAGATTCTAGAGGAGGAAGGTGTGGACGAGCAATACCGTGCCACCTTGGAAATGATATCAGATGCTTTGGGAGTACCGGAAACAGTGCATACCGCACTAGCGCAATCACGAAGGACAGAAAGAAGATATGGAAGACGCCCCCCACGAACAGGAAAACGAATGAATGTATTAGGTTCAGGACCACAAGGCACCCCCACAACCACTGGCACAGCACACACAGTTCACGACACCGAGGAAGCCCACACATCGAGTGCACCCCCATCACCTCCCTTGCCACCTTCTCCCCCACATCGACCTCACTCACCTCCCTCTACCACTGTAACCTCCACTGTCACCACCTCTGAAACCACTACACACACCAACACACAAACCATCAGCCAACCCCCACACTCTACTTCCACTGGAAATACGAGTCTAACTACAGCCACGGTACACCTCACTACCCCGAGCACACTTCCTAGAAGTTCACAATTACACACACCTCTATACACATTCACAACCCTCACCGCTACCACAATCCCCATGTTCACAGTCACTCCCACCACGATCCCCACTTTCATGGAGGTGTCACCCACCTCTGCACCTCTCCCATCCCCCATGTACCCACAATCTCCCATTCCCCCACCTCCCCCCTCACCCGTCCCCAGTACTGCATCCACAATCCCCTTTCCCTTCCCCTATCCCTCTGCATTCAACACTATTCCTCTCAGTAACTTATTTAATAATATGCATCAATGCATGGCCCAACTTCAGCAACACTACCAACACCTGGACAACCAACATACAATGCTCTTCCGAAGCCACGAAGATCTCCAAGCACGATGTAGGAATCTTGAAGAGCAGAAGCAGCTACTCGAACAGCAGCACGTGACATTACAGGAGCAATACGCACAATTAGAAGCCAACCCACCCCAAGCAGATGATGAAGAAGGACGACACATGGACGAGCTGCTACATTCTCAGATCACGGAAAACCTGAAGCTTCGATGGAACTTGGGCCTCCTCCGCAAGCATATGTCTACAGCGCTAGAGGAGAATAAAAGATTACAGAAACAGAACGAAGAAAATCTGGAGGCTGCCATGGAGGGTTCCCCACAGGAGATTGACCCAGAACGATTCAAGGCAATTCCCTCTGAGAATATGCAGGTGGTGTTAGAAACTCATGCAGATCTAATGGAGGCCCATGCCGCTTTAGAAAAAGAAAGAGATGAGTTACGAAGACAGTTGGCCACCCGACAGACAGAACCCAGCCAGAGCATAACCGAAGAAGAAACAGCTGAAGAGGTCACTAAACTCCGGGCCGAACTTGAGGAATTACGCAGCAAGGTTATGCAATATGAGCGTCAGCCCTCCCCTCTGGTCGACCCCGAGCCTGACGATCTGGTGCCAATTGAAGTAGAAGAAACATTCGAGGATCCCTATGTACCAATGCCAACACCCGGCGGTAAGCGCACAGAACAGGGCATGGACACAATTGAGATCGAGGCACCGGAATGGATGCAAAAGTTAGAGAAAGTAGCCACGACGCATGATGACAGGGTGGCCGTCCAAATCGCATTGATGTCAAAATTGGAAGAGGTGGTAATAAAATCTGATTATTTTCAGAATCTTTCACACCATAGGTGGATCGGCCCATCGGATGATCTGTATGTACCTTTTTGCGTGCTAATGGCGGATTATAATGCGGAGATCAAGCGCCACACCTCAAGGGAACCCACCTCTGCCACCCAATTTGCACCCGATGACATCCCAGAAAGTGCCAAGCAAGGACATATCCGCCAACCAACGTGGAGAATTCGGCTGCTCGAAACCTACCCGGAAATGGTAAGAACATGGAACAACATGCCATTGTACATCAAATATAATCCATGTTATTGCCCTGTGTTTCGAAGGAGATCCTGGCCGGAGTACAAACATACAGTGCTGACGATTAAAGGATGTGAGAAGTGGCTAAATTTCGTGTACTTCGCACCCCCTAAAGGCGCACCTACAATTGGCTATATGATCTCAACGATCCGACATTGGGGGGTCCGTTTCAAGAATGTTCCTGATATCATGACTCAGATGTGCCTGAAAATTTTCGAACTTATGCTGGTCACCTTCAGGACCTTCAAAAATGTCAAGGAACCGCATCTCTCAGCACTAGGATTTAATGAAGGGAACCAGGACCTTGTATACGACATGAGCACAACTCCATCGATCAATGTGGTGTATGCATGGCACGCTCGCATCAAATATCTACCGGCTTGCTTCAAACAAACGTTCGAAGAGATGTTTGTCACGGGATTCTGGGAATATCACTCCGAGATATTCATTCCCAGACCATCCCATCTCTTGCAGTTGTTTGCAGTGGAACAAGCTCTCCACTCCGAAAAGCTACGCATGCCACATCCAGAGGTTCCTGGGCCGGTAGACTGGGATGCTCTTCTGACAGACTTGGCCAAAGGGTTGTGAATTGCTGAACATCATTTAGCGCAGGACGTCGTCGAGTACTACATCCAGAAACCCTCTCAACCAGGGTCTGTCAGGGACGACAGACGCGAGAGAGGGGGGGGTGTTAGCAGTGGACAAGGGAGAGAAGGCACAAGTAGACAAGGGAGTCAACGAAGATCTGGCAAGTAGGCCAACAATTTTCTTCAGAAAGAAGCACTTATGAACATTCACACAGATTTAGCACTAAGGCAACCTTAATCTTTCAAAACCTCTACACCCATTAAAAGTGATTATCATCACTAAGCACCATTGTAAATATCATTTCATCTTTTTGTAGCTCCATTTTGTGCAAGCCAAGGAGTCCTTGAGCTTGAGGAGCATTAGAAGTATCTACCTGCCAAATTTCGTATTTTTTAGATATCGTTTGAGCCCTCAAATAAGCCCTGGAACCTAATTTTTAACTAGGCCGGACACTAGGTCTGGACAGGGCCAAAACTTAGCCAAAAACTATAAAAAGAGCTAGAGAGCTCATTTTTGAGGTTAGATTGTAATTGAAACGAACTTGTAAGAGCATTTTGAAAGTAACTAAAGAACTCCATTGATTCTCACTCTTTGTCTTGCCGTGTGTGCGTGTGTGTGTGTATGTGTGTGCATGCTAGTGTGCTTCTCACTCACGCACTTGTGCCGCCACTTGCTCGAGGTCTCCATACCATCCTCACATCTTCCCGGATTGACATTAAAGGAGGTGCTACTCATCATTGAGCTACATTGACCGACGTCCCTT
Source organism: Ceratopteris richardii (assembly GCA_020310875.1). Taxonomy (NCBI): domain Eukaryota; kingdom Viridiplantae; phylum Streptophyta; class Polypodiopsida; order Polypodiales; family Pteridaceae; genus Ceratopteris; species Ceratopteris richardii. Next base: position 83,981,383 of record CM035427.1, on the reverse strand, counting down.
TGTGACCATAGAGATAGGACAAGGAAAGGGTGCAAGGACTGTGAAAGCATTGATTGACTCAGGTGCAGCAAGTAGTGCAGTGAGACTTTCCTACTGCCAAGACTTGCAGTTGAACATCAATCCCATAGAAGCTTATCTCATAGGTTTGAGAGGTGTGGAAACCCCTTGTTTGGGTGAGGTGGAACTTCCCATCTACCTTCAAGATGTTCCAATGAAAGTCACAGTGCTAGTGTGTCAAGATGAGTGAGAACCTTACAAAACCACTTGTCTTAGGACACGATTGGATTTATGACAATGCAGTCAACTTGATCCTAAGAAGTCAACTTCTTCAAGTTTGGGTCCAGGGACAATGCTTTACATTAGAACTAGAAAATGGCATGCTCACAAATCCAGATGTCACATCTTGTAGTTCACCTAGGACTAATCTTAGCCAAAGAGATGTTGTATGCGTCAAAAGCTCTATGTTGCAGGAGAACTCAATCATGGAAGAACAGGCTCAAAGAAAAGCGGACTCCTCCTCTGGTGCAAGGAATAATGCCACCCCTACAACTCAACCAACAAGGAAAGCACAACAAAACAGGACAACTGCTATATCAAATAGACAATGGGATTCCCAAAAGAAAGTAGTGTCGGGCATGAAGCAGATCTGGGTATGAAAAGGAGAGAAACCACTGGCCTTAACCCCACAATTCCCCTCCAGGGACTCCCACCAGGCTAGAAGAGGAAGGAAGAAGCTCGAACGAGCTCAACCACAAGGTATCCGACTAGTTTGGGTGCCTAAGAAATTAACAAGGGCAATTACAGATGTGGGTACCTAAGAAGCTCTTACATCCACAGCAACCTTTGTTCTCCCACATGCGAAGAGTCTCAACAAAGAAGCCAAAATTAGAAAAGGATAAGAACTGCGTATAGTGATCGAAAGAAGATCAAATCACCTCTTCAACCATTGAAGGAAGACATGCAAAAAGGGTATGGGTTTGGAGGCCAAAAGTACAAGTAGCCTACAACGAACCAAAGCGCCAACCACACTAGGTGCCACAGTTCAGAAATCATCCAAAGATGAAGACGCCTGAAGTGATCTCTACAGTGCCAAATGTTGTTCTAAAATGGACCCCCATAAGGAGGATTACATCATTTCGAGATCCCATGGATACCTCCACGACAGATGGCATCAACATTCGCAAATAACATCGGAAGCCTCGACGAGCGACAACCATGTGCTCCTTGCACAACCCAGTCTTTTGCACCGTTTAGGTCATGCATTTCCAAAGTATGCATTAATATAGGGCCACATTACATGGCCGTGCATAGACACAATTGAGAGGCCCATGCACAAGAGCACATTGACATAGGCCAACTATTTTTAATGATACTAATGTCTATCTTCTTGTTTTGTGACATTGCTTCAAAAAAAAAAAGAGAAAAAAAAAGAAAGGTGAGAGAGAGCTTGTTCCTAGGCTTGGCTTATGAAACATGAATGACTCATGCTTAGTTGAAGGTGGAACTGCTGATTACTAGGCATTTATCAGTTGGGATAGAAGTGTGTCTCGGCTAGCAGATGATATAATTGCTGCCTTATCTGGTAGATGTCCAGAACTTGGCATGAACATGGCATCCACAACTATGGTTTCCTCTTACCATGGGAGTGCAGAGCTTGAAGGTCCGCAACTTGAGTGATGCTTAACTACTGTATGTACAAGAGCATCCAAGGAGATATCTGCAAGGGATAGTTCTGGTACCCTGCAAATCTTTGTATGTATACTAGATGACAAGACTCCTGCTTATGGTGAGCTAAAGAGAATATGTGAACCTAAGCTTGGTGTAATTACCCAATGTTGTTTGTCAAAGAATATAAAGAAATTAAATTCTCAGTATTTGGCAAATGTTGCTTTGAAAAGAGGAGACAGAACCAGGCACTCACAAAATAATCGCATCAGTGGACCATCAACACAGACATTCATCAACAATGTTCCATCCCAAGGGCTGAGTGTACAACACGAAGAGATGAACATCGATCGACCTTCTCCATGGTAAGTATCTTTACTCTGGAAACATCATAACCATGATAGCTTAGGAAACCTCTTCGTCGGCATACCCTTGAGCACTTAGCTCAAGACCCCCGATTTTTGCACCATTCTTCTTCCAATGCATTTCCCAAGTACGCATTCATAGGGCTACATTACAATTCTGTGCACAAGGCACATATTTTCCTCAACCCATGCACAAACACACTGACTCATCACTCAATATGGGTTATGAGTATTTGGCATGACTACTATGAACATCAACTTTGGAAGATCTAGAACACATCAACGGAGACTCACAACGACACAGTCATGCTGGAATCCAAGGAAGAAGCATATAGCAAGTGACTAAAACTTGCAAAGACTCGCAGTGATAGATGAAGAACCAGACAACCAACCCTGCCACATCTAGAAGTCAGACGACTTTTGTTCATACAGAAGGGACACTCCCTCTCAAGGCACTACTTGGAACAACCACTACAACAAGGGTATGTAAGGGACAATAGACTCGAGAGGGGGGGGGGGGAGTGTTGAAGCTCAAAGTCAAGGACAAAGCAGGGAAGCACATCAAAAGGTGGAAACACAAGGAAAGGGAGCAAGTAGGGAGCTCCAAGAAGTGTATGTCAAATTTTCAGAAGAATCCCCTACAACAATAGTGACTTTCATCACTAAAAACCATTGTAAATATCATTTTCTATTTTTTTAACTCCATTTTGTTCAAGTGAAGGAGTCCTTGAGCTTGAGGAGTATTAGAAGTATCATCCTACCAATTTTCATAATTTTTAGACTTCGTTTGAGCCCTCAAATAAGCCCTGGAACCTAATTTTTAACTAGGCCGGACACTAGGTCTGGACAGGGCCAAAACTAGTCAAAAAACTATAAAAAGAGCTAGAGAGCTCATTTTTGACGTTAGCTTGATAGAGAATAGAGCTTTTCTAAGAGAAATCTTTTGCAAACTAAGCTTCCATTGTTCCTCTCTTTGATCTTACCTTGTGCGCGTGTGTGTGTATGTGTGTGCATGGTTGTGTGCTTTCACTCACTTGTGCCTTCACTTGCTCGTGGTCTTCATACCGGTCCTCACGTCTCCGCGGATTGACAAATAAAGGAGGTGGTGCTTACACTTGAACTACACCAACCCTTCCTCATGTCTCTAGGTCCTTGAATTCATAGATCATGATGGAGCCTACCTCACTAGGTTGTTCCATTCTGTACCTCCAAAATGATTCGTCTGTCTCTTTGTTCATGAATAATTCTATGCTTCTGTTATCCTAAGGGATCCAATCTAGGATTAGCACTCTCGTGTGTATAGATTTCCCTCTAGGTGTCCTAGGTTCTTCTCCTACTAGTTCTTTTCCTTGGGTTCTCGCTTCCGTCTCCAATTGGATTACACAAACTCATTGGTATTATTTGGCTGAGCACTTATGATGTACATCGTTCCCTCTTTGTCTATGTAAGCGTCTCTCTTGAATTTCACCACTTGACGTTCCAATCCAATGGGTTGATCAGAGTTGTGCATTTGTACTACTTGTCTTCGCAAACCATCCTCATAGATGCGAGCACCTAAGCGGTTGGTTTGGAGAAATTCTAACTGATTTCTATAGGGTCCTTCGGGTCTTTGCAAGTATGCTATGTTTGACCCTCCTTCTGGTCTTTTCATGCTAAATGCCATTTCCGACTCACTCGTATCTGAGCTCAACTCGTAGGGATAACTACTATTCAATTGTTGTGGTCACGAACGTGCAGTAGTTCCTACACTTGCTTCTGATGATCTAAGGCTTCATCGGTCTAACTTACCTATATGCTTTCCCGATCTAAGGTTCATGAATTTACTTCTTGGCACTCTTTGATTGTCACTAGTTCTTTGTTATTAATTTCTTGTTTCTTTTTAGATGCCTTTAAGTTCTTGTTTTGTCTTACTGTAAGCATCACGAATCGACTTTCCGTTGTACTTTTGGAGTTGTTGTTCCATCAGACTTAAGTTCCTTCCCTTAGGTTTTCGTATTGCACGCTTTTATCTTTAGTCTTGGACTTGAACAATTTAAGTTTCTTGAATTTTATTGTTCCTATCATTGTTAATCCACAATGCTACCGTTTTTGCGTAAGCTAATAATTGACTGAGGGGGTTGAGAATTCTTCCAAAAGTTAAATGTTTTGATAGCTCTATTGCCCAAGAAGTTGCACTTCCCAAGCCCTACGTTCTTCACTACCTTGCCTTGCTTGCCCTTTATTGCCCTTGCTAGAACTGTAAAAATTCAATATTTAGGTCAATTCTCAAATGAATGATTAAGAACTTGAGTATATACACCTTTAAAGGTCCTTTCCCTTTTGCCCAAATTTTAATGGCCCTGGCTTTTCTAGTCCCAACAATGGTAACCTCAAATTAACTTATCCCTGGCTCAAAAAACGGACTTCGGATGAAAAAGATATGAGCGTTCAGGTCATCGGGGGTAAAACTGACAAACAGGTTTTCTTCAAATATGAGCTAAGGGGTCTCGTATGAGTCTAATCACCCAAAAATTTGCTTCAAATAGCTTCAAAATTGGTCAAAAATTGAAACCCTAATTTTTGTGTTTGGGATGGACAATCGCGATGGTCTGGGACCATTGCGATGGCGTGGCACAATCGCGATGGTCCAATGGCATGAACCATCGCGATGGTCCAAGGTGAACCATTGTGATGGTCCAACAATGAACCGTAGTGATGGCCCGATCGATGAACAATCGTGATGATGTCAGCCAACAGTCAACGCACCATCACAATGGCTCGATGTGAACCGTCGGGATGGTCACAGGCGCGATGGCATGAGCCAATCAGGATGGTCCAATTTTTGAGGCGTTGCGATGGCGTACCTTGTATCATCGCGATGGTCTGACTTGACACGTGGCAGTATCCTCGTGATGGCTCAACTGAACCGTCACGATGGTGATGGTCCGGTCGAGCTGTCGTGATGGCATGAGCCAATCGTGATGGTGTGACACAATTGTGATGGTCCACCAAATGAATAATTTTCAAATTGCATTTGTGGATTCGTGCAAGCGCTTGTGTCGCCTATCTCATGGTGTGGTTGCTTATCAAAAATTCCAAACTTGGCAGACCATCGCGATGGTCTGACACACACGGCAAATTTCTGAGGAAAAGTGATTTTTACCTTTTGGAAGCTTTCTTGATGCACTCGAGCTCTGTACCTGTAAGAAACCTCAAAAACACAAAAGCACATACACGCACAAAAGCTCTCTCTCTCGCATGCACAAATGAGGAGAATGGGTGGATATGGTGAATTTTTTTATTTTTTTCGAAGTGGAAGAAGATGATGTGGTGATGAAGATGGAGTGTAGGGGAGATGAAAAACACTAAAACTAACTAAAGACAACAACAAAAAACTGAAATTTTTGTTGACACGACAAAAGCTTGTACCTAAACTACGGAATTTGCCACGCTACAAGGACTAAGCTAAAGTGATATTAGAACACCTCTATAATCATTAGTAGCTTAGGAAACCTTCTGTAACTGAAACTTTATAACTGTAATTAGTGAAAACCGAAATGTCACTTTACATAAAACTTTTCCTTCCTTCCAGGCTTCAATTCTGATTTAATTTACTTCAGTCTTTACAATTCTTCATTAGAATACTGTTAGATATTCTTTCCTTCACTTAGATGTGTCAAAAATATGTTTTGAACTCACTAGAATATTAGCGGAACTTCAGTGGATTGTTACCGGACTATCACCGCAATCTCATCGTAATTGTACCGGAATGTTACCGGAATCAATTGCAACTTTGTTTGTAGTTACTTTAAATGTGTGTATATGAAGTAAGGAAGTAATACCTGAACTTTCTTCACTGAATGAACTCTTTCTGAAGTTTGAGAAAAAACCTCACCCGTTCTGGATGTTGTTACTGTCAGACACAGTACTGTGCATACATGTCCCGTTTCACAAAACTCTTTTGATCAGTTTGTAGTTGAGACTACTAGCTTCAAGACAAACTATCATTTATGAAAAACTTTACACTATACTTTGAGATCTAACTCATAGAAGTACCGTAAAATGTATACTCAGAAAACTTTAACTGTTAACTAACTTTCACAGTAACATGAAATCACTTGGGTTTCTTTACACAGAAGAATGCACTTAATCTTTCCACATGAACATGTGTTTTCTATTAGAGAAGATGTGTACAAAAATAGTTTGGTCTCACTTTGCTCAAAGCTATGGAAAACTCTCCTATAATGAGTAGTTTTTCCTTACCATCTCTCTCAGATGAATACGCGACATTACAGGTTCTGTTATTCATCTCTACTAGCTCTTTGGCTATCTCCGGCTCTCTCAGGCTCTCCTTCGAGCTTTCTATATTCTCATCTAAATGATCTCCTAACTCATTTATATACAATTTTTTCCCGAGATTCAAAACACATAATTCTCGAAAACTATATTACAGTTATGCATGTCTTTATGCCTAATTAGTTCAACAACTCCCCCTCAATCACTAATTTGCATCTTCTGATCTTTCATATATTCTTCTTTTCTTTTATACCTACCATTTCTTTGAATCTGTTTGTCTTTACTCCATCCAAGCTCTTTGTCAGAATATCTGCAATCTGATCTTTTGTAGGAGCGTATACTATTTCAATCTCCTTATTGAATCTCCATATGCTTTGTTCTTGCATGAAATACTGGATTTGCTGCAAGATACAACGAACTCATATTGTCTCCATGTATCATAGGTACACCTTGATCAAAACCCATGCTTTTGAACAAGGTCTCCATCCATATCACTTCTTTTGTGGCTTCCATAAGTCCTTTATATTCTGCTTCTGTTGACGATAAAGCTATTGTATGCTGCTTCTTTGAGCACCAGCTTACAAGCTTATCTCCTAGGTATATCATATATCCATGTGTTGAACTTCTGTCATCTTGACTTCCTGCCCAGTCTGAGTCACTGTATGCCCTCAGCTTTATATCTGATGTAAAAGGATAATATAATCCTTCCTTTATAGTTCTTTTGATATATCTAAGAACTCTTTGTCTTGCAACCCAATGTTGATCCGTCGGACAATGCATAAACTCTGAGAGAACTCCTACTGCATAACTAAGATCTGGTCTGGTTAGCGTAGCATAAATCAAGCTTCCCACTAAAGATTGATACTTTCTCATATCTTTAAACTATGCTCCATCATATTTACTGAGTTTATGATTTACCTCAAGTGGTGTTGAGGCTTCTCTACAATTCTCCATGTTAAACTTCTTTAGTAAGTTTAGAAGATATCTTTCTTGCGAGATATAAACATCATGATCTGTATATGTAACTTCCATTCCAAGAAAGTATGATAACTTTCCTAGATCACTGATCTTGAACTCCTTTTCAAGTAATCTCTTTACCTCTTTGATTCCTTCATTTGAGGTACCTGTGATTATAATGTCATCTACATAAATACAAATGTAGATCATACCTTCATCTGTTCTCTTGATGAGTAGACTTGCATCTGCCTTTGAACTTTGGTATCCAAGTTCATTGAGATACTTCACGTCTATAATTCCAAGCTCTTGGAGCTTGCTTCAACCCATAAAGTGCTCTTCTTAATCAGCAAAAAAAATTTGGGTAACTGGAACTTACAAACTCTTCAGGTTGTTCCATGTAGACTTCATCTGATATATATCCATTCGAAAACGCATTCTTGATATCCAGTTGACTTAGCTTTCATCCTTTTGATGCTGCTATAGCAATCACTGTCCTTATGGTTGACATTTTTGCCACTGGACTAGATGTCTCATCATAATCTATGCCATGCGTCTGAGCATAGCCTTTGACTACTAGCCTAGCTTTGTATCTGGTTATTCTTCCGTCTACAAGTTTCTTAACTTTGTAAACCCATTTATTTCCAATCACTTTCTTACCATTTGGTTTAGGAACAGGTTCCCATGTCTTGTTCTCCTCTAGTGTGCTGAATTCTTCCTTCATTGCTGCTTCCCATTGCTTCTTACCTTTTGCTTCATCATAGTTATGAGGTTCTTCATCATCTTTGACCATATATGCATAATTCTTTTGAGTTATGTAAGAAGTATCATAAGAATACCTTTTTGGTTGTCTTCTAGTCCTGCTTGGCCTTCTTGGTTCACATTCTTCATAAGTGTCTGAATACACCTCTTCATAAAATATAGGAGCTTCTTCATTCCTTCTTGCTAATCCACTTCTGGATGTACTTGCTTGCATATGATCTTCATCTCTATTCACCTGCACAATTGATTTTCATTTTTCACATCTTCTTATCTCTTCTTCAAATTCTTCTTTTGTATGACTTTGATCTGCATACCAACTTTTTTGTTCATCAAATGTAACATCTCTAGAAACAATAAATTGTTTGGTTAGAGGACTCCATAACCTGTAACGCATCTGCTTTTCATCATATTCGACAAACACGTATTTCTCTGCTTTTGGTTCAAGCTTATGTCTAAGTTGTGACGGTACATAAGCATAAGCAATTGATCCAAACACTTTGCAATGATCAAGTGTTGGTTTCTTACCCACTAAGCTTCATAAGGGGTCATTCCATCTAAAGCTGCACATGGTAATCTGTTTACCAGATATGTAGCTGTATTTACAGCCTCAGCCCAAAGATAATTTGGACAATCCTTTTCTTTTAGCATTGCTCTAGCAAACTCAACCAAAGTCATGTTCCTTCTTTTTGCTACACCATTTTTTTGTGGTGTATACCTCCAGGTTATTTCTCTCTTAATACCTGCGTTCCAAAGATAATTATTGAATTCTTGGGAGAAGTATTCTCCCCCTCCATCAGACCTCAGTCTCTTAAGCTTTTGACCTGTGACTCTCTCTGCATATGCATGAAAATGCTTGAAGACTCCAAATACTTCTGATCTTTCCTTCAAAACATATAATGTTATCCATCTTGTAGCATCATCAATGAAAAGAACATAATACCTTGAGCCATTGATTGATCCTTCTTTTGTTGGTCCCCATACATCTGTATGAATGAGCTCAAGTACTCCATCATGTTTGAATCCTTTCTTCTGAAATGGTAACCTGTCTGCTTTACCCATTTGACATGCTTCACATTTATAAACCATATATTGCTTCTGCACATTTGGTAATCCTAGTACAGACTGATTTGCAATCATAGCTTTAATTCCTCTTTCATTAAAGTGACTTGATCACTTATGCCAGAGATCAAGTTCATCACTCTTTCACCATGTGTGAGCAACGCTTGACCAATGTTCCCTTGTACTCTTAAAGTAAAGAGTCTACCTTCTTTCTTACCGGAGACAATCTGCTTATATTCATTCTCGGGATCTTCAACAAATACTCTGTCATTTGTAAACCTGACTTGAAAACCTTTTTCAACTATCTGTCCCACAATAATCAAGTTTTTAGGTATTGTCGGAACATACAAAACATTGGTTAGCAAATCTGCTCCACTCTTGCATTTCACTTTTCCAATTGAATGTACACTATGTCTTGTATTGTCACCTATTTGAACTGTATGACCAAAAATACCTTTTCCAATTCTGACATCAATTCTATGTTTCCTGACAAATGATTAGAACATCCAGAGTCAATGTAAAAATACCTTTAGATCTTCTTTATCTATTGTGCTGATTGAGTTCATCATGAGTGATAAATGACTTTCATTTTGTTTGTCATTTGCATAGTTGTAGTAGGTGGTTTTGTAGGATTGATTATGTCCCCAACTTCTTCCTCCACCTCTACCATAGCCTCCTCTTTGACTTTGTCTACCTCTTTGAAAATTACTATGATATCTTCCACCTCGACCTCTGCTATTATTGTTTTGATTATGGTTTGATCCTTGTTGATTGTGCCAACAGTCCTGAGCCAAATGATTACTCAATCCACAGATCCACTAAGCCTTTTTGTTGTTATTTTGATTACCTCTTCCTCTTCCAAAACCTCTTGCCCTTCCTCTACCAATACCTTTACCTCTTGCATAATAAACATGAGAACTCGACTCCTCTTCATCCTTTGCTTTACCTTTATCTCCTTTCTTCTTGTTCTTCATGTACATTGCAGAACTGTGTCCTTTATCTCCATCTCCTTCCAGATCTTGCTCATATGTGAGCATCAAACCGAGCAACTAGTTCAAATCGGGAACATAATGATTTAATGAAAGTTCTATTGATAAGACAAAAGGTTTCCACCTTTCATCTCCTCTCAATCCTGAGAGCACTTACGCTATTAATCTGTGATCTTTGATATCTTCATCTATAGATCCAAGACTATCTGCTAGATCCTTCATCTTAGTAACATAATCACTAATGCTTTGACTTTGCGTTTTCTTGAACGTTGTAAACTCGGACCATAAGCTAGCCTTCCTAGCTTTGGGAGTATTTTGGAAATGATCTTCCAATGCACTCCATATATCCTCCACTTTCTCCAGACCTCTAATATGTGGTAGTAGATGATCTGTAATGGTATTATAGATGTAAGCTGTTGCCGTTGCATCTTTCTTCTGCCACAGCTTCAAAGCTTCTAACTCTTCTTTCTTTGGTTGTCTATTATCTTCAAAAGTCAGCTTCTTTTCTTCTCTTGTCACATAAATCATTAAATCCTTACTCATAAGTAAGGCTTCCATTCGCATTACCCATGCAGGATAATTATCTCTGTCCAATTTGTCAACGAGATGTGATCTGCCATGATCTTATTGTTTCTGTTACTGCTGGTGAGTATAACTTCAAAAAAGTTTAGCTTTCATAAACCTTTACTCTTGAGGATGACTTCAGAACGCTTTCCTTATGCCGTTCGGTGTTGGTCACTTCAGCCTTCACCTTTCTTTATGAAAATTCTTCAAATTCTCTTGAATCTTTACTTCCCTTTACTTTTGAGGACCTTTCTGCTCTTCAGAATCTTTCTACTCTGTTACCACTTGTTGACATGGCAAAAGCTTATACTTAAGCTGCGGAATTTGCCACGCCACAAGAACTAAGCTAAAGTGATATTAGGACACCTCTATAATCATCAGTAGCTTAGCAAACCTTCTATAATTGAAACTTTATAACTGTAATTAGTGAAAATTAAGACGATCCACCTCCTTAATGTCAATCTGTTGAAGAGATAGGAGTGATATGAAGATCGTGGACATGAGATGTAGTGAGAATGAAGGTGAGAAGCATAGAGATGCACACACACATACACACACACAATGAAGAGACAAGCAAGATACAATGGAATGTAGGAAATTAGACTCTATTACTCAAGATATCAATTACAAGCTCAAGCTCACTCTAGCTCATACAAGTCTACACTAACTAACCTCAAAAATGAGCTCTCTAGCTCTTTTTATATATTCTAAACTAGTTTTGACCGGTTTCACATCTAGTGACGGACATAGTTAAAAATAGGTTCTAAGTACTATTTGAAAGGGTAAACGAGGTCTAAAAATAACCAAAATCGGTAGGCTTGTTCTACCTAAGCTCCTCAAGCTTGAGGACTCCTTGGCTTCCACAAAATGGAGCTACAAGTTACAAAACGGGTTTTTCTATGTTACATATAGTACATGAGCGATGAAAATCACTGTTGAATGTTTTGAAAAATTAATGTAAAGCATATTTCTTTGAAAAATGATCCAACTGGCTCTTGGCTACTTTGTTGTGCTCTATCTTCACATGCTTCCGTGTCGTCTATGCCTCTGGCTACTGCCAACAACATCTCCTCTATATTGACTCAGGTTGTTCAAAGCATGTAGCAGACAATGTAGCTCTTCCTTCTAATCTTGAGGAGCCCAAGGGAAAGCACCAAGTACAAACAGGTGATGACACCAAGAATTCAGTGGTCAAGGTAGGAAATGTCAAAACTTCTGATGGGAATAGAAATCTATTGAGCAAGGTTCTTTATGTACCTACTATCACCAAGAATTTGATGAGTGTTGGACAGATAGTGGAAAAGGGTTTGGAGGTTAGGTTTAACAAATATGGAGCTTTTGTGGAGGACCCCCAACATGGATTGAAAAGAATTTCCAAGGTAGAAAAAATAGGTAGATTATTTACATTTGAGCTTGAGGACACTAGAAACATTGCACTTTATAATTACAAAGATCAAACATTGTCTGAGTTAGAGATTTGGCATAAAAGGTTAGGGCACATTGGTGAGAGAACCTTGAAGCAGATATGTAGAGATCAATGTGTGATTGGGATACCTAATATATCTAAGCAACATATGATCTATGAATGTGGTGCTTGTCAGTTTGGTAAATCACACAGGTTACCCTTTACAAAGAAAGGCTATATGCATGAGGAATATTTGGAACTTGTCCACACAAATGTGTGGGGACCAAGCAAGGACCCTTCACTTTTTGGCTCAAGGTATTAGTGTGTCATTCATTGATGATTTCAGTAGGTGGACTATCTTGTACTTTATGAAACATAAAGATGAAGTGTTCAGTTGCTTCAAGAAGTATCTTGCACTTGTGGAGAATCAAACAAGAAGAAGTCTGAAGAGGATGAGGTCAGATGGAGGAGGTGACTAGTTCTCCAATGAATTTGATGCATTTTTGCAGGATAGAGGTATCAAAAGGGAGATTACTACAAGGTATACCCCTGCGCAAAATGGGATAGCAGAGAGGAGAAACATGTTGATTGTGGAAATAGCTAGATCAATTCTTAATGAAAAGAAATTGCCTAATTATTTGTGGTCAGAGAGTGTTTCTACTACCACTTATCTTATTAACAGGGTGCCATCCAAATCACTTGATGAGATGACCCATATGAAGCATGGCATGGTAGGTGGCCATCACTTGATCATTGTAGAATATTTGGATGTGTTGCGTATGTGGATGTTCCATCTCAAATCAGAGGTAAGCTAGTCCCTAAGACAGAGAAGTGCATCTTCATAGGGTATGATTTAAATAATAAAGGATACAGGTTTTACAATCATCCAACAAAGGACTTATGGTTAGTAGAGATGTTGTTTTTTATGAGAATGATGATTGGTTTGAAAGTGAATTCAGGAAGATCAAATTTCCATATGACTTGGAAGAGTAATTTCCAAGTCTCACCAAGGAGAAGCCAATCACAATTGAAGACATCAAATTAGATGATGAGGACAACATCAACCTAGAAGAACTCAAAGCATGGAAATCAAAGGGCAAGGCCAAGATGAAGAGATTGGAAGACTTACTTGAATCATCCAACCAAGCTCTAAGGAGATCACAAAGGGAGAGTAAGAAGCCAATCAGATATGGTTATGATACTTCATTAGTTACTAAGCATTCCATTTATCTTGCTAAGGATTTATCACTTGAGGAACCTTCTTCATATGAAGAAGCAAGTACCAAAATAGAATGGAAGGAAGCTATGGATGAAGAAATAGAAGCACTCCAAGATAATGATACTTGGGAACTAGTACCCAAGAAAGCATCAATGAAGGTAATTGGTTCTAGATGGATTTACAAAATCAAAAGGAACTCAGATGGATCCATAAACAAGTATAAAGCTAGACTTGTGGCTAAGGGTTTTGCACAAGCCCAAGGAGTTGATTATGAAGATACGTTTTCACCTATGGCTAAAATGCCAACCATCAGAGTATTGGTAAGTGTGGCTGCATCTAGGAATTGGAATATGTATCAACTAGGTGTGAAGAATGCTTTTCTCAATGGCTGGATTTTGTAGGAGGTTTAGATGGCTCAACCTCCTGGTTATTAAGATCAAAGCAAGGTAAACTATGTGTGCAAATTGGACAAAGCTCTTTATGGTTTGAAGCAGGCACCTAGGGCATGGAACCATAGATTAACTACCTATCTTCAAGACCAAGGATTCATAATGAGCAAAGCAGATTCTTCTCTATTTGTCAAGAGGAGTAATTCCGAAATGATATATTTATGTGTGTATGTTGGTGACATCATCGTGACAGGTAGTGATGCCAATGTCATCAAAAAAATCAAGAACCAAATGATGTAGGAGTTCAAAATCAATGACCTAGGGTTTCTAAAGTACTTTCTTGGACTTGAGTTAGTCTACACTAACTCTGAAATTTATATCACTCAAAGGAAATATGTGCAGGACATGTTGAAGAAGTTCCACTTGGAGAATGCGAAGGTAGCTAGCACCTGTATGGAGGTAAATCATAAATTGAGTGCTCGTGAAGGTGATTTGCTTGAATACATTGCAATATATCAAAGCATAGTTGGGAGTCTAAACTATGCAACCTTGACAAGAATTGACATAGATTATGGAGTACGTGTTTTAAGTCAATTCATGCATAAACCTAGAGCACCTCACTTGAAAGCTGCTAAAAGGATCTTCAAGTACCTCAAGGGTACTCAAAATCAAGGTCTTTACTTCCCATACACATCAGATTTGGACATTAAGCTATACTTAGATGCAAATTGGGCAAGTTGTAAGGATGACAGAAGAAGTACTTCTGCATATCTTTCTTTTGCAGGTGATAAACCCATTTCTTGGTCTTCCAAGAAGCAACCAACTATTGTTCTATCTTCAACAGAGGCTAAATATAGGGGATTAGCCAATGCTACACAAGAAGCCAATTGGATTAAATTGCTATACTGATATTTGGGACTTCATACTCATTCACCTATGATCCTTGGTGACAATACAAGTTCTTTGCATCTTGCAACCAATCCTATCTATCATGCATGAACCAAGCATATAGAAGTACACTATCATTATGTTAGAGAGAAGCTCTTGAGCAAGGAGTTTCAATTGGAATATGTATCTACAAACATGCAATGTGCAGATTGTTAACCAAAGCACTTGATGGTGTTGACGACATGATTGCTTCTACTTCATCTACATTTGTATCCACATGAGTGCATCTCCATTTTGTATCCAGGAGGCACTCCATTTCTAGTCTATTTCCATTTTATATTGTATTTCCTTTGTATTTAGGTACCTTGCCATGTGCTTCTACCAGTTGTATTCATTCTCCTTTCAGGAGACTTATCCCACATATGATGTACTTTTGAAAGCCCCTCCCAAATCTATATAAGGAGGGCCTCTCCCCTCATTTGTACTTGGTTAGAAGCTTGAGGAGCCTACTCCATGCTTTTGGCAAGCTCATTTCTAATCCACATGAGTTTACCCATTTCATGGTCTACTCATTTTGTGTCTCACACATTCTTTGTTTTGTGAGAGTGTAGCTCAGTGATGAGTAGCACCTCCTTTAATGTCAATCCGGGAAGATGTGAGGATGGTATGAAGACCTCGAGCAAGTGGCGGCACAAGTGCGTGAGTGAGAAGCACACAAGCATGCACACACATACACACACACGCGCACACACGGCAAGACAAAGAGAGAGAGAATCAATGGAGTTCTTTAGATTACTTCCAAAAGCTCTTACAGGTTCGTTTCAATTACAATCTCACCTCAAAAATGAGCTCTCTAACTCCTTTTATAGTTTTTGACTAGCTTTGGCCCTGTTCAGACCTAGTGTCCGGCCTAGTTAAAAATTAGGTTCCAGGGCTTATTTGGGGGCTCAAACGATATCCAAAAATTACGAAAATTGGCAGGTAGATACTTCTAATGCTCCTCAAGCTCAAGGACTCCTTGGCTTGCAAAAAATGGAGCTACAAAAAGATGAAATGATATTTACAATGGCATTTAGTGATGAGAATCACTTTTAATGGTTGTAGAGGTTTTGAAAAATTAAGGTTGCCTTAGTGCTAAATCTGCGTGAATGTTCATAAGTGCTTCTTCCTGAAGAAAATTGTTGGCCTACTTGCCAGATCTTCGTTGAATCCCTTGTCTGCTGCTAACACCCCCCCCTCTCTCGCGTCTGTCGTCCCTGACAGACCCTTGTTGAGAGGGTTTCTGGATGTAGTACTCGACGATGTCCTGCGCTAAATGATGTTCAGCAATTCGCAACCCCTTGGCCAAGTCTCTCAGAAGAGCATCCCAGTCTACCGGCCCAGGAACCTCTGGATGTGGCATGCGTAGCTTTTCGGAGTGGAGAGCTTGTTCCACTACAAACAACTGCAAGAGATGGGATGGTCTGGGAATGAATATCTCGGAGTGATATTCCCAGAATCCCGTCACAAACATCTCTTCGAACGTTTGTTTGAAGCAGGCCGGTAGATATTTGATGCGAGCGTGCCATGCATACACAACATTGATCGATGGAGTTGTGCTCATGTCGTATACAAGGTCCTGGTTCCCTTCATTAAATCCTAGTGCTGAGAGATGCGGTTCCTTGACATTTTTGAAGGTCCTGAAGGTGACCAGCATAAGTTCGAAAATTTTCAGGCACATCTGAGTCATGATATCAGGAACATTCTTGAAACGGACCCCCCAATGTCGGATCGTTGAAATCATATAGCCAATTGTAGGTGCGCCTTTAGGGGGTGCGAAGTACACGTAATTTAGCCACTTCTCACATCCTTTAATCGTCAGCACTGTATGTGTGTACTCCGGCCAGGATCTCCTTCGAAACACAGGGCAATAACATGGATTATATTTGATGTACAATGGCATGTTGTTCCATGTTCTTACCATTTCCGGGTAGGTTTCGAGCAGCCGAATTCTCCACGTTGGTTGGCGAATATGTCCTTGCTTGGCACTCTCTGGGATGTCATCGGGTGCAAATTGGGTGGCAGAGGTGGGTTCCCTTGAGGTGTGGCGCTTGATCTCCGCATTATAATCCGCCATTAGCACGCAAAAAGGTACATACAGATCATCCGATGGGCCAATCCACCTATGGTGTGAAAGATTCTGAAAATAATCAGATTTTATTACCACCTCTTCCAATTTTGCCATCAATGCGATTTGGACTGCCACCCTGTCATCATGCGTCGTGGCTACTTTCTCTAACTTTTGCATCCATTCCGGTGCCTCAATCTCAATTGTGTCCATGCCCTGCTCTGTGCGCTTACCGCCGGGTGTTGGCATTGGTACATAGGGATCCTCGAATGTTTCTTCTACTTCAATTGGCACCAGATCGTCAGACTCGGGCTCTACCAGAGGGGAGGGCTGACGCTCATATTGCATGACCTTGCTGCGTAATTCCTCAAGTTCGGCCCGGAGTTTAGTGACCTCTTCAGCTGTTTCTTCTGCGGTTATGCTCTGGCTGGGTTCTGTCTGTCGGGTGGCCAACTGTCTTCGTAACTCATCTCTTTCTTTTTCTAAAGCGGCATGGGCCTCCATTAGATCTGCATGAGTTTCTAACACCACCTGCATATTCTCAAAGGGAATTGCCTTGAATCGTTCTAGGTCAATCTCTTGTGGGGAACCCTCCATGGCCGCTTCCAGGTTTTCTTCGTTCTGTTTCTGTAATCTTTTATTCTCTTCTAACGCGGTCGACATATGCTTGCGGAGGAGGCCCAAGTTCCGCCGAAGTTTCCGGTTTTCCGTGATCTGAGAATGTAGCAGCTCGTCCATATGTCGTCGTTCTTCATCATCTGCTTGAGGTGGGTTGGCTTCTAATTGTGCGTATTGCTCCTGTAATTTCACGTGCTGCTGTTCTAGTTGCTGCTTCTGCTCTTCAAGATCCCTACATCTTGCTTGGAGATCCTCGTGGCTTCGGAAGAGCCTTGTATGTTGGTTGTCCAAGTGTTGGTAATGTTGCTGAAGTTGGGCCATGCATTGATGCATATTATTAAATAAGTTACCGAGAGGAATAGTATTGAATGCAGAGGGGTAGGGAAAGGGAAAGGGGGTTGTGAATGCAGTACTGGGGACGGGTGAGGGGGGAGGTGGGGGAATGGGAGATTGGGGGTACATGGGGGATGGGGGAGGTGCAGAGGTGGGTGACACCTCCATGGAAGTGGGGATCGTGGTGGGAGTGACCGTGAACATGGGGATTGTGGTAGCGGTGAGGGTGGTGAATGTGTATAGAGGTGTGTGTAATTGTGAGCTTCTAGGAAGTGTGCTCGGGGTGGTGAGGTGTACCGTGGCTGTAGTTAGACTCGTGTTTGCAGTGGAAGTAGAGTGTGTGGGTGGGCTGATGGTTTGTGCGTTGGTGTGTGTAGTGGTTTGAGAGGTGGTGACAGTGGAGGTTACAGTGGTGGAGGGAGGTGAGTGAGGTGGATGTGGGGGAGAAGGTGGCAAGGGAGGTGATGGGGGTGCACTCGATGTGTGGGCTTCCACGGTGTCGTGAACTGTGTGTGCTGTGCCCGTGGTTGTGGGGGTGCCTTGTGGTCCTGATCCTAATACATTCATTCTTTTTCCCGATCGTGGGGGGCGTCTTCCATATCTTCTCTCTGTTCTTCGTGAGTGCACAAGTGCTGTGTGCACCGTTTCTGGTACTCCTAAAGCATCTGATATCATTTCCAAGGTGGCACGGTATTGCTCGTCCACACCTTCCTCCTCCAGAATCTGGTTCATGAGAGCTTTACCTGCAGCTAATGAGAGCCTGTGTTGCTCTTGAACTCGGTTCATTGTATCGTAAAGCTTCTTTAATGCGCTAGTGTAGGCGGGGGCACCTTCCAGTACTTGTAGGGCTTCTGGATCATACTCTTGTTCTTCGGCTTCTGAATGTCCGCCCTGTGTCTCCCCATGAGCTTCTTCTTCATCGTCCATGTTGACTACGTCTGGTTGGCCGGGCTGTGCTTGGTCTGGGGCAGTTTGTTGTCCACTGGCTTGCTCTTCTTCAACTTCTGCATTTACAGCTTCTATGATTCTTGCAACTTCTTCGTCAGTTAAATCCTCTAGAGTGAACCCATGCGGGAATTCCAGATCAGTCGGTACTGGTGGAAACACAAGATTAGGGCCATCAGTGTTGTGCCTGGGCAACCTGATAGTAAATGGTTGCACTCGTCGTGGAAGTCTTGGGGTCGTCTCAGGCGTCAGGGTTGCCCCGCGAGCTTCTGCACAAGGCATCTGGACGGTGCCTCTCATCTTCTTTGAGGGAGGCCCTACGGCTGACAATCTGCGTTGAAATTTCTGTGCTCTGGACCAGATCAGAGCCCTTTGCACCGGTACATCATAGGCGAGACATCTGTATATAATTCTTGTGAGTGCACAGCAACCATACAATACAGATTTTTGCTTCTTATACCATCTCTGATGAGCCATATGAATCTGGTCGATAATCCAGTGGGGCATATTGATGGTCAACTCAAAAGCATCCGCCAGGTAGAGGCTAAACCAGATCTTTTTGGGAGGCATTGTGAACCTCTCCTGCGCGGGGAAGGCGAAATGTTGCATGACCATACGTAAGTGGATGGCGATCGTGGGTGTCATTGCAACCATGTCCTTCAACTTCGTCAGATTCCTGTTCTTCATGTTGTCTGGAACCATAGTCTCTTTCTCCGTTGGAATGTGCATACCCTGCATGTCGAGCGCTTCTCTTACCAGGTTGATAGTCAAGCGGAAGCGCTTCAGCTCGTTGCCCCTTGTGAGTGATGGAAGCACAAAGGAGCTGTATCCTTTCTTGTCTTTGCTGGGGGTGAGGGTACTAATTAGATATGAGCATCTTAGGAAGTCTGGCTTTGGTAGTTGGGACTTAAAGTAGTCATAAAGCCCCGCCTTCTTCCAGATCGGCTTCAGTCCTTCGTTATTCTGTAGCCTTTCAAACTCCCTGGTAAAGAAATGGTATCTCCCCCATCGTCCATTGAATTCGACCTCGGACTCCCACATATATGTGCCTTCACCCAGAGGTCCAGCAACGTCAGTGAACCAATGTGAGGTTTTGCCCACCGGCATTGTGTGACCCTGCGGGGGATTCTGAATTGGTATGGCGTGCAATGCCCGTAATGCCGCTGGTCTTTCCTTTAACTCCTCCTCGACTGGAAGACTTTCGATGTCCACCACTTGTGGGCTAGAACCTGCCTGGGAGCTAGTTCCTACTGTATCTGCCATTTTACTTCTTGTTGTCTGTCTCTGTGAGAATATACAAACATGTGTTAATATTGTACAGGACAAGGGAGGACCGTTGTTGTTCCCATCACAATATTAACATGAGGGTCGGGAGCGAATAATGGGTTAGTAAGTGTTCGGTGCACGTGTGTGTAGTTAATGCTTGGGTAGTCCTAGGAGACTAATGAAGTTAGTAAGTGGGGATGAATTTACAAATTGGGGTCGGGGGGTTTATTATAGGTCTTAGGCTGCCAAATGCAGTGGATGGGTGTGGCTCCTGGTTTCGTAGAGACTCTGGAGAGCATTATAGGGGGATCCGTTTGAAAATGAGGCCTTTTAGGGACCCATTTACAAGTGATTCTATTCGTGCTCATGGGCCTTGGTGTGTTCCTGCGTGTTGAAAATGAGTGGGCAATGGTTGTGCGAATGAGTGGATCATGCTGTATAGGGTGTGGTCTTGGTTTAGTTATTTGAGCCCGCAAACAAGCCTTAGGCACCCAAATTTGTCTTGATTGTGGGCTAGCCTTCATCGACTTTTTGGGCACCCAAATGGATTTCACTTTAGCAGAATTCTGACAAACTTCTTAGTGGAGTCACGTTGTTGGTTACTAGTAAGAGGCTTTGCCCGTGTGGTTGTCGTGAGTGCAACCGGGTGTTCGCCTTTCCGCACCCACACTTGGTTTACTTTCTGGGACATTCTGCTGCACAGGTACTTTTGATCTCGGATATAGGTAGTACTCTGCTTCTTCTGCCTTTGATCCACCTTTGGTTGCTGCCTCCTTTTGGCCATTGGAAAAGAAGGGAGTTCCGTTGCATCCTTGACTCCTTTTTTGCAAATATCATTCCTCTGCAACACATGGTTTTGAACAAGAACAGCATGGTCATCTTCATGTGTACCCCTGGAAGGACCAGGAGTCTGTGCCTTTCCTAGTTCCTTGAGTGCTCCATTGTCTAATTCTACTGTAACTCGACTATGATTGACCCAAACCTGGAGAAGTCCACTTCTTAGGTTTAAATTAATTGCTTGGTCATAGATCCAATCTTGACCCAAGACTAGAGGTTCAGTGAGATCCTCATCTTGACACACCAGTACTTTAACTGTCATTGCCTTATCATGAATGTAAAGGGGAAGTTCCACCTCGCCCATGCAAGGGGTTTCCACTCCTCCCAATCCTATAAGATATGCTTCCACAGGATTGACAGTCAACTGTAATTCGTGGCAGTAAGACACTCTAACAACACTAGTGGCTGCGCCTGAGTCAATCAAGGCTCTTACGTTCCTTGCACTCTTTCCTTGTCCTATATCTAGGGTTATGAAAGGACGTCTATCAATTATCCTATGCGAGCTTGTTCCTACAACTTCACACATGGCCATAGGAAATCCTTGATCTGCATAGTCATTCGCTCTAGGCTGATCTCTACCTTGCCTTCGTAATTTCATCCTTCTGATGCGTTCTAAAGCTTGTGCTTGAGCTTCTTCTCTAATTCGCTTTTCTTCCTCTTTGCGTTTCTTAGCAGTGTTGAGTCGGCTAAGCATTTCCTCTGTGAGGGGTTCTTGATACAACTTGACTCTGCAACCGCTGATATAGTTAGGGAGAACATCACCCTCTAACGTGGCCAGTTGTACTGCTCCACTCGTGGAGATCCTATTGATGATCATAGGTCCGTAGCCTCTCTTTTCTAGCTTCCTTGCGTGTTGTTTCAGTGTATAGACTAAAACTAGATCTCCTGCTTTCAAACCCTTGTCCTTCACATGGGCATCGAAGTATGCTTTCTGTCTCTTCTTGGCTGCATATATCCCTGCAGCGGCTCTCAGTCTTGTTTCTCCTAATCGTTCAAGGTCAAAGATCCTAGAGGAGAGCTCATGACCTGTCCATTCGTGCTCTTGTGCTATTCTCAATGTAGGAATCAGGAAGTCCAAGGGTAGCACAGCGTTTTGGCCGAATACCATCTGAAAGGGGGTGGCTTGGAGTACCGTTTTGTAGGCCACTCGGTATGCCCAAACAGCATGGTGTAGCTGTTTGTCCCAATCAGAGCGTTTTGTGTTCACTAATTTTGTCAGTACATTGCATAAGATCTTATTAGTGCTCTCAGCTTGTCCATTAGCCTGAGGGTGATAAGGGGCAGACTTCTTGTGTATTACCAAGAATTCTTGGAGTAGATTTTCGATCACTTCGTTCAAGAAATGAGTGCCTCTATCACTTACAAGCTCTATAGGTAGCCCATATCTCGTGAATACATTCTCAAACAAGAATTTAGCAGTTGTTTGAGCATCGTTCTTTGTCGTAGCCTTTACCTCTACCCACTTGGTGAGATAATCTGTTGCAACAATGATGTATTCCGCATGAGAACCTTTAGCTGGGGGATTAATAGGACCTACGAAGTCTATTCCCCACTTAGAGAATGCACGTCCACCCATCATAGGTTTCAGTGGCATCTCATCTTTGCGTATAGGATACTGAGTTCTCTCACAGACATCACACCGTTTCACATAGGTATGTGCATCCATGTGAAGAGTCGGCCACCAGAAGCCCGCAAATAGTATTGCCTTGATCACCCGATCTGGTCCAAAATGTCCTCCTGCTACACCTTGGTGAGCGATTTCTAAGATCTGCAGATATTCACTTTCATGGACACATAACCTCAGGTAACCATCTTTACCGCGCTTATATAGATTATCACCTATGAGTGAGTAGTCCTGGGCTTCTTGTTCTAAACTCCTTTTCCTAGCCAGCGTCATGTCTGGGGGGAATGTGTTTGTCCTCAGGAAGGATACTAGTGGTTCACTCCAATCTGGCACAATGGATACTTGATACAGAGTGGCGTGTTCCACTGGTGGTTTAGTGCAACAGCTTGGGCATTCCTTGCACAACTTTTGGACATCCGCTTCCATAGTTGGCCAATGCACTCCGAATCTCTTTAGGGTCTGTAAAGTTCGTTGTTTTGAATGGTGTTGCTCTAGTGCACCTACATGTGCTAATTGCAACCATTTAGAGTACTCGTCCTCTTCTACGCAACAAGCCAATGTCCCTTGATCTGTGTGCTTGTACATGCTTCCTGCCATGATGTGGTACTTTTGGGCTTTTACAACCTCTCTATTCCGTGTGTTTACCACTGGATGGTTAGGCCCGTATGTCAATACTGGTACTAATGGCTTAGCCCACTGCGGCACCACTTCCAAATTAAACAAGTAAGCATCAGGAAGGTCATCTGATACTCCTTGTGGGGCCTCTCCCGATGTGAGCCTAGAAAGATGATCTGCTCTTAAGTGAGTCCTACCTTTTCTTACCACAACCTCAAAGTCATATTCCATGAGCAAGAGAAACCATCTCACTAATCTCCCTGTATTGCATGGCTTGTTTACGAGGTATAGCAATGCCTGATGATCAGTAAAAAATTTAAACTTATTTGCAAGCAAATAGTGTCTAAATTTCTTAACTGCATATACCATGCCTAATCCTTCTCGCTCTGTAGTGGTGTAATTCCGTTCAGCCGCATTCAATTGTCTGCTGGCATAGGCAATTGGAAGATCCATATTACCTTCACCAGTAGGTTGTGCAAGCACACATCCGATGGCATAATTGGATGCATCCACGTGAACATGGAATGGCTTATTCCAATCTGGTGTGGTCAAGATTGGTGCTAAACATAATCTTCTTTTAAGCTCTTGGAAGGAATTCTCACATTCATCCGTCCACTCAAAATTAGTCAGAAGTCCGTACATGGGCTTTGCAATGACAGCATACATGTGTATAAATCATCGGTAATAACCACAATGCCCCATGAAAGCTTGTACTTCCTTGACATTCTTTGGCCTAGGTAGCTCTGCTATGGCTCTCACTTTTTCTTCGTCGGTAGATATGCCATTCTTTGACACTATGTGTCCTAGAATCTTGCCTTGCCTGACCATAAAAACGCACTTTTCTGGGTTCAGGCAGACTTGATATTCTCTACATTTGTCAAAGATTTGTCTGAGTTCAGGAATATGGGTTTGTCTAATATTGGAATGAGCACAAAGATCATCAACATAGACTTCTAAACTCTTCCTCAGGAACTCCTTAAACACATGGCACATCAGCCTCTGGAAGGTAGCTGGTGCATTGGTAAGCCCAAATGGCATTACTCTAAAAGCAAAAATGCCCCATTCTGTGGCAAAGGCTGTCTTATGCTGATCCTCTGGAGCTATGGCTACTTGATTGTAACCCGAAAATCCATCAAGGAAGCTGTACACTTCCTTGCCTGCCACTCTTTCTAAGAGATGTTCTGTGATGGGAAGCGGATAGTTATCTCGAATTGTGGCTGCATTAACCTTTTTCAAGTTAATGCACACACGCAGCTTGCCATTCTTCTTGGGCACCACTACGATGGGGGATACCCATTCAGTGTGCTCAATTTCATAGATAAATCCAGCTTCGACCAGTCTATCTATCTCTTCCTTGATCTTAGCAACGTAATTATCGTTATATGTGTAGGGCTTTTGCTTAGAGGGTTTGGCATCTGAGGTCATGGGAATGGTGTGTGAGCATATGTCAGGGTCAACACCTTTCAAATCCTTGTAACTCCAAGCGAATACATCTCTGTATTCTCTTAGCAAGGCAATCAATTCGTACTCTTCTTCTTCTGTCAGGTCATGACCTATGTACGTACATCTCTCCTCTCCTTCTTCTAGGGCCACTACGATTTTCTTGGTAGTTTCTTTGTTATCATAGGCCTCTCCTGATTGTGCCTCTCGTTTAGGCATTCTTATCATGACTCTCCTGTCATCTATCTCATATTTCTTAAAATTTTCTGGGACCTCAAACAAAGATTCTTCCTCCTCTGGTGAGACTTCTTTCTTTTTTCGTTTCTTTCCTTCTTCCTTCGGGGTCATATGTGTTGCTAATCTTACATCATTTGTAACCTCTCCATGCCTCTGGGGTTGAAATTCTACTTCATGGAAGTATTCTTCATCTGATGCAAATGGTGGGTCCATAATGATAGACTCGAGATCGGAATCACTTGCATCCTCAAATGCATCAGGGCTAGGTTCGCATTCTTCTAGAACTGCCTCTCCCATGATTGGCTCTATGGAGAAGACTGAAATGTCATAGCCATCCTCATCACAGTGAGGTGTCCATTGTTCTTCATTGATGGCTACGTCCATTGTTGCTAAAATTTCTGCCCAGCCATGGGGTTCGAATTCCTCATCAGGAAAAACTACAGGTGCATAGGCTGGGTCTTGAATTGCTCTATGTGTCTCTTTTGCACCTATTTCTCTGGCCTTTTCTCTCTTCTCTTCCTCTACTGCTACTTTGCACATCCATAAGTGAGTGTCTTCATGCATCCATGAGGATCCAGACCCTATGGAATGCACCGATTCTGTATCATCTTTGGCTTTATGGATGGGGTTCCATTGGATAGGAGGGACATCTCTATGAGAATAATCCTTGAGATTGACTTTGGTCGTAACACCCAAGTGTTGCAAATACAAGGAGTTGGTTCCCCAATCCTGTACCACTTGCAACTGTCGCATAAATGGTCTTCCCAAAATCATCTCATAGGCATGATTTTTTCTGAAGTCACATATAGCAAAGCTATGCTCAAACTCGACACCACAAGTGGTGAGAGTTATTCCTTCTAGTAATCCTAGGGGTCTCTCTATGTGACCATCGGCCATTTGCAATTTCATTCTCGTTGGCCTGAGTGTTGGCTTGCCCCAACGCTTCCAGAGGGAGGTGGTAGCGATAGCAACTCCTGCACCTGAGTCCAGAATTGCCTTGGTAGTGTACTCCTGGTAGGTGATGGGAAGATAGGTGTTCCCTTCTTCACCTTCACACATATCTCCTATCTTGTCCAAGGGAATTTCTGGCACTGTCCTATGGGATCCTATCTGGGAACGAGTTTTTGCAACTTCAGCTACTTGACTGGCTACATATTTCCGCGCTGTTGGTCTATCCTTGGGCAGTTCTTCCAAAGTGAGATCGCGCTGCACCTTGGTGTTCTTTACTATCTCCGTGTTCCTAGGTATGACTGAGTCGTCGTTCCTTACCATGACTGTGGGTGCTCTCATACATGTGGACTTTGCTTCCCATGGGCCTGTGAAGTGGGGTAGCTCCTGTATGGAATTAGACTCAAAGTCCAATCTCTCATGAGACTGAGTACTCTCATGTTCCCCGTAAATAGATGGGATGTCTTGTGGGAATTGGTCGTGTGCATCATCCACAAGTTCAAAAGGAGGGGCGACTTCACTTTCATTATCCCATTTGTCTTCTTGAATCTCTCGTAGGAAGTCTGGTGCAAACCGATTCATAGAAGAAGAAGTGTCTGGCTCTGTAGAATTAGGTGCATAAGCAACCTGGGAAGGAGGGCTTATTCTATCATTGGCTCTCTTCTCGTTCTCATGGATGGCTGGAGCACAAGCTTCTTGGGGAGGATTACTTATTCTATTACTCTTGCGGTCAGGCTCATACGCTCCCTGAGAAGGAATGTAGGCAACCTGAGGAGGTACGTAAGCTTTCAAGGGAGGCTCATCTGCCTTTTGGGGGGGAAGATAGGCTTCTTGAGGAGGCACATGGGCTTCCTAAAGAGGCTGGCTTATCCGTTCTCTTCCCCTTTCCTTTCTTTGAGGGGTAGGTTCCTTTTCTGATTGTGCAATTAGCCTCTCTATTCTTTCTAGCAGTCCATCAAAATGTAACTGCGTCTTAGCGGAGCTAGAGATGTTAAAGAGGCGGCTAGCTTCGAACATGGCTTGAGCCAATTCCACCATCTTAGCACAAATTTTGGTTCGTTCAAGCTCTAGCTCGGCTCTAGGGTAGCACTTTTCATGATCAGTTATGGTTGGTCCTTCTTGGATTCTGGCCTGATATGCTTTAAGCATCATGTTTAGGTCTTCAGGAGTGGGATCAGCTAGGACTGATCCTACTCTAGGGGGTGGTGGGATTTGATGAGGCGGTGGGGAAGGTGGTGGTACGGATGGAGTTGGGAGTGGTGAAGGTGGGGTAATGTGAGAGGGAGTTTGAGCTGTGAGTTCAGTTATCCTCGCTTTGGTTTCTCTTATGCTTTCCTCAAGCTCACTCATCTTTTTAGCCCATTGTCTTTTCATTCTTTCTCGACTATCTTTCCACGCTCTAGTCCTTTTCTTTGTCACGCTCTCGGTTTCACTAGCCTCTGGGCCCTTTTCCTGGCTTGCCTCTTGGTTTTGCTGCAATGCCTGAGCTCTAGTGACTACCTGTACTGGTGCAGTGGAAGTGACACTTCCTGAGGAATCTACAACCAATCCAATCACATTGATAGGAGTGATTTTTGGCATATTATTGGGGTTCTTTGGGCAATCTCGTAAAAGATGCTCTTTTCCACAATCTTGGCAAAAGCCTTGGATCGTCACGGACTGAGTTTGTGTAGGTGGAGGTAAGGGACAATCACGAATGAAGTGATCTCCCTGACATCGGTAGCATGGTCCTCTAGGAACTGGTGGTCGTACCTGCCTAGGTTGAGGCCTAGGGTTGGGGTTTGCATACATGACGTTCGTGTAATCTGACTCCCAACTAGGTTCACTCGGTTCTTCACTATAGTAGGACTCACCATGTTCTGGAGACTGCATGTAGTAAGCCTGGGGACTATCAACATGTGTAGAATCAAAGCTATGGTCACTCGGATCACTTTATGAGATCAATGGGGTTACTGGTACTATGGCCCTATTCAGGTTTTGTTCTGCAACAGCATACTTTACCGGAATCACATTAGCTGGGTTTGGAGGCTGTTGAACTAGCACTGGTTGGGGTCTCTGTTGGGCCTGATATTGTGGTTGGTAGGTTTGTTGGGGTCTAGCATATTGTGGTGGTGGATTTTGGTTCTGGTATCTGCCTTGTTGGTAGGGCTGCGGGTAGGGTTGCCTAACTGCCTGCTTGTTGTATGGGCAATCTTGTGCGGTGTGATTGGTGTACCTCTGTTCTATGGTGCAGTACTGGCTACTAGGATTTACTTGGGGCTGAGCCATAATAGGGCAGACATTCGCCATATGGTCACCACCGCATGTATAGCACCTTTTCACAGGAGCAAACCTTGGGATTTGTTTGCTCGTTACACCTAATTTCTGAGCTACTTTTTTGGCAAGTTCCTCAATTGATGTGGATTGCGTGGAAGAGTGACTAGACGCACTATCTGAATCTTTGTAGATTTTGGAGAGCTCTAGTTCTTCCCCTAGGTTATCTTCAATGTCAATGCACATGCGTACGCATTCTTCTATAGTCCTAGGGTCCTTCAGATACACATAGGATCTCAATTTCGTACTCAGCAATCCATCAAGGAATAAGGCAACTTGTTTGGCAGATGTGGGTAGCTCCGAAATAGGGCACCTTTCAAGATATTGTCTAAATCTTCTTCCGGCCAATCTGACAGTCTCTTGGGGGGTCTGTTTGAAGCTGTGAATCAATGAGGAGGTATTGTGTCTTATGCCGCTCTTAGAGAACTCTACAATGAAAGCCTCTAGGAGTTGGTCTATGCTCCTGAACTGCCGCTCATCCAATGGCTGAAACCATGTAAGTGCTGTGTTCCTAAGGGTTAGACCAAAGGCATTGTACTGTGTGAACAGATCCTCCACTTGTTCAGCTCTCAAGACTTGCTTGAACTCCGCCACATGATCATAGGGATCTCCGGTGCCATCAAAGTAATTCTTCATGGACTTAACTAGCTGGGTCGGTCTCAAAGTTCTTGCGTGCTCTCTAGGTCTCGGCAGAGGAAATCCATCCACATTTCTTTGGTTCCTGTGAGCTCTAAGCACCTCAGGTTCTACTCGATTCGTCTCCGTCCTCGTTCTTTCTGTGCCCACTGGATTGGCAAAGCTTACTTCTGGTCTATCTCTACTTCTGTCTCTTTGAGTTCCATGAGCTTGGGATGTTCCAGCTCCAGGGTGACCATATGATACATTTGATCTTGGTTGGGGGAAAACGAATTCACCCTTCCAAGTGTAAGCATGCCTATCATGTTCCGTAACCACAAAGATCCGTTCTGAAGCGTGATCTAAGTAGGTCACTCTGCCTGGGCTATCAGGATCCTTAAACTCATAGATCATGATATGTCCTATATCAGTTGGCTGATTAGATTTATACCTCCAAAAGGCCTCGTCAGTTTCCTGATTGAGGAGCAACTCTATGCTCTTGTTGTCTTGGGGTACCCACTCAGTTGTGATAATCCTAGTGAGAACTGATTTACCTCGAGGGGTTCTAGGTTCCGCACCCATGTTCCCTTGTTCCAAGTCACCTAAGTCCGCTTCTGAGATTACATTCCCAAATTCATCTGTCCTATCCGGGTGACTAGTGACTACATATATAGTTCCTTCTTTGTCCAGGTATGCACCGTTTTCAAATTTGACAGCTGGGTGCTCTAGTCCAATGGATTGATCAGGATTTTTAATCTGGACCACGGATCTTCCTAAGCCGTCCTCATAGATGCTGGCACCTAATCGGTTGGTCCTGAGGTACTCCAACTGTGTTTTGTAAGGGCCCTCCACCCTGTACAAGTAAGGCACACCTGAACTTCCCGTAGGTCTGTCCATGCCTTGAGACATCTCTGACTCACTGGTCTCCGAGCTAGGGTAGTACGAGTGGTGGCTCAACTGCTGGGCCCAGGACCTAGCAGTGTGGTTGACACTAGCCTCTGAAGATCTAAGGCTTTGTCTCTCTCTTACTAGGTGTCGTCCTGATCTAAGGTTCATATGCCTAACTGATTAGCCCAATTTTTGCCCAGAGTACAACCTCGTTGCCGATCAACTGGTATCAGTCACTTGATTCTTTTTAGTTATTTCTCGTGTTTAAGGTCTTGTCTGATATTTCGTCGTCAGGAATACTTGAATGTTCTTCGTACTTTCAGGTTGATCGTTCCACGTTAGCCTGTTCTTTTCCTTTATGTTACCGACAGTACACAGATTAGGTTTTTAGCTTGAACTTGAGTTTTAGGTAGTCTTCAACTTGATACCTGCCTATCGTCACCCTGACTTACTCCTACCTCTAATCATTCTTCGCCTAAGCTATGAATAGACAGAGGGGGTTAAAAGTTTCCAACCTTTCGTTTCCTGCTTGGTTGCCCTTGAGTGCTCAGGAGGTGTGTTCCCAAGCTTGCACTTACACTTGCTTAGAACGCCTTTCGATGCCCTCAATAGATCTGTAAGAGTTCCAAAGTTAGCTTGAAGATTTAAATTCTAAAGACAGCACCACTGATTTTCATTCCTGTAGCACAAACACAAACTTGTATAGTGATTTTCAAGAAAACAATCCTAAGGACCCCTGACTTTGATCCCCCTGGATATGGTCAACTTCAAAATACTCTATCTGAAAATCAACGTATTATCTTTATAAAAATAGTTGAGGGCTTGTAGTATATGCCACGAGCTTTCCAACAAGCCCTAGAACACAAAAAATTGACTTCGTATGAAGAAGTTATGACTGTTCAGGGTTTAGGGGGTTAAAACAAGATCCAATCTGGCCGACAGATCCTATGATTTTCTCCAAATCACAAGTGTAGGAACCTCACAAAAATGCTAATTGATTGACTATTTTGCCCCAAAATTATCCCAAAAATCAAACCCTAATTTTTGGCCGAAAAGCCTGTCAATCGCGATCGACAGGTTTGTCAATCGCGATTGACAGAGGTGTCCGTCGGGGCTGTCAATCGCGATCGACGGTGTCAATCGCGATCGACACGTTTTCCGAATTTTTCGCCGAGATTTCAGTCAATCGGGGGCCTATCAGTCGCGATGGACACGTGGCTACACGCAAAAGTCAATCAATCGTGGAATTTTAGTCAATCGCGATCGACGGTGTCAATCGCGATTGACAGAGGTGTCGGTCGTGGCTGTCGATCGCGATCGACGGTATCAATCGCGATTGACAGGGTCCTACGTGGCAGTCAGTCGATCGTGGAGGTCTGTCGGTCGCGATTGACAGGGTCTGTCGGTCGCGATTGACAGGGTCTGTCGGTCGCGATTGACAGAGGCTGTCGGTCGCGATTGACAGAAAACCTCGGAATTTTTCTACTGTCTTTAATGTTTTAGGATGTGCTCCTTGTGCTTGTTCTAGTGGTGCACTCACTTTTGTGAAAAGCCAAAAATTTCTGTCAGTCGCGATCGACAGAAGCCTGCGACCGCGAGACAGTTTCTTCGAATTTCGTACCTGCGTAGGAAGCTGGGGATGATGATACAGCAAGAACCTGCAATGAAACTCAAGAAACATGCAAAATACACACACACAATATTGCTCTCTCGCTCTCTCTCACAAGTGAAATGAGGGAAATGAGGTGGGGAAGGTGATATGATCAAAAAACAGAAATTTTCGCGATGATGGAGATGGAGGTGGGAGATGGTGATGATGATGATGGAAATGAAGATGGAGAAGAAAGTAAAAGAAAATCGATGAGAGTGAAGAAAATACCTACAACTCCAACGCGTCAACTCTACGTCTTACCATCACACGCTCGTCCTCAAAGCTCGATCCCCGGCAACGGCGCCAAAATTTGGTGTAGCTCAGTGATGAGTAGCACCTCCTTTAATGTCAATCCGGGAAGACGTGAGGATGGTATGAAGACCTCGAGCAAGTGGCGGCACAAGTGCGTGAGTGAGAAGCACACAAGCATGCACACACATACACACACGCGCACACACGGCAAGACAAAGAGAGAGAGAATCAATGGAGTTCTTTAGATTACTTCCAAAAGCTCTTACAGGTTCGTTTCAATTACAATCTCACCTCAAAAATGAGCTCTCTAACTCCTTTTATAGTTTTTGACTAGCTTTGGCCCTGTTCAGACCTAGTGTCCGGCCTAGTTAAAAATTAGGTTCCAGGGCTTATTTGGGGGCTCAAACGATATCCAAAAATTACGAAAATTGGCAGGTAGATACTTCTAATGCTCCTCAAGCTCAAGGACTCCTTGGCTTGCACAAAATGGAGCTACAAAAAGATGAAATGATATTTACAATGGCATTTAGTGATGAGAATCACTTTTAATGGTTGTAGAGGTTTTGAAAAATTAAGGTTGCCTTAGTGCTAAATCTGCGTGAATGTTCATAAGTGCTTCTTCCTGAAGAAAATTGTTGGCCTACTTGCCAGATCTTCGTTGACTCCCTTGTCTGCTGCTAACAGAGAGTAATTTACTTTTTATTTTGCTTCTGCGTGCATACTCTCTACATGGTATTAGAGCGCTAGGTGGAGATCTTGGTGGTGTGTTTGGCGGTCATTTTGGTGGTGTACTTTCTCATCATTGACAGAGGTCTTTTGCCATCGGTTTTTTGGGACTCATTTTGCCCATTTTCCACCCTCCCACCCCTTCTTATTTATCACCTTTTATCCCCATTTTCCCGCTGAATTGTGCTCAATTCTATGGTGAGTTTTGTGACATCGTGAATCTCATCCATTTAAAGTGTTCATAAACACTTCTTTAGCATTCATATGAGGTCCCTAGTTTTGTTGGCATTTTGACTGATGAAGTGATTCATCTCACCCCGTTACAGTGTTTATCCACACTATTTGTTGGAAGAACATTGTTGGACAGTCGGCTACCTATCATAAGTGGTGCAAATGACCAAACAGTAATTTGTTTCACAGTAAATCCAGAAAAGAGACATTTTGTGATTCTCTGTGTGCTATTTTTTTATGCCATCATACTTTCCTATGGACATTCGCTTGGGAGAAGAGTCGCGGCCTGTATGACGCCTTCTTCCGTATGGATAGACTTGTCAACTTGAGAGTAGGAAGCGCGTGCAAATCCCTGTAGGTTCGGATAGAAGCATAGTCCTACTAGCAGGCGATAGATTCCTAGAGAGCTTGCTAAATTGCATACGCTTCAAATGCAGAAAAGCCGCATTGGTAAGCTGCCTCCTAGTCTCGTCACTGATGTAAAAAGGAAATTCTGCGAAGGTGATTGAAGATTCCTTGCCATCTACAACTTGTGAGTGAAGCTCCAATTCCAAAAGTTGTACAGATGGGCAAGAGTCTGCTAGAGGGCAACGGTTCCTTTCTTGTTGGTGCCACTTAGTCCGTGTTTGATTTGAGACAGATTTTTGTAGATCTTCTCCACGGTCGAGCTGTAGGGTCATCTTCCTCACACTACCATAGAGATAAGCAACTCCCGACTCACTAAACAGCAGTACTTCACCACCAATCAAGCCTAAACATAATAGCACCAATCATAATGATCCGATGTACCAAGCTCCTTTCTCTCATTTAGAGAGGAGGCTAAAAGAACAACAGAGAGAGAGTAGTGCTGGATTGATGTGAAGGAAAGAGCGAAAGAGGGAGCTTCAAGAGGAAGTTCATAACTCCAAGTAGAGTGCTGAGGAATGTCGGAGATCAAATCAGCAAAAAGTGAGTAGACATCGGTTATTGTTCCTAGCTTCTCTAGCTAAAATACAAGCGAATACAGATGCCAGAAGCTTGCACCCCTCACACATGCTCGCCCTCGCCCTGAGTGGATATCAATCACAAGCGCGGCAGTGAGGACGGGTCTCGACAAAAATCTCTGATGTGAGAAGAATGAAGCTATGGTGCAATTCTCTAGTTCTCCAATTTACCTGGCATTTCCGCGTTCAGAACTCACCAATGTGCTCACATAAGTGATTATGTCATTGATTAATTTGCAGCTACCACTTGGGCCACCATATGAGAGGAGAGAAGAGAGAGAAACTATCGACAAATCCTTTAGGCGCTAGCCATTTTTGGGGCGTGGGATTTTCTATGTATTTTTAGTAAATAAAGAATAGAAATCAAGTGGACAAGTGATATCATCCCTTATGTCAAAGGAATCGTTTATGCTTGGACCCATTAACCATTGGAATTTGATTCTGAATTTTTGGGATATATAAAAGTTTGGTTTACATGAGGTTCTCTTGTAAACTCCAAACTATATTTTTATTGTAATCTTCACTCAAACAACTTGTATCCAAGGATTTCAAAGGGTACTAACCCTCAAATTTAGCATATTATAAGGCCTAAACCTACATTTCCAAGGGTTAGCTCTTCTCTTCTTGGGCATATTATTTGGCACTAAGTGCCCACTCTTTGTACACTCAAACTATAAGAAGAACAATATCGTGTGTGTGCACTTTTGTGGGTTGGAGGCTACTCTAAGCCCACCCACAAAGTTTCTTAAGTTCCCAAGCCTACTCTAAGGCTCTATTGGTGTGCACCGGGCTAATTTAAGACCCCTCCTCTCGCATCGACTTCTCTTGGTGTTGTACAAGTGTGGGGCTACTCTAAGCCCCCACCTCCCGAAGAATTTTTCGAGTGGGATCGATTCGTTCATTTCAAGCTTTGCAATTATTTTGAAAGAGCATTTTTTGGCAAGAGATTTTGGTAGTGTTTCCAAAGTCTTTATGTTCAAAGCTTGTGTGTTTGGCAGAGATTTTGGTAGTGTTTCTAAACAGTTTATCTTCAAAGCTTTGTAATGACCAAAAGTGAAGGTAGCTCATCATCTATGGCTAACTTCTTACTATCTTTCACCCCTATTTTTATGCCTAAGGATGAACACATCAATGGAAAAAATTACAATCTATGGAAAGATGTCATGCGCACGTATCTCTATACGAATGTTCTTCATGAGGTAGTAGACGGGACAGACCCCGAACCCAATAGGGATACCAACTTAGACAATTGGCATATGTGGAATGTCAAGGACAAAAGAGCTTTAGGTCAGGTATTACTTGCCTGCGAGGAACTGACGAAAGGACATATCACTGCCTGCAGGACATCCAAGGATGCTCTGGATAGGTTAGCTGCTTTGTATGACGACAAGACCCCTTTGAAGATATATGCATTAGAGGCCAAGTTTCATAGTTTGTCAATTAGGCCACACGACACAATTACCAAGGTCATAACCCAATTTGAGGACTACCAACGTAAATTAGCACTATGTGGTAGGCAGATCTCTAGTGAAGACATGGCCATTAGACTTCTTAACAAGTTACCTAAGTCGTACGAGACATTTGTCACAACTTTGTATAATCGCGGCCAAGTCTTATCTTGGGAAGAGGTTCGTCGACTATTGCTCCTTCACGACTCGCAAGCCTTTCTCACAAGAGTCCGCCATGAAGGCCAAAGGCCCATTCAATAAGGGCAAAACAACAAGACATCAGGCTAGCAATGGATCTAAGCAAGGATCACATAATTCATCGAAGAAGTTCACTTGTAATTTTTGTTGAAAAGCAGGACACTTAGAAATGTTTTGCTATAAAAAGAAACAATCATCGAAGGCTTCTTTGTCTAGGCAAGCATCCAAAGGATCCCAACATAGATCCCACTGTTGAAGTGAGGAACTTTTCATCTCCCCAAAAGCCAATGCCCTAGTCACTTCTAGCTCCCTGCATGAGTGGATCTTTGATTGCGGAGCTACCTCCCATATGTGCAAAGACAAGAACTCCTTTAAAGAACTCGAAGAACATATGGGAGAAGTCTATCTTGGCAACAACAAAAGTTTACCCATCGAAGGAAAAGGGAAAGTTCAAATTTCCAACCATCAGGGGGAATGCAAGTCCTTATCCAATGTTCTCTTTGTTCCAAATTTATGTATGAATCTACTTTCCATCAAGGCCATTACAGATCAAGACAAAAAAGTATGGTTTGACAACAGCTCAGTTAAGGTAGTTGATCCCCATACAAAGGATGTCATTGCTCAAGGTATTGAAGAAAAGGGCCTCTACAAGCTATTTTGCTTTGTATCCAAAGAATCAACCTCAAGTTTGTGGCACGAGAGATTTGGCCACACTTCTTACTTATCCAAAATCTCTTCATCCCAACTTGTGAAGGGATTGCCAAAGATAGGGCAACTTACTGATGTCTGCCAAGCTTGCACCCAAGGCAAGCAACACAGGGCCCTAGTTCCCAAGGAAGCTTCAACACGAGCAAGGAACCGACTAGCCCTTATCCACATGGACTTATGTGGACCTATGAATACCCCATCCCTGAGTGGATCCCTCTACTTTTATCTTCTAGTAGTTGACCATTCTCGCTATATTTGGGTGTACTTTTTGAAGTCAAAGGCAGACACATTCTCTAAGTTTCAAACTTGGATCAAGGAAGTTGAGAATGAAGCTTCAACTAAAGTTAAAACCATCAGATCGGATGGAGGTGGCGAGTTTACCAATCATGATTTTGATAACTTTCTTAACCAGAAAGGGATCAAAAGACAAGTCATTCAGCCTCATACTCAATTCCAGAATGGAGTAGCTGAAAGGAAGATACGCACTGTGATGGAAATGGCACGAACAATGCTTCATCACAAGGATCTACCCTACAAGTTCTAGGTAGAAGCCATGCATATTGCCGTTCACATTCTTAATCGGGGATTTACAAGTGCATTACACAACAAAACAACCTTCGAAGCTTACTATGGAAGAAAACCAAATGTGAATTACTTTTGAGTCTTTGGTAGTGAAGCTTTTGTCCATGTACCAAAAGAAGATAGAAACAAGTTACAATCAAAGTCCAAGAAACACATATTCATAGGGTACAATGACCAATCAAAGGCATATCATCTATATGATATGGAAAACCACTCCATCACCATTTCGAAGGATGTGATATTCAATGAAGCTTCCTCATACTCAAGAAAATATTCAAGTACAAGTCTTAGTCCACCTATCTACACTTCAAAGGGGGACTCAGTATTTCCAAACTCCAACTCAAAAGCAAGTACTTCAAGTCATCCCAGATGATCTCAAAGACTTATTGACAAGCGACAACGAGAACAAAGTCATTATGTCAATTATGCCTTAATGCATCAAATTCAACAAATCCCAGAACCATCTAATTACAAAGAAGCTCAAGGACAACCTAAGTGGGAAGAATCTATGCAAGTAGAAATGGATGCAATAAAAAAGAACAAAACTTGGACTCTTGTACCTAAGCCCTCAAATCATAAAGTCATAGGAGTTAAGTGGCTTTATAAAGTTAAGTACAAATCAGATGGCACATTGGACAAGTACAAAGCAAGGTTGGTAGCTAAGGGATACAAGCAACAACATGGCGTTGACTATGAAGAAACCTTTGCTCCTACTGTAAGATTCAAAACCATAAGAATCATCTTAGCATTAAGTGCTCACTTTAAGTGGCCCATTTACCAGTTGGACGTCAAAACTGCATTCCTCAATGGAGATCTTTGAGAAGAAGTATATGTTGAACAACCTGGAGGCTTCAAGATCAAAGGCAAAGAAGATAAAGTCTATAAGCTTCACAAGGCACTTTACGGACTCAAGCAAGCTCCCAAGGCCTGGTATGAAAAGATTCACAAGTTCTTTGAAGACAAGGGATTTCACAAAAGCAATGCTGATGCGAATCTCTATATCTATCACAAGGAGTCTTTAGTAGCCATCATCATTCTCTATGTAGATGACTTGATCTTCACAGGCTCAGATGAAGAACGCATCCAGTTTATCATCATATAGCTTCACCTTGACTACTCTTTGACAGATCTTGGATTACTACACTACTTCTTAGGTATGGATCAGATTCATTGGGATGCTGCTCAGAGACTACTACGATACCTTGCCCTCACCCAACATCATGGTCTTTGGTATAGAGGGGGCATCGAACTCGCCGGATATTCAGATTCAGATTGGGCTGGTGATCCTGATTCTTGATGGTCTACTTCTGGGTATATATTCTTGCTTGGCTCAGGACCTATCTCTTGGGCAAGTAAGAAGCAGCCTATAGTTGCACTATCATCTACTGAGGCCGAGTACCGAGCATCGAGCTTTGCAGCATGTGAGGCCATCTGGCTTCGATGTTTATTATTTGACATTGGTGTTTTGCAGGATACTCTGACATGTCTTCGCACGGACAGCCAGTCAGCCTTGGCCATCGCCAAGAATCGAGTGTTCCACGCTTGGACGAAGCACATCAAGATCCAGTACCACTTCATCCGCGGGAAGCTCATATCTCAAGAGATTACTCTGGAGCAGTGTACCTCTCAAGAGAACCTGGCGGACATGTTCACGAGGGCTCTACAAAGGAAACTCATCCCACATATGATGTACTTTTGAGAGCCCCTCCCAAATCTATATAAGGAGGGCCTCTCCCCTCATCTGTACTTGGTTAGAAGCTTGAGGAGCCTACTCCATGCTCTTGGCAAGCTCATTTCTAATCCACATAAGTTTACCCATTTCATGGTCTACTCATTTTGTGTCTCACAAATTCTTTGTTTTGTGAGAGTACTTTACTTTTCATTTTGCTTCCGCGTGCATACTCTCTACAGATGATCATATAGGGAATGATCATATCATAAAGAACTATCCAAAATTGGCTGCTAAAGGGGCAAAGAAAAAGGAGGCTGGAATGGTTGTTGCAGAAGCCTCTACACCAAAAACAAAGTCTACTAATCTTGTGCAGGAAGAAGAATGGGTGTTTACTACTATCTGCAGTTTTGAACCATCTTCTCATGAGTAGTGCATGTTTGCACTAGACTTAGATGTTTGGTACTTTGACAGTGGGGCGACCAAACATATTACCTCGCAGCGCAGTTTCTTCTCTTCACTCGAGTCTGCCCCTATAGGGAATACTGTTACATGCGCCAACAACTCCTCTTATCCTGTTATGGGAGTTGGTAAGATCATTCTAACTACTGTTGATGGTAGTTCTTTCACTTTGTCAGATGCTTTATTTGTGCCAGGGATCAAGAAGAATCTGTTATCAGTTTCTGCATTAGCCAAGATTGGCTTGGTTGTGAAATTTGTTGATGACAGGTGTACGGTTCATGATATGTCAAATGGTGATGTGATTATTGCTTCTGGCATTTTATGTTGTGGGTTGTATAAGCTCATAGACTATGAAAGATCTGTAAATGATTTGGCATGTGCAGTAAATGATTCTCAGGCTATATAAGATGCAAAGCTTTGGCATGCATGCTTTGGTCATCTGAATTTTGCTAGTTTGCTACGCCTGTAGAAATCTGAAGTGGTGTCCTCTTTGCCCAAACTTGAGGCACCTGGAAAACATGTTTGTGAAGGATGTATTTTGGGCAAAATGCAGCGTTCATCCTTTCCAAAAGATGGTTCAGTTCAGGCTACACAGAAATTGTAGCTTGTACATAGTGATGCCTGTGGTCCTATGTAGACACCCTCTTTTGGAAATTACCTTTACTTCGTGACTTTCATTGATGATTTTTCCAGGCATGCATGGGTATATCCACTCAAAGAAAAGTCCGAAGTGTTGATGTGCTTTAAACAGTTTTTGGTTTTGGCTGAAAATCTGTCAGCATGTAAAATGGGCACCCTCCATTCTGATCGAGGGGGGGAATATATGTCTTCTGAATTTTAATGCATTTCTGGCTGAACCTGGGATAAAACACCAATGTACAGTGTCGTATACACCTCAACAGAATGGGGTTGCTGAATGGAAGAACAGGTCTCTCATGGAGATGGCGAGGTGTATGGTCAAGAGTAAGGCATTACCCCATAGTTTCTGGCTTGAGGCTATCATGTGTGCAGCATATGTACTGAACAAGTGTCCCACTAAAGCGCTGCAGTCTATCACTCCATATGAGGCTTGGCATGATCGCAAGCCATCTGTTGCTCATCTGCATGTTTTTTCTTGCTTGTCATATGCACTAGTGCTTGAATAACATCGCAGAAAATTGGATAATAAGGTAGTAAAATGTATATTTGTTGGGTACAGTTCTGAAAGTAAAGGCTATCATCTGTATCATCCACAGACTAAATGCATTCTGGTTAGCCGTGATGTTGTCTTTGTGGAAGATGCTATTTAGCCATTGCTTTCATGTACTAAGAAAACATCTGTTAGCTCCAAAGACATGTATGATACTTTGATGCCTCTTTTTACAGGTGGATAGTCTAGTGCTGAACCTACTGAGGCAACTTCTCAACCTTTGTAGGTTTCATATGATGATGTAGATCATTCCATTTCTGATGCAAATTTACATGATGCACTTGTTGATGAGAGAGCCGATATTGAGCAGGCAAAAACTATGCCAAAATGGTTGGTGCAGACTTTGCATGACAGCAAATTAGATGCACCTTTGTCATATCGTACGCGTTAAGGCTCTCATAGTGCCTCCTTTTCATCAGATTGCTATGCTATGGCTGCGTCTAGTCTTTGTGATGAGAATGAGCCTGTTTCTTTTGATGAAGTACATAATTCAGAAAATTGGATGGCTGCTATGCAATCAGAATATGATGCTATAATGAAGAATGGTACATGGTCTTTATGTGACTTGCCTCTCCGCAAGAAGGCCATGCGTAGGAAAGAGGCATTGATTTTGATGAGACCTTTGCACCTACATGCCGTATGACTACTGTTCGGAGCATTTGTGCACTTGCATCCCATCATGGTTGGAATGTACATCAGTTGGACATTAAAACAGCATTTCTAAATGGTGACTTGCATGAAGAAGTGTATGTTTTTCAGCCCTGTGGCTTTGTGCAGAAAGGGCATGAAAACGAGGTGTGTAGGTTAAAGAAGGCATTATATGATTTAAAGCAAGCACCACGTGCTTGGTATGAGAAGATACATGCCTATTTGGTTGCACATGGCTTTGAGAACAGTCCAACTAAAAGCACCTTATATGTTAAGCGTTCTAATGATGTGCTTTTGATCCTTGTTGTCTATGTTGATGACATGCTTCTGAGTGGTCCTATTGAGCAGCATATTGCTGATTTCAAGGCTGATTTGCATGCCTCATTTGAGATGTCTGATTTGGGGCATTTGCATCACTATTTAGGCATTCAATTTATGCAAGTTGATGGTGGAATGGTTTTGTGTCAAACGAAATATATTGACACATTATTACATCGTTTTGGCCTTGAAGACTGTAAGCCTATTGCCATTCCTATGGAGACAGGCTTACAATTGAGTCTTCATGATGCTGGAGATGCATTTGATGATGTTCTCTATCAACACGCTGTTGGATGCTTGATTTACTTATGCATTAATCAGCCAGACATTTAGTTTGCTGTCTCACAGATGAGCAGATTTATGCATTGCCCAGGAGTCATGCATTGGAAGGCGCTTAAGCGCATCTTTCGCTACTTGAGTGGTACTCGGCTACTTGGGTTGTTTTATCCCAATGGGGGATCACTACCACCAGATTTGCATGCTTTTTTTGACTCAGATTGGGTTGGTTGCTATGACACTCGTGTGTCCACCAGTGGTTTTTACTTCATGCTTGGTAGCTCATGTATATCTTGGTTGAGCAAGAAGCAGCTTACTCTTGCCACTTCTAGTTGTGAGGCTGAGGATAGGCAGCTTTCACAGCGACTGTTGAGTGTGTGTGGCTCAGATACCTTATGGCTGATTTGGGTGTTGGTTAGTCTTCTGCCACCACCATCTTCACTAACAGTCAGAGCGCATTAGGAGTTGCGAGGAACCCTGTGTTCCATGCTCGCACTAAGCACATTGAGGTGCATTATCATTATGTCAGGGAGAGGTTCTCTACTGGGGAGATCAGCTCAACATATGTGCGCACGCAGGAGAACATTGCAGACCTTTTCACGAAGGCTCTGCCTAGGGAGAAGTTTGAAGCTTTCCGCAAAGCTTTGGGCTTAGTGATTTCCACATAGCTTGGCACTTCCTTATCCATGAGTGCTAGCTACTTGTTCAACCCATCACTCCCAGGGGGGATTTGTTGATATATTTAGGTAGTGATGTGTGTGAACACTATAGGACCTCCGCAGCACTTTTTCCCTCTTTAGGAGGTTTTTTTCCCCGGCTTGTATATACGCCTATTGCCCTAATGGGCTACTGATATTTGTACATTCTCTAGTAATACATTCAGTCTTGTGTGTTGTGCTCCAAGCTTCTTCTTCTTCTTCCTTGTGCTATTTGTGTACTTCTGCAGACGTCTAGCTCCAA
This sequence comes from Ceratopteris richardii, assembly GCA_020310875.1. NCBI lineage: Eukaryota > Viridiplantae > Streptophyta > Polypodiopsida > Polypodiales > Pteridaceae > Ceratopteris > Ceratopteris richardii. Next base: position 83,939,762 of record CM035427.1, on the reverse strand, counting down.
TAGCAAGATGCTACGTATGGACCCGAGAACTCATATCAACCACTTAGAAGGTCTTTAAGGGAGAAGAAGAAACTAGAGAGGTATGGTTATGATACTTCTTTGGTCAGCAAGAAACCAATCTACATTGCAAAGGATTCAACCAATGAAGAATTTACCACAGTTGAAGAAGCACAAAGCAAGAAAGCTTGGAGAGATGCAATGGATTAAGAAATGCAAGCCTTGAAGGAGAATAATTTGTTTGAGTGTCCTCTCACCAATGTGAGCAAGCCTTTTGTGCCATATCTCCAACTCTGTGAGCGTTTGAGATCCATAGCTAAATAAAGCTATTTTCTTTGTATCTTCCACTTCAAAAGTGAAAAGCCTTCCTGTCTTTTCTCCTTTGAAAATCCTTCTAAAGCCTTGCCTTGGGTCTTCAACATATGCTCCAAAATGGTTGAATCTAACCTGCAATCCTTTTTCAACAATCTGCCCAACACTTATTAAATTTTTGGTAATTGTGGGGACATACAAGACTTTGCTTAAGAGGTTCATCTTCCCATCTAATGTCTTCACATTACCTATCTCCTCCACTGAGTAAAGTAAAGCCACATTTCCCACTACATGATTTGAGCATCCTGAATCAATGTAAAAGATTTGATCATCATCTTTACCCTTCTTCACTAATGGATTCATAGTCAATAAAGAATCTTCTTGACTTTGGTCCTCTACATAGTTGTTGCAATCTCTTCTTCCTCTCTAGCCACGTTGATAGTTGTTGTTGTTGTTGTAATTGTTGTTGTAATTGTTGTTGTAGTTGTTGTAGCCTCCATTGCATCTGCCTCTATTTGATCCATAGCCCCCTCTATTGAATCCTCTTCCTCTTGAGTTCCTCTGATTCTTGAAACATTCTTTATTAGTATGATTAGATTAGCAACATATATTGCAAAGTTGAGATGATTCGAATCTCCCCCTACCTTGCTTTCCACCTCTATCTCTTCCCCTAGCTTTTCCTCTACATGCAAAGTTTGCTTGGAAAGAGCTACCTTCATCTTCATTCTTCTTATTCTTTGATTTGTCCTTGACCTTAGCTTTATCAAAGTTTGATTACCTCTTGAGGACTCAGCACCTTTGCTAATCTTTGTTGGTGCAGGACAATCACCAGTTGATGATTAGGACAAGTTTTGAAGTCAAAGAGTAAAGAAAAGATCAAAGCTTGAGCCTTGAAGATGAGTGCATGGTCAGAAGATGAAGACTTGTATATACATGTACATTAAGCTTCTAATTAGTTCACTTATCCCTTTGTAATGGTGACGAGTTTGTACATATATGCCTATATATACTAGTATAGATTCAGGCTATATATGAGGGAAGATATATAGAACAAAGATAGATGAGTAGAAGAAAAAAATTCTGAGGAATGTATGAGATTCATCAAATAAATGTTTTCCATGAGAAGAGAAGAAAACTGTTGAAATCTTTGTCGCGATCTTTTCTCCATCTCTCCTTATGTGCTTGATCATTTCAGATATCCTTTTGTAGATGTCTAAGTCGATAGTTAATGAATCTATGGTAAATATTTGAGAGTTTAATTATAATCAGCTTGAGATAATTTTAAGTAGGAACATTTACATGTGTAAATGTGAAGAAGTGAAGACAGGAATAGGCACAATCCCGATGGTCAAAGTTTTGATTAGATCTCTCTCCACAGTGTAAAGTTTTGAGCATGTAAACCCTCATTCTTTAAGTTGAAAGGTAAGCTGCTCATGGCTAAAATCATTTGAAGAAACAAGGTCTACTTTGGGAGAACCATGCATTAGAAATTGCAGGTGTTAAAGTCGACTGCACAAAAGAACAATTTGAGACATAGGTACATTGTTTGAAGGAAATCTCAAGATCTAATGATTCTTTTCAAGAGGTTTAAGTTGGAGAAGGTGCACAAACCTTAGGACTCACCTTATATAAAGTTTCATTGAAAAAGTTACACATTTGATTAGTCAATGGGTGAATTAAGTGAAGCAGACGTTTTTCTGTAATGAGTTTCTTCATAGTTAACTCAAGTCTTGATAATTTGACATTAGATTTTCAAAATTGGTTTGGATTATAAGTTGTTCTTGATAAGAGGTGCTCTAATATCAAGGATAACTTGTTTTTTTTGGAGATTAATCATCTCCATCAGTGGTATAAAAGAAGGAATCATCAGATTTGAAGAAAAGGAGGACCTCGACTATTGCAGATATACAAAAATCAATCTTTGACCTTTTGAAGTGAAAGCTAGAGAAGGAGGTCTGAAAGCTATCAAGAGGATCAAAAGGAACTATATTCAAGTCAAAGGTACATTCATTACTCACAAAATCTGAAGAATTTATTGCACATGTGAAGAAAGGATGGGAGATTCTCTTCATATAGAGAAATTGGACAGATAAAACTATCATGCTTGGTCAATGAGGATGGAATCTCATCTTATGAGCAAGGATACATCACAACTGAAGAAGCAAAACTAGAATATAAGGATCCTAGTGTTCCAACTAGGGAAGAGCTCTTAGATTTGAAGACATGGATGAAAAAGGATGCTCAGATATAGGAGTGAATGATTACTTTCTACCTCATATTAGAGGACTCGAAAGTGCAAGTGACATATAGAATGCTTTGGAGGAGCATTTCCAAAACACTAATAAGTCAAGGAAGGCATCTTTATGAGTAGAATTCACCACATTCAAGAAGATAGTTTCTTAATCTATTTTGGAATATGTAGAAAGGATGGACATTGCAGATGCATTAGGAGCACTTGATGAAGATATTTAAGAGGAAAAATTGGTAAGACAAATTCTTACAGGTTTGAGAGGAGATGAGAACTGGAAGCCATTCATTCTATCCAGTGAATTGTCACTAGATCATTTTACTCATGATTTGAATCAATTGTTAGGACATATGATAACCTGTGAGTAGGATATCAAAGTGATGTTGATAAGAGCACGTCAAGCAATGTATTCAAAGGATAAGAAGAAGAATAACAAAGGCAAGCAACAATTGAATGAAGACGAAGGAACTATGAGTCAAGCTAACTTCCTAAGAGGAAGAGGAGGTGACAAAGGAAGAGGAAGAGGAAGAGGTAGAAGCAATAAAGATGGTGTGAAAGCTTGCTCGATCTGTGGTCAGACTAATCATTTAGTTCATGAATGTTGGCATAATAATCAGAATGGTGGAGTGTTGGCAGTAGCTAGAGGCATAGAAGACGTAGAAGCATATGAAGACAAAGCATAATGATGTAGCCAGGAGCCAGTCAAATGATTTCTTCATAAAAATATGTTCTAAATTACTCTTTCAAACATTCAAGAGTGATTTTCATCACTTTTGTATCATATGTAACAAAGAAAAACCCCTTTTTGTAACATGTAGCTCCATTTTGTGCAAGCCGAGGAGTCCTCAAGCTTGAGGAGTTTAGGTAAACAAGCCTACCAATTTTGGTTATTTTTAGACACCGTTTACCTTTTCAAATAGCACCAAGAACCTATTTTTTAGCTATGCCAGTCACTAGATGTGAAACTGGTCAAAACTAGTCTAGAATCTATAAAAAGAGCTAGAGAGCTCATTTTTGAGGTTAGCTTGTATGCGTAGAGATGAGATTAGAGCTATTTTGAGCTTGTAAGAGTGATCTTGGGTAACAGAGTCTAATTCCTACCTTCCATTGTGTCTTGCTTGTCTCTTCTTTGTGTGTGTGTATGTGTGTGTGCATTTCTATGCTTCTCACATTCACTCTCACTTCATCTCATGTTCACGATCTTCATATCACTCCTATCTCTTCTGTGGATTGACATTAAGGAGGTGGAGCTTCTTAAGGTGGTTCTCACCATTGTGCTAGAGCAACACCAAATTTGGCGCCGTTGTCGGGGATCGAGTCTAGGACGAATGTGTGATGGTAAGAGTATAGCAACAAGTGGCGTTGGAAGGTAAAAATTTCAGTTTTTGTTATTGTTTTTACTTATTTTTTGTGTTTTTCATCTCCCCCACACTCCATCTTCATCACCGCATCATCTTCTTCCACTCCAAAAAAAATAAGAAAATTAACCATATCCACCCATTCTCCTCATTTCCCCTCATTTGTGCATGTGCGAGAGAGAGAAATGCATCCGGAAAGCTGCAAAAAGGTAAGAAAATCACTTTCTATCAGAAAATGCGGACTGTGTCAGACCACCACGATGGTCTGCCAAGTTCGGAATTTGAGGCAAGCGAGTTCACCAGCGTGTAGAGCACACTTGCACACATAGGAATCCACAGTTGCATTAAAAAAATTCATACTTTGGTGCACCATTGCGATTGGCTCACGCCATCACGATTGTGTCACATCATCACGATTGGCTCACACCATCGCAATGGCTCAGCCAGACCATCGCGACGGCTCACTTGAACCATCGCGACGGTTCACGTGGACCATCGTGACGATCTCGTCGACCCCATGCCATCGTGATTGGCGCATGCCATCGCGCCGATGGTGCCACATGGCAAGCTAGATCATCGCGACGGCACGCTTAGACCATCGCAACGCCTCGACATTTGAACCATCACGATTGGCTCACACCATCGTGCTTTGTGACCATCGCGATGGGCTCACGCCATCGCTATTGTCCCGTTGACCATTGATTGACGCCATCGCGATTGTTTGCTCAATCGAACCATCATGATGCCTCACCCCAACCATCGGGACGGTTCACACTTGGACCATCGCGATCGTGCATTTCAGACCATCGTGACAGTTCACTCATGCCATCGTGATTGCTCACATTTTGACCATCACGACAGTTCACACCTTCCGGCCATCGCGATTGTGCCACGCCATTTGCGACAGTTCATCTAGACCATCACGACGATCGCAGACCATCGTGATTGTCCACCCCAAATGCAATTTTTAGGGTTTGATATTTTGACCAATTTTGGGGCTATTTTTTGCAAATTTGTGAGTGATTGCACTCATAGGAGACCCCTTAGCTCATAGGGAAAGAAAAACCTGTTAGTCAGTTTTAACCCCCGAGGGCCTGAACGGTCATATCTTTTTCATCCGAAGTTTGATTTTTGAGCGTTATAGCTCATTGATTTTCAGAGAGGATAATTTGAGGTTAACATTGTGGGGACTAGAAAGCCAGAGGGCAATCATTAAAATTTGGGCGAAAGGGAAAAGAGCTTTAAAGGTGTATATAGTCAAGTGTTTGATCATTCAATTAAGGATTTGGTCTAATATTGAATTTTGACAGGTCTAGCAAGGACAACCAAGGGCAATCAAGACAAGGCAGTAAAGAACGCAAAGTTTGGGAAGGGTGACTTCTTGGGCATCAGAGCACTCAAAGCAGCTGACTTGAGGTTGGAAGATTACTCAACCCCTGAGTCAATTATTATCTTAGGCTAAATGGTAGCATTGTGGATTTGAGACAATAGGAATGAATTAAGTTCAACAGACTTAAATTCTTCAAGTCTAAGACTAAAGCAAAGGCATGTGATACAAAAACCTAAAGGAAAGAATTAAAGTCTGATGGAACGAGAACTCAAAAATATAACGGAAAGTTGATTTGTGACGCTTACAGTAAGACAAACCAAGAACTTAAAGGGATTTAAAAAGGAAACAAGCAAATCAATAACAAGGAACCATTGACGATCAGAGAGCACTAGGAAGTAAATTCGTGAAGCTTAGATCGGGCAAACATATAGGTAAGTCAGACCGACGAAGCCTTAGATCATCAGAAGCAAGCGTAGGAACTACTGCACGTTCGTGGGCACAACAATTGAATAATAATTATCCCTACGAGTTGAGCTCAGATACGAGTGAATCGGAAATGGCCTTTAGCACTAAGAAACTAGAAGGAGGGTTGAACATAGCATACTTGGAAAGACCTGAAGGACCCTATAGAACGTAGTTGGAATTTCTTTGAACCAACCGCTTAGGTGCTCGCATCTATGAGGATGGTTTGCAAAGACAGGTAGTGCAAATGCACAAGCTGGATCAACCCATTGGATTGGAACATCCAGTGCTGAAATTTGAGAGAGATGTGTTCATAGACAAGGAAGGAACGATGTACATCTTAAGTACTCAGCCAAATAATACTAAAAAGTTTGGCATAGTTCAGTTAGATAGAGAAGCTATTGGGAAAGATGGATGGATGATCCAAGAAAGTGAGTAGATGTTGCTAAACCTATTTCACACCAGCCCTCTTTTGCTTCAGAGTTGATTAGTACACTCCCTTAGCTTCCAAATGACACCAAGAAATGGCCTATGTCCTTTGGAGATGTTATGTGCAATGATTGAATCAAAACAGATAACTTTGTAGTTCACAAACTCAAGAAAACCTTCTAATTTGAGCTTGACACCTGCTCAAAGTTTTGCTGAGTGTGACCAGCACAGTAGCAATTGATAAAATTCCTTCTAGGGATATTCAATTATCTTAGTAAGCTACCATTTGCAAGTGGAATGATGTAAAATAATGAACTATGCTAAGAGAAATTAATTTAGCAATATTTGGAATACTCCCGACTTTTTAGGCCTGTTGCAGAGATAGACTAGTCAGCACTTCGACAACGATTTCTCTACATTGGCTGAATGAAATCACTTCAAATTGTGTCCGCACGTAGATGACTTTGAGTTGAATCCAACAAGCTTTGAATCACTGAATTTGGTGGAGTAATGACTGAGATATGCCCTTGACAAGTTGACAGACTTTGGAGTAGACAATCAGAGAATACAGAGATGATAGATGTAAATGTATCTATTAATTCACATTGGTATACAATCCCATTTGCATGACTAGCATTGCCAAATGGTGTAGAGAGGTATAGGCTATGGTATAGTCCTCACACACACTCAAACTCAGTAGAGTTGGCCTTGGGAATTGAGTTGATCTACCCGCGACTTTTCAAGTACATTTTTATAGGAATTGAGTACGAATTTGAATTCAAATTCAAATTCTTGGCTCCCTATAATCAAGCTTCTAAAAGTTTAGAGATATTCTCTCAATCAAGTGATCTACGTTTTCCTCAAATCAATTAGGTAGGTGATTACAAAAAGATTCCAAGTCATTTAGACTTTTACATGAGGTAAAGTGGTAATAAACCACTAGCATGTGTTCCTATGATTCATCATACATGTGAAGTCTTCATGATAGCTTCCAAGCCAAATGTGTAGGCTTGTGCGTTACACCAACAACTCCCCCTCAAGCCAAACATTTTGGCTTAAGTCTTCATCTTCAATCTTCAAGTATATCCTACAATCCAAGCATAGATTTGAACCTGCAAAGTTTGGTTCCATCCAAAGCTTTGGTCAGCAAATCTGCACATTGCATGTTGGTTGACACATAGGTCAATTGAATGTCTTTGCTTAGTAGCTTCTCCCTCACATAGTGATAATGAACTTCTATGAGGTCATTGATGCCCTCCCTTCTAGTAAAAGCCCGGGACCCGACGGGCTCACTAATGAGTTCTTTAAATCCTTCAAGTTGGTGGTTGCCACCCCTCTCCGTCTGGTTTGGCAAGAGGCGCTCAAGTTTGGCGCGCTTCCATCTTGTCTCAACATTGGCATTATCAAGTTAATACACAAAAAAGGGGAAAAGAATAGAATAGAGAACTGGCGTCCTATTACGATGCTCCAAACAGGATACAAGATCATTGCCAAAGTCATTGCCAACAGAATCTCTTGCCACTTGAGAGCGTGGTTAAGCGAGGACCAAAAAGGCTTCATCAAAGGTAGGTCAATTTTGGAAACCATTATAGATATCTGGGAAGGTCTTGAATTTGCAAATGACTCTAAACAAGACGTGGTCTTCCTCAAGATCGACTTTGATAAAGCCTACGACAGGCTGGAGTGGGACTATATTCTTCAGTGGCTCCAAGATCTTGGATGTAGTAAAAAATTCACCAAGATGATCACGACCCTTCTCGGAAACGCATCGACCCAAATTAACATTAATGGCAAACTTTCGAAGGTGATCAAACTTAGAAGATCTATCAGACAAGGGTGCCCATTGGCTCCCCTTCTCTTTGCCATTGTCATGGAAGGGCTTAGCAGGCTGGTGGAGCATCAAGTGGAAGCTGGTAATATCAAAGGCCTCCGTTTGCCTCATGACCACAGTCAAATCACCATGACACTTTTTGCCGATGATATGAACACGTTTGTTCACAATGATAGTACCAGCTTGGAGACGTTCTGGAGGTGTTTGGCTACTTTTTGTGAAGCCTCTGGATCGACAATCAACCACTCTAAGACCGCCTTTAGAGCTATTGTTGGGTCACAGCCCGACCTTCTCATTGATCATGGTTGTCAAATCATTCCACAGGGCCAAATTTTTCGGTTTCTTGGGATTCCCTTGGGGTTTGGTGTCTCTATGGAACAGCGATGGAACTGGGTGCTGGCCAAACTCGAAATCAAGCTTAACGATTGGAGAGGTATGCAAATCAATCTTGCTGGTCATGATATGGTATCAACACGTTCCTCTTATCGTCTACCATTTATTTCCTTTCTTGTTGGAGACCAAAAGAGCATGATTCGTCCAAACTAGATAGTATTTGTAGAAACTTCCTTTGGACGGGCGACCACAATAGGAGGGGGGTGCCTAAAATCAAATGGTCCATCTGCACGAGCCATAGAGATAGTGGGGGCCTTGGTATCCTAGACATTGGGTGCATGGCTAACAAACTGGTGGCCAAATGGATGATTAAGGCTTGGTGCAACGGGGAGGCCTCGTGGGCCAAGTTGATCTTTAGAAACAAGAATGAGTTGGCTCTCATGGGTTTCCCAAATTGGAAGAATCTTGACATCTTGACCTTGCTGTTTTCCCTGATCCTCGTCTTCCCAAATCGGCTCTAATCTCGTGTGCTCCCTATGGAAGAGTTGGAACAAAGTCAAAAGCCACATAAGAATAAGTGAAGAGTGGAAGTGGGCAGCCGGTATCAGACAAAATGACTCTATCTGGTTTCCGATCCATGGCATCCGGAGTGTGGAATCTTGGAACATTCAGAAGCCAAGAAGTTATGGAACAAAGGCTTCAAAAAATGGAAACATCTCTGGAAACCAGACACCAACAGCTAGATCAACTTCGAGGATATTGACCCTTGCGTCAACATTTCGTACGAAGAATGGAACACTTTGCAAAGTAGATGTCTCGCCTGGGACCGACACAAAGTTCGCCTTCTTATGGGACACGACACGTGGAGCTCGCTTGGTCTCAAATGGCACAACAGGAACATCCTATCAAAAATCCTGAACATCAAAGAAACGATTGATTATCAGGTTAACCTCAACAAGAAGTGGTGCCTGTCATGGACGCGGCTTCGGTGGGACATGAAGTTCATGGCTATCTGGCACTCCCTCATAGAAATCAAAAAGTCTGTCCTCTTATGGCAAATTCTTCATCATGGAATCTGGACCAACCTTAAGGCTAGCAAATTGTGTGGGATTCCTCCCTGGTGCAAACGCTGCTACCGGTCTATCGAATATGTTTCACACATCTTCTTTGATGGAGAGTGTTAATCTCCAAAAGAACAACCTACTCTTGTGATGAGCACCTCTATACCAAGAGTAAGTCAAAACATCCACTAATTTAGAGGATCAATCTCCAACTTATCAAAATTGAGAAAATATGTGAAGAAGATAAAACAAAGAAAAGTCTGCTGCACTATTTCTTCACATTGACCTATCAAACGTGTAAAGTTTTTGATGAAACTTTGTACGAATCATCTCCTAGTGATTGCGCATCACCTCCAAGTTGAATTACTTCAAAAGCTTTAGTATAACTTGAGAAATGGACTTCACAAGTTACCTATGTCTGAATCTGCACTTCTGAGAAGTCGATTTAGACACCCCTCACTTCTTAACTTCAATTCTCTTAGTACAAAACCCGTTTAAGCAAATGCTTCTAGCCACGAGTAGATCATCTTCTAACTTAAAGATTAAGTGCTTACTTGCACAAAACTTTAAACTATGGAGTGAGATCTGACCAAAAGATTAAACTCGAAATTTGCGCCTGTTTCAGAGAACTGTAAACATTCAACACATATGAATGTTCCTACTTACAATTCTCCTAGCCTGTTTGCAAGTAGACTCTGAAACTCAGGTCACAGGCTCATTAACTAACAACTTAGATATCCTCAAAAGGATTTCTCAATTGATCAAACACAGACGGAGCAGACGCAGAAATATCGGGCGCAAGATTTTCAATTACTCGGAAAAGTTTTTTACAACTGAGTGATGAGAGCTAACTCAACTAACTTTTCCTCTATCTCATGACTTCTAACTTCCTCAATCTTGGCTTCTAACTATTGTCACATATGCTCTCATACATGCCCCGACTTTTCTCAAAGTATTTATAGATAATTTGTACAAAATTCTTACTCAAGCAAAGATCTAAGTGAACTATGTACATATGTGTACATTTCTCATATACTCTGAATGTGTCTTTCTTCCAAGCTTCAATAGTTGATCCTTCCTTCATCCTTTAATCTTCCACGTCTTCAATTGGTGATTGGTCTGCACCAACAGCTCCCCCCCAATCATCAATTGAGGTTTTCTCTATCTTCTTTATACCTGCCATGTCCTTGAACCTTTGTAACTTTGGTCCATCCAAGCCTTTTGTAAGAATATCAGCTATCTGATCTTTTGTTGAAGTATGGATTACTCAATCTCTTTATCCATCACCTTCTCTCTTAGAAAGTGATATTGAATCTCAATGTGTTTGGTCCTGGCATGAAAAACAGGATTAGCAGCTAAATACAATGAACTCATGTTATCTCCAAATATAATTGGTACCCCATGCACAATGTCAAAACTCTTCATCAATGTCTTGACCCAAATTACTTCCTTTGCAGCTTCAACCATGCCTTTATACTCTGCTTCTGTAGAAGACAAAGCAACTGTATGTTGCTTCTTAGAACACCATGAGATTAACTTATCTCCCACATAACACATGTATCCATAGGTTGATCTTCTATCATCTGGATTACCTGCCCAATCTGCATCACTATATATTTTGATATTTGTATCTGAGGTAAACCCATAATACAAACCTTCATTGAGTGTACCCTTAATGTACCTCAATACCCTTTGTCCTGCAATCCAATGTTCTTTCTTTGGGCAATGCATAAATTGAGACAAAACTCCTACTGCATATGATAAATCAGGTCTAGTTAGAGTAGCATAGATAAGGCTACCAACCAAACTCTGATATTGTCTCATGTCCTTGAATTCTTCACCTCCATACTTACTCAATTTGTGATTCACCTCCATTGGTGTAGGTGCTACCCTGCAATCATCCATTTTAAACTTGATTAACAAGTTCTTCAAATACCTTTCTTGGGTCACAAATACTCCATGTTGAGTATATGTAATCTCCATGCCCAAGAAATATGACAAGTCTCCCAAGTCACTTATCTTGAACTCCTTTTCCATTTGCCTCTTGAGCCTTTGTATTCCTTCTTCATCTGTACCTGTAAGAATTATATCATCAACATATATGCACATGTATATGAAACCATTATCACTTGCTTTGACAAGCAAGCTACTATCTGCTTTAGACACCTAAAAACCAAGTTCTTTTAGGAACTTCACAAGTCTATAGTTCCATGCCCTTGGGGCCTGCTTCAAGCCATACAAAGCTCTCTTGAGCTTGCACACATGATCTGGATACCTTTTATCTCTGAACCCTTGAGGTTGCTCCATGAATACATCATCTGAAATGTAACCATTCAAAAAAGCATTCTTCACATCAAGTTGACATAGCTTCCAACCTTTACATGCAGCAATAGCAATAAGTGTCCTTATAGTTGTCATCTTTGCCACAGGACTATAGGTCTCATCATAATCAATACCATATGTTTGAGCAAAGCCTTTGACAACTAGTCTAGCTTTGTATCTAGACACACTTCCATCTGCAAACCTTTTTGTCTTGTAGACCCACTTGCATCCAATAATCTTCTGACTATTTGGTTTAGGAACCAAATCCCAAGTTTGATTCTCCAATAGTGCATCATATTCTTCCTGCATAGCACTCTCCCATTTTTCCTTACCTTTTGCCTCTTCATATGTAGAAGGGTCTTCATCTGTATTCACCATATAAGCATAATCTTTTGTGGCTAGAAATGAAGTATCATAACTATACCTTGTAGGTTGCCACCTATTTCTTGATGACCTTCTGAGTTCTCCACTCCTTGAGGTTTCTGGCTCTTCACATTCAGGATCAAATCTTGGTGTCTCTTCCACTTCAACCTGCACTTCATTATTCTCTTGCTCATCAAATATCTGAACTTTTGATTTACCTTTTCTTTGACTCACTTCATCTTCATCACCTGTATTGATGTTGATTGTACCTGCATACCAAGTGCTTTGTTCATCAAATGTAACATCTTTAGAAACCATAAATTGTTTTGTTGATGGACTCCACAATCTATAGCCCATCTGCTTGTCATCATAGCCAATGAAAACATACTTTTCAGCTTTGGGTTCCAATTTGTGTCTTAATTGTGATGGCACATATGCATATGCCACACACCCAAAAACTCTGCAATGATCCAAGGTAGGTCTTTTACCCCACCAAGCCTCATATGGTGTCATACCCTGCAAGGCTTTACATGGTAACCTATTGACCAAATAAGTGGCTGTATTTATAGCCTCAGCCCACAAATAATTAGGGCAATTTTTCTCCTTCATCATGGATCTTGCAAACTCAACAAGAGTTCTATTTCTCCTTTCTGCAACACCATTTTGTTGAGGAGAGTACCTGCAAGTAACTTCCCTTTTTATACCTGCATTCCATAAGTAATCACTGAACTCATTTGAGAAATACTCTCCCCCTCCATCTGACCTTAGTCTTTTCAACTTATGACCTGTAATTCTTTCTGCATATGCATGATAGTGTTTAAATGTATTAAACACTTCTGACTTATCTTTGATCACATAGATAATGATCCACCTAGTAGCATCATCAACATAAATCACATAATACCTTGATCCATTTATACTGAAATCTTTTGATGGTCCCCACACATCTGTGTGTACCAACTCAAGCTTCTCTGAGTACATAAAACCATGCTTGGAATAGGAATGTTTATGAGCCTTACCTAATTGACATGCCTCACATTTGTATGTCATATGTTGACCTGCAACATTAGGCAATCCAAGCACTGAACCATTGTTAACCATATCTTTAATACCTCTTTCATTGAAATGTCCAAGCCTCTTGTGCCAAAGATCTAACTCAGAGATCTTATGTCCTCCATATGTGAACATAGCATGACCAATATTGCCTTGAATCTTCAATGTAAATAATCTTCCTTCCTTTTTCCCTGAAACAATCTGTTTATACCCTTGGCTAGGGTCTTCCACATATACTCCATCATTAGTGAACCTTACTTCATATCCCTTTTCAACAATTTGTCCTACACTTATCAAATTCTTAGGGATTGTAGGAACATACAAAACCTTACTCAATAATGTGCTTCCATCCTTGGCCTTCACTGATCCAATTGACTTCACATTGTGCTTTGTGTTGTCACCTGTTTGAACAACATGATTAAAAACTTTACTCTCCAAATCAGTCATCAAAGATATGTTACCACTCAGGTGATTGCTACACCCTGAGTCAATGTAGAAGACTCTTTGATCTTCATTCTGCCTTTCACAAGTTGCATTCATTATCAATGTTGAATCTTCCTTTTGATCTGAAGCATAATTGTAGTAGGTGTTGTTGTATTGTTGACTTTGGAATCCTCTACCTGCATTTCTTCCAAAGTAATTCCTTCCACCTCTACCTCTGTAATTACCTCTTTGATTTCTGCCACCTCTTCCTCTTGAATTATAATTTTGATTGTATCCACCATTATTCTGATTATTATGCCAACAATCATTAGCTAAGTGATTTGTCTTACCACAAATCCAGCAAGCTTTGCGTCCATCTTTGTTGTTCCTGCCTCTTCCTCTACCTTTGCCACCTCCTCTTCCTCTTAGGAAGTTGGCTTGAGTAGTTGTTCCTTCATCTTCACCTGCTTGTTGTTTTCCTTTGCTATTCTTCTTCTTGTCCTTTGAGTACATTGCATGACCTGTACTCTTGTCACCATCTCCTTTAACATCCTGCTCAAATGTTAGCATATGACCTAACAATTGATTTAAATCAGGAGTGAAATGGTCAAGTGATAACTCTGTAGACAAAATAAATGGCTTCCATTTGTCATCACCTCTCAACCCTGTAAGGATTTGCCTTACCAATTTATCTTCCTCAATGTCTTCATCAACAGCTCCTAAAGCATCTGCAATATCTTTCATCCTTGTCACATAGTCTGAAATAGATTGAGAGGCCTTCTTCTTGAAGGTAGTAAACTCTGCCCATAAGGATGCCTTCCTTGACTTTGTAGTGTTCTAGAAATGCTCCTCCAAAGCATTCCATATATCAGTTGCACTTTCAAGACCTCTAATATGAGGTAATAAGTAATCATTGACTCCCATATAGATAATGCTCCTAGCTTGAGCATCTTTCTTCATCCAATTTTTCAAATCTGCTAACTCTTCCCTAGTTGGAACACTAGGATCTCTGAACTCTGGCTTCTCTTCTTCTCCTGTGATGTAACCAATTAAATCTTTGCTCATAAGATGAGCTTCCATCCTCATTGACCATGCAGGATAGTTTTCCCTATCCAATTTCTCTATCTGTAGAGCATCTCCCATCTTGTATCCACCTGTGTATTGAAATCTTCAAGCTTTACAAACAATGTATGTACCTTTACTTCGAATTAGACTCCTTTTGTCTTTCTTGATGTCGAGTAGACTTCTCCTCAGGCTTTTGACTCCAAGCTTTCACTTCTTAGTTCTTCAAGTGTTGAATTTCTTGAATCTGCAGCAGTCGGGATCCTCCTTTCCTTGATTTGATGTCTCCTGCTCTGATACCACTGATGGAGAGTGTTAATCTCCAAAAGAACAACCTACTCTTGTGATTAGAGCACCTCTATACCAAGAGTAAGTCAAAACTTCCACTAATTTAGAGGATCAATCTCCAACTTATCAAAATTGAGAAAATCTGTGAAGAAGATAAAACACAGAAAAGTCTGCTGCACTATTTCTTCACATTGACCTATCAAACGTGTAAAGTTTTTGATGAAACTTTGTACGAATCATCTCCTAGGGATTGCGCATCACCTCCAAGTTGAATTACTTCAAAAGCTTTAGTATAACTTGAGAAATTGACTTCACAAGTTACCTATGTCTGAATCTGCACTTCTGAGAAGTCGATTTAGACACCCCTCACTTCTTAACTTCAATTCTCTTAGTACAAAACCCGTTTAAGCAAATGCTTCTAGCCATGAGTAGATCATCTTCTAACTTAAAGATTAAGTGCTTACTTGCACAAAACTTTAAACTATGGAGTGAGATCTGACCAAAAGATTAAACTCGAAATTTGCGCCTGTTTCAGAGAACTGTAAACATTCAACACATATGAATGTTCCTAATTACAATTCTCCTAGCCTGTTTGCAATTAGACTCTGAAACTCAGGTCAGAGGCTCATTAACTAACAACTTAGATATCCTCAAAAGGATTTCTCAATTGATCAAACACAGACGGAGCAGACGCAGAAATATCGGGCGCAAGATTTTCAATTACTCAGAAAAGTTTTTTACAACTGAGTGATGAGAGCTAACTCAACTAACTTTCCCTCTATCTCATGACTTCTAACTTCCTCAATCTTGGCTTCTAACTATTGTCACATATGCTCTCATACATGCCCCGACTTTTCTCAAATTATTTATAGATAATTTGTACAAAATTCTTACTCAAGCAAAGATCTAAGTGAACTATGTACATATGTGTACATTTCTCATATACTCTGAATGTGTCTTTCTTCCAAGCTTCAATAGTTGATCCTTCCTTCATCCTTTAATCTTCCAAGTCTTCAATTGGTGATTGGTCTGCACCAACATTCTTTACCTGCCCCAACTCCAACAGACTCTGGCAGACGGTTGGAAAGAAAATTAAACTTCAAAAACATCTCAGTTGGCAGCAGGCCTTGTTGGGAGAAGCAATTGGCTGCTCCGCGACTCTTTGGAACGCCATCAAAGGGGAGGTCCTATGGAAAATTTGGCGGGAAAGATGTGCTTTCAACTTTGGTGACTCCCCCAAAGAGTGGCCAATTGAGAAATCGTTGTTCCTCCTTGGCAAAAGGATTGTCAACTGTAAGAAATTCCCCCCCCCTCCTTTCAGGCATCATCAAGTACTCCTTTTGATCAATAACAAGCTTAAACCCAAGTGGGCCCCACATGAGGGTGATGAGAGGGTGATTAACCTTCTTTGTAATGCCATCTAAGCTCTGTAAAAGCTTCCCCTACTTTGTGGGATTTGGGGGGTCCCGTGGGCACTAGTCCCCTTCTCTTGTACTTTTCTTTATTTAATTCAAGTCCGGGAGAGTAGGCTAATGCCGAACTTCCTTTATATTAAAAAAAAAACTTTCTATGTGCTTGGTCCTGGCATGATAGATACGATTAGCTGCAAGATGAAGAGAACTTGTATTATCTCCAAAGATAATTGGAGGCCTAGTATATAAGCCTAATTCTGTATACAAAAGCTTAATCGAGATTGCTTCTTGAGTGGCATTAGCTAGCCCTCTATACTCTACCTCTGTAGAAGACAATGCCACAGTTGGTTGCTTCTTTGCAGACCATGAGATAGGTTTGTCACCTGCAAAAGAAATGTATCCTTATGTGCTTCTCCTATCATCCTTGCATCCTGCCCAATCTGCATCTGAATAGACTTTTATATCAATATCTCATGTATAAGGAAAATACAAACCATGGTTCTGTGTACGCTTGAGATACTTCAAGATTCTTTTTGCAGCCTCTAGGTGAGGTATCCTTGGTTTGTGCATGAATTGACTTAGCACACTAACTCCATATGCAATGTCAATTCTAGTTAAGGTAGCATAGTTCAAGCTACCCACCATACTCTGATAACCTGTAATGTCTTGGACTTCATCACCTTCATGAGCACTTAGCTTTAGGTTCATCTCCATTGGAGTGCTTGCTACTTTAGCATCCTGCAATTTAAATTTCTTTAACATGTCTTGTACATACTTCTTCTGAGTAATGTATATTCCTGAATTAGTATAAACTAGTTCAAGTCCCAAAAAATACTTCAATAATCCAAGATCATTGATCTTGAACTCCTTCATCATCTGGCTTTTGATATTTCTGATTCCATTGACATCATTACCTATAATGATGATGTCATCAACATAAACACAGAGATAGATTACTTCTTTTAATGAACAAACAAGAATCTGCCTTGCTCATAACAAATCCTTGGTCTTGGAGGTATGTTGTTAGCCTGTAATTCCATGCCCTAGGTGCCTGCTTCAATCCATATAAAGCCTTCTTTAATTTGCAAACATAAGTTACCTTCTTAGGGTCTTCATAGCCAGGAGGTTGTGACATATAAACTTCTTCTGAAATCCATCCATTCAAGAAAGCATTCTTGACATCTAATTGGTACATGTTCCAATTCTTGGATGCAGCCACACTCACCAACACTTTGATTGTTGGCATCTTGGCCACAGGAGAAAATGTTTCTTCATAATCAATGCCTTGGGTTTGTGCAAAACCCTTGGATACCAACCTAGCCTTGTACCTGTTGATTGTGCCATCAGAATTCCTTTTTAATTTATAGATCCACCTCGACCCTATTACCTTCATTGAGTCCTTCTTGGGTACCAACTCCCATGTATCACTCTCCTTGAGTGCTTTAATCTCTTCATCCATAGCTTCTTTCCATTCTGATTTGGTGATTGCTTCTTCATATGAACCTGGTTCTTCATTTAACAAATCCTTGGCAAGATAAACTGAATGTTTAGTAACAAGAGATGTATCATACCCATATCTGATAGGTTTTTTTACTTTCCCTTTGTGATCTTCTAAAAGGTTGAGCTGAAGATTCAGGTATGTCTTCAAGCTTCTTCATCTTCATTTTGCCTTTGGATTTCCATGCCTTGAACTCTTCAAGGTTGATTGTATCTTCATCATCTGAACTTGAGTCTTCTTTCTGAATTGGTTCCTCTTTTGTGAGTTTTGGAAACTCCTCTTCCAAGTCATAGGGTATTTTGACCTTCCTGCATTCATTCTCATACCAAGAGTCATTCTCATCAAAGATTACATCTCTTCTTACCATGGATCCCTTATTGGTAGGGTTGTAGGACCTGTAACCTTTTTTATTCAAGTCATATCCAATGAAAATGCATTTTTGAGCCTTTGGATCTAGCTTACCTCTTACCTGTGAAGGTATGTGTAGATATGCTACACATCCAAAAATTTTGCAATGATCTAATGATGGTCTCTTACCATGCCAAGCTTCATAAGGTGTCATACAATCAAGTGATTTGGATGGTAACCTGTTTATGAGATAGGTGGAAGTAGAGACACTCTCTTCCCATAGATAGTTAGGCAACTTTTTCTCATTAAGCATAGATCTAGCTGTCTCAACAATTAAACTATTTCTTCTTTCAGCTACCCCATTCTATTTAGGAGAGTACCTTGTGGTTATTTCCCTTTTGATGCCTCTGTCCTACAAGAAGTCCTCAAATTCATTGGAGAAGTATTCACCTCGTCCATCTGACCTTAGCCTCTTCAAATTCCGTCCTGTTTGGTTTTCAACTAATGCAAGATATTTCTTAAAACAATTAAACACCTCATCCGTGTGCTTCATAAAGTATAACACAATCCATCTGCTATAATCATCAATGAAAGACACATAGTACCTTGAACCTGAGACTGAGGGGTCTTTGCTAGGTCCCCAAACATCTGTGTGCACCAACTCTAGGTAGTCTTCATGCATATATCCTTTCCTTGAGTAGGGTAACCTGTGAGACTTACCAAATTGATAAGCACCACACTTGTAAATCATATGTTGCTTGGATACATTAGGTATCCCAGGCACACATTGGTCCCTACTCATTTGTTTCAAGGTCCTTTCACCTATGTGACCTAATCTCTTGTGCCAAATTTCAAGCTCTGAAAGTGTTTGATCCTTATAACTGTACAAAACAATATTCTTTGTGTCCTCTAACTGAAAAGTGAAAAGTCTACCTCATTTTTCTCCCTTGGCTATCCTTTTGAATCCATGTTTTGGGTCCTCCACAAATTCTCCATATTGATTGAACCTCACCTGCAAGCCTTTCTCCACACTCTGGCCAACACTCATTAAATTCTTTGTAATTGTTGGTACATAAAGTACCCTGCTCAACAAATTCCGATTACCATCACAAGTTTTCACATTTCCAACTTTAACTACAGAATGCTTTGTATCATCACCTATTTGGACTTGGTGTTTACCTTTGGGTTCCTCAAGATCAGAGAGTAGTGCCACATTACCAGCCACATGATTTGAACACCCTGAATCAATATAAAATAAATGATCATCATTTGTACCTGACTTTGAAGTCATGTTCGTGATCAAGAGGGACTCATCCTGCTCCTCTGTGTAATTGTTGTAGTCCTTTCTGTTTCTGAATCCTCCTTGGTAATTACCATTGTAGTTGTTGTTGTAATTGTTGTTTTAATTGTTGTTGTGGCCTTGGTGATGGTTGAACCTTCCTCTAGACTGAGAGTATCCACCTCTTTGGTAGCCTCTTCCTCTCTGATTTTTGTAATTCCTGTAACACTCATCTGTGGTGTGATTTGAAAGAGCACAAATGTTACATGGTGATGAATTATAGGGTCTCCCCTTACCTTGCTTACCTCCTCTGCCTCTGCCTCTTGAAGATCTACCTCTCCCTGCATAGTTAGCTTGGGAGGTAGAGCCTTCATCTTCTACTTTGTTATTCTTGCCTTTATCCTTAACCTTCTTATCAGTGTATAGGGTAGAAGAGTTGTTACCTTTGGATGTATCTCCATTCTTTGTGAGCTTTGCTTCATGTGTAAATAGTTGACCCATGAGGGTTGTGAGATCTGGGGTATGCATGTCCATGTAGAGATCCATTGCAGTGGTGAAGCTTTCCCACTTATCATCAACCTTGATTCCATTGATTACCTGCCTCACAATTTGTTCTTCTTCAATCTCTTCTCCTATGCTTGCTAACTGGTCTACAACATCCTTGACCTTGGTCACAAATTCTGAACAGCTTGCTTAGGTTAGTTCCTTAGTGTTGTGAATTCAATCCACAACTGATTTTTCCTAGCCCTTGTATTAGAAGAAAAGTATGATGACAAGGTTTCCCAAGTCTCTTGGGAAGTCTTACAATTTCTGATATGAGGTAAAAGAAAGTCAGATATAGAGTTGAGTAGATAAGACCTTGCCAATGCATCTTTTGCACACCATATATTGAGCTTCTCTTGTTCTTCCTTGGTTGGCAATCCTCTTTCTTTGAATGAGGGTAATTCCTCATCTCCTGAGATGTATCCAAAGAGAATCCTTCCTTGTAAGTAGGTCTTCATCCTTAGAGACCAAGCTTGATAGTTGTTCCTGTCCAATTTGTCAATGAATGAAGGAAAACCATCTCCCATTTTACCTTATTTGCTCTGATACCACTGTTGGGAAAGATGGATGGATGATCCAGGAAAGTGAGTAGATGCTGCTAAACCTGCTTTGCACTAGCCCTCTTTTGCTTCAGAGTTGATTAGTAGACTCCCTTAGCTTCCAAATGACACCAAGAAATGGCCTATGTCCTTTGGAGATGTTATGTGCAATGATTGAATCAAAACAGATAACTTTATAGTTCACAAACTCAAGAAAACTTTCTAATTTGAGCTTGACACCTGCTCAGAGTTTTGCTCAGTGTGACCAGCACAGTAGCAATTGATAAAATTCCTTCTAGGGATATTCAATTAGCTTAGTAAGCTACCATTTGCAAGTCGAATGATGTAAAATAATGAACTATGCTAAGAGAAATTAATTTAGCAAGATTTGGAATACTCCCGACGTTTTAGGACTGTTGCAGAGATAGACAGTGAGCACTTCGACAACAATTTCTCTGCATTGGTTGTATGAAATCACTTCAAACTTTGTCAACATGTAGATGCCTTTGATCTGAATCCAACAAGCTTTGAATCACTGAATGTGGTGGAGTAATGACTGAGATATGCCCTTGACAAGTTGACAAACTTTGGAGTAGACAATCAGAGAACACAGAGATGATAGATGTAAATGTATCTATTAAGTCACATTGGTATACAATCCCATTTTCATGACTAGCATTGTCGAATGGTGTAGAGAGGTGTAGGCTATGGTATAGTCCTCACACACACTCAAACTCAGTAGATTTGGTCTCGGGAATTGAGTTGATCTACCCACGACTTTTCAAGTACATTTTTATAGGAATTGAGTAGGAATTTGAATTCAAATTCAAATTCTTGGCTCCCTATAATCAAGATTCTAAAAGTTTGGAGATATTCTCTAAATCAAGTGATCTACTTTTTCCTCGAATCAATTAGGTACGTGATTACAAAAAGATTCCAAGTCATTTAGACTTTTACATGAGGTAAAGTGGTAATAAACCACTAGCATGTGTTCCTGTGATTCTTCATACATGTGAAGTCTTCATGATAGATTCCAAGCCAAATGTGTAGGCTTGTGATTTACACCAACGGAAGCAAGGACCCCAGGAAAAGAACTAGTAGGAGAAGAACCTAAGACACCTAGAGGGAAGTCTGTATTAACAAGATTGATAATTCTAGAATGGATCCCTCAGGATAACAGAAGCATAGAATTATTTGTTAACAAAGAGACTGATGAAGCATTTTGGATGTATAGAATGGAACAACCTAGTGAGGTAGGCTCCATCATGATCTACCAATTCAAGGACCCGGATACACCTGGAAAGGTCGTATACCTAGATGAGACTTCAGAACGAGTGTTTGTAGTACCAGACCATGCGAGAAATACCTACACTTGGAGAGGCAAGTTGGTATTTCTAGCTCAATGATGAGTAGCACCTCCTTTAATGTCAATCTGGGAAGACGTGAGGATGGTATGATGACCTTGAGCAAGTGAAGGCACGAGTGCGTGAGTGAGAAGCACACAAACATGCACACCCATACACACACACGTGCACACAAGGTAAGACAAAGAGTGAGAAGCAATGGAGTTCTTTAGATTACTTCCAAAATGCTCATACCAGTCCAAATCAATTACAAAACCTCAAAAATGAGCTCTCTAGCTCTATTTATAGTTTTTGACTAGGTTTTGGCCCTGTCCAGACCTAGTGTCCGGCCTAGTTAAAAATTAGGTTCGAGGGCCTGTTTGCAGGCTCAAACGGAGTCTAAATGGTATGAAAACTAGTGGATAGCTACTTCTAATGCTCCTCAAGCTCAAGGACTCCTTGGCTTGCACAAAATGGAGCTACAAAAATATTAAATGGCATTTACAATGGCTTTTAGTGATGAAAATCACTATTTTTGTAGGGATTTCTTCTAACAATTTGGCATACACTTCCTCGAGCTCCTTACTTGCTCCTTCTCCTTGTGTGTCCACCTCTTTGATATGCTTTCGCTTCATTAAAAAAATAATGGCCTACTTGCCAGATCTTCTTTGACTACTCTGTCTGCTTGTGCCTTCTCTTCGCTCTGACTCTCTTCGAAGGCTTCCTTGTCTTGTGAGTCCTTCAGTTCCTTGACTACTGCCAACACCCCCCCCCCCCCTCTCTCACGTCTGTCGTCTGTGACGGACCCTTGTTGAGTGGGTCATTGGATGTAGTACTCCACAACATCTATGGCTAAATGATGTTCCGCAATTCTCAAGCCTTTGGCCAAGTCGGTGAGTAGAGCATCCCAATCTACAGGCCCGGGAAATTCTGGATTTGGCATACGTAGCTTTTCTGAATGGAGAGCTTGCTCCACTTCAAACAATTGCAACAAATGTGATGGTCTAGGAATGAATATCTCTGAATGATATTCCCAGAACCCTGTGACAAACATTTCTTCAAACATCTGTTTGAAGCAAGTAGGTAGATACGTTATAGGAGCATGCCACACATATACGACGTTAATGGATGGTGTGGTGCGCATATCGTAGACAAGGTCCTGATTTCCTTCATTAAATCCGAGAGCCGAAAGATGAGGTTCTTTGACATTCTTAAATGTCCTGAACCTAACCAGCATTAGCTCAAAGATCTTGAGGCACATCTATGCCATGATATCCGGTATATTCTTGAATCTGACTACCCAGTGTCGGATGGTTGAAATCATGTATTTGACCGTGGGTTGGCCATGAGGGGGTGCTAAGAACACATAGTTTAGCCACTTTTCACATCTTTTAGCCGTTAGAACTGTTTTGGTGTAGTCTGGCGAAGATCTTCTTCGAAAGACAGGGCAGTAGCATGGGTTATACTTGATATATAAAGGCATGTTATTCCACGTGCAGACCATCTCAGGGTATGTCTCAACCAAACGGATCCTCCAATTGGGTTGAAAGATATTCCCATGCGTGGCACTTGTAGTGATGTCTTCTGGTGCAAACTGTGTTGCCGAGGTTGGTTCCTTTGTTGTGCGCCGCTTGATTTCAGCATTATAATATGCCATTAAGACACATTATTAAATGGCTTTTAGTGATGAAAATCACTATTTTTGTAGGGATTTCTTCTAACAATTTGGCATACACTTCCTCGAGCTCCCTACTTGCTCCTTCTCCTTGTGTGTCCACCTCTTTGATATGCTTTAGCTTCATGAAAAAAATAATGGCCTACTTGCGAGATCTTCTTTGACTACTCTGTCTGCTTGTGCCTTCTCTTCGCTCTGACTCTCTTTGTAGGCTTCCTTGTCTTGTGAGTCCTTCAGTTCCTTGACTGCTGCCAACAATATTCCCTCCATCACGAGCAAATGTAAATGTGAGCCATCAAGGTGCTGGAACATCATCAGCCCATGGTGCTCAAAGAGAGAATAACAAAGAATGATCGGAAGTAAGTTTCAACCATCCTATAGGGAGAGATAGAACCACTGTAGACAATGATAGAGTGGAAAGACAAAGGGGACAAAGAATACCAGGTGGTGGAGATGATTTTCCTCTACCTAGACCACGTGAGCACCCAAGAATATTGAGACCCACCCAATTAGTAAAATCAATGAAAAACTATTTTGATGGGACAAGAGATTCCTATGACCATGTTGCAGAGTTTAAGCAAGTGCTACGAGCAGAACAGGTAGAAGACATGTTTACACAATATAATGCTTTTGGACCCACGTTAAAGAATACCGCTTTAACTTGGTTCCAACCATTGCAACAAAGGCAGTTTAGAGATATCCATCACTTTTTAGAGTCATTCATCATTGAATTCTCTAAAAGTGTGATCAGACATGACACGTCTTCACTGATTCATAGTTTCAAACAAGCCCCTCAGGAAACAGTGAGATTAGCAGGACGTAGGTTTAGATAGTATGTGGAGAGATGTCCGATGCAAGAGTTACCCTCATAGGCCAAGAAAGTATCATTGTTTTAAGATGGCCTCTTGAGTTCTAAACTACGCTCCTATGTATACTTGAAAGAACCCAGAATGCTAGAGCAGTGTGTAAGAATTTGTATAGACATTGAGAATAACCTTGGAGACGAGCTGGAACTCTCAAAAGTCTATAAGGACTCAGATTGTTCATCTCTAGCATCTTCAAAATTGTCTAGCTCGATAGAAGATCTAGCAGAGAAAGTGGCCTAGGAACTAGGAGTCTCTAGTAAATCAATGCCTAAGTTAACAACAAACAAGCGTTGCTACACCTGTGGTGGTGATCATATGGCAAATGTGTGTCCCAATGTAACACAACCGCAAGCCAACCCTAGTGGCCAATACTGTACAATTGAGAGAAGATACAGGAATCACACAGCTCAAGGCTGCCCTTACAACAAATAAACAGTAAGGCAAAACTACTCACAAGCATACCCGCAACCAGGTAGATATCAAGGCCAATACAACACTCAACCTCATTACTATATGCCTCTTTCAAACTACCCATACCAGGCTCAACAGAGATCTCAACCTGTCTTAGCTCAGCAGGCACCCCCACCTGCTAATGTCATTTTAGTCAAATACGCTGTTGCAGAAGAGAATCTCAGTAGGGCTTTAGTGCCTTCTTCACCCCTGATCACAGACAGTGATCCCAACTCAAAGAGTTTTGACTCCACTCATGTAGATAGCCCACTCGCATACTACACAGAGTCACCATAACACATAGAAGCATACCAATACGATAGTCCACCATTGGAACCTAATTGGGAGCCCGACTATGATAATGTGATGTATACGAACCCTAATCTGCGGCCCCAATTTAGACAAGAAAGACCCCAAGGCCCTAGAGGACCATGCTTTAGGTGCCAAGGAGATCATTTCATAAAGTATTGTTCACATCCTCTGATAGCAGGACAGTCACAGTATTATAACATACAAGGCTTTTGTACTGATTGTGGCAAGGAGCACATAATCAAAGATTATCCTAAGAACCCTGCTAATGCTTCGAATGTGACACCGATCAACGTGATAGGTATTGTACATAACGTAGATAGATCCAACCCTACATACGTGCCTATCCAAGCTATAACGAGAGCCCAGGCGCTCTTACAGAATCAACAACTTAATCAAGGAAAAACAACTGAGACTAGCGAAGTTGGAGAGTCTAGTAGTAAAAAGAAAAAATCATGGAAAGACTCTAGAGAAAGAATTAAGAGAAAATGGAGTAAAAAGATAACAAAATTGGAAGGAAGTTTAAAGGAATCCAAAGCCAAAATTCTAGAGTTGACTTCTCAAGAATTTAATCAGGAGAACCTAGCTTAGAAATCAGGATCAGCTCTAGCTGAGCCCATACCAGAAAACCTAGACATGATGTTCCGTGCATATCAGGCCAGAATAAAGGAAGGGCCTCAAGTAGCTGAAATGAGTAAGAACTATCCTAGAGTAGACTTACAAATTGAGAGGACTAAACTCTGTATGAAGATGGTAGAATTAGCACAAGCAATGTTTGATGCCTCTAGATATCTTAACTGGAATAACATGGCAAAACCTGAATTACACTTTCAAGGACTGATGGAGAGGCTAGAATACTTAATTGATAGCAAGGAGAAAAAGAATCAGCATAGGAACCCAATTGCCTCAGAGGCACAAGAAAAGAATGCACCATCCCTGTCTCAAGTACCAAAGACAGAAGGTGAAGACAACTTGTCTTCCATACATAAGTATTCACACGAACTCCTAAGAGAAATCCAAGAAGAGAAATGGAAAAAAGAACCAGGAACCCATCCTCCTATTCAAGAAATAGATTACTTGAAAGAGCGATTTCCCCAAGACATTCCCTCTATTTACGATGATGTAGAGGAAGAGCAGCTGAGTGAACATACAGGTTTTGAATCCAATTCTCTACAAGAATTACCTCAGTTCACAAGACCTTGGGAAGCCGAATTTATTAGCATGAGAGCACCCATGATATTAGTGAGGAATGAAGATTTAGTGATACCTAGAAACATGGAAGTGATCAAGAATACCAAAGTGCAATGTCACCTCACTCTAGAAGAATTATTGAAGGTCAAACCATAACTGTGGAAGCATGTAGCAAATCAATTCCATGAGCTTGCTACTGATGGAGAGTGTTAATCTCCAAAAGAACAAGTTAACCTTGAATTTAGATCACCTCTATATCAAGATTAACTTTAGACTCCACCAAACTTAGAGATCATTCACCAATTTATCAGAAAATTGATTATTCTGAAAATTCAGCTTCTTCAGAAAAGTCTGCTGCAGATTAATCACTCATTGACTAATCAATCCTGTAAAGTTTTTGATAAAACTTTGCACAACACTTCGCCTTAAGGTTGCGCAACTTTACCAAGTTAAATCTCTCAAAAAGATTGAGTATATACTGAGAAATGTGTGAAACACTTTACCTATGTCTGAAAGAGCTTCTCTGCAATGGCGACTTTGACACCTGCAATTTCTTAGCACTAGTTCTCCTAACTCTGAACCCGTTTGATCAAGATCTTTTAGCCATAGATGGCTTACCTTCCAACTTAGATTTTAAGCCCTCATTTGTGTAAAACTTTACACTGTGGACTGAGCAATGATCATTTCATTGAAGATGAAATGTGCGCCAGATTTTACGACTCTTAGAACATTCTTACATATGAATGTTCCTAATCAAAATTCTCTCAGCCTGATTACAATTAACCTCTCAAATTTTAGCCATAGATAGATTAGCTATGGACTTAGACACGTGCAGAAGGATTTCTCAAAAGATTAAACACAGAAGGAGCAGACTGCTAAACATCGGGCGCAAGTTTCTCGATTTCTTCAGAAAAATTACATACTAGTAAGGATGGATAATTCACTCACTTCAAATGTGTCTAATGACACTAACTTCTCTCTCCCTATTCTCTCATCTTCTTCTGCTCTCTTTGCCCGACACTTTCCAACATATTTATAGATGAATATATACAAGTGTATGACTAAAACAAAGATATAAGTCAGCTAATGTACATATGTGTACATGTCTTTGGATTTTCTGAATATGCTCTTCCTTCAACCATCTGGATTTGTTCTCTTCTTGACTCCTTGACTTCATTCCTTCATAATTATTCAATTGATGATTGTCATGCACCAACAACTCCCCCTCAATCATTAATTGAGGTTCTTCTCTATCTTCTTTACTCCATCCATATCCTTGAATCTTTGTAGTTTTGGTCCATCTAGACTTTTTGTCATCATATCTGCAACTTGATCTTTTGTGGGTGTGTGTATGACTTCAATCTCCTTCTCAATGACCTTCTCTCTCAGAAAATGATACTGTATTTCAATATGCTTAGTTCTAGCATGAAATACAGGATTAGCTGCCAAGTATAATGAACTCATATTGTCTCCACAAATAATAGGAGTACTCTGAATCACATCAAAAACTTTCAAAAGTGTCTTTAGCCATATTACCTCTTTTGCAGCTTCCACCATACCTTTATATTCTGCTTCTATAGATGACAAAGCAACTGTATGTTGCTTCTTGGAACTCCATGAAATCAATTTGTCTCCTACATAGCACAAGTATCCATGTGTTGATCTTCTATCATCCACATTACCTACCCAATCTGCATCACTATATATCTTCACTCTTGTATCAGAAGTAAATCCATAGTACAACCCTTCTTTGAGTGTACCCTTGATGTACCTAAGTACTCTTTGTCCTGCAATCCAATGTTCCTTTCTAGGACAATGCATGAATTGTGAAAGCACACCAACTGCATATGACAAGTCAGGCCTTGTCAATGTAGCATAAATCAAGCTACCAACCAAACTTTGATAGAGTTTCATATCTCTGAACTCTTCTCCTCCAAACCTAGACAATTTATGGTTCACTTCCAAAGGTGTAGGTGCAATCCTGCAATCTTCCATTTTAAATTTGGTTAGCAAATTTTTAAGATACCTTTCTTGGGTCACATATACTCCATGTTGAGTATAAGAAATCTCCATTCCCAAGAAGAATGATAGGTTCCCCAAATCACTGATTTTGAACTCTTTTTCCATCTGCTTCTTGATCATTTGTATTCCCTTATCATCTGTTCCTGTAAGTATTATGTCATCAACATAAATACAAACATAAATGAACCCATCTTCACTTGCTTTGACTAGCAAGCTACTATCTGCCTTTGATGCTTGAAATCCAAGATAATTTAAGAATTTTACAAGCCTGTAATTCCATGCCCTTGGGGCTTGCTTCAATCCATACAAAGCTCTCTTGAGCTTACACACATAATTTGGACTCACTTGATCTTTGAACCCATCTGGTTGCTCCATGTAGACTTCATCTGAAATGTAACCATTCAAGAAAGCATTTTTTACATCTAATTGAGATAACTTCCAACCTTTGCAAGTAGCAATTGCTATGAGTGTCCTGATGGTTGTCATCTTTGCCACAGGACTATAGGTCTCATCATAGTCCACTCCATATGTCTGTGCATACCCTTTCACAACAAGTCTAGCTTTGTATCTAGACACACTTCCATCTGCAAATCTTTTAGTCTTGTAAACCCACTTACATCCAATGATTTTCTGACTATTAGGTTTAGGAACCAAATCCCATGTTTGATTCTCTATCAATGCATCATACTCCTCTTGCATAGCATCTTCCCAATTCTTCTTCCCTTTGGCCTCTTCATATGTAGAAGGGTCTTCATCTGCTTTTATCAAATAAGCATAATCTTTAGTAGTTAAGAATGAAGTGTCATAGCTATACCTTGTAGGTTGCCATTTGTGCCTAGATGACCTCCTAACTTCTGCACTTCTTGAGGTCTCTGATTCATCACATTCTGGATCAAACCTTGGCCTCTCTTCATATTCAACCTGTACTTCATTGTTCTCACTTTCATCAAGTAATTGAATCTTTGCTTTACCTTTTCTTTGATCCACTACTTCTTCATCATTTGCATGTACATTATATTTACCTGCATACCAAGTACCTTGTTCATCAAATGTAACATCCTTGGATACAATAAATTGCTTTGTGGATGGACTCCACAACCTATAACCCATTTGCTTATCATCATAACCAATGAATACATACTTTTCTGCCTTAGGCTCCAACTTATGCCTCAATTGAGATGGCACATATGCATATGCCAAGCATCCAAATATTTTGCAATGATCCAAGGTAGGTTTCTTACCCCACCAAGCTTCATATGGTGTCATACCCTGCAAAGCTTTACAAGGCAATCTATTAACCAAATATGTAGCTGTATTAACAGCCTCAGCCCACAAATAATTTGGGCAATTCTTCTCTTTCATCATGGACCTTGCAAACTCAACAAGTGTCCTATTTCTTCTTTCTGCTACCCCATTTTGTTGAGGAGAATACCTGCAAGTAACTTCTCTCTTTATACCTGCATTCCACAAATAATCATTGAACTCATTTGAAAAATACTCTCCCCCTCCATCTGACCTTAGTCTCTTCAATTTTTGACCTGTAATCCTTTCTGCATATGCATGATAGTGTTTAAATGTGTTAAACACTTCTGACTTTTCTTTAACCACATAAATTGTGATCCACCTAGTAGCATCATCAACATATATGACATAATATCTTGAACCATTTATACTAAAGTCCTTTGAAGGACCCCACACATCTGTATGCACCAATTCAAGTCTTTCTGAATACATAAATCCATGCTTGGAATAGGATTGCTTGTGAGCCTTACCTAATTGACATGCCTCACATCTGTATGTCATGTGTTGACCTGCAATGTTAGGCATTCCAAGCACTGAATCATTGTTAATCATTTCTTTGATACCTCTTTCATTAAAGTGTCCAAGTCTTTTGTGCCAAAGATCCAATTCTGACACCTTCTGCTCTCCATATGTGAACATAGCATGTCCAACATTTCCTTGTACCTTCAATGTGAAGAGCCTTCCTTCTTTCTTTCCTGCAATAACTTGTTTATACCCTTGACTAGGGTCTTCCACATAAACTCCATCATTGGTAAACCTTACTTCATAACCTTTTTCCACAATTTGACCTACACTGATCAAATTCTTTGGAATTGTGGGAACATAAAGTACCTTACTCAGAAGAGTGCTCCCATCCTTAGCTTTGACTGAACCAATTGACTTTACCTTATGCTTTGTATTATCACCTGTCTGAACTGTATGATTAATTGCATTATGATCTAGATCAGTCATCAAAGCAATATTTCCACTCAAATGATTACTACATCCTGAATCAATATAAAACACTCTCATGTCCTCATGTGAGGTTTCACATGTATTCATAATGAGAGTCGAATCCTCCTTTTGATCTGATGCATAGTTGTAGTAGGTGTTATTATAGGATTGATTTTGGAAGCTTCTTCCTCCACCTCTTCCAAAAGAATTCCTACCACCTCTACCTCTGAAGTTTCCTCTCTGAAATCTACCACCTCTTGCTCTTTGATTAAAGTTCTGATAATTACCATTGTTTTGATTATTATGCCAACAATCATGAGATAGATGATTGGTCTTACCACATATCCAACAAGCTCTTGCATTCTCTTTGTTGTTTCTGCCTCTTCCTCTACTTCTGCCATTTCCTCTTCCTCTTATGAAGTTTGCTTGGTTTGAAGTACCTTCTTCTTCACCTGATTGTTGCTTCCCTTTGTTGGCTTTCTTCTTGTCTTTAGAATACATTGCATGACCTGCACTCTTATCAACATCTCCTTTGACATCATTCTCAAAAGTTAGCATATGACCTAACAATTGATTCAAGTCAGGAGTAAAGTGATCTAATGAAAGTTCTGTAGATAAAATGAAAGGCTTCCACTTCTCATCTCCTCTTAGCCCTGTGAGTATTTGTCTTACCAATTTGTCTTCTTCAATATCTTCATCCACTGCACCTAGAGAATCTGCAATGTCCTTCATCTTTGTCACATAATCAGAGATTGATTGTGAGGCCTTCTTCTTGAAGGTAGTAAACTCTGCCCATAGTGAAGCCTTCCTTGATTTGGTTGTATTTTGGAAATGCTCTTCCAAAGCATTCCAAATGTCACATGCACTTTCAAGTCCTCTAATGTGAGGAAGCAAATAGTCATTGACTGCCATGTAGATGATGCTTCTTGCTTGAGCATCCTTCTTCATCCAATTCTTCAAATCTGCAAGCTCCTCCCTAGTTGGAACACTAGGATCTCTGAATTCTGGCTTTTCTTCATCTCCTGTGATATATCCTATCAGATCTTTGCTCATAAGATGAGCTTCCATCCTCATAGACCATGCAGGATAGTTCTCTCTATCCAACTTTTCAATTTGGAGACTATCTCCCATCTTTGCTTCACCTGTAGCTTCAAATCTTTAACCTTTACAGATAATGAATGTACCTTTACTTCGAATGTTACTCCTTCTGATCCTTTTGATGCTCTTTGTATGTCTTCTTTCAATCTTCCTTCACACTTTAACCTTTTGCACCTTCGAAATGTAAAGTTTTGTATTTCTGCAGTAGTTGGAGTCTCCTTCACTTCAATTTTGACACAACCTGCTCTGATACCACTGATGGAGAGTGTTAATCTCCAAAAGAACAAGTTAACCTTGAATTTAGATCACCTCTATATCAAGATTAACTTTAGACTCCACCAAACTTAGAGATAATTCACCAATTTATCAGAAAATTGATTATTCTGAAAATTCAGCTTCTTCAGAAAAGTCTGCTGCAGATTAATCACTCATTGACTAATCAATCCTGTAAAGTTTTTGATAAAACTTTGCACAACACTTTGCCTTAAGGTTGCGCAACTTTACCAAGTTAAATCTCTCAAAAAGATTGAGTATATACTGAGAAATGTGTGAAACACTTTACCTATGTCTGAAAGAGCTTCTTTGCAATGGCGACTTTGACACCTGCAATTTCTTAGCACTAGTTCTCCTAACTGTGAACCCGTTTGATCAAGATCTTTTAGCCATAGATGGCTTACCTTCCAACTTAGATTTTAAGCCCTTATTTGTGTAAAACTTTACACTGTGGACTGAGCAATGATCATTTCATTGAAGATGAAATGTGCGCCAGATTTTACGACTCTTAGAACATTCTTACATATGAATGTTCCTAATCAAAATTCTCTCAGCCTGATTACAATTAACCTCTCAAATTTTAGCCATAGATAGATTAGCTATGGACTTAGACACGTGCAGAAGGATTTCTCAAAAGATTAAACACAGAAGGAGCAGACTGCTAAACATCGGGCGCAAGTTTCTCGATTTCTTCAGAAAAATTACATACTAGTGAGGATGGATAATTCACTCACTTCAAATGTGTCTAATGACACTAACTTCTCTCTCCCTATTCTCTCATCTTCTTCTGCTCTCTTTGCCCGACATTTTCCAACATATTTATAGATGAATATATACAAGTGTATGACTAAAACAAAGATATAAGTCAGCTAATGTACATATGTGTACATGTCTTTGGATTTTCTGAATATGCTCTTCCTTCAACCATCTGAATTTGTTCTCTTCTTGACTCCTTGACTTCATTCCTTCATAATTCTTCAATTGATGATTGTCATGCACCAACAGCTACTACCCACTCATAGATAGGATCACATAAGAAGGTGCGTGAGATTCCCGTAAAAAGAATTGGAGATGTAAGTGAAGGAGAGGAAGGTAACACTTATCTTCCAATAACCCATCAAGGCTACACCACGAAAGCCATCTTAGATTCAGGAGCCGGAGTAGCCATTGCTACCACCGCTTTATGGAAATGTTGGGGTAAGCCAACATTAAGACCTACAAGGATGAAGCTACAAATGGCTGACGGACATATAGAAAAACCATTAGGCTTATTAGAAGGCATATCCCTCACCACTTGTGGTGTGGAGTTCGAGCATACCTTTGCCATTTGTGACTTTAGCAAAAATCAAGCCTATGAGCTGATATTAGGACGACCATTCATGCGTCAATTGCAAATCGTACACGATTGGGGAACTAATTCTTTGTACTTGCAACATTTAGGAGTGACTACTAAAGTCAATCTTAAAGACTACTCTCATCGAGACATACCCCCAATACAATGGAATACCATCCATAAGACACAAGAAGAAATGGAATCGGTGCACTCATTGGAATCAGACTCCCCATGGTTGCACGAGGACACTCATCTATGGATGTGTAAAGTAGCCAAACAAGAGGAAGAACGATTAGAAGCCAGGACTTAGGCTCAGGACAACATCCACGAGCTCTTCAAGACCCAGCTTACGCACCTATAGTATTTCCAGACGAGGAATTCGAGCCTCATGCTTGCGCAGAAATCTTAGCAACTATGGATGTAGCCATCAATGAAGAACAATGGACACCCCATTGTGACGAGGATGGCTATGACATTTCCATTTTTACAGTAGATCCGATTATGTGTGATTCAATTATTGAAGAATGCGAGCCTAGCACTGATGCATTTGAGGATGCAAGTGACTTTGATCTAGAGTCAATTATTATGGATCCACCCTTTGCATCAGAAGAGGAATACTTCTATGAAGTAGAAACTTACCCTGAGAGACAAGAAGAGGTTACAAATGAAGTGAGGTTAGCCTCACAAGTGACTGCTAAAAGTGAAGGAAAGAAAAGAAAGAAGAAAGAAACCATGTCAGAGAAAGAAGAATCTTTGTTCGAGGTTCCCGACAATTTGAAGAAATACAAGATAGAAGATAGAAGAATCTTGGTATGAATGCCTAAAAGGAAAGCCGATGTTGGAGAAGTATATGATAACGGAGAGAAAACCAAAAAGATCATAGTTACCATAGAATGAGAAGAGGAAAAATGTACCTACATAGGAAATGATTTGATGAATGAATAAGAAGAAGAATTAATTGCCCTATTACGGGAATATAGAGATGTGTTTGCTTTGAGTTACAAAGACTTGAAAGGAGTAGACCTAGATATATGCTCTCATAGAATCCCTATGACTGTAGATGCAAAACCTACAAAACACAAACCATACATGTACAATGACAACTATGCTGCGACGATTAAAGAGGAGATAGATCGTTTGATAGAAGCAGGATTCATTTACGAAATTGAGCATATCGAGTGGGTATCCCCCATTGTGGTTGTGCCCAAGAAGAATGGAAAATTGCGTGTGTGTATTAACCTTAAAAACGTTAATGCCGCCACGATTAGAGATAGTTATCCTCTTCCTATCATAGAACATCTATTGGAAAGAGTTGCGGGCAAGAAAGTTTACAGCTTTCTTGATGGTTTCGCGGGCTACAACCAAGTAGCCATTGCTCCAGAAGATCAACACAAGATGGATTTTGCCATAGAATGGGGCATATTTGCATTTCGTGTGATGCCTTTTGGGCTCACAAATGCACCCGCCACTTTCCAGCGACTTATATGTCACGTTTTGAAGGAATTCTTACGCAAGAATTTAGAAGTCTATGTCGATGACATATGTGCACACTCGAATATAAGGCGGACTCATATCCTAGAACTAAGGAAAATATTTGACAAATGTCGAGAATATCAGGTTTGTTTGAACGTAGAAAAGTGTTTTTTCATGGTGAGACAATGCAAAATTCTAGGACACATTGTGTTAAACAATGGAATCTCTATAGATGAAGAAAAAGTCAAAGTGATTGCCGATTTACCTAGACCAAATAACGTAAAGGAGGTACAGGCCTTTATGGGTCATTGCGGTTATTATACGAGATTCATACACATGTATGCAATCATAGCCAAGCCTTTGTACTCTCTTTTGACCAAGTTTGAATGGACAAATGAGTGTGAGAATTCATTCAATGAACTTAAACGACGTTTGTGCTCAACACCTATATTGACAACCCCGGATTGGAGTAAGCCATTCCATGTAAATATGGATGCTTCCAATTATGCCATAGGATGTGTATTAGCACAACCCACGAATGAAGATAATATAGACCTCCCCATAGCTTACGCGAGCAAACAGTTGAATGCAGCAGAAAGAAATTACACCACGACCGAACGAGAAGGATTAGGAATGATCTATGCAGTAAAAAAATTGAGCCATTATTTGTTGGCAAATAAGTTCAAGTTCTTCACGAATCATGAAGCATTATTGTACTTAGTTAACAAGCCTTGTAACACAGGACGATTAATACATTGGTTTCTATTACTCATGGAGTACGACTTTGAAGTAGTAGTCAGGAAAGCAAGGACACATCTTAGAGTTGACCACCTCTCAAGATTAACCACAGGAGAAGTCCCTCAAGGAATAACAGATGAATTACGTGATGCATACTTGTTTAACCTTGAGATAGCACTAGAATGGGCTAAGCCTATTGTCCCTATTCTCACATATGGACCCAAGAATCCTAGGATAAGGATCAAGGAAGGAGAGATTACCAAGTCACAAAGATACCAGATAATAGCAGGAAGTATATATAAACAGGATAATCAGAAGATTCTTGCTTGTTATGTTGATGAATCAGAACATGAGAATTGGTTGCAATTAGCACACATAGGTGCACTAAAGCAACATCACTCGAAACATCGTACGTTGCAGACTCTGCATAGATTAGGAGTATTGTAGCTCAATGATGAGTAGCACCTCCTTTAATGCCAATCCGGGAAGACATGAGGATGCTATGAAGACCTCGAGCAAGTGAAGGCACAAATGTGTGAGTTAGAAGCACACCAACATGCACACACATACACACACGCGCACACACGGCAAGAACAAAGAGAGTAAGACAATGGAATCACTTCTATTGCAAATAATTTCTCGTACAAGCTCAAAACTACAAGAAGCTAGCCCAAAAATGAGCTCTCTAGCTCTACTTATAGTTTTTGACTAGCTTTGGCCCTATCCAGGCCTAGTGTTCGACCTAGTTAAAAATTAGGTTCCAGGGCTTATTTGAGGGTTCAAACGAGATCTAAAAAATATGAAAATTGGTAGAGAACTACTTCTAAGGATCCTCAAGCTCGAGGACTCCTCGTCTTGTACAAAATGGAGCTATAAAAAGGTGAAACGGTATTTACAAGGGTTTTGAGTGATAAGAAACACTTTTAACATGATGTAAAGTCTGGAAAAAATTTAAAGGGTTGTCGTAGTGCTAGATTTGCATGCATACCCATACTTGCCTCTTCCCATACGATGCCAACACTCTCCCCCCCCTAGCGTCTGTCACCACTGACAGACCTGTGTTCCACCGTTTGATCAATGTACTGTTGTAGTATGTCGGTAGCCAATTCTTGTTCTTTAATCCGCAGTCCCTTGACCAAGTCTCTCTGCAGGGCCTCCCAGTTAACTGCACCAGGCATGTCAGGTTGGGGCGTGGTTGTTGGAAGATACATTTTGTGAAGTATTTTTGATGTAAAATAGTTGAAAAATGCCAAAAAATTGTAAAATATTTATGCAACTGATGTAAAAATAAGGAAGACTCTTCCTTATGTAGCAAAGAATTTTATGTAATTTTCCTAGAATTTTTGGAAACTCCTAGATAGCATATTTTTAGAATATTAGAGGAAAGGATCAAATTTCAAGTGTGAAAAGGAACACTTGGAAATGTATATAAGACAATTTCCTCTATTTTGAGAGGGTTGGTTAATCATTTCTACATGCTCTCAAGTGAATAGAGAGAGTTTCTTGCTGAAAATCGTGTTTCTCCTCTTTTGTGTGGTTTCTTTGATGTGTGAGTTTATTTCTTGTGTATTCATGGAGATTTGTGAGATTCTTTTGTGTATTTCTATTGAATATGTATGGGGAGAGTTGATTACTGAAGTATTGAGTAAGAATATGATGAGGAAAGGTGCTGGAGATGAAAATCGTCTATTTTTCAGAGAATCGCGATTGTCTCGTCTATGTGATACAGGTAACATTTTTTAATTTTGACTTCATAATTGTGTTCTGCTTAGAAAATAGCATGGAATAGACACCAAGATTGTGGAAAATGATGGAGATTTGCTCAAGATAAGTCAAACCCTAGAATTTTCTCTTCATTTTCATTATTCTCAGAAATCCAGCCATCATTCTCTTATTTCTATGATTCTATCATCTAGAAGGGGTTGTGGTCTTATGAATACTTCTAGGATTGACAAAATAAAGATGCTTTGTTGATTCTTTTGTACTTAATGATTGGAGAGGGCAACTCCAAAGTCAATAACAAACATTTTTTGGCACCGTTGCCGGGGAGTAATTCAAAAAGCTTTATTGAAGTTGGACCTTGCTGGATCTTCTATTGATGATGGTAACAAACACATGGAAAAGGTAAAACTCTTCAATCAAGAAATGTGAACATGAAAAGGTAGATGTCTTTGTTTGTCTTTTGGGAAAAGAAAGCAATAGATCATCTTGTAGAATTGGAAGTGCTGAAATTTTTTGTGAATTGATAGTTGCTCATTTCATTTTTTGAAGTAAAGTGCAGGTGTGTGAAAAGTTTGAATCAAGAAAGCTGAAGATGAGGTAACATGTGTCTATTCTGGCATTTTTAGAGTGCTTTTGGACCAAGTACTAGGCAATATTGTTGATCTTGGGAAGATAACATGTTTGCATGAAGGAAAAGTCAAGGGGAATAGCT
Source organism: Ceratopteris richardii (assembly GCA_020310875.1). Classification (NCBI taxonomy): domain Eukaryota; kingdom Viridiplantae; phylum Streptophyta; class Polypodiopsida; order Polypodiales; family Pteridaceae; genus Ceratopteris; species Ceratopteris richardii. The sequence continues at coordinate 83,901,831 of CM035427.1, read as the reverse complement.
AGATGCAAGTAGAAAAGAAGCACTGGTAGCCAAATCAAAGCAAAAACCTTGAGAAAAACTGATTTGCATTTTGAAAAGAGAAATGTTTTGAGTTTATCTTTGCAAAAATTGACTTTGGTATTTCTTAACACAAATTCTCTTTGAGGAAGCTTACTCAAAAACTGTTGTGATAGCTAAGCATAGGAGGGTATAACCAAACAAGTAACATAGGATCAAGAGATCCACAAACAACAAACCCTAAGTGAAGTGTTTTCTTTCATTTAGGGCAAACCACTAAAAAAAATTCATAAAATCATCAAAAACAACCAAACAAATTTCTTCTCTTTTTAGGAAGGTGGAGTGAAGTGTTGTTGATTAGAGTAATAGAGTACAATTGAAAGAAAAGCAAAAAAATTGTCAGAAAACTAGAAATTTAGGAAACACGATTCTCTGCACAGAATCGCGATTTTCTGAATTATATTTTGATTATGTGGAAAAACTATAGGAGACTGTTGAATTGAAGTTGGTGAAGAATATTAAGAGGGAACAAAAGAAAAGAATACCCAAATTTGCACAAAATAGCAAGTACAAGGAAAACACGATTCTCTGCACAAAATCGCAATTTTTTGTAAAAGAAATTTTTTGTGGAATATTTAGCATATTTGGGGTGTTTGAAGAAAGATAATGGCAAGAGATGTCATCAAGATGGAGTAAATGAAGTCTGAGAAGTGAAGGAGTGAAAAGCAGTGGAATTGGTACAAAATCGCGATTTTGTGAACACTATAAAAGTTTGCAAAACCAGAGGAAAAGTCATTTGTTGAGTGAGAGAGAGAGAGAGAGAACAGGCACCGAATCGCGATTTTCTGCAAATACAAGTATTGGAGAAGTTTGGAATCAAGCAAGCAAGGTAAGAAGTTTCAATATTGGTTGGTTACGATTTCTTCAATTTTTATGATAAAAAAACACAGAAAAAATAGGAAATATTAGAAAAACACGGAATCGCGATTTTTTGAATTTTGAAGTTTTAGTAGGAAAATAAAAAGATTTTTGAGAAATTTTTCATTTGCATGTTAGAAAGGACATATAGTGATTCTATAGATGAAAAAAAAATCTTACAAATCAATAACTGAAAATTTACAAAAAAATTGATCAGAATCACGATTCTGTAGTCAAACACAAAATCGCGATTCTCTGAACTAAAGACAAAATCACGATTCCCAGAACACGATTTTCATAAGAAAATCGTGTTATTTACGATTGTGATCAATCACGATTGTTTGGGAACAAAATCGTGAAAAACACGATTTTGAACACAAAATCGTGAAAAACCCGATTTTGAGTTCAGAATTGTGAAAAACCCGATTCTGAATAGAAAATCGTGATAAACACGATTTTGAGTAGAAAATCGTGAAAAACACGATTCTAAGCACAAAATTGTGGAAAATACGATTTTGAGCACAGAATCGTGAAAAAGACGATTCTAAGCACAAAAAATCGTGGAAAATACGATTTTGAGCACAAAATCGTGAAAAAGACGATTTTGAGCACAAAATCGTGGAAAATACGATTTTGAGCACAGAATCGTGAAAAAGACGATTTTAAGCACAAAATCGTGGAAAATACTATTTTGAGCAGAGAATCGTGGAAAAGACGATTTTGAGCACAAAATCGTGGAAAATACGATTTTGAGCACAGAATCGTGAAAAAAGACGATTTTGAGCACAAAATCGTGGAAAATACGATTTTGAGCACAGAATCGTGAAAAACACGATTTTGAGCACAGAATCGTGGAAAACACGATTTTGAGCATAAAATCGTGAAAAAGACGATTTTGAGCATAGAATCGTGAAAAAGACGATTTTGAGCACAAAATCGTGGAAAACACAATTTTTAGCAGAGAATCGTAAAAAACGCGATTTTGGTCAGAAAATCGTGGGAAAACACAATCCTAGCTAGAGAATCGTGGAAAACAGGATTCTAAACACAAAATCGTGGAAAACACGATTTTGACTAGAAAGTCGGAAAAAACACAAAGTTAGTTAGAAAATCGTGGTGAACACGATTTTTAATAGAAAATTATAAGAAAACACGATTTTGATCACAAAATTGTGGAAAACAAGAATTTAGCCTCAGAATTGTCAAAAACACAATTCTGAGCATAAAATCATGAAAGACACAATATTGACCATAAAGTCCTGAAAATCAATTGAATGATCCTTAGGTCTGGAAACAAATTGAACACACACACTAGGCAAGACTTAGGAAAGAAGGAAACAGAGGCAGTGGAAGGAGAAGTTCAAAAAATAAGTTTAGGGCAAGAAAACAATATGGAAAATTTACAAGAAACAAATGAACGTATTGAAATTGGGGATTTTAGAAATATCCTCAAATATATGTATACAAATAGGTTTGGAACCTATGTATATCAGGATGGAATGCATAAATTTCTCATCAGATTGAGAAATTTAGAAGTTCCCCTGAACATAACACCTGTAGCTCAATTCAAAGATGGAAGATATGAAGATAGGCAAGGATGTGTCTACATATTTTCACAAGACCCAGAATATTCAAATGATTTAGGACAATGTGCTGACAAAAGACCTTGGGAACAAAACCTAGGGCAACCAGATTTACCAAGACCTCAGGAAACTCACCATAGTGATGAGCAACAACAAGGTAGAAGAACTCATATGTCCCCAAATCCTTTTGAAAAGGAACCAGAAGCTATGAATGATTTTCCTCTAAGAAGAAGACATCAGTGGCAATATCAGAGTAGGATGCTTGGACCATATGAGGTAGCCAAATGCATGAAAAATCAATATGAAGGATATTCTGATCCTCATGCTCATGCTGCAGAGTTTAGACAATTGATTAGAGCTGAAGAAGTGGAGGATTATAATGTCCAATTTGAAGCATTTGGTCTAACCCTGACAGGACCAGCATTATCTTGGTTCATTCCCTTGAGAAAGGAAATGTACCTAGATATTGAATCCTTCCTAGAAGCCTTCATTGGGGAATTCTCAAAGACTGGAATAAAACATAGCACAGCCACACTAATACATAGTTTCAAATAGCAAAAGGATGAAAATGTTAGAGAGGCAGCCAGAAGATACAAACAATACATTGACAGGTGTCCAAGAGAAGAGGTACCTTCCATGGCAAGACAAGTATCCTTATTCATTGAGGGATTAAGAAGTGCCCAATTAAGAACCCTAGTGTACTATAGGAGATGCCCCGACCAAAGAGCTTGTGTGAAGGAAGCAATAGATCTCGAAGATAACAGAGGCCAGGATCTGTCAGCATTTGATCAACCCAGATCAAATGAAGATAAAATCCCACCAGTAGAAGAATTGGCTCAAGCCATTGCTAAAGCCCTAGAGGTAAGTACCAAGACAAATTTGATAAACTCTAGGATGAACACAAACAAAAAATGCTACAATTGTGGGGAAAATCATTTGGCACAACACTACCCATATCAGAAACCACCACACTTGCAAGATAGGAAAACACTCAAATATTGTACACTAGAGAGAAAATGGACAAACCATACCAGGGAGGAATGCTTCTATAATAAACAACCCATCAAGGAAAGAGATTATGTAACTCAAAGAGAATCAGGATATACTGAACAACCAAGACCTGTGCTTGGGCAACAACCTCCCATACCAACTAATGTGGTACCAATCAAATACACACCAATAGAGTGTTAGAGTATGATCAATGTCTACCCCTCATGATTGTATGCACATTTTGTAAGGCCCCCTTTATGAGGAGAAGCCAAGCGTGCATTACCCAATTGATGGGAATCCCAACTTGAATGTTGGATGAAGGTCATATTGGACCATGTAAGATATTATAAGGAAAGGGAGTTACCAGGGTCCCCAATTGTGGGGTCCGGGGCAGCGGTGAGCAGCCCCGGTTGGGGGGTCCAAGGGGGCCAGCGGGCCCCCTGGCTGGGGGGTCCCAGGGGGCCAGCGGGCCCCCTGGTGGGGGTCCGGGGGCAGCGCCCCCGGCGCGACGGTAAAGGGAATATTCCATGGAATATTCCCTGTCGGAGTCAGAAATCATTTATATTTGTTAGGTCGGTTCAACCAGTCTAAGTCGTGTATGGCAATTACGCGGGCGGTGGCCGCCCACGCTTTACCGCCCATGTATAGCCGTCCATGGCAGGCCACCCATGATCCTATATATACATGACTTCTGCACTACCTAAGACATTGAGTTGAGCCAGCATACCTCTACCTTGTATCTCCCTATCTAGAGTTGTCTAGATCACCATTTAAGCTCTACCTTGAGAGTGCACGGGTGGACAACGCCATCATCTTTGTACTTGCTGCTAGTAGAAAATTGTTGAGATTCTCCTATATCTGTTATCTTCTCTGCTATTGCTCCTGTGTTATATTGCGTAACTATTGTCTTACATGGTATCAGAGCTGTAAGGTTCGAATAGCTTGAGAAGTATCATTATTTTAGCCTACTAGCAGACTAGAATATCAGTAGATTATTCGAGTGATTACATGATGGCTTCATCGTCGAACACTAGTCTTGGTGCTTCACCTAATGTTAATGCTGCACCTATTCGAATTCATCCACCTGCATTCACTGAAGGGAAGCTGGATGGAACCAACTATACACTCTGGAAGTTCAAAATTTCTGCAATTTTGGACTCCTATGAATTACTTGACACTGTCATGGGACCTATGGGATTGGATCCAGAGCCTATACCAGTTGAAGATCCAGCAAATTCAAGATTGATGATTCAGCCAGATCCAGATCTTCTACGAGCTTGGAAGAGGCGGAATGCTGATGCATTATGTGCGATTGTCACTAGTGTAAGTGATTCTGTGCTTACTTTAGTTCAACATACTACTAAAGCACATGAGGCTTGGGGCATATTGGCTCGACAATATGAGACCAAGAACCACACTAGGATACAGAATTTAGAAAATCAGTTGGCAAATGAAAAGCATTCTGATTCTGAAAAGGCTGAAGATTTTATCAAACGGATAAAGCATCTTCAAGATCAATTGGCTGCAGTTGGTGTTGTTATAACACCAGAAGAGCTAGCTCGAAGATCTGTACGTGTTCTTCCAGCAAAGTATGATGGATTAGTAACAGCCCTTAACACTCAGGTAAGGCCAACTCCTCTTACATTTGAAGAGTTTTGTGCCATGCTTTTAGAAGAAGAGATGCGGCTGAAGAATCGGCAAAGTACAACTGATGCTGCATTCTCAGCAAATGCAAAAGGTAAAGGCTCTTCAGAGGGATCAAAGAAGAAGCCAAAGAAGAAAAAGTTCACAGGAAGTTGCTTCTATTGTGAAAAGAAAGGCCATGCCATCAAGGATTGCAGAAAGAAGCAAGCTGATGAACGGAATGGGACTGTAAAATCATCATGGAAGAACAAAGAGTCTGCAAACAACACAGAGCTGGAACTTTGGGTAGCTATTGAAGAGGTATGTTCATCTGCTCAAGCTCGTGTTGATGAGCCATGGATTTTAGATAGTGGAGCTTCTCGCCATATGACTAGTAAAAAGGATTGGTATAGTTCCCTAGTGCCTCTACGGGAATCCATCAATGTAGTGGTGGGAAACGACTCCAAGTGTCCAGCTGAAGGAACTGGAACCATCTCTTTTATCACTTCTCCAGGTGTTGAGAAAAAGTTATCCGATGTTCTATATGTACCTACACTCAAAAGAAATTTGTTGTCAGTTTCTGCAATAACAGATCGTGGACTCGAAGTTCACTTCAATAAGAGTGGTGCGGAAATCATGGATTCATCAGGTAATGTTGTAGGTAAAGGCACACGACGGGATAACTTGTATGAGTTAAGTGCTTTAACTGCTACAGAAGATAAAGATGTAAGCAGGTTATGGCACCAACGATTTGGGCATCTCGGATTTGCAGTTTTGAAGGAGATGCAACGAACAGGGATGGTTGCTCATTTGCCTGCATTTTCAGAGTTGCAGGAACCTTGTGAAGCTTGTATGATGGGCAAGCAACAACGAAAGGCATTTCCAAGAGAGACCAGCAATCGATCTCAAGCTCCTCTAGAGTTGGCACATGCTGATCTCTGCGGTAAAATGTCTACACCTGCTTTAGGAGGATCTTTCTACTTCTTGCTGTTAGTCGACGATTATAGTAGAAAGATGTGGGTTTATTTCATTCGAGAGAAGGCTGATGCTTTTGAAAAATTTAAAGTGTGGCATAAGTATGTAGAAAGTGAATCAGGAAGGAAACTGAAGAAATTTAGAACAGATAGAGGAGGTGAATTCTTGTCAACAGAATTCAACAATTACTGTAAGGAGCATGGTGTGAAAAGGCAACTTACCACAGCTCATACACCTCAACAAAATGGCGTTGTTGAGCGCAGGAACAGGACAGTAGTTGAAATGGCTCGTTGTATGTTAAAGGCTCAAGACATGCCTGATTCATTCTGGGCAGAAGCAGTCAATACAGCAGTCTACATCCTCAATCGAAGCTACACAAAAGCTCTGAAGGGGATGACTCCTCAAGAAGCATATTCTGGTAAAAAGCCTTCAGTTTTGCATTTCAGAATTTTTGGTTGTTTCTGTTATGCACATATTCCTGATTCAACAAGATCAAAGTTGGATTCAAAAAGCAAAAAGTGTGTCTTCCTAGGATATAGTGAAGAGTCTAAAGCATACAGGTTATGGGATCCTGAGGCAAGGAAGATTTTTGTCAGCCGAGATGTGGTGTTTGATGAACGACCACACTTAGTAGAAGATAAAGGTAAATCTACTATCTCATCAAACGGAGAAATATCTCACCTTGTGCCTATCAAAAGACAGGTTAAAGTTGAGGAGGAGGAAACATCTGATGGAGAAATTTCCTCAATAAAAAGCCAACCAATTGTAGCTGCACAGCGTAAGCCACTACCGAAGTGGGCACAACAGCTCTTTGATGATCACAATCCACATGTAGATGCACCAGAATCATCATCGGATGGATTACGAAGATCAAAGAGAATAGAGGAGCAAAGAAGAGCCTCAGAACACATTGTTAACATGGCTCTAATGGCAGATATCATGGGTTCGATAAAGGAACCTACCACCATTGAAGAAGCCATTGATGATCCAGATTGGAGAGCGGCAATGCAGTCTGAGTATGATAGTATACTCAAAAATGATACATGGGATCTAGTCGACTTGCCGCCAAAGAAGAAGGTAATAGGTACTAAATGGATTTGGAAAGCTAAGTATAAAGCTGATGGAACATTAGAAAAGTATAAGGCACGATTAGTTGCACAGGGTTTTTCACAGATTGAAGGATTTGATGTTCAAGAAACTTTTGCACCAACAGCACGCATGACAACTATTCGGACGGTACTTGCAGTAGCTGCACAAAAGTCTTGGCCTATTTTCCAGATGGATGTCAAATCTGCATTTTTGAATGGTCACCTCAAGGAGGAGGTATATGTATCTCAACCACCAGGTTTTGAGGTGCCCAATTCAGAAAATAAAGTTTGCAGGTTGAAGAAAGCTTTGTATGGACTTAAGCAAGCTCCACGGGCTTGGTACCAACGAATTGATCATTTTTTCAAAAATATGGGTTTTGAAAGAAGTACTTCTGATGCTAACTTGTATGTAATGAAAAGGGATAGCAAGCTAGTTGTTGTCATTGTATATGTAGATGATTTGATCATTACAGGAGATCATCAAGAACTCATCAATCAAACTCGGATCAGCTTGGGAACTGAGTTTGAAATGACAGACTTAGGTCTACTCCATTTTTGTCTGGGAATTGAAGTATGGCAAAGGAAGGATGGCATTTTCATCTCACAACAAAAGTATTCCAAAGAAATTCTCAAGGCATTTGGAATGATGGACTGCAAACCAACTAGCACACCTATGGAGGTAAATCATAAGCTATCTATGGATGATAACATGCCTGATGTAGATGCTAAGAAGTATAGGAAGCTCGTTGGAAGTCTTATTTTTCTGTGCAACACTAGACCAGACATTTGCCATGCTGTTGGAGTGTTAAGCAGGTTTTCCAACAAACCTAAGGAGAGTCACTGGAATGCTGGAATGCGAATTCTAAGGTACATTGCAGGAACCTTGGATTTTGGTATTTTGTATACCACAGGTGATACACTCCAAGGATATTGTGATTCAGATTGGGCTGGAGATTGTGATTCTAGAAAATCAGTTTCTGGATATTGTTTCTCACTTGGTTCAGGAATATTTTCTTGGGTAAGTAGGAAGCAACCAACTCTCGCACTCTCCTCCACTGAAGCAGAGTACAAAGCAGCTTGTTTTGCTTCTTGTGAGGCACTCTGGTTAAGGAGAATTCTTGCAGATATAGGCTTTCCATCAAATATGCCAATTGTACTCAAGTGTGATAATCAAAGTTGTATGGCTATTGCAAAGAACCCAGTATTTCATGCTCGCACCAAGCACATAGAAGTACAGTACCATTACATTCGTGAGCTAATTGAAGATGAAATTGTGGAGCTAGAATATTGCCCAACAGAGGCAAATTGTGCTGACATATTCACTAAAGCACTTGGAAGAGAGCAGCTCAACAAGCATCTTCAACAGATGGGCATAGGACTGAGACCTACTTGATTTATCATCGGTAAACATTGAGGGGGGGTGTTAGAGTATGATCAATGTCTACCCCTCATGATTGTATGCACATTTTGTAAGGCCCCCTTTATGAGGAGAAGCCAAGCCTGCATTACCCAATTGATGGGAATCCCAACTTGAATGTTGGATGAAGGTCATATTGGACCATGTAAGATATTATAAGGAAAGGGAGTTACCAGGGTCCCCAATTGTGGGGTCCGGGGCAGCGGTGAGCAGCCCCGGCTGGGGGGTCCAAGGGGGCCAGCGGGCCCCCTAGCTGGGGGGTCCCAGGGGGCCAGCGGGCCCCCTGGTGGGGGTCCGGGGGCAGCGCCCCCGGCGCGACGGTAAAGGGAATATTCCATGGAATATTCCCTGTCAGAGTCAGAAATCATTTATATTTGTTAGGTCGGTTCAACCAGTCTAAGTCGTGTATGGCAATTACGCGGGCGGTGGCCGCCCACGCTCTACCGCCCATGTATAGCCGTCCATGGCAGGCCACCCATGATCCTATATATACATGACTTCTGCACTACCTAAGACATTGAGTTGAGCCAGCATACCTCTACCTTGTATCTCCCTATCTAGAGTTGTCTAGATCACCATTTAAGCTCTACCTTGAGAGCGCACGGGTGGACAACGCCATCATCTTTGTACTTGCTGCTAGTAGAAAATTGTTGAGATTCTCCTATATCTGTTATCTTCTCTGCTATTGCTCCTGTGTTATATTGCGTAACTATTGTCTTACATAGAGGAGGGAAATTCAAGATTAAGATCACCATATAAGGAAGATTATCAATGGAGTGAAGGATATCAAGAAGATTGGGAAGAATATGAACTGAGAGAACCTGAGCTAAAAGCCCTAGACTTGGGAAATGGGAAAATTGAAATGGATACAGCCACATTTATGTATATAACCAATAATTACATGTCCAATCAAAAACCTCAATTCAAAGGGGGACCAAAGATAACTTGTTATAGGTGTGGGGGAGAACATTTCATTAGAGACAGTCCACAACCTCCTACATTAAGGATAGAAGGAGCTTATTGCAAGGATTGTGGCACAGAACATTTGATAAAGGATTGTCCAAAAAATCCTCAAAAACAACAGAACACACCTAATAACATACCTCAAAAAACAGTCAACATTATGGAGCAAGAAGAATTGAGTGACATTGACCAAGTTGGAGTAAATGTTATAACAAGGGCACAAGCCAAGCAACAAGGAACAACTAGGGAACAAAATGAAGGTTCAGTCTCAAAGGTAAAGAAAAATAGACAAAAAGGGAAATGGGAAAGGAAGAGAAGAATGGAAAAAAAAATTGGAAGAAGAAAATAAAAAAATAATAAATAGTACTCCTCCTCAGAAGACACAAACCTAGTCTGAAATAGGAAGTTCACAAAGTCTAGACACCTTAATCAAAGCATACAAGGGAAGGATTCAAGAAGGACCAAGTCCTGCAGATCATACAAGGGCATATCCCATGCGAGATTTAGAACATGAAAGGATGCAGAAGTGTAAACAAATCATTCAGGAAGCACAACTCAAAATGAGGGAAGGAAATAACTCTCAGAAAACAGTTAAACAACTTGAGACAAAAAGAACAAGGGAAAATGCTAACAAAGAAGAAAACCCACAAGTGACATTCCAGATGACTATAGATAAACAATGTATCATTACATGTCACACAACATGGGAAGAATTATTGAAACAAAATCCTCACTTATTTAAAACAAAATGAAGAAAGGGGAAACAATACCGGGAAATCCTCATCCACAATTACAAGAATTGGAGGAATTATGGTATATTCCCATTGATAAGATAGGAGGATATTGTGAAGGAGAAGAGGGAAATTCAACCCTAAAAATACAATATGGAAAAAATTTTGCTAAAGCCATTTTGGATAGTGGATCAGGAGTGGCCATCATGACCAAACAAACTTGGGAAAAATGGGGAAGAAATGAATTATTACCCACCAAAATGAGATTGCAACTTGCAGATGGACATATAGAAAAACCCCTAGGAATATGGGAAAAAGTGATTGTGGTCATATGTGGAATAGAGATAGAACACACTTTTGCCATAGTAGAATTTCCACAATCCACTTCATATGAAATCATCCTAGGAAGACCATTCATGAGACAAATGCAAATTGTACAAGATTGGGGTAATGATTGTTTATATCTCCAGAGCAAAGGAAGAATAACAAGAGTGAATTTAAGAAATGGGCACTACTGTGACATATCTCCTCAAGAATGGTATAAAATACATCAAAATCAAGAAGAAAGTGAAGAATCAGAGGTGGAAGACCAGAAAGAAATTGAATCATCAATCTGGAAGTGTAATATGATAAGAAACTTCTCAAATAGAAAAAGAGGATTGAGAAGAGAAGATTGTGTGGAAAAAAGAGAAATACAAGATGAGATTTATGTGCCACAACAATTCAAGGATGAAGAATTTGAGCCCTATGGTTGGAACCAAATTTTAGCTACCATGGATTTGGCCAGTGATGAGTATGTAGGAGTGGAATTTCAAAATGAAGAAGGGCATGATGTTTTTCACATTGGAATACATATGATAAGGGTATCAAAAACAGAAGAGGATCAGGATCAAGAAATGATATTACAAAAAGGAAAAGCACAATATTTGGAAGAAGTAAAAGCTGAAGATGCAATCAAAGATAAAATCTCAGACAAATACAAGGAACACAAACACAAGGAAATAGAAAAAAATGAGGAGGATGAGAAGAAAGAAAAGAAAATAAACCAGAATCAATACTTTGATGTACGAGAAAATTCCAAAACCTATGAAGTAGAGGACAGACTACTCTTAAAATGAAGCCAAAGAGAGAAAAGAAGAAAAGAGAGGCTTATGACAATGAAGAACAAACCAAAAAGGTCATGATTACTCAGGAAGAGGGAGAAGAAAGACATATTGTAGTAGCTGATGACATGACCACACAAGAAGAAGAAGCACTAAGGAGCCTGGCAAAGAACTATAGGGATGTATTTGCTTACAGTTATAAAGATTTAAAAGGAATTGATCCAAAAATCTGTGAGCATAAGATTCCTATGACTCCATATGCAAAACCTAGCAAACAGAGACATTACACATTCAATGATAAATATTCTGCAAAAATCAAGGAAGAAATTGATAAGCTGTTGGCTGCCAATTTCATCTATGAGATTGAATATACAGAATGGAGATCTCCTATAGTTGTGGTACCAAAAAAGAATGGAAAACTTAGGGTATGCATTAACTTGAAGAAAGTGAATGCAACAACTATAAGGGACAATTATCCATTGCCAATAACAGATCACCTTCTAGAGAGAGTGGCAGGGAAGTAAGTTTATAGTTTTTTAGATGGGTTTTTAGGATACAATCAGGTACCTATAGCATTGGAAGACCAACATAAAACTGCCTTCTCTACGGAATGGGGAATTTATGCCTTTAGGGTTATGCCCTTTGGATTGACTAATGCCCCAACAACTTTTCAAAGGTTGATGTGTCATATTTTCAAAGATTTCCTGAGAAATGTAATGGAAATTTATATGGATGATCTGTGCACTTTTTCATTAAAAAGACAAGATCACTTACATGATTTAGAAAATATATTCAGCAAATGCAGAACATACAGAGTATGCTTAAATCCAGAGAAGTGTGTATTCTTTGTGAGGCAAGGAAGGATGCTAGGTCATATAGTCTCTAAAAATGTAATTTCAACTGATGAGAAGAAAATAAAGGCTATAATAGAGCTTCCAAGACCAACAAATGTAAAGGAACTCCAGACTTTCATGGGACATTGTGGGTACTATAGAAAATTTGTACACAAGTTTGGTGATATAGCTAAACCCTTATATGCCCTAATTACAAAGTTTGAGTGGACCAAAGAATGTGACCAAGCCTTTGAAACATTAAAAACTTGTTTGGTAACAGCCCCAATTCTAAAAACACCTCAGTGGGATAAAATCTTTCATGTGCATGTGGATGCTTCAAATTATGCTTTGGGATGTGTGTTGGCACAACCCATAGAAGGAAGTAAACTAGATTTTCCAGTAGCTTATGCTAGTAGGCAACTGAATGTAACAGAGAAAAATTACACAACTACTGAGAGAGAAGGATTGGGAATGATATTTGCTGTGAAAAAATACAGACATTACCTTCTGTCCAACAAGTTTAAGTTCTTTGTAGACCATCAGGCCTTACTATATTTGGTAAACAAACCTTGTCACATGGGTAGAATACTCAGATGGTTTCTTCTACTCATGGAGTTTGAGTTTGAGGTGGTTGTCAGACAAGGGAAAACACATTTGAGAGCAAATCACCTATCTAGGATCCAGTCTAAAGAACTTAGTTCACCTCTAGATGATGACCTGCCAGATACTTATCTGTTCAAAGTGGAGAGTGTTCCTGAGTGGGCTATGACTTTAGTACCATTACTAACAATGGGAACTTGTAGGACATTTGGAAATAGCACACATTTGATTCTACAGAGTAGAAACTTCATGTTGCTTGCAGGACATTTGTATCACCTCAACCATATAGGCATATTGGAATATTGTACTCCTGAAGAAGAACAAGAGGAATATCTGAAAAGAGCTCATTGTTGGAACCCTTGCACTCATGCTTCTAGGGTAGTCACTCTAAATAATCACAATAGAATGGGGGTACATTGGCCTAATAAGGTTCAAGATGTAATAAAATACATTGCCAATTGCCGAACATGCCAATTATTGCAAGATTCAGAATTGATAACTCTATATTGGTTTCAGAAAAATCCGGATTGGAGTGAAAATATCATTGAGGATTTGAAAAGAAAGAAGAAGGGGAATAGCCAAACTCATTTTATATTCTAGCTTTTGGTGGCCAACCCTATTTCCTGATGCAAGAACTTATGTAAAAAGATGTGACATCTGTCAAAGGGTGAGTCAACCAAATAAAAGAGATAACATGCCATTAGCTCCATTAAATTCAGCCAGAGCTTTTAGCAAATGGGGATTATATTTTATTGGACCTATACATCGTCCAGCTAGACAATCCCATGCTGAATATATAATAGTGGCTATAGATTACTTGACAAAGTGGGCTGAGGTGAAAGCCACAAGAAGGAATGATGCTCATACTACTGCTAGATTCCTTTATGAGAACATCATCACTAGATTTGGACTTCCAATTGAACTAGTAAGTGATAGGGGAACTCACTTCATGAACCAAATCATAGAAAATATCACTGAATACTTTTTGATCAGTCATAGAAAGTCAGCCCCATATCATCCACAAGCCAATGGTTTAGCAGAAAGTACTAACAAAGTACTTTGCACTATGCTATCAAAATTAGTAAACACAAACAAGAATGATTGGGATTTACAGCTTAATCATGTCCTATGGGCTTATAGAGTGGCCTACAAAACTGCAATAGGAAACACACCATTCAATTTAGTATATGGACAGAATGCAGTTTTACCCATGGAACTTCTTATTCCAACATTACGAGTGGGTAGTCACTACAATTGGACTGGACATGAACTGTCAGAGAGAGTACTAGAATTGGAGAAATTGGGAGCTTCTAGACTCCAAGCTATTATGAGTATGTATGTGGACAAGAAAAGACAAAAAGCTTATCATGATGTTCACATAAAAAAGAAAGATCTACAAGAGGGAGATCTAGTATTGGCTAATCAACGAACATCAGAAGAAATTTCAGAAAAAAGGACATGGACCATATATCATACATCAAATAAGCAACAGTGGAGCCATCCAACTAGCTAACATAGATGGAGAGATCATGCTAAATTTTATAAGTGGATGTAGGGTAAAGAGGTATGATTGCCCATTGACTGTTAATGAATGGAGAAGGTTGCAACAAGCTTAGAATAGGAAGAAAGAAGAAGAAAACATTAGAAAAGAGGCTCAACAAGAAGCAACGAAAAGAATAAGAAAAATCCAAGATCAAAAGGAAGTCTGTTTGTGTGAAACAACTCTAAAACAAAAGGAACATTTGCCTGTGATAATAATGGATTATCAAAATGAAAAGATAAGGGTTTTGGTAGATTCTAGAGCTCAAGTGAATTTGATTAGTTGAGCTTTGGTAAACAAATTTAGCATAAAAAGGACTGAAAGCAGAATCTTTATCAAAACTTTGGAAGGAAAAATGATTCAGAGCATGTCTTCACTTTCTATTAAAGTTAAATTTAATAATGAGTATATGGAAATAGATTGTGAAGAATGGCCAGATCATTTAATGGCTGAAAAATTGATTTTGGGACAACCCTGGCTCAAACAAGGTAAAGTCATTATGAACTTTGAAAAAATGAAGCTTAATTTGACTATAAATGACAAAAGGTTTTTAATATTTTTTTTGAGTAATGAAGAACAGGAAGTTCATCAGGATGTTCATGACCCAGACATGGAAGGATTTACTTTCTCAATGAAGGACAGGCACACATTACCAATACAAAATGATCAAGCTTCATATAATCAAAACCAGCAAAAGATTAGAAGAGTAAAGAAGGATGGGGAGACAGAAAGGAGGAGATAGCTATGGCATAATCTAAAATATCAAAACATCAGAACAAGGGAGACATGGAAAGAAGGCAAACACAGATCTTGCTCATCAAAACAAGAAGACAGAACAAAATGGATATGGAAACCAAAAAATGCTACAAAATGTTTATCTATAGAGCATGGATGTTTGTATGACACAAGAACAACTAGAGTTAAACATTATTGGGTAAAAAAATCAGAGTTGTGTCAATGGAAAAAAAACCATCAATATTTGACCTATCTTTAGAATTTTCTCAAAATATTAAAAAAAAAAGAGAGAGGAAAATGTTGGATGACAAAAGTATTTTTCCTTATCCTTTTTCCTAAAAAGAAAATTAGGAGGGGAAGGAAAAGGGATAGAAGAAAATTATTATTATTAAAAAAAAGAGAGAAAAAAGAGAAGAAAAAAATGGAGGCAATTATCATAATTATTATCAAAATATTAAAAAAAAGAGAGAGAAAAATTGAAAAAAATTTTTGAGAAAAAATTGTGTATTTTCTTCTTTTTAAATTTATACAGCACGAAGCAAGATATAGGGAGGAGGGAAGTAAATTATTCTTGTTTATTTGTATATTATTTATTCCAACTTTTATGATTTCTATCTTTTGGGTTTTTATTGATTATTTTTCCAATCTTTTTCTTCAAGAAACATCTTCTTTTTGGAAGAGAAATGGCAAACAAGAGAATGACAATTGAAGAGAGCACATTAGACATCTTGCCACACCTGTAATGATCACTTTAATTGAGTCTTTTTGAAGAAACAAAATTTATTTGGAAGTTTTCTTTTCAATTTCATATCAGTGACATTTCAAAGTAAACATTACTTTTGAATGCTTGTGACTCATGTGGGTGGAGTTCTTTTCTTTTGTGTGTTACATATTCAGGATGGTGAATACAAAGGAATTGCAAATTCATGACTTTAAAGCAGAATCTGTTACTTTGTCAAGAGGACACTGGTTCCTAGACAGTGAGGCAGTGTTGGAACAAGTGGACTTAGAGTCGGATGAAGAATTAGAAATCCCAGAAGCTGAGAAAGTGGTAAAAGAACTCAAGGAGATTTTGAGCATAATAGGTCAGCACATATTCACAGTTGGAGTAGGTGGATACAAGTATACTATGTTGTGTCAGGAATTCTACAGGTTTCAAAGAACTGTTGTTAACATGAAGAGATGGAAGGCTGTGGGATTGCACAAATTATTGGAGGAACCAATCTTCTTTATTGATTTTGAAAGAGTGGCACAAGTAATGAGCACTCTAAGGGAAGTAGGGAGAGGCAATGAAGCATATTTCCGATGCAGTCAAGAATAAAGACAATCAAGAGGTGCATATCACCATTAAAGCAGATCATATCAGAGCTACATTACAGTTCTACTCAATTGGCACTAAGCTTGACCCCAGTTTTGTGAAGAAAAATAAAGAAACCTATACAGGGTACTCCAAATTTGCTGACTTCAAAGGAAGAGAGAATGAAGAATATGCTAGCAGGATGTTTTTGCAGTATTTCTGTTTTCCTAAGCTGCCAAGATATACAATGCCACATAAGTCAGTTACATTGTTAATCTTCAATAACAAAGACATAACCAAGCCTTTTGGAGTAATGGATGTGACACCGTACATTCATGAACAACTGAAAGAGGCAGCAAAGCATTGGGAGCAGAAGAAATTTTTTAATGGAGCCCAGTTTTTAACAAGAATTATCTATCATGTTTTGGGAATGGAAGAGCAGTTAAAATTGGCTCCAGAAGCACAGTATTTATGAAGTCTTATGACAGGAGTTAAAAGTCCTCCCAAGAAAATGCACATTAAAGATATAGAAGGACAAACTAGTATGAGGGGAACAGGGATGAAAAGAAAGATAATCTCTGAGGAAGTGGTTCCGGTGAAGAAGAGAAAATTGGATCCCAGGAAAGTGGAACTGGAATAGGAAGAAGCTACAAAAGAGGAACATGAGGCAACCCAAAAACAGGTTCAATCCTCTGGTGATCCTCATCCTCCACAAACAAGCAAGGAGCAGCTGTACACATATTTAACTCAAGGCAATAATAAAAGAGCTATATACGAGGCTCAATATCAAAAAATGCTCAAAGATTACTCATGTTAAGCTACAGATTGGGTCCAAGAAGAGGTAGAGCATTATGAGGCATTACATGATGAAATGATGGCAGCAGAAACTGAGAAAGTGTTTGTGAAGAAGGAAGTTGAGTTGTTGGCTTATTTCAAGGAATTGCAAGGACCACTAGAAACTAGAACCACAGTGGTTGTAAAAAAGAAATTTCAAAGGAAGCCAGTACCAAAGAAGAAATTGACAAAGAAAGGGAAAGGAAAAGCAGTAGTTGAACCTGTAACAATAAAAGAAACAGAGGAAGTAATAGTGAAAGAAACACAGAAACAATCTGCTCTGGTAGAGGAATAAAGATGAAAAGAACCTGAAGTAGGAGGGTCATCACATTTTTCCTCAGATTTTGAAAGCGACATTGAAAGCTTTCTATTAAAAAGTTTGAATCTACCAGTACCCAACACTCCCAACATGGTTACACAAGCCACAGAGAAACAAAGAACACCGGAGGAGTTGAAGAAAAAGTTACAGGAGAAGTAGATTCAGGAAGAGGCAGTATCAGAGTTCAGTCCTGAGGAAGAAAGAAGGTTGTTAAAGGGAAAAGAAGTTGTGGTAGAAGAAGAAAGTCAAATGAGAGAAGAAGTCAGTTGTGGATTGGTGCATACATGAATAAAACCAATATGGACAAAACCATCTCAAACATATTTCAAACTGGATGAGAGCATAGAAGGGATAGCAAAAGAAACACAGAAGAGCAGCTCAGCTAGAAAACAGAAAGATGTAGGTCAGGAGTTGGAAACAGATGAGATGACATTAGAAAAGAAGGATAAAGCAGTCAAGGAAGGAGTAGTAGAAGAAGAAACCATACAAAATATAAAAGAAGTACTTCAGGATTTAGGGGAAGTTGAAGGAGATGTCACAGATCAGGAAACAAAGGAAAATGATCAAAACCATGAAGAACAAGAAATTAAAGACATAGAGGATGAAGAAGCAGAAGAAGAGGACGATGAGGGTAAAGAAGACAAAAAAAATTGAAGTTAGACAGATGGAAATGGAGGTAGGATTGGAAAGAATACCTAGAAATATAAGATCAGCCTGTCAAATCATCATGAGTAACATTGAGCAGTTCAGACCATCCAGCAGGAACATGATCATATCTAGCATGGTGGCTAAGTCTGAATTTGAGAAAGGAAGTATGATTATCAAAGAGCACAAGAAGGAGAAAGAACAAATGTCAGAGCAATTAAGGCTGATGCAAGAGAAAAATGAAGAATTCATCAATAGAATAATTGTCCTGGAAGAATCTGAAGTTCAAAACAAAATATAATTTAGTATCTGGAGGAGAAGAGTGTCAAATTAGCAGATCAGAATGCTAAAATAGAAATGGAACTAAGAACAATAGGAGGAAGATACAGAACTCTGCAGACATCATATCAAATTTTGACCAAAGCACATGAAGAAATGAATAAATTGTTGTTAGAAGAAGGTCAGATAAAGGATGAAAGTAAAACTGCTCAGATGACAGAAGAAGAAAAGGAGGAATTACAAATAGAATTGAAGGAGGCCAAAGAATTGGAGAAACAGGCTAGCATACATGCTGCTACTTCAATGAGAGGTTACAGTAAATTGCACATTGAGGTAGAGAAAGAAAGGAATGATTGGCAAGAAAAGTTGGAGAAGGAAAGAAATGAGTGGATAAAAGAGAGAGAGCATTGGGCAAATCAGAACAAGAGTTTGAGGGAGACTATAGAGGGATTACAGAAAAAGATGGAACAACCACAAGTTTAGGATGAAGTACATGTAGAGAATACAGATACAAGAGAATATGAAGTAGGAAATCATGACAGAGAACAATATGACAGTGAACCAGTAGTCAAAAAATGAGAAGAAGAGTATTTTGAAGAATTTGTTCAGAAATTATTGACTAGTAGAGAATCAAGAATGGATTTTATCAGGAAAATGCATGATGAGTATGAAGATCAAATAGTTACATGTGCTTTAAACAAAGGGATTAATCCAGATCAGCATCATTGGGCTGCTGACGGGTTGGGTATACCATTTTGTATGATCATGGAGAGTATCAAGAATTATCAGTTGGCCAGAGTAGGGCTACCTCCAAACAGATATCTTGAGTATGAAGAGGATATAAATGTAACTAAAGAATTTTTTGAGAAAGCCAATCTAAAGTGGAGAAACAGATGGTTGGATGCAAACAAAGAATGCAGAAAAATATGGAAAGAAGCTCCTATCCAATTAAAACTAAATCCAGTTTATCGCCTAGTAGCTAGAAGAAGAGAATGGACAGTCTTTTGGGAAAGAAGAAAAGAAGGACAAATTCCATCCAAATGGCTGAATTTTCCAAAGATAGCAGGTCCAAAAGTAGGTACATGGCCTACCAAGAAATACATGGTGGATACAGCTGAGTCAGTTATTGCCGCATACAAAGATGTGACGATCCTGCTTGTATATTATTGATCAGAATAATGAGATTAATTTTGGCATGCATAGAGACATATACAGACACAGATGTCAGAATTTTGAATTATATTGGCTTCAATTCGCCTACAGATGCTTTATTATTTGACTTAAGTGAGACACCTGACATAATATGTTTAATGGCCTATTATAGAAGGATAATATTTTTGGGAAGTCACTTTTTGCAGATCTTTGAAGATGCATTCAATTATGGGTTTTTTGAAAGAGAGTCAGAAATTTTCGGGAATTTATCAGTGGTTACAAATCTCAACTTACTGCATATGAAGCTGCTTAGACAGAATACCTGAAAAAGGATGTAATTGATAAACTAGAAGCTGCAGTTCAATGGAGAAAGGCATTGTTTGAGATGGTCAATAATTTGAATGTCACTGAAAGAAAGAGTCATGACTTGGTGTCACAACTATATCAAAGGAAGAAGAAATGAAGAAAAGCTTGCAGGATTTGTGAAGTGGGGAAAGTCTTTTGTCAGGAGCCAAAAGGTTTAGGAGGGGAAGGATGTTGGAAGATACATTTTGTGAAGTATTTTTGATGTAAAATAGTTGAAAAATGCCAAAAAACTTGTAAAATATTTATGCAACTGATGTAAAAATAAGGAAGAGTCTTTCTTATGTAGCAAAGAATTTTATGTAATTTTTCTAGAATTTTTGGAAACTCCTAGATAGCATATTTTTAGAATATTAGAGGAAAGGATCAAATTTCAAGTGTGAAAAGGGACACTTGAAAATGTATATAAGACAATTTCCTCTATTTTGAGAGGGTTGGTTAATCATTTGTACATGCTATCAAGTGAATAGAGAGAGTTTCCTGCTAAAATTCGTGTTTCTCCTCTTTTGTGTGGTTTCTTTGATGTCTGAGTTTATTTCTTGTGTATTCATGGAGATTTGTGAGATTCTTTTGTGTATTTCTGTTGAATATGTATGAGGAGAGTTGATTACTGAAGTATTGAGTGAGAATATCATGAGGAAAGGTGCTGGAGATGAAAATCGTCTATTTTCACAGAATCACGATTATCTCGTCTATGTGATACAGGTAACATTTTTTAATTTTGACTTCATAATTGTGTTCTGCTGAGAAAATAGCATGGAATAGACACCAAGATTGTGGAAAATGGTGGAGATTTGCTCAAGATAAGTCAAACCCTAGAATTTTCTCTTCATTTTCATTATTCTCAGAAATCCAGCCATCATTCTCTTATTTCTATGATTCTATCATCTAGAAGGGGCTGTGGTCTTATGAATACTTCCAGGATTGACAAAATAAAGATGCTTTGTTGATTCTTTTGTACTTAATGATTGGAGAGGACAACTCCAAAGTCAATAACAAACAGTGGTGTAGAGCTCTGAGTGCATTTTCTGTTTGCACGCAAATAGTTGGAGCAGATGAGTTGTGCGTGGCGGGAATACTTCTGAGTGTGCTTCCCAGAATCCAGTGGTGAACATGTCATCAAACGTTTGCTTGTAAAAAGCAGGGAGATATCGCATTCATGCATGCCACACATAAGCCACTCAGATACTTGGGGTCGTGCGCATATCGTAAAGTAAGTCGTAGTTATCGTTGATGAAGCCTGGAATTGGTGGCTGAATATTACGTACATTTCGAAAAGCCTTTAGCACCACTTGCATCATGTCCAAAATTTTGAGCATCATCTGCGCGGCAACATCAGTCATGGGGTGGAGGCATGGCATCCAATGTTGGATGGTAGCCATCATGTATGATACGGAGGGCGTGCCTATTGGGGGAGCGATGGAGGGGTAATTCAGCCATTGTTTGCAGTTTGCATTGTTCTGAACCTTGATAGCAAATGCTTTCCATGATCTTCTTCTCTGCGCTGGCCCAAAGCAAGGGTTATACCTCAAATGCATGGGAGCATGATCCCATGTGCGTAGCATCTCCGGATAGGTTTCCAATAATTTCTGTCTCATGATTGGTTGGAATACGGCCCCTTTCTTGGCTTCCTCTGGAATATCCTTTGGTTCGAACTGTGTTGCAAAAGTAGGGTACTTGTTGGTTTTGTGTTTGATTTCCACGTTGTAGTCTACCAACAATACAAAGTAGGGCTTATATTGCAACTCTGAACTAGTTATCAGTCTTCTAGAGGCAAGGTGTCTGAAATATTCTGATTGCAGTATGGTTTCTTCAATGGTCCTCATGGCCAGCATTTGAGTGGAGATACGTTCCTCATGAGTTGTCCCCATTTCCTCTACTTGTTTCATCCATGCCACAGGGGGTTCCTCATATGTGTCTTGACCTTCCTCCGTGATTCTGCCTCCTGGAAGAGGTTGAGGCTCATAGGTGTCTTCAAATGTTTCCTCCAGTGGAATGATTACTGCTTCTTCTGCTATTGGTTGATCAGGTGGAGAGGGGGGTCGTTCATACTGTAACAACTTGATCTTTAACTCTGCTACTTGTTGTCGTAGCTCAAGTACCTCATTGGCTGTGGAAGAGTTTGGCTCTAGTGAAGTAGCAGCATTGACCATCTCTTTATGTTCTAGTGGGTGTGGTGTAGGCACTTGGGATCTTTGTAGTTCCTTTACTTCGTCGGCTAGCTGATCATGTGCCTCTAAGAGGTTGGCATAGGTTTCCAATATTTGTTGTATGCTCTCTGAAGGGATGGCCAGAAAAGCTAGCAGGGTTGATGGGTGCTCCAGGGGTGTTTTCAATGGCTGCTTCTAAATTCTCCTAGTTTTGTTGTTGTAGTCTTCTCTTCTCTTCTTGAGCCGCTGCTAAGTGGCGTCGAAGTAAGGCCATGTTTCTTTGGAGTCTAGCATTGCGGCCCAGCTCATCTCTGAGTTGTTCCTCCATAGCCTTACCCGTCTCCGTATTCTTGGCTTCCAGCTCTGCATTCGATTGTTGGAGGGCAGTCACTTCGTGTTGTAATGTTGTATTACTTAACTCCAAGGCATTGACTCGTGCCTGGAGGTGGGAGGACAGAGTACAAAGCTCCTTATTGTTTTCTTCCAATAATCGATATTCTTCCTTAAGCTGGCAGCAGCTTCGAACATGGTGTCCAATGCATGACTGAATGAGGTGGATGCAGAGGTGGAGGTGAAAGATGCAGAGGGTCGGGAAATGGGAAAGGGAAAAGTGGATGTTGTGCTGACAGTGGGTGTGTGTGGTGATGTGCATGAAGTTACAAGTGGTGATGTTGAGACAAATGTGGTGGTGAGTGGTCCTGTGGAAGATGAAATGTCCATAGGATCGGACGTGATGCTGCGTCAAGTATGAATCATGAATACGGGAATGGTAGGTGGTGTGTTAGTGGTGGCAGTGAATGTGGGGAAGGTGGGTTGGGAAAGGGACTTTTTATTATAATTCTCTATTTGTTGAAGTATATTTACAAGGCTTTTTAAGAATGGAGGTGGGGTGATGGGTGTTGGTTCTGAGAAGGTCAAGAGGGCCTCAGTGGTGCAGGGTTGGGAAAGAGGAATAGTATTGGTAGACGGGAATGAGTGTGTTAAGGTTTGGGTAGTAGCAAGTGGCTGTCCAAAGGCTGGGAAATCTGATGGGTGACCTATTATAGTTTGATCAGTGGCGGGCTGACCTATATGGGGTCCAGGACATTGGATGGAACTAGTGGATGTAGGTAAAGGGACGGATAGAGAAATAGTGGTGTGTGGAACGATTTAACTATGGGTGGATACTGGATGTTCAGGAGGGCTGGTGGTGAGGGGTTTGGAAGGTTGGATGGGAGGTGATGGGGGAGATGGTATCTGAACATGTACCTCTGGTTGCTCACTGTTGGATGGGCTGGCCATGTGAACATCTTCTTGACTGGTAGTATGCAGTGCGGTAGAGACTTCCATTTGAATCATTTTTCCCCTTCGTGGTCGCGTATCGATCCTTCATTGGTCATATTGTGGGGTATTACGATATACCATGGTCCTCATGGCTTCCACTATTCCACAGGTCTCTGCCAAAAGATTCAATGATTCTACAAAATGCGGGTCCACATTCTCCGCTTGCAACATCTGGTTCACCAATGCTCTATTTGCTTCTTCTGATAGCCTATGTCTCTTTTGTACTTGCTTGATCGTCTTGTATAGCCGTTTGAGGTGGGCCGTGTAGGCAGGGGCCTCTTCCTCACTTTCTTCTGATTCATTCCTCTGCATCTCTCCCTACCCATGTGTACCTCCCTCCTGTGTTTGTTGTGCCTCATCTTCCCAATGCACCCTTCTAGCCGCACTCTGTGTCCGTCCTCTCTAGGATGATGATTCGGGGCCGTCCGTGTTTGAGAAGAACTCACTCTCAGATAAGTGAGCTGTCTGCAAGAAGCTTTCAAAGTCAAAAGATGGGTCTTCTGGTAGTGGAGCCATGGATGCAAACTTCGCATCTGTGGGTAGTGGGGGGGCTGATGGAGTGGGTTGTACCATGCTTCTTGATTGGGGTCCTTGAAGATGGATTGTGAAAGGGGCTACTTGTGCCTCTTCTCTAGGGGATGCTTCTGTGGTGGCCTCATGAGGAATTAGAACCTGTGAAAGTGATCCATGCATTCTTTTCGCAGGTTGAACCCCTGACTCCCGCCCCTTGAAGAATTCTGGTTGTGAGTATTTAAGGGCCCTTGCGATCGGCACATCATAGGCAAGGCATCTGTAGATAATTCTTGTAATCGCACAGCAACCATTCAAGGTAGGCTTCCTCACGCCTTGTTTGCCTGCTTCATATAACTGATCCAAGATCCACACTGGCATTTTAATTGGTAAGCTCCCAGTCTCCGCTAGGTATAACACACACCAGATTTTCTTATGAGGTTGGGTGAACCGGACTTGCGCTGGAAATGTGAAGTGTTGAAGGCACATCCGCAGTGGTATGGCGATGTTGGGGGTAAGGGCACACATTTCTTTCAACTTCTTGATTTTATTGTTCTTCATCGACTCCGGTATCAAAGGATCTCGATCGGAGGGTACATGGGTGCCATACATCTGAAGGGCCTCCCCGATTAAAGTGATATTCAAATCAAACTTATTCATTTCTTCTTGGTTTGATAAAGAGGGCACCAGGAATGTGCCTGAATGATCTTTGTCTCCTGTCGCCTTCAGTGTGGCAATCAAGTAGTAACACCTCAAAAAATCAGGTCTAGGCAAAGCCGCACTAAAATAATCTTGCAGCCTCGCTTTTAGCCAACTATCTTGAAGAGGAGCTGCATTTTGTAAGGTTTCAAATTCTCTTGAGAAGAATTGAAATGTCCACCAGACTCCTCCGAATTCCAACTTGGATTCCCAGATATGATCTGCGTCTCCCAAATCTCCTGGCATCTCATTGAACCAATGAGAATGTCCCTTTATTCTTTCTGTCAGGCCACTTGGTGGATCGGGAATGGGAATTCTTCTCACATTCAAAAGCTCTTCAGGCCTTGCTGTCAGTGGAGCCTCCATAGGCATGGTATCCCAATTGCTTTGAGTGCTAGTGCTTGCCTGAGAGCTCGTGCCTGCTGCTGCTGCCATGGGAATCGGGTGCTTATCTGCTAGAAGAAGAAAGGCACATTAGTGTTGCATAGGAAACAGGATGTAATGGTGTTCCCTTCACAATACTAACATGACAATCCAGAAGGTTAGTGGTTAGAGGTGAAGTGTTTGTGATAGATGTGAGTGGTGATTAGAAGTTAGTGTCATCCTAGATGCATACTTTGGTTATGCAATGGACTCAGAATGCACCTATATCAGAGTGGATGGATTTACAAAATTGGGTCAGGGGGTTTGATACACGGTTGAAGTCTCCAAACTTTGATAGAGGATTCGTAGCTCTTAGAGCTAATGACAGGTAAAGATTTATGAACTAGATTGTGATGGATTTGGGACCTTTTGGGTACCCATTTCCAGAAATTCCTCGGTTTGACTGAGTGTGGGTTAGGGTGGGATTTAGGTAGAGTTTCTGAGTTGTTTGTCGAGAGGACTTGTGAGTGTTGAACTATGCCAGTGACTAGAGTTGGAGCTATTTGGGCTTGTAAACAAGCCTTGGGTACGCATATCTGTCTAGCATTGGGGCTAGCCTTCATTGATCGCTTAGGGACCCAAATAGACATGGTATGCCTAGGAGGTTGCCTAGGGTACTCCTTCACTTGTGTCCTTGATGGTGTGACATGTTTTGTGCCTCCTCGAGAACGTGTTACTAGAGCTGTGGGTTTTCCATCCTTGCGTATCCAGATCTGCTTCACGCCATGAGGTACTCCGTGTTGCACTGGTTGGCACTCCTGCTTCTTGATCAGCGGCCTCCTTCGTGTTGTGTGATGTTTGGTCTGCATGTTTAGAATCTTCTTTGGGACAGCTGGGAACTCCTCATTGACTCATGTATCTTCGATAAGATTGACAATCCTCTGCACCATAGAACTCTGGACAAGAACAACATCATTATCTTCATGTGGATTCCTGGAGAGACCAGGAGTTGGTGCCTTTCCTAATGGTTTGAGTGCTAGATTTTCTAATTCAATCGTAAGATAGCTTTGGCCTACCCAAGCCTGAAGAAGTCCACTTCTTAGGTTGAGGTTGACTGTGTGATCATAGATCCAGTCTTGGCCCAAGACAAGAGGTTCGGTAAGATCCTCGTCTTCACATACTAGCACTTTTGTTGGCATTAGGACCTCTTGAATGTAGAGGGGAAGCTCCACTTCTCCCATGCAAGGGGTTTCAACTCCTCCTAGCCCTATGAGATATGCCTCTAGGGGCTTGACCTCCAATTGCAATTGTTGGCAATAAGACAGCCGAACTGCACTAGTGGCGGCTCCTGAATCAATTAAAGCTCCCACAGTCCTTGCACTCTCTCCTTGTCCTACTTCTAGGGTCACAAAAGGTCATCAATCAACTATCTTATGGGACCGTTCACCTGAAGCCTCGCACATGGCTATGTGATAACCTAGAGCTTCATGATTGTCAGTCATGGCTTGATCTTTACTTGTCTTCTCAGTTTCATTCGTCGGATGCGTTCTAAAGCTTCTGCCTGTGCTTCTTCTCGAATTCTTTTTTCCTCTTCCTTACGTTTCTTTGTAGTATTGAGCCGATTGAGCATTTCTTTAGTTAATGGTTCTTGATATAACTTGACTCTACATCCGCTTATGTAACTTGGTAGTACGTCACCTTCTAGAGTGGCTAGTTGTACTGCTCCACTTGTGGATATCCTATTGATAATCATTGGTCCATAGCCTCTTTTCTCTAGTTTCCGTGCGTGTTGCTTCAATGTGTAGACTAGAACTAGATCTCCTGCTTTCAAGCCTTTATCCTTCACATGTGTATCAAAATACGCCTTTTGCCTCTTCTTGGCTGCATAGATTCCTGTTGTAGCTCTCATCCCTGTCTCCCCTAAACGTTCAAGATCAAAGATTGTAGAGGAGAGTTCATGGCTTGTCTAGTCATGCTCTCGTGCTACTTTCAATGTAGGTATCAAAAAGTCCAATGGTAGCACCGCGTTCTGGCCAAACACCATGTGAAAGGGTGTGGCTTGGAGTACCGTTTTATAGGCAACTCGGTATGCCCAAAGAGCATGGTGTAGCTATTTGTCCCAATCAGAGCGTTTGTTATTCACCAATTTAGTCAGCACATTGCATAAGATCTCAGCTTGGCCATTAGCTTGTGGGTGATAGGGGGCAGACTTCTTATGTACTACCAAGAATTCTTGGAGAAGGTTCTCTATGACTTCGTTCAAGAAGTGTGTGCTTCTGTCACTTACTAATTCTATTGGCAATCCGTACCTAGTGAACTGTTGTAGTATGCCCTTGGGAGCCAAGATCCACACCACCTTGCATGGAAGCAAGAATGAAGGCCCAAGAATGACTCTCCTTCCATCCACCCCATCCTCCATCATGTTCAAGCCATTGGCCATCAGCCCGCAGCTATGCGACATGCTTGAAAATATGGAGCAATGGGAGTCAAGGATCCTAGTCACATATGTAAAATACAAGATAATTGCAACACTCTACTTACACACATAGGAAATGCTAGCATGCACAGACACCTCACTCTCACACTCTCCAAGACTAAATACATATATGCACAAAGCCTTAAGAGAAAGAAGAGTTCTTCCATTGAAAGGATTTTACATGAGAGCACGACCAAAAACTCCCCCATTACAAGAAATGAGCCTCTATATATAGGCTAGATACATTCCCCCATGTGCTCCTTTTGACTAGTCAAATAGGAGCACATGCCTAACTAACATATCCCAAAAAGATCTTGGGAAATATCCTTTCTAACAACCATATCTCCAAGAATACGTGCGTGGGGATTTTTCTACACTTCTACAAAAAGTATGGGTATTTTTACATGCTTTCAAAAGCCTTACTTTAGGAGAAATATTAAAAAGTGTTTAAGAGGGAGTTTTCATGTGAAATTCTAAGTAGATACAAAAAGAGGGTCCCTATGCACAAATAAGATGTGTGCATACCCAATACTCAACACCCTCCTCCTCCTAGACTTTGTCGTCCTCGACAAAGCTAAAACTAGAGGGGCATACATTGCAGAATTGGTCCAGGTTTGAGTCTTTAGATCTTCAAATCAACACTTACTCAAGTCTTCAAGTTGTCCAGTCTTTAGAGCTTCAGGTCTTCAAGGCTTAGCGACACAATCCCCTTGGGGCGGTAGTGAGCCCAACCATGTACACAGCAGCCTCTGTTGCCAAATATGCAGCAATCCCTCTGAGCAAGTCTTTCGAGGACCTGAAAACTGCGAGTCCAAAAAGTGCATGCACAATACACAACCATTGCAAACAAGACAGAGCAAGAAAGGGCACATCTTAGGAAAGCAGTCCTAATCATCAAAGCTATACTAAGCTTCCCACGGGATGGCTGGGCAAGTGGACAAAATCCCTAAAATAGGGCAGTAACACACTGAAGTAGTTCAAGTCCAATATCTAACAATACACCCTCAGTAAAAATTACATTGTAGGGCACCACCAGCTTCGGCATCCAACAAGCTTCCTTCAACCTCGACCATATGAGCAGACACGATCAAACCAGAGTGGAGGACCCACTCTGAGAATCTGAGAGACAACAATCTGTATGTTGCAAAGCAATAACATTTAATGTAGATCTTTGTCTCCAAAAGAGGACAAGGGCAATGGACACAATCCCCACTTGGGATAGCCAATATCTGCTGAATATTCATATATAAACAATAAAGCATGGAGCTTGAACCATTTGATAGACACAGGCACTTCAACACTTTGAGCTTAATTTCCTGGATCCAAGCAACTTAATGAGGAGCAGCCTGCAACATATTGACTGGAAGACTATCAGTAGGTACTGAAGCCCAGGAGCCGCCTCAATCCAGTCTTTGCACAACAGTAATGGGGTCAACCACATTTCACGGAGTGTGACCTTTGTTAGATAGATCAGTTGTTATCCTGTATCAAAAGAGGTTCAAACACCCAAATTAGTTTTTGATGAAGTTCTAGATTTGTTGATTGGGGCACTCGCATCATTCATAGCCACCTTCAAATTGCAGCCTAGTTCTATCCCTGCACTGGAAACATAGCAGCTGCCCACATGGCTTCATCAAACCTGGTTGCTGCAAAATGTTGTGAGAGCCCGAGAGTAAATATTTGATATATCTGAGATGGAGGATGCTACATTTATTCCTTCTGAAGCATAATCCAGGGCATCACAGCAGATCCTTCCTTTTCTGAAGCTCCGACAAACCTGATAAGAATCCTCCTAGGTGGACATGTGAGAGCTATGAAATTTTGTAGGCTGGAGAGATAGTAGGTATAGTGCATTTGAAGTCACCAAACACCCCAGCCTCAACAGAGTGGTTGGAAGCAACATGGGTCCAAATACCCATTCAGGAAGTACTTGCCAATCTTTTTCATGTTGTAGGCTGCAAGAGGAGAGACTAGAAAATCTGGCCTGATGTTGGCAAAATAATGGATGACAACCTAGTTGATGGTTAGAAGTTGTTGGGGGATTCTTAGACAAGAAGGAGTTTGAGGGTTTGTAGGAGAACAGGGGAAGAAATAAGAATAGAAAATACACCTGGAAGCTTCTGCCGATTGATTACAGTAAGACAATTTCAATGTTCGAAGTACAAGACAAGCCAATACCTCTGTGCACAATCCCACAGAGTGCCCAATTACAAAATACCAAGTATCCCAAGTCTTCTTGCTGCCGGCCTCCTCTGCACTTAACCTCCACCTGCTTCAAGCTTATCCTTGTGCACACCTTGCACCAAGCTTCCACAAAGGGGGAGGAGTGAATACCTTCTGTCGGCGTGCGCACACTACAAAGGGACCTTCAGATACTTGGGGGACTAGCTTAGCACTCTATGCACAATCCCTTAGTCACTCTCCATGCACTTCTTGACTTCTACTTCTCTGCGTCGCACACTGGTGACCCTTGAACTTCTCTCTCTTGCTTCACTTAGACTATGCTCTCTTGCTTACTCTAAGATTGGTCCAAGAATAGTCCTTGCCTTGATTTGAGTGTGTCGATCACGTACGCTCCTAACTGCAAGTGAATCTTGGTGCTCACTTTGATGTCCCAAGATTGTCCTCCAAGTGGCAGCCAACGACTCACTGTTTTGTCCTGTAGTGACTTTAGACTAAAACCAAAATTTTTAATGGGGGGCCATACTTTCACCTGTGCGTACACTTTGCCACTTCACATACCTTCACATTTCCTTTTAAGTCTTCACTTTTGCACATAAGGGGGGGTTCACCTGAACCTTCCAAAACACTTTAAAACACACTTTGGACCTTAGGGAAATTAGAGAAAATACCTCTGCAACCTGCAACCCACTTTCTCCAGTTCACCCTTTGTGGACAATTCATTGTGCACTACCTGTGCACTTTGACACCTGCACTTACACACTTTGACTTTGCACCTGTTGACTTTGACCTTGATCTTGTTGACTTTTACCACTTGACTTTGACCAATTGACTTTGGCTGCAGTGGACTTTGACCAACATGACATTTATGGGCTCAACAGAAGTCTTCACACCACGGACAGCCACAACAACCTTTTATCTCTTTAGTCAATGTAGAAGCTACAACCTAATGCTTGAAAGACCAATAGTAGGCACTAAAGTCCAAGAGCTACCTTCCTTCATGCATTACCCTGTAAGTGATGTGCAGCAACCACCAAGAGCACCTTAAAAAGTGAGCAAAAAATTATCCCATTTAACCATAAGAGTATCTCATCAAAGCCAATGAAACAACCGAAATGACTAAATCTGGGCATGCCTCCCATCAATTGGCATTAGTCATAGTACAACCCTGCTACATACAGATCATAATGTATCAGCAAGCCCCAAGCCAAGGAGCTATCCATGACATTCTATGAGCAGAAGCATGAGCAAAAAGAGTGACCATGATCTAGGCACTCTTATCAGACCCTTGTCATCTTTTAGTGAAAATACAAGCATCATAAATCCAAGCATCATAAATCCAATCATAGCATATTTCAATTAGAGTCTCCAAGTGGAAGGAGATGTGGATATCACCAAGCATCATACCTGTCGTGCTTGTTGTACTGGTCAATGGAATCATAAGAGACCATTTAGTTGAGGAAACCGTTACTATCAAGTATGCCCAAAATTTTTACCCCTCCCATCTTTCCAATTCACAATCGTGTACAATTGATCAGGGCATGACATACTAGAAAAACACCCCAATCTTGTGTGTGCATGCTCAAAGTCCTGCCCAATCTGCCAGGGCAGCATATGGAGCCATACAAGAGTGTCGAAGGTCCAGGAGTGGTCTGAAAGCTATCTTATGGGCTTGTCAATCCCTCGTAAATCATCCTTTGCAGTTCAGCTGATGAGGGTCGATTCTTCTTCCATTATGCTTGTAGCAATACCTTAGAAAATCTCATGATACTTTTGGAGAGGATCATAGGAGCAAACTTTCTGCACTGCTTGACTAGATGTGGAGACCTGAAACCTGTATGCTTTTTGTAGTGGTGCTGGTGCACTTGATGCCACCAAATCCCTTAGCATTATGTGGAAGGTTAAGCCACCATTAGCTGTTGTTAACACAAAAGGATCAGATGAATGTCCAGGAGCAGGATAATCAATTAGGGGTGGTAGAGCACTAGCTGAGAGTTCAAGCCAATTGTTTGTTTTGAAGAAGCATCTATCCCTGATAATATTGAAGCAATGCATATCTACAGAAGCTTCTCTTGATTGTGTCATCCATCTAACCCTTCAATAGCTACAAGTAGAAGATGTGTGGCATATTCATGGAAACCTGCCTGACGATATCATGAGCACAGGGATACTAAATAAACCACCAACATATGATATTGATTCCTTTAATGACTCAACCAGACCAGCTCACTCTAATCAGTGGGGAGTGAGGGCATTTCTTTCTGAAACGTTGTTGTTATCTGATAACAAAATCAACTCACAATTTGCATATGCCATCTGTCATTAGAAAGCTTGTAGATAAGATGAATGATCCTTGTGATCAAACTGAAACATGCACTAAAACCAGATAGACTGTTCCTTCTGAAGCCGTAAAAAAAATGGAAGATACCAACTTCTAAACCCTGGTGGCTGGTTGTCCATCTATAATTTTTCTCTGCACATTCTGATGATATAAGTACTTGGAGTAATAATATCAATCAACCTAGCAGAGATGTGGATAATGAGTGTGCCAGATCATCGAAATCTTCATGTAATAGTTCCACCAAGATAGTCTTGGAGGGCCTGTGATCATCTGGAAGCATACAACTCCATGGGGTCACATCAGAACTCCCAGTTCATGTGGACAAGGCTGGATGGCTAGGGTTCTGATGCGGGGATCTTTGTATCCGATCAGCAATGTCATACTGCCTTATCTTAGCACCAAATTCTTCAGTCTCAGACCAACCATAATGATGACACAACTTTATCATGCAACACATAGATTAATAGACCAAAATCGATTGCCAGCCCCCCAAGCCTGCAACAAACTTTTATGAGAGAAGAAGCCATCCAAGAAAAAATCATCAGCTTTTCTAGCTTTTTGATGGGTCTGGCCACTGATGTCCAAACTTTGCAATTCATGAAAATTCCCAAGTGTCTGCATTCTTGCTTCAAGCTTCTATCATAAGAAGTGAAATAAAGGACATATACACACGTCTGGCCACACATGCATAGAGGAGATGTTGGAACTGAAGGACTCACAAGGCAAGGAAGCTTACGAAGGGAGTCAGAACGGAGAGACAGCACAAGCAAGCAGGGTAGCCAAAGACGATCTGGCAAGTAGGCCACTAATTTTTCCAGAATACTGAAGTACAAGGACACACAGTAAGAAGGAGCAAGTGGGGAGCTCAAGGAAATGTATGTCAGATGATTAGAAGAAATCCCTATACAAATAGTGATTTTTATCACTAACAATCATTGTAAATACCATTTCATATTTTTGTAGCTCCATTTTGTGCAAGCCAAGGACTCCTTGAGCTTGAGGAGCATTAGGAGTATCTACCTATCAATTTTCATAAGTTTTAGACTTTGTTTGAGCCCCCAAATAAGCCCTAGAACCTAATTTTTAACTAGGCCGGACACTAGGTCTAGACAAGGCCAAAAGCTAGTCAAAAACTATAAAAAGAGTTAGAGAGCTCATTTTTGAGGTTAGCTTGTAATTGAATCAAACTTGTATGAGCTTTTTGAAAGTAATCTAAAGAACTCCATTGCTTCTGACTCTTTGTCTTGCCTTGTGTGCGCGTGTGTGTGTATGTGTGTGCATGTTAGTGTGCTTCGCACTCACGCACTTGTGCCTACACTTGCTCGAGGTCTTCATACCATCCTCACGTCTTACCGGATTGACATTAAAGGAGGTGCTACTCATCACTGAGCTACATTAAATTTTGGCGCCGTTGCCGGGGATCGAGCTTTGAGGACGAGCGTGTGATGGTAAGACGTAGAGTTGACGCGTTGGAGTTGTAGGTGTTTTCTTCACTTTCATCTATTTTCTTGTTTTTTCTTCATCATCGTCATCACTATCATCATCATCACCATCTCCCACCTCCATCTCCATCATCACGGAAATTTTCAATTTTGATCATATCACCATCTCCACCTCATTCCACTTGTGAGAGAGAGCGAGAGAGCGATATTGTGTGCACTGTTTTTGCATGTTTTTTGAGTTGGCTTGGATGTTCTTGTTGTACCATCCCCTCCAGCATGCTGCGCAGGTACCGAAACGCTCAGAATTGTCTCTGTGTCGTAGACCTTTGTCGATCGCGATCGACATAAAATTCGATCATTTGGTAAAACAAAGTGCACCACCATAACAAGCATAAAGAGCACATTCCAAATCACTAAGTAAAACTTAAAAATTCCTTGTTTTTCTGTCGATCGCGACCGACACCATCGATCACGATCGACAGACCCTGTCAATCACGACCGACACACGTGTCGATCACGACTGACAAACCCCACGACCGACAGACTGCCACGTAGGACCCTGTCAATCGCGATTGATACCGTTGATCGTGATCGACAGCCACGACTGACACCTCTCTCAGTCGCGATTGACACCGTCAATCGCGACCCACTGAATTTTGGCGATTGATCGAATTTCACGCGTTGCCACGTGTCCATCGCGACGGACACAACCCCGATTGACTGAAATTACGGCAAAAAACCCGGAAAAAGTGTCGATCGTGATTGACACCGTCGATCTCGATTGACAAGACTCACGACCGACTCTGTCACGACCGACATGCCCGACGGACACCTCTGTCAATCGCGATTGACAGACTTGTCGATCGCGATTGACAGGCTTTTCGGCCAAAAATTAGGGTTAATTTTTCCAAGTTCTTGGGGAATTTTGGGCTTATTTAGAGAGTCATTAGTAAATTGTGAGGTCCATACACATGTGTCTTGAGAAAAATCCTGGAATCTGTCAACCTGTTTGAACCCTGTTTTAACTCCAAAACCCTGAATTGGCATAACTTTTTCATACGAAATGCATTTTTTGAGCTCTAGGGCTTGACAGAAAGCTCATAGCATATACTACACGCCCTCAACTGGTTTTTATAATAATAATGCATTGATTTTCAGATAGGGTATCTTGAAGTGACCATACCCAGGGGGAACAAAATTCAGGGATCTCTAGGATTGTTTTCCATAAAGTCATAGTGCAAATTGGTGCTTGTGTTACATGAATGAAAGTGATTAGTTCTGTCTTTTGAATCTAAGTCTTGAGCTAACCTTGGGACTTTTACAGGTCCATTGAGAGCAATTGAGAGCATCCAAAGCAAGGGTTTTCTTTGCAAGTTTGAGAACCGGGTTCTTGAGCACCATAAAGCAAGGGATCAGCAAGTAAGGTTGGAATATTCTCAACTCCTTCTATCATTTTCTAGCTCAGGCTAAGTACGAGTAGTATTAGAAATAAGCTAGGGTGACAATAGGCAGGGACCAAGTTGAAGAATACCTAAAAACTCAAGTTCAAGCTAGAAACATAATCTCTGTACTATCGATAACTTAAGAGAAAAGAACTTAACATGGAATGAGCAACTTCAAGTGTGGAAATACACTCAAGTATACTTGACGACGTGATATTAGACAAGATCATAAACACGATAATCCACTAAGAAAGAACCAAGTAACTGATACAAGAGAACTCAGCAACGAGGTGGTACTTGGGAAAAAATAGGGGTTGTTTATTCGGGCATATGAACCTTAGATCAGGACGACATCTAGGGAGAGATAGACAAAGCCTTAGGTCTTCAGAGGCTAGTGTTAATCACACTGCTAGGTCTTGGGCCCAGCAGTTGAGTCATCACTCGTACTACCCTAGCTCGGAGACTAGTGAATCAGAGATGTCTCAAGGCATGGAGAGACCTATTGGAAGTTCAGGTGTGCCATATTTGCATAGGGTAGAAGGTCCCTACAAGACGCAGTTGGAATACATTTGGACCAACCGATTAGGTGCTAGCAGCTATGAGGACGGTCTAGGAAGACCTGTGGTACAGATTAAAAACCCTAACCAATCCATCGGACTAGAGCACCCCGCTGTCAAGTTTGAAAATGGTGCATACCTTGACAAGGAAGGAACCATATATGTAGTCACCAGTCACCCAGACAGGACAGATGAATTTGGAAACGTGATCCCAGAAGCAGACTTAGGTGACCTAGAGCAAGGAAACATGGGTATAGAACCTAGAACCCCTCGAGGTAAATCAGTTCTCACTAGGATTGTCACACCAGAATGGATTCCCCAGGACAACAAGAGCATTGATCTGCTCTTGAATAGAGAGACTGATGAAGCCTTTTGGAGGTATAAATCTGATCGACCGAATGAGGTAGGAACAATCATGATCTATGTGTTCAAGGATCCTGATAGCCCAGGCAGAGTGACTTACTTAGATCAAACTTCAGAGCGGATCTTTGTGGTCACAGAAAATGATAGGCATGCTTTCACTTGGAAGGGTGAATTTATTTTTCCCCAACCAAGATCCAATGTGTCCTTTGGTCACCCAGGAGCTGGAACATCCCAAGCTCATGGCGCTCAAAGAGACAGACATAGAGATAGACCTGAGGTAAGCTTTGCCAATCCAGTGGGAAGAGAAAGAATAAGAACGGAAACAAATAGAGTGGAACTTGAAGGACTTAGAGACCCAAGGAACCAAAGGTATGCTGATGATTTTCCCTTGCCAAGACCTAGAGAGCACACGAGGACTTTGAGACCTACCCAGCTAGTTAAGTCCATGAAGAATTACTTCGATGGCATAGGAGACCCATATGATCATGTGGCTGAGTTTAGGCAAGTCTTGAGAGCTGAACAAGTGGAGGACCTATTCACGCAGTACAATGCCTTTGGTCTAACCCTTAGGAACACCGCCCTGACATGGTTTCAACCATTGAATGAGAGACATTTCAGGAGCATAGACCAACTTTTAGAGGCTTTCATCACTGAATTTTCTAAGAGTGGCATAAGGCATAATACTTCCTCATTGATTCATAGCTTCAAGCAGACCCCTCAAGAGACCGTGAGACTTGCAGGAAGAAGATTTAGGCAATATCTTGAGAGATGCCATGTTCCTGAGTTACCCACACCAGCCAAACAAGTGGCTTTATTCCTGGATGGATTGCTAAGTACCAAACTGAGATCATATGTGTACTTGAAGGACCCTAGGACTATAGAAGACTGCGTACGCATATGCATCGACATCGAGGATAACCTAGGGGAGGAGTTAGAGCTATCCAAGATTTACAAAGATTCAGATAGTGCCTCTAGCCTTTCTTCTACATAGTCCAAATCAATTGAGGAACTCGCTGAGAAAGTAGCTCAAAAGCTAGGTGTCTCCAGTAAACAAATCCCAAGGTTTTACCCAATAAAGAGGTGCTATACTTGCGGTGGTGACCATATGGCGAACGTGTGTCCCATCATGGCTTAACCCCAAGTAAATCCTAGTAGCCAGTACTGCACCATAGAACGGAGGTACACCAATCACACCGCGCAAGACTGCCCCTACAATAAGCAAGCTGTTAGGCAAACATACCCTCACTCCCACCCACAACAGGGAAGATACCAGAACTAGTACTCACCACAGCAGTATGCCAGGCCTCAACAAAATTACCAACCCCAATATCAGACCCCGCAGATACCTTAACCCGTGCTAGCACAACAACCTCCTTCTCCAGCAAATGTGATCCCTGTAAAATATGCAGTTGTAGAAGAGAATCTGAATAGAGCCATAGTACCAGTAACGCCATTGCTTTCTAAAAGTGACCCCAACCATCATAGCTTTGACTCTACTCATGTTGATAGTCCCCAGGCTTATTACATGTAGTCACCAGAGCATAATGAGTCCTACTATAGCAAAGAACCAGGCGAACCTAGTTGGGAGTCAGATTACGCAAATGTCATGTATACAAATCCTAACCCTAGACCTCAACCTAGGCAAGTACGAACCCCGTTCCCAAGAGGACCATGCTACAGATGTCAGGGAGATCATCTCATTCGAGATTGCCCCTTACCTCCACCCACACAAACCCAATTAGTGACGATTAAAGGCTTTTGCCAAGATTGCGGAAAGGAGCATCTCTTACGAGAATGTCCTAAGAATCCCAACAATATGCCAAAAATCACCCCTATAAACGTTATTGGGTTAGTAGTAGACTCCACAGGGAGTGTGACTTCCACTGCACCAGTATAGGTGGTCACTAGAGCTCAGACCTTGTAGCAGAACCAAAATTTAAGTCAGGAAAAAAGTGCTGAGGCTAGTGAAACGGAGAGCATAACCAAAAAGAGGACTAGAGCCTGGAGAGATAGTAGAGAAAGAATGAAAAGGCAATGGGCAAAGAAGTTGAGCGAGCTCGAGGAAGGTCTAAGAGAAACAAAAGCCAGGATAACTGAACTTACATCTCAATCTCCCTCTCACACTACTCCACCACCACCATTTCTGCCTCCATCCACTCGACTACCTTTCAATTCGCCTCCTACAATCCCACCACCCCCTAGAGTAGGATCAGTTCTTGCAGATCCCACTCCTGAGGACCTAAACATGATGCTTAAAGCATATCAGGCCAGGATCCAAGAAGGGCCAAACGTAACTGATCATGAAAAATGCTACCCTAGGGCCGAGCTAGAGCTTGACGAACTAAAATTTGTGCTAAGATGGTGGAATTGGCTCAAGCTATGTTTGAAGCCAGTCGCCTCTTTAACATCTCTAGTTCCGCTAAGACGCAGTTGCACTTTGATGGACTGCTAGAAAGAATAGAGAGGCTAATTGCACAATCAGAAAAGGAACCCACCCCTCCATATGAGAGCAAGATAGGTGAAAGGATAAGCCTTTCTCCCTAGGAAGCCTATGTGCCTAACTCCACGGAGCCAGACACATCTTCTTCTATGAATCGGTTCACACCAGAATTCCTACGAGAGATTCAAGAAGACAAATGGGCTAAAGAAAGTGAAGTCCCTCCTCCCATCGAACTTGTGGATGATGCTCACGATCAATTCCCACAAGATATCCCATCCATTTATGAAGAACAGGAGAGCACTCCATCTCAGGAGAGATTAGACTTCGAGTCTAATTCCATACAAGAGCTACCCCATTTCATAGGCCCATGGGAAGCAAAATCCACATGTATGAGAGCACCCACAATCATGGTAAGAAACGAAACTCAGTCATACCTAGGAACACAGAGGTAGTGAAAAATACTAAAGTGCAGTGCAATCTCAAGTTGGAAGAGCTACTCAAGGTTAGACCCGAATTATGGAAACATGTCGCCAAACAAGTGCGAGAGATAGCTAGACCGCGTTCCCAGGTAGGATCACATAGGACAGTGCCAGAGATACCCTTGGACAAGATAGGAGACATGTGTGAAGGCGAAGAAGGGAACACCTATCTTCCCATTACCTATCAGGGGTACACCACCAAGGCAATTTTGGACTCAGGCGCAGGAGTTGCAATTGCCACCACTTCCCTATGGAAGCATTGGGGCAAGCCGACACTCAGGCCCACGAGGATGAAATTGCAGATGGCCGATGGTCACATAGAAAGACCATTAGGCTTGTTAGAAGGAATAACTCTCACTACATGCGGTGTTGAGTTTGAGCATACCTTTGCCATATGTGACTTTAGTAAGAACCATGCCTATGAGATGATTTTGGGAAGACCATTTATGCGACAGTTGCAGGTGGTCCAGGATTGGGGGACCAATTCCTTGTACTTGCAACACCTAGGTGTTACGACCAAAGTAAATCTCAAAGATTATTCTCATAGGGATGTACCCCCCATTCAATGGAACCCCATCCATAGAGCCAAGGAGGACACTGAGTCCGTGCATTCCATAGGATCTCGATCCTCATGGATGCATGAAGACACCCACTGATGGATGTGTAAAGTAGCCGTGGAAGAAGAAAACAGAGAGAAAGCCAGAGAGACAGGTGCGAAGGAAACCAATAGATCAATTCAAGACCCAGCCTATGCACCTGTAGTATTTCCAGACGAAGAGTTTGAACCTCATGGCTGGGCAGAAATCCTAGCAACAATGGATGTAGCCATCAATGAAGAACAATGGACACCTCACTGTGATGAGGATGGCTATGACATTTCAGTCTTCTCCATAGAGCCAATCATGGGAGACGCAGTTTTAGAAGAGTGCGAACCTAGCCCTGATGCGTTTGAGGATGCAAGTGACTCTGACCTAGAGTCAATCATTATGGACCCACCTTTTGCATCAGATGAAGAATACTTCTATGAAGTAGAAGCTCTCCCTCAGAGACATGCAGAGATTACAAATGAGGTGAGATTAGCTACACAAGTGAACCCCAAGAGCGAAGCTAAGAAAAGGAAGAAGAGAGAAGTCACACCAGAAGAAGAAGAATCTTTGTTTGAGGTCCCTGAAAACTTTAAAAAGTATGAGATAGACGACAGGAGAGTTATGATAAGAATGCCTAAATGGGATGCTCAAGCAGGGGAGGCTTATGACAATAAAGAAACCACCAAGAAAATAGTGGTAGCCATAGAGGAAGGAGAAGAGAGATGCACTTACATCGGACATGACCTAACAGA
Source organism: Ceratopteris richardii (assembly GCA_020310875.1). Taxonomy (NCBI): domain Eukaryota; kingdom Viridiplantae; phylum Streptophyta; class Polypodiopsida; order Polypodiales; family Pteridaceae; genus Ceratopteris; species Ceratopteris richardii. The sequence goes on along the minus strand of CM035427.1, from coordinate 83,861,741 downwards.
AGAAGAAGAGCATGAGCTAATAGCCTTGCTAAGAGAATACAGAGATGTATTCGCTTGGAGTTACAAGGACTTGAAAGGCATTGACCCGGATATATGCTCACACACTATCCCTATGACCTCTGATGCTAAACCCTCGAAGCAGAAGCCATACACATACAATCATAATTATGCTGCCAAGATCAAAGAAGAGATAGACCGCTTGGTGGAAGCTGGATTCATCTATGAGATTGAGCACATTGAGTGGGTATCCTCCATTGTAGTGGTGCCCAAGAAGAATGGAAAGCTCCGTGTTTGCATTAACTTGAAGAAAGTTAATGCAGCCACTATTCGAGACAACTATCCGCTGCCTATCACTAAACATCTCCTAGAAAGAGTAGCAGGCAAGGAAGTGTACAGCTTCCTGGATGGATTCTCGGGTTACAACTAAGTATCCATTGCTCCTAAAGATCAGCATAAGATGGCTTTTGCCACAGAATGGGGCATATTCGCCTTTAGGGTAATGCCATTTGGTCTTACCAATGCACCCGCCACCTTCCAGAGGCTGATGTGTCATGTATTTAAGGAGTTCCTGAGGAAGAATTTGGAAGTCTATGTTGATGATCTTTGTGCTCATTCCAACGTTAGACAAACAAACATTCCTGAACTCAAACAAATCTTTGACAAATGCAGAGACTATCAAGTCTGCCTAAACCTAGAAAAGTGTGTTTTTATGGTCAAGCAAGGCAAGATTCTAGGACACATCGTGTCGAAGAATGGCATATCCAATGATGAAGAGAAAGTGAGAGCCATCGCAGAACTACCGAGGCCAAAGAATGTCAAGGAAGTGCAAGCTTTCATGGGGCATTGTGGTTATTACCGACGCTTTATACACATGTATGCCATCATTGCAAAGCCTCTGTACGGACTTTTGACAATCTTTGAGTGGACTAATGAATGTGAGAATTCCTTCAATGAGCTTAAGCGACGATTATGTTCAGCACCAATCTTGACAACACCAAATTGGAGTAAGCCCTTTCATGTACATGTGGATGCATCCAATTATGCTATTGGATGTGTACTCGCACAACCTACTGGTGACGGTAATATGGATCTCCCTATTCTCCCTATTGCCTATGCTAGTAGACAATTGAATGCAGCTGAACGGAACTATACCACTACTGAGAGGGAAGGATTAGGCATGGTATATGCGGTTAAGAAGTTTAGACATATTTGCTTGCAAATAAGTTTAAATTTTTTACTGATCATCAAGCATTGTTATACTTGGTAAACAAGCCATGCAATACAGGCAGATTAGTAAGATGGTTTCTCTTACTAATGGAGTATGATTTTGAGGTAGTGGTAAGGAAAGGTAAGACTCATTTGAGAGCAGATCATCTCTCAAGACTCACATCAGGAGAAGCCCCACAAGGAGTATCAGATGATCTTCCTGATGCTTACTTGTTCAATTCGGAAGTGGTGCCACAGTGGGCTAAGCCATTAGTGCCAGTATTGATGTACGGGCCTAATCACCCAGTAATAAACACACATGATAGAGAGGTAGTAAAAGCCCAGAAATACCAGATCATGGCTGGAAGCATGTACAAGCATACAGATCAAGGGATATTAGCTTGTTGTGTGGAAGAAGACGAGTACGCAAAATGGTTGCAATTAGCACATGTAGGTGCATTAGAGCAACACTACTCAAAACAAAGAACCCTATAGACACTCAAGAGACTCGGAGTGCATTGGCCAACTAAGGAAGGAGATGTTCATAGATTGTGTAAGGAATGCCCGATCTGTTGCACTAAACCACCTGTGGAACATGCTACTCTTTATCAAGTATCCATAGTGCAAGACTGGAGTGAACCATTAGTAGCCTTCTTGAGGACGAAAACATTCCCTCCGGATATGACATTGGCTAGGAGAAGAAGTTTAGAACAAGAAGCCCTTGATTACTCACTCATTGGTGATAATCTGTACAAGCATGGTAAAGACGGTTACCTAAGATTATGTGTCCATGAGTCTGAATATCTGAAGATCTTGGAAACTGCTCACAAAGGTGTAGTAGGAGGACACTTTGGTCCAGACCGAGTGATCAAGGCAATATTATTTGCAGGACTTTGGTGGCCGACCCTTCACATGGATGCACATACCTATGTGAAGAGATGTGATGTCTGTCAACGAGCTCAGCCTCCTATACGCAAAGATGAGATGCCACTGAAACCCATGATGGGTGGACGTGCATTCTCTAAGTGGGGAATAGACTTTGTTGGTCCTATTAATCCCCCAGCTAAGGGTTCCCATGCTGAGTACATCATTGTTGCCACTGATTATTTAACCAAGTGGGTAGAAGTAAAAGCTACCACGAAGAACAATGCTCAAACGACGGCTAAGTTCTTATTTGAGAATGTGTTCACCAGATACGGGCTACCCATAGAGCTCATAAGTGATAGAGGCACTCACTTCTTGAATGAAGTTATTGAAAACCTTCTACAGGAGTTCTTGGTAGTACACAAGAAGTCTGCCCCCTACCACCCACAAGCTAATGGGCAAGCCGAAAGCACAAATAAGATTCTCTGCAATGTGCTCACCAAATTAGTGAATAATAAACGCTCTGATTGGGACAAACAGCTACACCATGCTGTTTGGGCATACGGAGTTGCCTATCAAACGGTACTCCAAGCCACACCCTTTCATATGGTATTTGGCCAGAATGTTGTGCTACCATTGGACTTCTTGATACCCACATTGAAAGTAGCACAGGAGCATGAGTGGACAGGCCATGAACTCTCTTCGAGAATCTTTGATCTTGAACGACTAGGTGAAACAAGGCTAAGAGCAGCCGTAGGAATTTATGCAGCTAAGAAAAGACAAAATGTAATAAAGTAAGTCTATGATCTATGGATCCGATGGCTTCAGACAGATCTGAAATCGGATATCGGTTGGTCACTCGTTTGAAGAACCAAAGATCTCAAGATAGACTCAAGCATAAGTTCATGTCCTCTCATATTCAAGTAATCCACTTAGCCTAGTGGTTAAGTCTCATGGTTATGAAGGAGGAGGTCTTGGGTTCAACTCCCATGGGAAGCATGGGGGGAGAGTTTTGCCCAAAGAGCTCTAGAGCCTTCTAACTCAAGTTAATGTGAGTTAACTTGAGTCCAGTGGACTTAACTCAAGAGGTGAGTACAACAACCACTAGTGGACTCTAGTGGAAGGTACAAAAGCAGTGGACGAGATCACTCCAGCCACTAATAGACTCTAGTGGAAGTTGGGAAAGGAATGGTGGAGATCGCACATGCACTTGTGGACTCTAGTTACATTTGTGGTCCTCATTGATTCAAGCAGCTATATATACAGGCATAAGGTTGGGAGGAGAGTCATCTCTCTAGTAGGTGGTGGTCGTAATCCTTGTTCTCTTGCATTGTTTAATTCGTAAAGGATGAAAATAGTATCTTATGATAATTCAAGGTAACTTCAAGATTAAGGAAGTTGAAGATATGAAGTAAGTACCTTCCAAGATCTTCTTAGAACACTTCAAGTTTAAGTGTTATTGATCAGAAATATTTGATAAATTTCTGAAAGAAGTTTGACTTTGACTTTGAGTTGATCTTTTCAACCAAGAATTTGATTGACTAAGTCAAGCATCAAGTTTCTAGTATAACTTGGTAAATTCACTCTTTTGACTCAAAGAAATGCATAAGAATTGCATTACTAGTAAGGAGTCAGAAAGACTGAATTGGATTTGAACTTAGTCTCAAGTGAAGCATTATTTGAAAACTAAACTCATCGATAGAACCTCAGTGGGTCGACACACTGATGTTGGTTACCACACTAGTATCTTGTGGTAGGATGATGTTTTTGATATTCTTTGAATCTTTTTGAGAATCCAGCTTATTTCTCTTAAAGATAAAAGACAATGCTTCAATATCTTGTTGAAATAGATTGAGAAGTTAAAGTCCTGAGTCAACTAGACTTTGACTCATAAGCAAGTTTATGTATGCTCGAAGTATGAATTGGTTGTACAGAGTTTTTAGTTTTTTCTTTCCGCTTTCCAAATCTTTTGGAATTGACTCAGATATGATATCTGATTTCTTTTGCAAAAGACCAGGGATAGCTGGTTAGAATTCGATAACTAACTTGAATATCCTAGATAGATGTTATATACAAGAACCTTTTCAATCTTCAAAAGATAATAAGTCTAAGTGTACTTATTTATTTGAGTATGCTCCAAGTTATAGCATAAATGATTCCCTAGAGTCCAGTATACTCTAGAATAAAGAAGTTAGGAATTATTCATTAGATTGACAATTCCCAAGAACTTTCAGTTAAAGTCTTTGAGAAAAGTGTTCTAAGTTGGACAATTTTCATTTTGAATTTGAATTGGTGAAGTTAGTATGGTTGATTCCACCGAAATGGTAAACTTTCTCTTACAGTTTACATAGGATTTTTTCAAACTCATTGGGACAAAGTAGTCCTCTAGTCGGGTGAAAAAATCAAGTAGCTGTTGGATCAAAGTAAACCATTGTATAAACATCCAAGTTAGATGTTTGAGACAACCAAACTTCAAGTTCTCCAAAACAAATTCAAGTGAATCAAGAGTTCTCAAAGTCTTGTAAGGGGTAAGAATCCCACCTTCATTACTAAGTTCATGCATCAATTATGCCTAGAAATGGACTAGTAATTTGAATCCACCTAGTTCACATGTTTGTGCCTAGATCGCACATCAAGAAACTGTGAATTGGCTAGGGATGTTTTTAAGATCCACCCTTATTATTCATTCACTACTTTGTACTTTGATCAGTTTATTAAAATGCAAACCCAGATAGTGTTTTGAATCATTTGGGTAGGGATGCCACCACAGAGATGAGACATGTTCTTCCAGTTCTAGAACATGACCATGTTCTTCCAGTTTTAGAACATGAGGCTTGGGGGTTGCCTACAGTTGTATGTATAGCTTTATTTTCGAGGACGAAAACCTTTCCCAAGGGGGGAAGAATGTAATAAAGTAAGTCTATGATCTATGGATCCGATGGCTTCAGACAGATCTGAAATCGGATATCGGTTGGTCACTCGTTTGAAGGACCAAAGATCTCAAGATAGACTCAAGCATAAGTTCATGTGCTCTCATATTCAAGTAATCCACTTAGCCTAGTGGTTAAGTCTCATGGTTATGAAGGAGGAGGTCTTGGGTTCAACTCCCATGGGAAGCATGGGGGGAGAGTTTTGCCCAAAGAGCTCTAGAGCCTTCTAACTCAAGTTAACGTGAGTTAACTTGAGTCCAATGGACTTAACTCAAGAGGTGAGTACAACAACCACTAGTGGACTCTAGTGGAAGGTACAAAAGCAGTGGACGAGATCACTCCAGCCACTAATAGACTCTAGTGGAAGTTGGGAAAGGAGTGGTGGAGATCGCACATGCACTTGTGGAATCTAGTTACATTTGTGGTCCTCATTGATTCAAGCAGCTATATATACAGGCATAAGGTTGGGAGGAGAGTCATCTCTCTAGTAGGTGGTGGTCGTAATCCTTGTTCTCTTGCACAAAAGGCCTATTTTGATGCTCACGTTAAGGATAAAGGTCTGAAAGCAGGAGACTTAGTTTTAGTCTACACCCTGAAGCAACACGCAAGGAAGCTAGAAAAGAGAGGCTATGGACCTATGGTCATAAATAGGATCTCCACAAGTGGAGCAGTACAACTAGCCACATTAGAGGGTGATGTTCTCCCAAGCTACATAAGCGGATGCAGAGTCAAGTTATATCAAGAACCTCTCACAAAAGAGATGCTAAGTCGACTCAATACTGCAAAGAAATGCAAAGAAGAAGAAAAGTGAATTCGAGAAGAAGCACAGGCAGAAGCCTTGGAACGCATCCGAAGAATGAAGTTGAGAAGACAGGGTAGAGAACAGCCTAGGATAGATGACTATGCAGAGCCTGGTTATTATATGGCTTTTATGTCAGGTCTCAGGTCTGCGTTCTCATAGAATAGTTGATCGACGTCCTTTCATAACCGTAGAGTTAGGACAAGGAACGAGTGCAAAGACTGTAAAGGCCTTGATTGACTCAGGTGCAGCTACTAGTGCGGTCAAACTTTCTTACTGTCAACAATTGAAATTAAAAGTCAATCCCATAGAGGCATATCTCATAGGATTGGGAGGTGTGGAAACCCCTTGCATGGGCGAGGTGGAGCTTCCCCTCTGCATTCAAGATGTTCTAATGACAGTTAAAGTGCTAGTGTGTCAAGATGAGGACCTCACGGAGCCTCTTATCTTGGGTCAAGACTGGATCTATGATCATGCAGTCAACCTAAACCTAAGAAGTGGAATTCTTCAAGTGTGGGTAAATCAAAGTCGAATTACAGTTGAGTTAGACAATGGAGCACTCAAGGAACTAGGAAAGGCACACACTCCTGGTCCTTCCAAGAGTACACTTGAAGATGACAATGCTGTTTCTGTCCAAAACTATGTGTTGCAGAGGACTGATGATCTCAATAAAGAAGTCAAGGGCACAGTGGAACTCCCTTCTTTTCCAAAGGCTAGAGGGATGCACTAACCAAAGGCAGACAAAAGACAGAAGAAGCAGACTACCACTGGTCGAAACCAACAAGAAGTACGCAGCAAGGTGTCCCAGCCAATGAAACAAGTGTGGGTGCGGAAAGGCGAACACCCTGCGGCAACCAAGCCAACCACACGGGCAAAACTTCTTATTAGTAATCCACAAGCCAACACTAATAAGAAGTCTTTCATGAATTCTTCTACAAGAGTGAAGTCTATTTGGGTACCCAAGAAGTCGATGAAGGTTGACCCACAATCAAGACAAATTTGGGTGCCTAAGGCTTGCTTGCGGGCTCAAATAGCTACCCAAAGACCACACCCCGCACAACCCTGTCCACTCCCTCTAACATCTGATACCCAATCAGGTACACCATGTACGAACACATACTCACCCCTGCGCACGAGTAGGATCACTATTAAATGGGTTCCTAAAAAACCTAATTTCCAAGCCGATACTCTCACAAAACCCTCCAGAGTCTCCACATATTCAAGACCAACAGCTAACCAGTTTGCTTGGAAGCCGAAAACTTGTAATAAACCCTCGGACCCCATTTGTAAATCCATGCCCACCTACTAACTACGTCACTCTCACTCTACATCATTCACTTAGCTCCTAGTTCTATCCAATTCCTAACTACACGCACAAGCACCGAGCACTTACTAACCTACTAATCTCTCCCGAACCTCTTGTTAATGTTGTAAGGGGAACAAAAAACGGTTCTATCTTGTCCTTTACAATGTTAACACATGTTTCTATATTCTCACAGAGCCAGGAGGCAAGAAGTACCATGGCAGATACTGCAAGAACTAGCTCCCAGGCTGGCACCAGCCCACAAATTGTGGATATTGAAAGCCTCCCCATTGAGGAGGAATTGAAGGAGCGCCCAGTAGCCTTGAGAGCATTGCATGCTATACCGATTCAGAATCCTCCACAGGGGCACACAATGCCAGTCAGCAAAACCTCACATTGGTTCAGCGATGTAGCAGGACCTTTGGGAGAGGGCGCTTACTTGTGGGAATCAGAGATAGAGTTCAATGGTCGCTGGGGTAGATATCATTTCTTTACCAGAGAATTTGAGCGACTCCAAAATAATGAAGGCTTGAAATCGATATGGAAGAAAGCAGGACTATACGAGTACTTAAAGCCCAACTACCAAAGCCTGACTTTTTAAGATGCTCGTATATGATTAGTACCCTCACTCCGAGCAAAGACAAAAAGGGATACAACACCTTCGTCCTCCCATCTCTCACAAGGGGCAATGAGTTGAAGCGTTTCAGGCTGACTATCAATTTGGTAAGGGAAGCACTTGACATGAGAGGCATGCACATACCGGCCGACAAAGAGACTATGGTTCCAGACAATATGAAGAACACGAATCTTACGAAGTTAAAGGACATGGTTGCAATGACACCTACGATCGCCATTCATTTACGCATGGTCATGCAACATTTCGCATTCCCTGCGCAGGAGAGGTTCACAATGCCTCCCAAAAAGATATGGTTTAGCCTCTACTTAGCAGACGCCTTTGATTTGACAATCAATATGCTGCACTGGATTATCGACCAAATCCATTTGGCTCATCAGAGGTGGTATAAAAAACAAAAATCAATATTGTATGGATGCTGTGCACTCACCCACATTGTGTACAGATGTTTAGCTTATGATGTACCAGTGCAAAGGGCTCTCATTTGGACCAGAGTACAGGAGTTTCAACGCAGACTATCAGTTGCAGAACCTCCCTCAAAGAAAATGAGAGGTGCCGTCCAGATGCCCTACGCACAAGCCCGTGCTGCAACACTAACACGAGAAACAACTCCAAGGCTTCCCCGACGAGTGCAACCATTTACTATCAGGTTACCCAGGCATAGCACAGATGGCCCTAATCTTGTGTTTCCACCTGTACCTACTGACCTAGAATTTCCTCACGGATTCACATTAGAAGACCTAACTGATGAAGAGGTTGCCAGGATAATTGAAGCTATTAATGCAGAAGTCGAAGCAGAGCAGGGTAGTGTACATCAAACTACTACAGAACAACAACAACCAAGGCAAGCTGAAGTAGTTGAAGTGGAGGATGAAGAAGAAGAAGAACAAGAAGATGAGCAAGAAGGATTTTCTGACGAGGAGGCGCATGACTATGAGCAAGAGGTTCTACAGGAACTAGAGGGTGCCCCAGCTTATACGAAGGAATTGAAAAAGCTATATGATACCATCAACAGGGTCCAAGAGCAACACAGACTATCCCTTGCAGTAGGAAAAGCTCTCATGAACCAGATCCTTGAGGAGAAAGGACTAGACGAACAATACCGCGCCACACTTGATATGATATCTGATGCTTTAGGCGCACCTGAGAGGATGCATACCGCTCTCGCATATTCACGAAGGTCGGAACGACGATACGGCAGACGCCTCCCACGATCAGGAAAACAGATGAACATATTAGTATCAGAACCTCAAGGACTATCCACAACCACGGGCACCACGCACACCATTCACGATACTAAGGAAGCCCATACATCAAGTGCACCCCCATCACCCCCTTTGCCACCCCTGCCTCCGACACCACCACATTCACCTCCCACTACCACTGTAACCACTACCGTCACCGCCTCAGAATCCACTACCCACACTGACGTGCAGACCTTCAGTCAACCCACACACCCTTTCAACACCTCCCTTGTATTCACTTCCACTAACACTGTCATTCTAACTGCAGTCACGGAAAACCCCATTCCCCCTATCACAACATTACTACACAGACCACTTTACACCTTCACCACGATCACCGCACCCATAATTCCTGTGTTCACAATTAACCCCACAACAACGTCCATATCTGATTTCATGGATGTATCACCCATCACAGCACCTCTCCCTCCCCCCATACGTCCACAATCTCCCATTCCCCCACCACCAACTTCACCCTTCTCAAGCACTGCATACACGCTCCCATTCCTTTTCCCTTTTCCCTTTGCATTCAACACCCTTCCCACATCCACCCCCATAAATATTGTATTTAACAATATGTATCAGTGTATGTCCTAGTTACAGCAGCATTACCAGCACTTGGATGCGCAGCATACGAGTCTCTTCCGAAGCCACGAAACGCTCCAAGCACGATTCATTGATCTAGAGAGGGAGAAGCGGTTATTACAACAACAGTATAGTACATTGCAGGAACAACATGAGCAATTAGCCACCAACCCATCCTAGACAGATTCTGAAGAAAGACAGCAACTTGACGAAATGTTACGTGCACAAATGACGGACAACATCAAGTTGCGACGCAAGCTCGCCCTCCTACGCAAGCATATGTCTGCAGCCCTTGAAGAAAACAAATGACTTCAGAAACAAAACGAAGAAAATTTGGAAGCAACCATGGAAGGTTCCCCACAGGAAATTGATCCTGAGAAGTTCAAGGCCATCCCATCGGCCAATATGCGAATCGTATTAGAAACCCATGCTGACCTCCTCGAAGCCCATGCAGCACTAGAAAAAGAAAGAGACGAACTACTAAGGCAATTGGCAGCTCAACCAGAACCACCAAAACTTGAAGTCACAACCACCGCCGACACAACTGACGAAGTAGCAGCACTCAAAGCACAACTCGAAGAATTACAAAAGAAAGTCCTTGAATATGAACGCCAACCCTCTCCTCTTGTAGAACCGGAACCTGAAGACCTAGTACCAATCGAAGTTGAGGAGACCTTTGAAGACCCCTATGTCCCAATGCCTACACCGGGAGGTAAGCACACAGAAGAAGGTATGGACACCATCGAGATCGAGGCTCCTGAATGGATGCAGAAGTTAGAGAAAGTGGCCACAACCCATGATGATAGAGTGGTCGTCCAGATAGCTTCTATGTCACGTTTGGAGGAGATTGTCATAAAGTCAGATTACTTTAGGAACCTCTCCCATCATTGGTGGATCGGCACGTCAGATGATTTGTATGTTCCCTTTTGTGTTTTAATGGCCGATTATAATGCTGAAATCAAACACCGAACATCAAAAGAACCCACCTCCGCGACACAATTTGCACCAGAAGACCTCCCTGCCAGTGCCTCACATGGGAATATCTTTCAGCCCACCGGGAGGATTCGTCTGCTGGAAACATACCCTGAGATGGTAAGGACATGGAATAACATGCCTCTGTATATCAAATACAACCCATGCTATTGCCCTATATTTAGAAGAAAGTCGTGGCCGGAATACACAAGAATGGTGCTGACAACCAAAGGGTGTGAGAAATGGCTCAATTATGTCTACTTAGCACCACCCAAAGGTCAACCTACCAGAGGATATATGATTTCGACTATTCCGCATTGGGGAGTCAGGTTCAAAAACATACCAGATGTCATGACCCAAATGTGTCTCAAAATTTTTGAGCTCATGCTGGTCACTTTCAGGACCTTCAAGAATATCAAGTAAGCTCACCTCTTGGCTCTCGGATTTAATGAAGGTAATCAGGATCTTGTCTATGACATGAGCACAACGCCATCCATTAATGTTGTATATGCATGATATGCCCGAATCAAGTATCTACCAGCCTGCTTCAAACAGACGTTTGAAGAAATGTTCGTCACGGGATTTTGGGAATATCATTCCGAGATATTCATTCCGAGACCATCAAATTTATTGTAGTTGTTTGCAGTGGAACAAGCTCTCCATTCAGAAAAGTTACGTATACCACATCCAGAGGTTCCCAGGCCGGTAGATTGGGATGCTCTACTCGCGGACTTGGCCAAAGGATTGAGGATTGCAGAACATTACTTAGCACAAGACGTTGTAGAATACTACGTCCAACGACCCTCTCAACAAGGGTCTGTCAGGGACGACAGATGCAAGAGAAGGGGGGTGTTGGAACTGAAGGACTCACAAGGCAAGGAAGCTTACGAAGGGAGTCAGAACGGAGAGACAGCACAAGAAAGTAGGGTAGCCAAAGACGATCTGGCAGGTAGGCCACTAATTTTTCCAGAAGACTGAAGTACAAGGACACACAGTAAGAAGGAGCAAGTGGGGAGCTCAAGGAAATGTATGTCAGATGATTAGAAGAAATCCCTATACAAATAGTGATTTTTATCACTAACAATAATTGTAAATACCATTTCATATTTTTGTAGCTCCATTTTGTGCAAGCCAAGGACTCCTTGAGCTTGAGGAGCATTAGGAGTATCTACCTATCAATTTTCATAATTTTTAGACTTCGTTTGAGCCCCCAAATAAGCCCTAGAACCTAATTTTTAACTAGGCCGGACACTAGGTCCGGACAGGGCCAAAAGCTAGTCAAAAACTATAAAAAGAGCTAGAGAGCTCATTTTTGAGGTTAGCTTGTAATTGAATCAAACTTGTATGAGCTTTTTGAAAGTAATCTAAAGAACTCCATTGCTTCTCACTCTTTGTCTTGCCTTGTGTGCGTGTGTGTGTATGTGTGTGCATGTTAGTGTGCTTTGCACTCACGCACTTGTGCCTACACTTGCTCGAGGTCTTCATACCATCCTCACGTCTTCCCGGATTGACATTAAAGGAGGTGCTACTCATCACTGAGCTACAGGAGATCATACTGTTGGTGCTTTGGACAGTCACAACAGTGATTGAATGTTTTGTCTGCAATTGTTCCACATGAAGGATCATATCATGGGGGAAAGCATCAGAGCCCTAGGTAAAACACCAAAAAAATCTATCAGTAATTGCCTGCTGCCACAAGCAAGGAGGGCATATTGAAAGTCCAGTTGCAATCTTTTGTCATTGTGTCTTTATGTGTGCAAGACTGATGTCTGCTATGCCATTGAAAGTAGATGGAGTATTCCCTCCTGAAGAAGTTATCTATCAAAAGGATGTATCACTCTCACTTGTATGCCGACTGAGACCTGCTCTTTACACTATGGAGAAGCTCTTCAGCTGTAGAGACTCTGGTTGGAGAAGATTAGTGCCTGCCAAAGAGGGAAAGAAAAGTTCGGGGACCTTCTTCGTGTTGAAGTGACATTCTTTCATGCTTCCTAAGATGCAATGAAACATCACCATTCAAGAGATCTACCACCAAGAAGTGATTTAATGGATATATCCAGTTCATGGTCAGGGGTTTAGGACCCTATTCCTTTCAAAGGGTAGTCATACATCCCAATCTTTAAACCAAAACACCTTGTTCCCACAATCTAACGATAGATACACCATAAAAGAAAAGAGGCTTTACATATCTTTCAAGGGAAAACAACATGATGAGTCCTGGTCGCCTTACACAACTGGTGTTGAGTAGAATCATCATCCTTCGTTCATTGTTGGTTCACTATCGGGTCCTGCTATAGATCCATGAGTGCCCATTCCACCTATTGATGGTGCAGTCTGCATACAGGAGCAAGTTCACTAGACCAACACAGTGTTGCACATGCTTTGGGTAGTGGCATGCCATGACTGTGATAATTCGTCATCATAATGTCCGTAGCATGACAAATTCCACCTATTTGGAGAGGGTGACTGCCAGCATCAGAGAGTAGGAATGAGGCCTTTCAAAACTTTGACTGTGGCATCAAGAGCGCTTTCCAGAAAGAGCATGGCTCTGCAATCTAAGGACCGATGTCGTTGGCCCATGCGTGTGACAGTGTGTGGTAAAAGAAAAACTCTTGCAGCCCCCCGAACGAGAAATCTACAGGGTTACCTTTGATAGGCAGATCATGTAATCAATCCGATAGATGGCCAATGAGAGTGGATAGGGTAGAAGGAACATGCTTCTGCAATGTTCTTGAAGAATCCTCAGAAGGAAGCACCTTATCAAAATCACCACAGACCATTTCCTGCACCTGGTCTGTGTGTCTCCGACTCCCAACCCGCAGAAGTGAGGTGGAGATTAGGGCTTTTGTAGACAAGCCACCATAGTTCTTCGAAAGACCGACAAGCTACGAATCGTAGCCCCGAGAAACCACAGAGAGGAGCTCCGCCAGGTTTTGGTCTTGTAAAGGCTGAGTTATATTTGGGTAAGACCTTGGCCACGAGAGTAGACTAGCACCAACCAGAACTCCATGTCCTCCGAGAGAAGCCATGCGGGGGAGCTCGAAGAGGGAGCTCAACCCCAGGAAGCGAAGAATGAGATAGAGGAAAAGAAAACAAAAAAGAAAACTTCCCCGCCCCCCCCACGACTAGAATGGGGAAAGGGGAGAAGTGATTATTTCTCACCTACCCGTCATATCATAACATTAGGACCTGGGTGCGAGCTTGAGAGAATAAAGTGAGAGAATCCAAAAGATGTATTGAAATCCTGCAAATTCATCGGAAGAAGATACTCAAGATGAACAAAAAGGGGGGGTACACAGAGAGTACAACCCTTCCTTTTTTTTTCAAGGCAACGCTTATAGAGAAACGAGAGAGGTGGATGGTGAAGCCAAAGGTGGATGTGAACTGGAGGTGTAAATGTGAGAGAGTAAGAGAGATAAGGGAGTTAAGGGGTGTTTTCTGCAACATTAAAATTGAACTGAAACTACTCTACTGAAAACAAGAAATGGGGAACTAATGGCCCAATGAAAGGGTGAAAGTGCCAAGCCAACACACATATCCTAAGAGTATAAGCAAAAAATTGCAAATCAATATCTTACCATATGCTCTTGAGCACTCCAAATGATGAAAGGCCGTTCTCCCCAGCAACGGCACCAAAATTTGTTGTTGTAGTATGCCCTTGGGAGCCAAGACCCACACCACCTTGCATGGAAGCAAGAATGAAGGCCCAAGAATGACTCTGCTTTCATCTACCCCATCCTTCATCATGTTCAAGCCATTGGCCATCAACCTGCAGCTATGCCACATGCTTGAAAATATGGAGCAATGGGAGTCAAGGATCCTAGTCACATATGTAAAATACAAGACAATTGCAACACTCTACTTACACACATAGGAAATGCTAGCATGCACACACACACCTCACTCTCACACTCTCCAAGACTAAATACATATATGCACAAAGCCTTAAGAGAAAGGAGAGTTCTTCCATTGAAAGGATTTTACATGAGAGCATGACCAAAAGCTCCCCCATTACAAGAAATGAGCCTCTATATATAGGCTAGACACATTCCCCCATGTGCTCCTTTTGACTAGTCATAAAGGAGCACATGCCTAACTAACATATCTCAAAAAGATCTTGGGAAATATCCTTTCTAACAACCATATCTCCAAGAATACGTGCGTGGGGATTTTTCTACACTTCTACAAAAAGTATGGGTATTTTTACATGCTTCCAAAAGCCTTACTTTAGGAGAAATATTAAAAAGTGTCTAAGAGGGAGTTTTCATGTGAAATTCTAAGTAGATACAAAAAGAGGGTCCCTATGCACAAATAAGATGTGTGCATACCCAATACTCAACATGAACACATTTTCAAATAAGAATTTTGTTGTTGTTTGAGCATCATTCTTCGTAGTGGCTTTCACTTCTACCCACTTGGTTAGATAGTCTCTGGCCACAATGATATACTCGACATGTGAACCCTTAGCCGGGGGATTAATAAGACCGACAAAGTCTATTCCCCACTTAGAGAATGCACGTCCACCCATCGTAGGTTTCAATGGCATCTCATCCTTGCGTATGGGATACTTAGTTCGCTGACAAACCTCACACCTCTTCACATAGGTATGTGCATCCATGTGAAGAGTTGGCCACCAAAGACCTGCAAATAAAATTGCTTTGATCACCCGATCTGGTCCAAAGTGTCCTCCTCCTACACCTTGGTGAGCAGTTTCCAAGATCTTGAGATATTCACTCTCGTGGACACACAATCTAAGATACCCATCTTTTCCTCGTCTGTATAGATTATCTCCAATGAAAGCATAGTCTAATGCCTCTTGTTCTAAGCTCCTTTGTCTAACCAGAGTCATCTCTTGAGGGAATGTTTTCGTCCTCAGAAAGGCCACTAATGGCTCGCTCCAATCTGGCACTAAAGACACGCGATAAAGAGTGGCATGTTCCACTGGTGGCTTAGTGCGGCAAATTGGACATTCCTTGCACATCCTATGAACATTTGCTTCCATAGTTGGCCAGTGCACTCCTAGTCTCCTTAGGGTCTGTAGGGTTCATTGTTTTGAGTAATGTTGCTCTAATGCACCTACATGTGCTAATTGCAACCAGTTAGCGTACTCGTCCTCTTCCACACAACAGGCTAATACTCCGTGATCTGTATGTTTGTACACACTTCCTGCCTTGATATGATACTTCTGGGCTCTTACTATCTCCCTATCTTGTGTGCTTACTATTGGGTAGTTAGGCCCATATGTCAATAATGGCACTAATGGCTTAGCCCACTAAGGTACAACTTCCAAGTTAAACAAGTAAGCATCAGGTAATTCATCTGACACTCCTTGTGGGGCCTCTCTTGATGTGAGCCTTGAGAGATGATCTGCTCTCAGGTGAGTCTTACCCTTCCTCACCACTACCTCGAAGTCGTATTCCATTAGTAAGAGAAACCATCTTACTAATCTGCCTGTATTGCAGGGCTTGTTTACCAGGTACAGTAGAGCTTGGTGATCAGTAAAAATTTTAAACTTATTTGCAAGCAAATAGTGTCTAAATTTTTTAAAAGCATATACCATGCCTAGTCCTTCTCGCTCAGTGGTTGTGTAGTTCCGTTCGGCTGCATTCAACTGTCTACTGGCATAGGCAATAGGAAGATCCATGTTACCTTCACCAGTAGGTTGTGCAAGTACGCATCCAATAGCATAATTGGAGGCATCCACATGAACATGGAATGGCTTATTCCAATCTGGTGTGGTCAAGATTGGTGCTGAACATAATCTTCGTTTAAGCTCATTCAAGGAGTTCTCACATTCATCAGTACACTCAAAGTTAGTTAGAAGTCCGTACATGGGCTTTGCAATGACAGCATACATGTGAATGAACCGGTGGTAGTAACCACAATGCCCCATGAATGCTTGTACTTCCTTGATGTTCTTTGGCCTAGGTAGTTGTTGGTGCAAATCAAGCCCTAACACTTGGCTTGGATATCAAACTTGGAGACTCAACATAAAGCTTGGACCTTGGAAGCTTAGCTTGGATTAGTTCATAAAGATATCACTTGAGGAATGAGCCATAGGAACTCATGCTTATGTGTTCTAACCTTTTTACTCATTATAAAAGTCATTGTGACTTGGCATTTACATTGTCACACCAACTTGTTTAGATTCGTGAAAAGTTGATTGATGAGATTGGAGAGAATATCTCCTATCTTTTAGAGGAGAGATTCTAGGGAGCTTCAATTTGAATTCAAATTCAAATTATGTATCAACTTCTATAAAAGCTCCAAAGGAAAAGTCGCGAGACATCCTTCACACTCCCGAGGCATATCTGTATCAATTCTAGAGTGTGTGAGTGATACACCATAGCCTACACCTCTGAGTACCATTAGGCATCACATATCTTGCCAATGGGAATGTACATCTACTTGTTCTAATACATATACTTACATTTCATAATCTCTGTTTTGTCTGAGTGAGCATCTCCAAGTCTGTCAACTTCAACAGAGCATATCTCAGGATATACTGAACCAAATCAAGTGATTCAAGGCTTGTTGGATTCCGCTCAAAGCATTCTACACGGCTACAAAGTTTGAAGAAGTTTGGTTCAGCCATTTTCGAGAAATCGTCTTCGAAGTCGACTCTGGTATTTCTCTAAAGTGTTCCTAAAAAGTCGGGGGTACACATAATTTTGCTAAACTTATTTCTCAGTGCATAGTTTATCATTTCTTCTCATTGCACTTGCAAATGGTAGCTTATTAAGGTACATTAATACCATCAAAAGGAATTGGATCAATTTTAAGTGTGCTGGTCACACTGAGCATAAGACTGAGCAGGTGTCAATACCAAAATAGCAAGTTTTCTTGGATTTGTGAAGTGCAAAGTTATCTGTTTTGACTTGATCATTTCACATATCATTTGCAAAGTACATACATGCTTTCTTAGTATAATTTGGAAGCTCAAGGAGTGTACTAAGTATATCTGGAGTCAAAGGAGGGCTGGTGTGAAGCAGGTATAGCAGCACCAACTCAATCTTCTGAGTGCATCCAACCATCACTTCCAACAGTGGTATCAGAGCAAACAAGGTAACAATGGGTGATGGTTTCCCTTCCTTCATTGACAAATTAGACAGGAACAACTACCAAGCTTGGTCTCTGAGGATGAAGACCTATCTACAAGGAAGGAGCTTATTTGGATTCATATCAGGAGATGAGGAATTGCCCTCATTCAAAGCTAGAGGCCTACCCACCAAGGATGAACAAGAGAGACTCAACCAATGGTGTGCAAAAGATGCTTTGGCAAGGTCATATCTTCTAAACTCTATTTCTGATTTCCTTCTACCACATATAAGGAATTGCAAGACTTCCCAAGAGACTTGGGAAACCTTGTCAACTTATTTTTCATCAAGCACAAGGGCCAGAAAGAATCAGCTATGGATTGAGTTTACCACTCTTAGGAAGCAATCAAAACAATCTGTCTCACATTGTGTCACCAAGGTCAAAGACATTGCAGACCAACTTGCAAGTGTTGGAGAGGAGATTGAGGAAGAGCAAATAGTCAGACAAGTAATCAATGGACTAAAGGCAGATGACAAGTGGGAGAGCTTTACCACAGCAATGGACTTATACATGGACATCCAAGCACCTGATTTAACAACTCTGATTGGACAACTCTTCACACATGAAGCAAAGCTTACAAAGCATGGAGAGCAATCAAAAGGTAATAATCCCTCTGCCCTATACACTGATAAGAAAGTTAAAGACAAAGGTAAAAGCAAGAAAGTTGATGAAGAAGGCTCCACCTCCCAAGCAAACTATGCAGGGAGAGGTAGATCTTCAAGAGGAAGAGGCAGAGGAGGTAAGTCAGGTAGGGGGAGACCCTACAATCAATCTCCATGCAACATTTGTGGCTTGTCTAACCATACCACAGATGAGTGCTACAAAAACTACAAGAACCAAAGAGGAAGAGGTCACCAAAGAGGAGGATACTCTCAAGGTAGAGGCAGATTCAACCAAAATCAAGGCTACAATGGCTACAACAATAATTACAACAACAATTACAATCACAATGGCAACTATCAAGGTGGATACAGAAATAGGAAGGACTACAAAAACTATGCAGAGGAGCAAGATGACTCTCTATTGATCATGAATATGACATCTAAGTCAGGTATCAATGATGAACACTTATTCTATATTGATTCAGGTTGCTCTAATCATGTAGCTGGAAATGTTGTATTACTTTCTGATTTGGAAGAACCCAAAGGCAAACATCAAGTGCAGACAAGTGATGACACTAAACATTCAGTTGTTAAAATTGGTAATGTCAAAACTAGTGATGGTAATCAGAATCTATTGAGCAGAGTATTGTATGTTCCAACAATCACCAAGAACCTAATGAGTGTAGGTTAGATTGTGGAAAAAGGTTTACAGGTCAGATTCAATCAACATGGTGCATATGTGGAGGATCCAAGACATGGATTCAGAAGGATAGCCAAGGGAGAAAAATCAGGTAGATTGTTTACCTTTGAACTTGAAGAAACTAAGAATATTGCTTTGTACAACTACAAAGATCAAACCCTATCAGAATTGGAGATTTGGCACAAGAGATTAGGTCACATTGGAGAGAGGACCTTAAAGCAAATGAGTAGGGATCAATGTGTGCTTGGGATACCTAATGTATCCAAGCAACACATGATATACAAGTGTGGGGCTTGTCAATTTGGTAAGTCACACAGATTGCCCTATACAAAGAAAGGTGTTATGCATGAAGATTACTTGGAATTGGTGCATACAGATGTTTGGGGACCTAGCAAGGAGCCATCCATATCAGGATCAAGGTACTATGTGTCCTTCATTGATGACTATAGCAGATGGACTGTCTTATACTACATGAAACATAAAGATGAAGTATTTAATTGTTTAAAAAGGTATCTTGCACTAGTTGAAAATCAAACAGGTAGACATTTGAAGAAGCTAAGGTCACATGGTGGTGGAGAATATTTCTCCAATGAATTTGAAGACTTCTTGCAGGAAAGAGGCATCAAAAGGCAGATTACTACAAGGTACTCACCTGAACAAATGGGGTAGCTGAGAGAAGGAATAGACTCATTGTAGAGACAGCTAGGTCTATGCTAAATGAAAAGAAATTGCCAAATTATCTTTGGGCAGAGAGTGTATCTACTGCCACATATTTAATTAACAGGTTGCCATCAAAGACACTTGATGGAATGACACCCTATGAGGCTTGGCATGGTAAGAGACCATCTCTGGATCATTGCAAAATTTTTGGTTGTGTTGCATATGTGCATATACCCTCACAGGTAAGGGGAAAGCTAGACCCTAAGGCTGAAAAATGTATCTTCATTGGTTATGATTTGAATCAGAAGGGATACAGATTCTACAACCCCTCAAACAAAGGTTTCAAGGTAAGCAGAGATGTCATCTTTGATGAGAATGACTCATGGTATGAGAATGAATGCAAGAAGGTTAGTCTACCTTATGACATGGAAGAAGACTTCCCCAAGCTTATCAAGGAAGAATCAATTCAGAAAGAGGACACAAGCTCAGATGATGAAGACACCATCAACCTTGAGGAATTCAAGGCTTGGAAATCCAAAGGGAAAATGAAGATGAAGAAGCTAGAGGATATGCCAGAATCACCAACTCAAGCTATGAGGAGATCTCAGAGACAAAGTAAGAAGCCTATAAGATATGGGTATGATACTTCTCTTGTAACTAAGCATTCTGTATATCTTGCAAAGGATCTCTTGAATGAAGAACCAGGTACATTTGAAGAAGCAATCACTAAACCAGAATGGAAGGAAGCAATGGATGAAGAAATGGAGGCTCTCAAGGAGAGTGACACTTGGGACTTGGTACCCAAGAAAGAATCTATGAAGGTGATAGGATCCAGATGGATCTACAAACTCAATAGGAATTCAGATGGTACAATAAACAGGTATAAAGCTAGGTTGGTAGCCAAGGGTTTTGCACAAACCCAAGGCATTGATTATGAGGAGACATTTTCTCCTGTGGCCAAGATGCCAACTATCAGAGTTATGGTGAGTGTAGCTGCATCCAAGAATTGGAACATGTACCAATTGGATGTGAAGAATGCATTCTTGAATGGATGGATATCTGAAGAAGTCTACATGTCACAACCACTTGGCTATGAAGATCCCAATAAGGTAAATCATGTTTGCAAATTGAAGAAGGCTTTGTATGGTTTGAAGCAGGCACCTAGAGCGGAATTACAGGTTGACAACCTATCTCCAAGACCAAGGGTTTGTGATGAGTAAAGCAGACACTTCTCTATTCATAAAGAGAAGTAGCACAGAGGTAATATATTTGTGTGTCTATGTTGATGACATCATTATTACAGGAAATGATGTTCAGGGAATTAGACACATCAAAAGTCAGATGATGAAGGAATTCAAGATTAATGATCTTGGATTATTGAAGTACTTCCTAGGACTTGAATTGGTCTATACAAACTCAGGTATCTACATTACTCAAAAGAAGTATGTACAGGATATGGTAAAAAAGTTTGGCTTGTAGGATGCTAAAGTCTCAAGCACTCCTATGGAGGTCAACCATAAACTCAGTGCTCATGAAGGGGAAGAACTCCAAGATATTACAGGTTACCAAAGTATGGTAGGTAGTCTAAATTATGCTACCTTAACCAGGATTGATATAGCATATGGTGTTAGTGTGCTTAGCCAATTCATGCACAATCCAAGAATACCTCATCTAGAGGCAGCAAAGAAAATCTTGAAGTATCTCAAAGGAACTCAAAGTCATGGTTTGTACTTCCCTTACACATCAGACATTGATATTAAGGTATATTCAGATGCAGATTGGGCAGGTTGCAAGGATGACAGGAGGAGCACATCTGGTTACATATGTTTTGCAGGTGATAAACCAATTTCTTGGTCATCCAAGAAACAACCTACAGTAGCTTTGTCATCTACTGAGGCAGAGTATAGAGGGCTAGCAAATGCCACTCAAAAAGCTATCTGGTTGAAGCTTTTATATTCAGAATTGGGCCTATACTCAAGGGCACCTATCATATTTGGTGATAACACAAGTTCTCTTCACCTTGCAGCTAATCCAATTTATCATGCTAGGACAAAACACATAGAGGTTCATTACCACTATGTGAGAGAGAAGTTGCTTAGCAAAGATATTCAATTGACATATGTGTCTACTAATATGCAATGTGCAGATTTGCTTACTAAAGCATTAGATGGAAACAAGCTATGCAGATTTAAATCCATGATTGGATTGCAGGAAGTAATTGAAGACTAGAAATGAAGACTTAAGCCAAAGTGTTTGGCTTGAGGGGGAGCTGTTGGTGCAAATCAAGCCCTAACACTTGGCTTGGATATCAAACTTGGAGACTCAACATAAAGCTTGGACCTTGGAAGCTTAGCTTGGATTAATTCATAAAGATATCACTTGAGGAATGAGCCATAGGAACTCATGCTTATGTGTTCTAACCTTTTTACTCATTATAAAAGTCATTGTGACTTGGCATTTACATTGTCACACCAACTTGTTTAGATTCGTGAAAAATTGATTGATGAGATTGGAGAGAATATCTCCTATCTTTTAGAGGAGAGATTCTAGGGAGCTTCAATTTGAATTCAAATTCAAATTATGTATTAACTTCTATAAAAGCTCCAAAGGAGAAGTCGCGGGACATCCTTCACACTCCCGAGGCATACCTGTATCAATTCTAGAGTGTGTGAGTGATACACCATAGCCTACACCTTTGAGTACCATTAGGCATCACATATCTTGCCAATGGGAATGTACATCTACTTGTTCTAATACATATACTTACATTTCATAATCTCTGTTTTGTCTGAGTGAGCATCTCCAAGTCTGTCAACTTCAACAGAGCATATCTCAGGATCTACTGAACTAAATCAAGTGATTCAAGGCTTGTTGGATTCAGCTCAAAGCATTCTACAAGGCTACAAAGTTTGAAGAAGTTTGGTTCAGCCATTTTCGAGAAATCGTCTTCGAAGTCGACTCTGGTATTTCTCTGCAGTGTTCCTAAAAAGTCGGGGGTACACATAATTTTGCTAAACTTATTTCTCAGTGCATAGTTTATCATTTCTTCTCATTCCACTTGCAAATGGTAGCTTATTAAGGTACATTAATACCCTCAAAAGGAATTGGATCAATTTTAAGTGTGCTGGTCACACTGAGCATAAGACTAAGCAGGTATCAATACCAAAATAGCAAGTTTTCTTGGATTTGTGAAGTGCAAAGTTATCTGTTTTGACTTGATCATTTCACATATCATTTGCAAAGTACATACATGCTTTCTTAGTATCATTTGGAAGCTCAAGGAGTCTACTAAGTATATCTGGAGTCAAAGGAGGGCTGGTGTGAAGCAGGTATAGCAGCACCAACTCAATCTTCTGAGTGCATCCAACCATCACTTCCAACAGTAGTTTTGCGATGGCTCTCACTTTCTCTTCATTAGTGGATGTGCCATTCTTTGACACTATGTGTCCTAGAATTTTGCCTTGCCTGACCATGAAAACACACTTTTATGGGTTTAGGCACACTTGATATTCTCTGCATTTATCAAAGGTTTGTTTGAGTTCAGGTATATGGGTCTGTCTAATGTTGGAATGAGCGCAAAGATCATCAACATAGACTTCTAAATTCTTCCTCAAGAACTCTTTAAGCACGTGACACATCAATCTTTGAAAGGTAGCAGGTGCATTGGTAAGCCCGAATGGCATTACCCGAAAGGCAAATATGCCCCACTCTGTGGCAAAAGCCGTCTTATGCTGATCTTCTGGTGCAATGGCTACCTGATTGTAGCCAGAGAATCCATCCAGGAAGTTGTACACTTCCTTGCCTGCTACCCTTTCTAATAGACGCTCAGTGATAGGAAGCGGATAACTGTCTCTAATCGTGGCGGCATTAACTTTTTTAAGGTTAATACACACACACAATTTTCCATTCTTCTTGGGCACAACCACAATGGGGGATACCCATTCAATGTGCTCAATCTCATAGATAAACCCACCTTCTACCAATCTATCTATCTCCTCCTTGATCTTAGCAGCATAGTTATCATTGTATGTATAGGGCTTCTGCTTAGATGGTCTGGCATCTGAGGTCATGGGAATCGTGTGTGAGCATATGTCTGGGTCGACACCTTTCAGGTCCTTGTAGCTCCAAGCGAATACATCTATGTACTCTCTTAGCAAAGCTACCAACTCTTGCTCTTCTTCTTCCGTCAGGTCATGCCCTATGTAGGTGCATCTTTCTTCTCCCTCTTTTATGGCGACAACTATTTTCTTGGTAGTTTCCTTTCTATCATAGGCCTCTCCTGCTTGTGCCTCATGTTTAGGCATTCTTATCATGACTCTCCTATCGTCTATCTCATATTTTTTAAAGTTTTCAGGGTCCTCAAACAAGGATTCTTCTTCCTCCGGAGTGACTTCCTTCTTCTTTCTTTTCTTTCCTCCACTCTTAGTGGCTACTTTTGTGGCTAACCTCATATCATTCGTGATTTCTTCGTGTCTCTGGGGGTAAGCTTCAACGTCATAGAAGTATTCTTCATCTAATGCAAAAGGTGGGTCCATAATGATTGACTCTAAGTCGGAGTCACTTGCATCCTCAAATGTATCAGGGATAGGTTCGCATTCTTCTAAAACTGCATCTCCCATGATTGGCTCTATTGAGAAGACTGAAATGTCATAGCCATCCTCATCACAGTGGGGTGTCCACTGCTCTTCATTGATGGCTACATCCATTGTTGCTAAAATTTCTACCCAGCCATGAGGTTCAAACTCTTCATCGGGAAATACTACAGGTGCATAGGCTGGGTCTTGAATTGATCTATGTGTCTCTTTCGCACCTACCTCTCTGGGTTTTTCTCTTTTCTCTTCTTCTACTGCCACTTTGCACATCCATAAGTGGGTGTCTTCATGCATCCATGAGGCTCCTGATCCTATGGAATGCACTGACTCCGTGTCATCCTTGGCTCTATGGATGGGATTCCATTGAATGGGCGGTACGTCTCTATGAGAGTAATCCTTGAGATTGACTTTGGTTGTAACACCTAAGTGTTGCAAGTATAAGGAATTGGTTCCCCAATCCTGTACCACTTGCAATTGCCACATAAATGGCCTTCCCAAAATCATCTCGTAGGCTTGGTTTTTGCTAAAGTCGCATATGGCAAAAGTGTGCTCGAACTCAACACCACATGTAGTGAGAGTTATGCCTTCTAGCAATCCCAAGGGCCTCTCAATATGGCCATCGGCCATCTGCAATTTCATTCTCGTCGGCCGGAGTGCTGGTTTGCCCCAACGCTTCCATAGGGAAGTGGTAGCAATTGCAACTCGTGCACCTGAGTCCAAAATTGCCTTGGTGGTGTATCCCTGATGGGTAATCGAGAGATAGGTATTTCCTTCTTCTCCTTCACTCATATCTCCTATCTTATCCAAGGGTACTTCTGGTATTGTTCTGTGGGATCCTACCTGGGAACGAGATTTCGTTACATTTGGCACTTGTTTGGCTACATGTTTCCACACTTCAGGCTTAACTTTGAGTAGCTCTTCTAAAGTGAGATTACACTGCACTTTAGTGTTCTTTACTACCTCTGTATTCTTAGGTATGACCAAATCTTCGTTCCTTATCATGACCGTGGGTGCTCTCATGCAAGTTGACTTAGTTTCCCAGGGTCCTGTGAAGTGTGGTAATTCTTGCAAGGAATTAGACTCAAAGTCTAATTCCTCTCCTGCACTCTCCTGGTCCTGCTAAATAGACGAGATGTCCTGTGGGAATTGAGCATGTGTGTCATCCACAAGTTCAATGGGAGGAGGGACTTCACTTTCCTTTGCCCTGAGATTGTGCACTCTCCTGCTCCTCATAAATAGACGGGATGTCCTGTGGGAATTGAGCATGTGTGTCATCCACAAGTTCAATGGGAGGAGGGACTTCACTTTCCTTTGCCCACTTCTCTTCTTGAATCTCTCGCAGGAACTCTGGTGAGTATCGATTCATAGAAGAAGAGGTGTCTGGTTCAGTGGAGTTAGGCACATAAGCTCCCTGGGAAAGAATGCTTATTCTATCACTTGCCCTCTCCTTAGCTTGGGAGGTGGCTCCTTTTCCACGCTTTGCAAGTAACCTCTCCAATCTATCCAATAGACCATCAAAGTGCAATGGAGTTCTAATGGAGTTAGAGCCATTGAACAAGCGACTGGCTTCAAACATGGCTTGCGCCAATTCGACCATTTTAGCACAAAGTTTTGTTCGCTCTATCTCTAGATCGGCTCTAGGGTAACATTTGTCATGATCTGTCACGTTTGGCCCTTCTTGGATCCTGGCCTGATATGCTTTAAGCATCATGTCTAGATCCTCAGGAGTGGGATCGGCAAGGACTAATCCGACTCTGGGTGGTGGGTGGGCTATGTGTGGTGGATTAGAAGGTTGGGAAACGGAAGGTGATGGATTTGCGGGAGATGGAAACGGTGGTGGAGGGGTGGTGTGAGAGTGATTTTGAGATGCTAGTTCACTTATCTTTGCTTTTGTTTCTCTCAAGCTTTCTTCAAGTTCGCTCATTTTCTATGACCATTATCTTTTCATTCTCTCCCGACTATCTCTCCATGCTCTTGTCCTTTTCCTTGTTATACTCTCTGTCTCACTAACCTCAGAACTCTTTTCCTGCTCTACTCCTTGAGTTTGCTGCAAGGCTTGGGCTCTAGTGACCACATGCACTGGGGCAGTGGAAGTTATACTTCCCCTAGAGTCTACCACTAACCCAATGACGTTGATAGGAGTGATTTTAAGCATGTTATTAGGGTTCTTTGGGCAATCTTGTAGGAGATGCTCTTTTCCGCAGTCTTGACAGAAACCCTCAATTGTCATTGGTTGGGGTTGTGTAGGGGCAGGCAGTGGACAATCATGTATAAAGTGATCTCCCTGACATCTAAAGCATGATCCTCTAGGAAATGGTGGTCGCACTTGCCTAGGTTGAGGTCTAGAGTTGGGGTTTGTGTACATGATGTTGGCATACTCAGGCTCCCCACTATTTTCACTTGGGTCCTCATAATAGCATGACTTGTTATGCTTGGGTGATTGCATGTAGTAAGCTTGTGGGCTATCAATATGTGTGGAGTCAAAGCTATGGTCACTTGGATCACTATCTGATAGCAATGGGGTGACTGGGACTATGGCTCTGTTCGGGTTTTCTTCAGTAGATGCATATTTCACTAGGATCACATTGGTTGGAGTAGGGGGTTGCTGCACTAGGACGGGATGAGGTCTCTGTTGCCCTTGATAAGGTGACTGATAGGGTTGTTGTGGTCTGCCGTATTGTTGTGGTGGGTACTGATTCTGGTATCTACCCTACTGTGGATATGGCTGAGGGTAATTTTGCCTAACAGTTTGTTTGTTATATAGGCAGTCTTCTGCGGTGTGGTTGGTGTACCTTTGCTCTATGGTGCAGTATTGGCTACTAGGTTGGGCCATAATGGGACATACATTCGCCATATGGTCGCCCCCACAAGTATAGCACCGCTTAACTGGGGCAAATCTTGGAATTTGTTTGCTAGAGACACCTAGTTTTTGAGCTACCTTTTCTGCAAGTTCTTCAATAGATGTGGATTGACCAGATGTAAGGCTGCTAGAGCTATCTGAATCGTTGTAGATTTTTGATAGCTCCAACTCCTCACCTAGATTATCCTCAATGTCTATGCACATACACACACACACACACTCTTCTATAGTTCTGGGGTCCTTTAGATACACATAAGACATGAGCTTGGTGCTCAACAACCCATCTAAGAACAAAGCCACTTGCTTGGCGGGTGTGGCTAACTCAGGCATTGGGCACCTCTCTAGGTATTGACTAAACCGTCTTCCTGCTAGTCTGACCGTCTCTTGAGGTGTTTGCTTAAAGCTGTGAATCAGGGAGGAGCTATTGTTCCTTATGCCACTCTTAGAAAACTGAATGATAAATGCCTCTAGGAGTTGGTCTATGCTCCTAAACTACCTCTCATGTAGCGGTTGAAACCACGTAAGAGTTGTGTTTCTAAGAGTTAAACCAAAAGCATTGTATTGTGTGAATAGGTCCTCTACCTGTTCAGCTTTCAAGAGTTGCTTAAATTCAGCCACATGGTCGTAAGGGTCTCCAGTTCCATCGAAGTGATTCTTCATGGTCTTCACCAATTGAGTTGGCCTTAGGGTCCTAGTGTGTTCTCTAGGCCTTGGCAAAGGGAAATCGTCAGCATTTCTTTGGTTTCCTAGGACTCTAAATCTTTCGGTTTCTTCTCTATCCGTCCCTGTTCTCCTTCTTTCTCTTCCCAGGGGGTTGGCAAAGCTTACTTCAGGTCTGTCTCTACTTCTATCTCCTTGAGCTCCATGAGCCTGGGAGGTGCCAGCTCCTTGGTGATTGTAGGACATATTGGACCGTGGTTGGGGAAAAATAAATTCACCCTTCCATGTGTAGGCATGTCTGCCATGCTCAGTGACCATGAAGATCCTCTCTGATGCATTGTCTAGGTAGGTTACTTTGTCGGGACTCTCTGGGTCTTTAAACTCATAAATCCTGAGAGCACATCTTTCCTGAGGCAGGGCAGGTTTGTATCTCCAAAAAGCCTCATCGTCTTTCTAGATGTGAGCACCTAGATGATTAGTCCTGATGTATTCCAATTGAGTCTTGTAAGGTCCTCCTAGCTTTTCTAGGTACGCCACCCCTGAACTACCTACTGGTCTCTCCATGTTATAGGACATTTCAGAATCACTTGTTTCTGATCGGGGAGTGTATGGGTAATCACTCAACTGCTGGGCCCAAGACCTAGCAGTGTGATTGACACTAGCTTCAGAAGATCTGAGGCTTTGTCGGTCTCGGCCTAAGTGTCTGCCTGACCTAAGGTTCATATGCCTAGTTTATCTACCCCCTGGTCCCACGTACACTCTCGTTGCAGGTGAATTTGTACCAATCACTTTGTTCTTTTTAGTTGATTATTATGTTAAGCCTTTGTTCAAGATCATGTCGTCAGGAATACTTAAGTGAAGTTCGCACTTGATAATTGATCGACTCAAGTTTACTTTTTTTCCTTTAGGGTTCTCGCACTTAAGACCTACTTAATGCTTGCACTTAGTTGATTAGTTCTCTTGGACTTGATTCTTGCCTAACGTTGCCCTAATTAATCACCACATCTAAGTCATGCTTAGCCTAGGCTAGGAATTGACAAAGGAGGGTTGAGAGAACTTCCAACCTCAATCCCTTGGTTGCTTAGACTGCTACACCAGCCCAGGAAGCCTTCTCCCAAGCCTGGTACTCACCCTTGCTAGCTTGCCTTGGAATGCCTAGAGTGCACACAATGTTCCTGCAAAAGTTCACAAGTCAATATAGCTCTATTATCATAAGTAATTGAAAGACACACATCAACATTTACAGGCCCCCCTGGAGTAACTCACTATACCCCCAAAACCTTATGACCACTCAGTCCCACCTAAAGGCCATCTTAAAAATACATGTTCTAAAACTCCATGTATGATTCTTACAAAAACCAGTCAAGATCTATGTAGGATTCTCAACAAGCTTTCCAACGAGACCAAAATCTCCTCAATCCGAGTTCGTATGGTGAAGTTATGACCATTTAGGCACTTAGGGGTCAAAACAGGCTCTCAAGGTTCAGGAGAGTCCTCAATTAATTCACTCAATTAATTCACTCTAAAATTTCATGCGTTAAGCCCATGTATCGCGATAGGTCAGGTCGAGGTGTCGCGATAGGTCGAGGTGTCGCGATACTTGGGAGTGTCGCGATAGGTCAAGGTGTCACGATACTTGGGAGTGTCGCGATAGGTCGAGGTGTCGCGATACTTGGGAGTGTCACGATAGGTCGAGGTGTCGTGATACTTGGGAGTGTCGTGATACCTGTGAGTGTCGCGATAGGTCGAGGTGTCACGATACTTGGGAGTGTCGCGATACCTGGGAGTGTCGCGATAGGTCGAGGTGTCGTGATACTTGGGAGTGTCGCGATACCTAGGAGTGTCGCGATAGGTCGAGGTGTCGCGATACTTGGGAGTGTCGTGATACGTGGGAGTGTCGCGATACCTGGAGGTGTCACGATAGGTCGGGATATAGTGAATTTTTCTGTTCTGTCTAGTGATCCTAGGAGCTCTAGGGCTGCACAGTGTTGTGGTGCACTCAGAATCGTGATTGCGGCAACTTTCGGTGTGTTGCGATAGCTTGACCTCGACGCCTCGGGGCTTGTGCAGAGAGATTCCGTACCTGCTTAGCTTGCTGGAGATGATGATGGAGCTGAAACCTGCAAGAAACATGCAAAAACACACAAAAGCAAGAACACACACTCGCTCTCTCTCAAACTCGCACAAAGCAAATGAGGAGAATGATTTGGAAGTGGGAATATAAGGTGGTGAAGGAGATGAAGATGGAGATGAAGATGGAGATGGAGATGGAGAAAAAACAAGAAATTTACCTTCTACTTACCATTCCAACGTGTCCTCTCTACGTTTTACCATCACACGCTCGTCCTCAAAGCTCAAATCCCCAGCAACGGCGCCAAAATTTGGTGTAGCTCAGTGATGAGTAGCACCTCCTTTAATTTCAATCCGTGAAGACATGAGGATGGTATGAAGACCTCGAGCAAGTGAAGGCACAAATGTGTGAGTGAGAAGCACACCAACATGCACACACATACACACACGTGCACACACGGCAAGAACAAAGAGAGTAAGACAATGGAATCACTTCTATTGCAAATAAGTTATCATACAAGCTCAAAACTACAAGAAGCTAGCCCAAAAATGAGCTCTCTAGCTCTATTTATAGTTTTTGACTAGCTTTGGCCCTGTCCAGACCTAGTGTACGGCCTAGTTAAAAATTAGGTTCCAGGGCTTATTTGAGGGTTCAAACGAGATCTAAACAATATGAAAATTGAGAGAACTACTTCTAAGGCTCCTCAAGCTTGAGGATGCCTCGGCTTGTACAAAATGGAGCTACAAAAAGGTGAAACGGTATTTACAAGGGTTTTGAGTGATGAGAATCACTTTTAACATGATGTAAAGTTTGGAAAAAATTTAAAGGGTTGCCTTAGTGCTAGATTTGCATGCATACCCATACTTGCTTCTTCCCATACGATGCCAACAAGTATATTGGCCTTCTATGGAAGTAGATGTCTACAAATTGTGTAAAGAATGCCCTATTTGTTGTGAAAGACCACCAATAGAGCATGCTACATTATATCACATGTCTCTCACACCAGAATGGAGTGAACCTTTAGTGATGTACTTGAGGACGAAAACATTCCCTCAAGGAATGACCTTAGCACGACAATGAAGTCTAGAGCAGGAAGCTCAAGACTATTCACTTATTGGCGACAATCTATACAAATGAGGATGAAACAGATACCTATGACACTGTGTCCATGAAAGCGATTATTTGAGCATACTAGAAACTGCATACCAACGTGTTGCCGGAGGTCATTTTGGACCAGATAGGATCATCAAAGCCATCCTCTTTGTAGGATTATGGTGGCCCACTCTTCACATGGATGCACATACCTATGTTAAGAGATGTGATGTGTGCTAGAGAATCCAATTTCCTACTCGTAGAGATGAAATGCCATTGAAACCCATGATGGGAGGATGCGCATTTTCTAAGTGGGGTATATACTTTGTAGGACCCATTAATCCCCCTGCAAAAGTTACAGATGCAGAATACATCATTGTTGCGATAGATTATCTTACCAAATGGGTAGAGGCCAAGGCCACAAAAAAGAATGATGCACACACGACTGAAAAATTCTTATTTGAAGATGTCTTTACAAGATATGGACTGCCTATTGAGTTAGTGAGCGAATCGAGGAACTCACTTTTTGAACCAAGTAAATGAATATTTGTTACATGATTTTATGGTGATTCACAAGAAATCTGCACCAGATCATCCTCAGGCCAATGGAGAGGCTGAAAGCACTAACAAGATCCTTTGTAATGTACTGACGAAACTCGTGAACAACAAACGTTCAGATTGGGACAAACAATTGCACCATGCTGTTTGGGCATATCGAGTGGCCTACAAGACCATACTCAATGCAACGCCCTTTCAAATGGTTTTTGTTCACAATGCAGTGCTTCCTTTGGACTTCTTGATACCGACCCTTAAGGTTGCACAAGAACATCACTGGACCGACAATGAATTATCAGCAAGAATGATGGACTTGGAACGATTAGGAGAAACCATGCTGAAAGTAGCACCAGGAATATATGCAGCAAAGAAGCGACATAAAGCCTATTTTGATGCACATGTGAAAGATAAAGGCTTAAAAGAAGGAGATTTAGTCCTAGTATATACACTGAAACAACATGCACAGAAGTTAGAAAAGCGAGGTTATGGACCTATGATCATTAACGAACTCTCGACAAGTGGAGCAGTACATTTAGCCACCCTAGAAGGAGATACAATGCCTTATTACATTAGTGGCTGTAGAGTCAAGTTATACCAGGAACCTCTTTGGATATTCTTAGACGACTCACGTTGGCAAAGAAGCGTAAGGAGGAAGAGCAGAGAATATGAGCTGAAGCTCAGGCAGAAGCTATAGAACGCATTAAGCGCATGAAGCTAAGAAGACAAGAACTAGGGAGAGAACATTATAACCATCTCGAAACAACTCCTAGATACCCCATGGCCATGTGTCAAGCAAACTCAAGTAATTATCCTAGCATAGTGGATAGGAGACCATTCATTACAATTGGGCTAGAGCACAACAACCCTTGCCAAGAGCTCATGGCTTTAATTGACTCAGCTGCTGTGACTAGTGTGATTAGATGGTCCCACTATAAGGATTCAAGAATGGAAACGCAGCCAATTGAGGCATACCTCACAGGGCTAGGAGGCATGGAAACCCCTTGCATGGGTGAGGTGGACCTTCCTATCCTCATAAACAATGTGACCATGACAACGAAGCTACTAGTGTGCGATGACGAGGACCTGATAGAACCCCTAATCCTTGGCCAAGATTGGCTATACAATCACTCAGTGGACCTAAATCTTAGACAAGGCTCCTTGCAGATTGGAACCTTAGATCAGAAGAGAGTGATACCACTTGACTTCCCTAACAATGTTCCGCCTAAGATATGTAACCCTAGACCATACAAACTAGCTACAAAGGAAGACCGGGAGATTTTCGAGCAGATAAGTCACGTTACGTCTACACCAATCCATGTGGGCTTGGTGATGGACAATTGTTGTTGAGCCCATAAAAGTCATGTTGGTCAAAGTCAACTGCAATTAAAGTCAAAAGATCAAAGTCAACTGGTCAAAGTCAACAAGGTCAAGGTCAAAGTCAAGAGGTGCAAAGTCAAAGTGCTAAAGTGCAGGTGTCAAAGTGCAGAGGTAGTGCACAACTAATTGTCCACAAAGGGTAAATTGGAGAAAGTGGGTTGCAGGTTGCAGAGGTATTTTCTCTAATTTCCCTAAGGTTCAAAGTGTGTTTTAAAGTGTTTTGGAAGGTTCAAGTGAAACCCCCCTTATGTGCAAAAGTGAAGACTTAAAAGGAAATGTGAAGGTATGTGAAGCGGCAACGTATGCACAGTTGAAAGTATGGCCCCCATTAAAAATTTTGGTTTTAGTATAAAGTCACTACAGGACAAAACAGTGAGTCGTTGGCTGCCACTTGTGCAGACAATCTTGGGACATCAAAGTGAGCACCAAGATACTATTGCAGTTAGGAGTGTACGTGATCGACACACTCAAATCAAGGCAAGGACTATTCTTGGACCAATCTTAGAGTAAGCAAGAGAAGCATAGTCTAAGTGAAGCAAGGGAGAGAAGTGCAAGAGTCACCAATGTGCGACGCAGAGAAGTGGAAGTGAAAGAGTGCATGGAGAGTGACTAAGGGATTGTGTAGAGAGTGCTAAGCTAGTTCCCCAAGGAACTCAAGGCCTCCTTGCAGTGTGTGCGTGCCGACAGAAGGTATTCATTCCTCCCCCTTAGTGGAAGCTTGGTGCAAGGTGTGCACAAGGATAAGCTTGAAGTAGGTGGAGGTCTGGTGCAGAGGAGGCCGGCAACAAGAAGGCTTTGGGATATTTGGTATTTTGTAATTGAGCACTCTGTGGGATTGTGCATAGAGGTATTGGCTTGTATTGTGCTTCAAACATTGTAATTGTCTTACTGTAATCAATCGGCAGAGGCTTCCAAGTGTATTTTCTCTTGTTGTCTCTTCCCTTTTCTCCTACAAACCCTCAAACTCCTTCTTGTCCAAGAATCCCCCAACAAAATTTGGCACGCACGGTGGGACTTCCAAGGAGATTTTAGCTTAGGAGAAACCAAGTGCAAAGTATAGCAGAGGTCACGTGTCTGCAGTGCTACTTCATCAACCAAAAGGTAAATATTCTTATCAAGTGTCTCATATTAAGTGGGCTATGAGCTGCTCATGATCGCAATCCGGTCCCAAACATTGAGGGTCACCTGCAAGCAAACAAGAAGGAAGGTCGTTAGAAGATCCTCCAGTCCACTATCTTCAACCTCATCAGTTAAGAGCATGGCGGGACAGGTAGACTTGGAAACCTTACTCTCAAGATTAAATATAAAGTTTCCTTCTTTCAAAGGCCTAGCTCAAGAGGATCTGGATGAACACATTAGAAGGTTTTTGGCACTATGTAAGACTAGAGGCTTAATGGGTAGGGAGGATGCCTTCTTGATTCTCTTCCCTGCCACATTAGAGGGATTAGCAGATAAGTGGTTCAGCCAATTTGCTTAAAATCATTTTACCACTTGGGATGTGATGAAAGATGCATTTAAAAATCAATACCAACATGGCAACACTGCGGATCATCATAGAAGAACTAAAAAATTTGAGATTGGGTCCAGGCAAAAAGTTCCCAGAGTTTGTGACTAGGGCCAAAGCACTAATGGCTAAATTGCCAGATCCAACACAGGATTTCTTTGTTAAAAAATGGTTAGCAAAGCCACTACCAGTGGCCACTCAATGCAAAATAAAGGAATTAGTATTACCTACAGCCTCCATAGAGGAGTTCATCAACACAGCCACACGCTTGGAGCAGATAAGGCACCAGTATGATGCAACTTCTTCCCAACCGACATATGGTATAGAAATTGAGGATCCAGTGATCCAACTAAGGAAGGAGCTGGAGGTCTTAAAAAGAAATAAGCCCTACAAAGAGGAGGAGACTGCTGTAGCTCAGTTGAGAAGGGAGATTGAAGCACTCAAGCTCCAAAAGGAGGAGGAGGCCCAAGCAAAGGAATTGGCTCAGCTGCGACAGGAGTTGTAGGAGCTCAAAGGAGGTAGCATCAAGAGTGGTCTTTGGTGTTCCATGTGCAGCAAACAAGGGCATATAGTAAGTGAGTGTCCTCTGTTAAGTGTAACTTGCCAATTATGCAGGAAATTTGGTCATGAGGCCCATGAATGCCAATCAAGGGGAATGTCTGCAACGACTTACTGGACACAAGGAGGATCCCTACCAACCACAAATGTGATGGTTGTTGCACCGAATCAAGGTAACAACTAGAATCCTAGACAGAGGAATAATTTTGGAAATGGGCCGAGGAGGCCAATCATCTGTTTTAGATGTGGAGAATGCGGGCACTATCAAAGTAGGTGCACCCTACCAGAAAATGCCCCTCCTTGCAGGAACTACCTTGAGGCCAGAGACCATTGTACAAATTGTTGTCCTAAGAATCAAGCCTCTTTATCCGGGCCCCATATCCAAATGATTTCTATGCACAAAGAAGAAGTGTGTGATCTAGTCAATGAGCCATCACCATCTACCAGGGTGGTGCAATTAGAAGAATAGAATCTTTGATTGTGCAGACAAGAAGCAAGGGGAAGGCTCAAGCAGACATAG
Source organism: Ceratopteris richardii (assembly GCA_020310875.1). NCBI lineage: Eukaryota > Viridiplantae > Streptophyta > Polypodiopsida > Polypodiales > Pteridaceae > Ceratopteris > Ceratopteris richardii. Next base: position 83,826,355 of record CM035427.1, on the reverse strand, counting down.
GACAAGGATCAAAGATTAAGGAATGGAATCAAGATAGAGAACCAGCTGAAGATAAAGCCACCATAGGTGCAGATACAAGTAAAAAAGGAGATCTCATATGCACCAGTGATGCCATTGGGCATGCCTTCAACTGGAGCCCATTCTCTCAAGGAATCAAAGGCTTCAAAACTACTCAAGTACATGAAAAAGGAGGTTAGTATTTTTTAATTAATAAAGATGGATGGGAAATTCAGATCAGAGTTATTGCAGATAATTGATGAAGCTTCCACTACAAGTTTGGTGGCAAAGACTGCTGTTTTTAATAAAGGAAAAATTGTAGGGGAAGCACCCCTTACAGATTATAAAAGTCCTCCACTGACATTATCTATCAAAGGTCATGAATTTCAAGGAGTTATTTGTGGATGGTGGTTCTGGCATTAACTTGATGCCTGAACACACAATGGAAAAGATTGGACTCCACCCTTCAAGGCCTGCAAATTTCACTGTTAGTTTGGCAGATCAGAGCAAAGTAAGGCCCGCGGGAGTGATCCCAAAAGTTCCACTTGAAGTACAAGGTAATCTATTCATTCTGGATTTTGTGGTTTTAAGATTGCCCTAGGTTGAAGGAGGATTTCCCCTCTTAATTGGACGACCATGGCTGAGGCATGCAAGTGTCATTCATGATTGGGGCAAGTACACTATGTGGGTACAAAAGAAAGGGCAAGAGCTGACACAGATTCATTTAGAAGAGGGCCCCGATAATCAAGGAAACACTAGCATGATGCAAATAGTTAGCATATGCATGGAACCAGAATTGGAGGATCAACCCCAAATAGATTTCGAGGAAGAAGAGGATCTTCTAAATTGGCTCCAAGCAAGCAACTCTTCCTCTTATTTTGGAATTTTTCTTAATAATTCTTGCACGATTGAAGGTTATGATGAAGATAAGGAGAAAGTCCACGTTGATGGATTGGGAGAGCCCATCACAGACCATAGAAGGGGCAGGAAGACACCCCTCAAATACAACTTGGAGGAGGATATGACAACCACAGATAAGGAAGTTACTAAAGATAAAGGCAAGGTAAAAGATTCTAGTGAAGAGTGTTCTTTCCCAATTCAAGAAATCCCTACAGGATGGATGCAGGACAAGGAGGAACACATTGAAATCCAAAATACACCTACTTATGAAGCAATGCAGGAAAAGCTAGTAGAAGAAGAAAAGGAAGAAGATGAGCAGGAAGATAATATGGTAGAGAGAAATCCTGTCAAAGAAATACAATTAGGCACTCAAGACAATAATCGACCAGTTTTGGTGGCCACTTGGTTGTGGAGCCACCCAGGGCTCCTTGAAAAGGTAAAATCATTCTTGACCCATTATACAGATGTTTTTGCCTAGCATTATAAAGACTTAGAATGAGTGTCTGCAACTTATGGAGAGCACAGAATCCCTCTGGTTGATGGAGCCAAACCCATAAGAGGGAAGAGTTATAGACTTAATCCAAAATATGTTGAAGCTGTCTATGTAGAAATACAGAAGATGGAGGATGTAGGAATCATCATTCCTGTGGAACACTCACAGTGGTTCTCACCTATGGTTATAGTACCAAAGAAGAATACTAATAAAATAAGAATTTGTGTTGACTTTAGAGCACTCAACAAGGTGACCATTCCAGATGGTTTCCCAATGCCTTTTGCAGAGCAAGTCATTGAAGAAGTGGCTAGGCATGCATTATATAGCTTTATGGATGGGTTTAGTGGCTATAATCAAATATCAATACACCTAGAGGTTCGTGAAAAGACTGCTTTTATCACACCTTGGGGAACATATGTGTATGTAAAAATGCCATTTGGGCTCAGAAATGCTCCAACCACCTTTAACAGAATGGTCAATCTCATTTTTGGCCCCCTATTGTTGGAATCACTTAGAATCTTCATGGATGACTTCTCTTCGTTTTCAGGATCTCACAAAGAAACTCCTCTAAATTGTTTGGACCATCACTTGAGGGAGCTGCAGAATGTTTTCAAGAGACGCAGGGAGACTAAGCTAAAGCTCAATCCAAACAAATGTCATTTCCTTGTGACAGAAGGAACTCTCTTAGGACATGTGGTGTCGGCTAAAGAGATAGCCAGACCACTGGCTAGACTTACAAGTAAGGAAGTACCTTTTAAATGGGAAGAAGAGGAGGAAAAAGCATATCAAACATTACGGTCAAGGTTAGTGTCTTATCACACCTGAGTGGTCAAAAATCTTTCATATACATGTAGATGCCAGTGCCTATGTAGTGGGGGCAGTTTTGACCCAACCCACTGAAGAATTTAAAGTGGACATACCAATTCAATATGCCAGTAGAATCTTGACCAAGGCTGAAAGGAATTAGAGTACTACAGAAAGGGAAGCCCTAGCAATGGTTTTTGCTGTCCAAAAATTCCATCATTACTTACTGGGAGTAAAATTTATTATTATAACGGATCACCAACCACTAAAATACTTGCTCAACAAACCGCAAGCCACTGGTAGAATATGGAGGTGGTTATTGTTGTTCCAAGAGTTTGATTTTTCTGTAGTCCACAGACCAGGTAAAGAAAATGTTATGGCGGATAACCTATCTAGAATCAATATGATGGATCAAGCTAGTGGAATCAATGATGATATTCCAGATGCCTATCTATTCGCTCTACAAGATCAAGGTTGGTATTATGATATCAAAAATTTCATTAAAACTGGTTTGTATCCCGACAAAGCTAATGTTGTGCAAAGGAAGAGACTGCTAATCAAGAGTAGACCATATACCTTCATTGAAGATAAATTATATAGGCAGGGCAAGGATGACAGGTTTAGGAAGTGTTTGGAAGAAGAAGAAGTGAGGGAAGTCCTTCACTCTGCACATGAAGGAACAGGTGGTGGGCACCTTCCAAGGCATATTATGAGTCAGAGGATACTGGATGCTTGTTTATGGTGGCCTACACTATTTAAGGATGCAGATGAATGGGGAAAGGCATGTGACGTTTGCCAGAGGTGTGGGCCTAAGCCAACAAAGCAGAGGCATAGCCCCTTGATTGTTTCCACTTCCTGGCAACCATTTGAGAAGTGGGGGCTCGATTTTGTAGGGCCCATCTACCCTCCCACGATTCCAAAAAGAGAGAAATATCTCTTGATAGCTACAGATTATGGAACAAAGTGGGCTGAAGCTATTGCCTCCCCTGATTGCACTTCCCAAACTGTTGCTGATTTCATTTACAATAACATCATTTGCAGGTTTGGATGTCCACTTGAAATTTGTACACATCAAGGTACCCATTTTGTCAATAAGGTCCTGCAGAAAATTTTCAACAGGTATAGAATTCTACATAGGACCTCTTGTGCTTACTATCCAAGAGCCAATGGACAGGCTGAATCAACAAATAAGGTTATAATCTCAATGTTAAGGAAGGAGTGTATGTTACAACCCACTTCTTGGGGCATTGCTTATCAAGGTACCCTATGGGCATACAGGTTAGCATACAAAGAGGCCACGGGATATTCTCCATTCCAACTGGTTTATGGCATATTGCCCATTGAGCCCTTTGAATTTTTACATGGATCACCTAAGATAGCATTCATGCAGGGCAAGAATGATTGTGATGTCTCTCAAAGGCTCGGAGCACTACATAAAGTGGAGGAGATTCGTCTACTAGCAACAAAACAATTGATAGAGACTCAGATGAAGAGAAAGGAGGCACATGATCGCCATCTATGGAACAACAACATAGAACGAGGCATGTTAGTTCTTCTCCATAGACCTCATCTTCATACACAAATGAGAGGAAAATGGCTTCCACATTGGGAAGGACCTTATCGAGTCAAAACAATGCTAAATTGGGGTGTTGTGGAGTTAGAGACGTTGAAAGGAGAGGCCTTGCCAGTGGTCAACATATCAAGGCTCAAGGCCTATCATCAAATCACTTGAAGAAGTATGGATCACCTGGAACTGCAAAATCTGTCCAGGTTGTACATAGCTTTCTCATCTCATTTTGCTCAGTTTTAGTAGTTTTCTTTATCAATTTCATGCTTGTTCCTTGTGTTTTTAGCAAACCTAGAAGGCATTTCATAACCTCTGCAAAAGTAAAACTTTTGTATATTTTTGGAAATTTTTCTAGCATTTTTTATCCCTTTCCAATATCATTCTCTTGCCAAATAGGAGGAATAAATGGAGTCTCTCTATGGTTTGATGAAGGAAATTGGGTTTAGCATTGTAGAAAACTTCATGAGAATTTTTTTAGAATTTTTTGGCAATTTTTTGGCTTTTTTTGGATTTTTCCTTAAGTTTTCTCTATTTTTGGGTTATTTTTCAAAAAAAAAAGAAAGAAAGAAGCCCCCGAGGGCGTTTTCTTGTTTTTTTGCAAAAAAAGAAATCCCCCCTGCACCGACACCACCGACCACCCCTCCCCCCCTCCCCGCCCCCCCCACATTTAATTTTTTATTTTATTTATTTTTATTTTTATTTTAATTTTTTTATTATTATTTTTATTTTTATTTTTATTTTTCTTTATTATTTTATTTATTTTATTTTATTTATTTATTTATTTTATTATTTATTTTCTTTATCTTTTTGTATGAATGGGCGTTCAAATTATTTAAAAAAAAAAGGAAGGAGAAGACCAATTTTATTTTAGTATATATATAATTTAATTTTATTTTTTAAAATTTTTTTAATTTTTTATGGCTAAAAGCTTTTGGCTCTGGATTGTGCCTCAGTTGGCCGTTTTTTACAAAAATGGTGTCATTTTCATGTTTTTTGGCACCTATGGACTCAGTTTTTTACTTTATTTTTCCAAATTCCCACTTTTTCTCTGACGTTTGGTCCACACCCACATGTTTTGCGCACAATTACCACATGTTTTTATTTCATTACATTGGCCACATTGTCTATTATCACCTCCTCTCACCATATGTTTCAATATTTCCCATATGCTCCCTCTGTAGCTCTACTGTTTGATCATTTTTCCCCTCTCAGGACCCCATAATCCTTCTCCCAATCCCTCCCTTTACCAATCTGCCCATCCACATCCTTAACCCTCCCGACCCTATCCCTCTCAGCCCCCTCAGTCCTTCCTCCCCCATCCTTTCTACCCTCCCATTGCAACCCTTTGCTTTTCCATGGCAAACTACAATTTTTGGTTCTTCTCTGGTGCTCATTCTATCCTGCTTTTGGTGGAATTGGTTGTTGCTCAGATGTCATCTTCAAGTTTTTGCAGCTTCATTATCATGGTGTCCTATATGCTCAGGGTTTTGGCTATAGCTCTCCGGGACGGAGAGCACATTAGGTGGTGGGAAACTGTTGAGCCCATAAAAGTCATGTTGGTCAAAGTCAACTGCAGTTAAAGTCAAAAGGTCAAAGTCAACTGATCAAAGTCAACAAGTTCAAGGTCAAAGTCAACAGGTGCAAAGTCAAAGTGCTAAAGTGCAGGTGTCAAAGTGCACACGTAGTGCACAATTAATTGTCCACAAAGGGTAAATTGGAGAAAGTGGGTTGCAGGTTGCAGAGGTAGTTTCTCTAATTTCCCTAAGGTTCAAAGTGTGTTTTAAAGTGTTTTGGAAAACCCCCCTTATGTGCAAAAGTGAAGACTTAAAAGGAAATGTGAAGGTATGTGAAGCGGCAACGTATGCACAGGTGAAAGTATGGCCCCCCATTAAAATTTTTGGTTTTAGTCTAAAGTCACTACAGGACAAAACAGTGAGTCATTGGCTGCCACTTGTGAAGACAATCTTGGGACATCAAAGTGAGCACCAAGATACTATTGCAGTTAGGAGCGTACGTGATCGACACACTCAAATCAACACAAGGACTATTTTTGGACCAATCTTAGAGTAAGCAAGAGAAGCATAGTCTAAGTGAAGCAAGGGAGAGAAGTGCAAGAGTCACCAGTGTGCGACGCAGAGAAGTGGAAGTGAAAGAGTGCATGGAGAGTACTAAGGGATTGTGCAGAGAGTGCTAAGCTAGTTCCCCAAGGATCTCAAGGCCTCCTTGGAGTGTGCGCGTGCCGACAGAAGGTATTCATTCCTCCCCCTTAGTGGAAGCTTGGTGCAAGGTGTGCACAAGGATAAGCTTGAAGCAGGTGGAGGTCTGGTGCAAAGGAGGCCGGCAACAAGAAGGCTTTGGGATATTTGGTATTTTGTAATTGAGCGCTCTTTGGGATTGTACACAGAGGTATTGGCTTGTATTGTGCTTTAAACATTGTAATTGTCTTACTGTAATCAATCCGCAGAGGCTTCCAGGTGTATTTTCTCTTCTTGTCTCTTCCCTTTTCTCCTACAAACCCTCAAACTCCTTGTCCAAGAATCCCCCAACAATTGTCAATCAAAAGGACGTGAGGAGATTTTCCCTTGGGCTTCCTACAAACTAGAAGGGGTCACCACCCAATCGCTGGGCCAAATGGAAACTATCAGCGGACAAATGGGGACAATTGCAGGTCAGGTGGACTACATCAGCGATCAAATGGGCACGATACCCTGCAGTGCTCATCCTTCCACACTTACTGCGGACTAGCCTAGATCTGTGATACAGAATGCCTCACCTCCTAATGGGCAGGTTTCGCAAGTGTTGGACCTCCCTTCTTTTCCAAAGCAGAGTGTCCATCTGACCTCTCCAACCCAACCATGAAGGAGTCAACATCAACAAAGCAACCCAGACCGACGACAATATCAGACAACACAAAGAGGAAAGTAGTATCAACATTGCCAAACAAGTGACACAAGACAAATATGGGTGCCAAAAGGACAAAAACCATCGACAGTTCACAGCAATGCAGACAATGACAAAAAGACATTTCAGAAGAATCAGAGGCAGTATCCAAAGTCTTCTCAACATTCTTCTACGATTCCAAACATTCGACATATTTGGATCGCCAAGAAGTAACTTATGAATAGACCCACACTCACACAAATTTGGGTACCCAAAACATGTATCATAGCTCAACCCCCAAACCATGTAAACTATACCCATCAGGAACCTTTTCATCCCTCATTATCACATCCACTAACACCTTTTGTCCCTCAGAAGACCTGCTCAGAAACTCTTAGAAAATGGATACCGAAACGTATCCAGACACCTCGTAATGAACCAATGTATAACATTACTCCCACCCCTAGTGACCACCATCCTTGTAATAAATCATTCACAACTGAACCTTGTACAAATTCACACACTATAACCCACTGGTAGTCGTAATAAACAATCTCATCAAGCAATGTATGCATTATTTGAAAGCATGTAGGTGTCTAGAGACCTGCATTATCTCTGCAAAAGCATTGCATCCATCACTTCACAACAGATGGCTACACGGGTTACACATCAGCTATGGAAAGGGATCGCGGTCTCACTTTAATGGGATCGTAATTAATTTCCATAATAATGTGTTAATATTTTGTACCAGATCTTCTCCATTAGCGCATTATTCATCATGCAGACAAAAGAAGGACCATCGGAAGTCGGCACCAGCATACCTATGGCCAACATTGGTGAACTACTAGCAGAGCCCCATCCTACGGCCCAACCACTAGAATTTCAAGGATTCCCCGGACCGATGCCGATCTCCGACCCTCCTAGGTGATACACTGAGAAGGTCCATCGTAACTCTCATTGGTTTCAAGGTCTAGTAGGACCGTTAGTAGATGCAGACTTCCTTTTTGAAGCTAATTTGACTTTTGATACACGTATGTGGCACAAGTACCAGTTTTTCTCAAGAGAGTTCGAAGGATTACAGAACACGGAAGACTTAAAGCATGTTTGGGTGAGAGCAGGCTTCACTGAATACTTCAGTGATCCTTTGCCTAAACTGGGTTTCTACAGATGCTACTACTTGGTAACAACATTGACAGCTTCTGAAAACAAGGATTTGCCAGGCACCTTTATTTTGCCATCCTTAGTGAACGATTCACCGTTTAAGAGGTTTTATCTTACTAAAGATTTAATTAGAGCTTCCATCAAGATTCATGGGATGCATACTCCTACAGAATGCGAGAGGTTGATTCCAGAGCCAATGAAACATGGCGATGTCATTAAGTGGGAAGATATTTCAGCAATCACACGTGAGCTCTCTAAACCATTAAGGATATGCATGCAACATTTTGCATTCCCCGCTCAGGACAGATTCACCATGCCCCACAAACGAATATGGTTCGGTTTGTATTTATCATGTATTGGACCCCAGAGAGTTGACCTTGCAAGCTGGATAATTGATCAGTTGTACTTAGCACAACATAGATGGGAAAGAAAAAAAGTAATCCATGGATGTTGTGCTCTCACGAGAATTATTTATATGTGCTTAGCATATGACTTGCCGATCCAGCATGCAATGACAAGTGAGGAGTTGAAGGACTTCAAAGGAACCACCAAGAAAGCTAGGAAGGCTACCAAAGGACAAGCAAGAAAGCGTATGAGAGGTACTATCCCATGCCTCCAGGTTCCCGAATCATTGTCACCTCAACCATCTCCTAAACAATCTCCAATAGAAGCCCCGACAACTGTTCAACCCATTCGTATACGGTTATCAAGACCAGTTATAATGAAGAGCACTGCTAGCACAGTAACTCCTCAAGCAGCCACTGCTCCAGGACCCCCCAACACTGCAGCAGAAGCTCCCACCACTATTGGTCCGGAAGCATTTTCTTTTCCAATACCCAACTTGGAAGCAGAACCAACGGACACAACATTCGATTTTGAGATGCAGGATGTGTTTTCAAGTGAATTTCAGTTTTCAAAAAGACAAATCTTTCCTTAAGAATATGAACATCCAAGCTACCCAACCACTCCCCCGGACCAGCAGCAAGGACAAATAGTATCCAGTTCAGAAGAAGAAAGAACAAAAACTGATGAAGACGACAGTGACGATGAAGCCACCCAGGGCACTCATGAATCCCAAGAGCATGTACAAACAGATGAACAAGGACAGCAAACAGACACCCAAGGTGATACTAGTACTCATGAAGAGGAAACGTTTGAAGCAGCAACTTATACACTGGCCATCAAAAAGTTGTATTGTACTATGGAAAAAGTTTGGGCGTGCAAAAAGTTAACTGAGGAAGAAAGCCAAGCGATGATAGAACAAGAACTCCTCACAGGAGGTTTTGAAGAAATATACATCAAAGGCTTCAGGGAACTTGTTAAATCAGTGGGATCTAATTAGGACGAGTGTGTAATGGTAAGATGTAGGGTAACAATGTTGATAGGTAGGAAAATCACCATTTTCCATTTAGTTTCTGAGTTTTTCTTCATCTTCATCTTCACCATCACCACCATTTCCTCCCCATCTCCATCTTCTCTAATTTATTTTCATTTTCAACTATATATTCACCTCATTTTTCACTTGTGGCTGTGAGAACGAATGCAGAGGAAGTTCAGAGCTAAAACACTAAAGAAATACCCTTGAAATACTCTCAAAATGCCAAAATTTGAGTGAAGTATCACGTGAGCTGAAACGACCTGCGTCTAGTATCATGGGTGTTGTATCATGAGTTTGGAGCATGATCTTGCATATACAGACACATAAGAGTGAGAAGGAGGACACAAGGTACTCATATTTGCAAAAAATTTTGACTTTGGGTGTCAAAAACTCTAAGTATCGTGCCCGGTTGAGTTTTGGTATCGCGATACCAGAACTCCCGTGTATTGCGATACTTGTCGAGTATCGTATCACCTCCTTGAGGTATCACGATACCACCGAGGTATCGTGTATCTTCACGTCAAGGTATCACGATCACGTTTAAGTGGTATCGTATGGTGCACCTTGTGGTATCATATCATGCAACAAGAGGTATCGTATCACCTTGATTCAATGGAATCGTATCGCATAGCATAAGTGATATCATATCAAGATATTGTTGCGAACATTTGTTTTATGTAGGGTACAAGTTTCAAATTATGTAAATACCTTTGGGATATCTTCAAATACTTCAAGAAGGCTCATATTATTCATAAAATGTAGCAAAAATACCACGTGAGTTCTAGAACATGGTGAGTCAAATTATTGAGTCACAAGGGAGCTCCAGTGGTGTCCTAGTGGAAGGTCGATGTGGCTAGTTCTTAAAGTTCATCAATACTTTGCTTATTTGAGCACCTGAGTCATGTACTACCTCCACCCAAGTGTCTACCACGAATTTAGTTGTATTAGGAAGGTTTTAGTTTAGTTTCCCATGCTATAAAAAGAGGAGAAAAGTCGTGATCTTGTGGGATGTCCAAGAGAGTCATATGTGTATCTCTATGATACTGTAGTTTTGTATGCAGAGATTGCAGAGCTTGTATCTCCCTCATTATATATCCAAAGTACATGTTTGATAGCTCATTTGAAAGCGCTTCATGTCTACTTTCATGCTACCAATTTTCATAATCATTGGATTTATGAATTGAGAGTAGTACTCTCTGCAAGTAGTGTATGTTCTCTGGTTTTACCCCCTGCTAAAGGTCTCCATTAATCCTCAAACTTGCGGAGATCATAGCTCCTTGTGTATCTATCCAAATCATGTGTTCTTTGGCTTATTAGAAATCTCTCAAAGTCTATTTATATTCTGGAAATTTTCCGATTCATTGGAGTTGTGAGTTAAGAGCAGTAGTCTCTGCAAGTGATGTGTGTCCTCGAGTACATCTCTGTTTCAAGGTCTCCATTAAAGCTGCATATTGCAGAGGTCATAGAGCATTGTGTATTTATTTGTTTGAGGTGTATTAGATTGTTGGAAAGCTCTTAGATTCTAGTTTATGTGTGTGAAACAGTTTTGGAAAATTCTAAGTGAGTAAAGAGCAATTTGCTCTGCAAGGAAACTGGTTTGTGCATACAAGTTTGTGAAAAAGTCAACGAGGTCCTGTTGGGTTTCACCTACTTCTAGCTGTACTTTGGAAATCAATAAATTCCAACATTGGTATCAGAGCAAGTAATTGGAGGCTTGGAGAAGGTTATCATACCTTGATGAAGAATTCGAAGCTATCAAAGAAGCAGTTCATCATCAACACTACACAAAGGTAGAAGAAGATCGCAAGGAGGAATCTCAAGCAACATCGAAGCCAAGAAAGGTGCACATACCTCATTTACAAGGTAAATATTATATTTCTTCTCATCACATACATTGGAAAGAAGATATCAAACCCACATTACGAGAGGCTTGTATGGTTTGATTGATGGCACAGATATCAAACCCACATTACGAGAGGACCCAAATTAGCAACAATTGAGGGAATTTGGGCTTTGGAATGAGAGAGACAAAAGGGTTATATTCATTTTATTACAAAATATTCAAGATTCAATGGTAGGACACATACAAGATCTAGACACAAGTAGAGATGTTTGGCTTGCATTGGAAAGGTTGTATGCTACATGTACACGAGCAAGGAAGATTCAACTCAAAAATGAGTTGAATAACATAAAGAAAAATACAAGGACATCGGTCAATGATTACATATTGAAAGTTAAAGAGATTGCAGATCAACTAGGATCAGTTCAAGCTCATGTGGAGGACGACGACTTGGTTGCACATACTCTCAACGGACTCAAAGATGATGAGAGATGGAAACCCTTTATTACTTCAGTTTATGTCAGAGGAGAATTACCAGATTCTGATCAACTTATTGCCCTCATGGTCACGGAGGAGATGAATCTAAATGGTTCTACTTCAAATAAAAAAGGATCTCAAGGACAAGCTCTTTATGTAGGATCATCAAGAGGTGGAAACAGAGGAAGAAGAGGTTCAAATAGAGGTCGAGGAAGAAGGAGCGATGATCAAGAGACTTCAAGTGGCTTCTTCAACACAAGAGGAAGAGGAAGATCAAGTGCTAGAGGTACGAGAGGCTACTACAACTACAATCAAAGACAAAGGAGTGAAGACAAGAACAATTGCTATATATGTGGAAGGTATGGACACTATGCCAAAGATTGTTATCAAAATGAAAATAATCAAGGTGGTAATTGAAGAGGAGGCTATGCAAGAAGAGGTAAACAACAAGGAAATTATGCAGTTGAAGGTAAAAGTGATGATTATGATTCTCTTCTTATGATGAATGTTGAAACTAAGATGAATCGCAATAGCGATGTATGGTATGTAGATAGTGGCTGTTCTAATCACATGTCTCATGATGCTTCATGGTTTTCAAATATGCATAATCCATCATGTACAGGTCATGTTGAAACAGGAGATGATACAACACGTAAGATTATGTAGGTTGGAGATGTTGTTATGCAGGATAAGAGCAAGACAAATTGCTTGAAGGATGTACTTTATGTGCCAACGATCACTAAGAATTTGATGTCGGTTGGTCAAATGGTAGAAAAAGGTCTACAAGTGAGATTTAATCATGCAGGTTGCTTCATTGAGGATCCAAAGCAAAGGAGGTTGATTGCCAAAGGTCAAAAACAAGGTAGATTGTTTACATTCAAGGTAAACCCTAATCATACAAACTATTTCTCTTATGGTATGCATAGGATAGCAGATCTTAATCTGTGGCACAAAAGGATTAGACACATGAATGTACACAGGTTAAAGGAGCTATCAAAGAAGAGGATTGTTGAAGGATTACCTGATCTTAGTAAGCAACATATGGTGCATCTTTGTGAAGCATGTCAAATGGGTAAGCAGAGTAGACAAACTTTCAAGCATTCATGCTATGTAAGTGATGGTTTGCTAGATCTCATACACATAGATGTGTGGGGACCTACTAAAGAGGCATCCTTGATTGGTAATAAGTACTATGTATCATTCATTGATGACCATAGTAGAATGACATTTGTGTATTTCATTAAACATAAGAGTGAGGTCTTTGATTGTTTCAAGAAGTTCAAATCATATGTCGAAAAGCAAACAGGAAGGTATATTAAGAAGCTAAGATCTGATGGAGGGGGAGAGTATTTCTCTCAAACTTTTACTGATTTTTTGTATGATGAAGGTATCAAAAGAGAAGTTACATGCAGGCATACTCCACAACACAATGAAGTCGCAGAAAGAAGAAATAGAATCATAGCAGAAGCATCTAGAAGCATGCTTAATGATATGTGTTTGCCTAATTATTTTTGGGCTGAAGCTGTTAGCACAAGTGTTTACATTATTAATAGAGTTCCAACTGCTGGAGTTCATCATTTGACACCATATGAGGTATGGCATGGAAGGAAACCAAGTGTAAGTCATTTGAAAGTATTTTGTTGTGTATGTTATGTACATGTACCTAGTGAGGTGAGATCTAAACTTGATGCGAAATCAGAAAAATGTATATTTATTGGTTATGCAGATACTCAAAGAGGATATAGATGCTATAATCCTCATACCAATAAAGTTGTTGTGTCAAGAGATGTAAACTTTGATGAATCGCTTTCATGGTATGTAGATAAGAATTGTTTGCAGGTCATGGATGAAGATGAAGAAGGTATGGTTGAAGGAGATGAATGCATAGTTCAGGCACCAGGAAGTTTAAATGATGAAAGGAGTGGTTTGGATGAAGAAGGAGGATCACCTTTCAACGGAAGATTAAGGCAAGAGTCACCTCCAAGTGTTAAAAGTAAAGGTAAACTCAAACTTGTTGAAGTTAATGATGAAGGAGAGGAAATTAGTGATGTATGTGAGTATGGAGAATCATCAAAGCTTCCTAATAAGAAAGGAAGAGCATCTACATTGGAGGTAAGAAGAACTTCAAGAGTGAGTAAGCAACCTCAAAGGTATACTTATGAACCTTTCATGAATACTCATTATGCTTTTATGACAAAAGTTTGATGGAGAGTGTTAATCTCCAAAAGAACAACCTACTCTTGAATTTAGAACACCTCTATATCAAGAGTAAGTCAAAACATTCACTAAATTAGAGATCCAATCTCCAAATTATCAAAAGTTGACAAATTCTGTGAAGAAGATGAAACACAGAAAGTCTGCTGCACAATTTCTTCTAATTGACCTATCAAACATGTAAAGTTTTCTATGAAATTTTGTATGGAGTGTCGCCTAGAGATTGCGCACCTCCTCCAAGTTAAAGTTCTTCAAAAGGTTTAGTATAACTTGAGAAATCAACTTCACAAGTTACCTATGTCTGAATCTGTACTTCTGAGAAGTCGATTTAGACACCCCTAACTTCTTAACTTCAATTCTCTCAGTACAAACCCCGTTTAAGCAAATGCTTCTAGCCACGAGTAGATCATCTTCTAACTTAAAGATTAAGTGCTTACTTGCACAAAACTTTAAACTATGGAGTGAGAACTGACCAAAAGATTAAGATCGAAATTTGCGCCTGTTTCAGAGAACTGTAAACATTCAACACATATGAATGTTCCTACTTACAATTCTCCTAGCCTGTTTGCAATTAGACTCTGAAACTCAGGTCACAGGCTCATTAAATAACAACTTAGATATCCTCAAAAGGATTTCTCAATTGATCAAACACAGACGGAGCAGACACGAAAAGATCGGGCGCAATATTTCTTCATTAACTCAGAAAAATTACAGTTGAGTGATGAGAGGAAACTCAACTAATTTTTCACATGTCTCATGACATCTATCTTCCTCATTCTTGACTTCTATCTATTCTCACATATGCTCTCATACCACGCCTCGACATTTTCATGGTATTTATAGATAAATTTGTACAAGTCTATGACTAATCAAAGATCTAAGTGAACTATGTACATATGTGTACATTTCTCACATACTCTGAATGTATCTTTCTTCCAAGCTTCAATAGTTGATCCTTCCTTCATCCTTTAATCTTCTAAGCCTTCAATTGGTGATTGGTCTGCACCAACAGCTCCCCCTCAATCATCAATTGCGGTTTCTCCTTTGTTCTTTATACCTGCCATGTCTTTAAACTTCTGTAGCTTTGGTCCATCCAAGCTCTTTGTAAGCATATCAGCTATCTGGTCTTTTGTTGAAGTATGGATTACTTCAATCTCTTTATCCATCACCTTCTCTCTTAGAAAGTGATACTGAATCTCAATATGTTTGGTCCTGGCATGAAAAACAGGATTAGCAGCTAAATACAATGAACTCATGTTATCTCCATATATAATTGGTACCCCATGCATAATGTCAAGACTCTTCATCAATGTCTTGACCCAAATCACTTCTTTTGCAGCTTCAACCATGCCTTTATATTCTGCTTCTGTAGAAGATAAAGCAACTGTATGTTGCTTCTTGGAACACCATGAGATAAGTTTATCTCCCACATAACACATATATCCAAAAGTTGACCTTCTGTCATCTGGGTTACCTGCCCAATCTGCATCACTATAAATTTTGATATTTGAATCTGAGGTAAACCCATAATACAAACCTTCATTGAGTGTACCCTTAATGTACCTCAACACTCTTTGACCTGCAATCCAATGCTCTTTTCTAGGACAATGCATGAATTGAGACAAAACCCCTACTGCATATGATAAATCAGGTCTAGTTAGAGTAGCATAGATAAGGCTACCAACCAAACTCTGATATTGTCTCATGTCTTTGAGTTCTTCACCTCCAAACTTACTCAATTTGTGATTCACCTCCATAGGTGTAGGTGCTACCCTGCAATCATCCATTTTAAACTTGATTAACAAGTTCCTCAAATACCTTTCTTGGGTCACAAATACTCCATGTTGAGTATATGTAATCTCCATGCCCAAGAAATATGACAAGTCTCCCAAGTCACTTATCTTGAACTCTTTTTCCATTTGCCTCTTGAGTCTTTGTATTCCTTCCTCATCTGTACCTGTAAGAATTATATCATCAACATATATGCACATGTATATGAAACCATTATCACTTGCTTTGACAAGCAAGCTACTATCTGCTTTAGACACCTGAAATCCAAGTTCCTTTAGGAACTTCACAAGTCTATAATTCCATGCCCTTGGGGCCTGCTTCAAACCATACAAAGCTCTCTTGAGCTTACACACATGATCAGGATACCTTTTATCTCTGAATCCTTGAGGTTGCTCCATGAATACATCATCTGAAATATAACCATTCAAAAAAGCATTTTTCACATCAAGTTGAGATAACTTCCAACCTTTACATGCAGCAATAGCAATAAGAGTCCTGATGGTTGTCATCTTTGCCACAGGACTATAGGTCTCATCATAATCAATACCATATGTCTGAGCAAAGCCTTTGACAACAAGTCTAGCTTTGTATCTAGACACACTTCCATCTGCAAATCTCTTGGTTTTATAAACCCATTTGCATCCAATGATTTTCTGACTATTTGGTTTAGGAACCAAATCCCAAGTTTGATTCTCCAATAGTGCATCATATTCTTCCTGCATAGCTTTCTCCCATTTTTCCTTACCTTTTGCCTCTTCATATGTAGAAGGGTCTTCATCTGTATTCACCATATAAGCATAATCTTTTGTGGCTAAAAATGAAGTATCATAACTATACCTTGTAGGTTGCCACCTATTTCTTGATGACCTTCTGAGTTCTCCACTCCTTGAGGTTTCTGGCTCTTCACATTCAGGATCAAATCTTGGTGTCTCTTCCACTTCAACCTGCACTTCATTATTCTCTTGCTCATCAAATATCTGAACTTTTGTTTTACCTTTTCTTTGACTCACTTCTTCTTCATCATCTGTATTGATTTTGATTGTACCTGCATACCAAGTACTTTGTTCATCAAATGTAACATCTTTAGAAACCATAAATTGCTTTGTAGATGGACTCCACAATCTATAGCCCATCTGCTTGTCATCATAGCCAATGAAAACATACTTTTCAGCTTTGGGTTCCAATTTATGTCTTAATTGTGATGGCACATATGCATATGCCACACACCCAAAAACTCTGCAATGATCTAAGGTAGGTCTCTTACCCCACCAAGCCTCATATGGTGTCATACCCTGCAAGGCTTTACATGGTAGCCTATTGACCAAGTAAGTGGCTGTATTTACAGCCTCAGCCCACAAATAATTAGGGCAATTTTTCTCCTTCATCATAGATCTTGCAAACTCAACAAGAGTTCTATTTCTCCTTTCTGCAACACCATTTTGTTGAGGAGAGTACCTGCAAGTAACTTCCCTTTTTATACCTGCATTCCATAAGTAATCACTGAACTCATTAGAGAAATACTCTCCCCCTCCATCTGACCTTAGTCTTTTCAACTTATGACCTGTAATTCTTTCTGCATATGCATGATAGTGTTTAAATGTATTAAACACTTCTGACTTATCTTTGATCACATAGATAGTGATCCATCTAGTAGCATCATCAACATAAATCACATAGTACCTTGATCCATTTATACTGAAATCCTTTGATGGTCCCCACACATCTGTGTGTACCAACTCAAGCTTCTCTGAGTGCATAAAACCATGCTTGGAATAAGAAGTTTTATGAGCCTTACCTAATTGACATGCCTCACATTTGTATGTCATATGTTGACCTGCAACATTAGGCAATCCAAGCACTGAACCATTGTTAACCATATCTTTAATACCTCTTTCATTGAAATGTCCAAGCCTCTTGTGCCAAAGATCTAACTCAGAGATCTTATGTCCTCCATATGTGAACATAGCATGACCAATATTACCTTGAATCTTCAATGTAAATAATCTTCCTTCCTTTTTCCCTGAAACAATCTGTTTATACCCTTGGCTAGGGTCTTCCACATATACTCCATCATTAGTGAACCTTACTTCATATCCCTTTTCAACAATTTGTCCTACACTTATCAAGTTCTTAGGAATTGTAGGAACATACAAGACCTTACTCAATAAGGTGCTACCATCCTTGGCCTTCACTGATCCAATTGACTTCACATTGTGCTTTGTGTTGTCACCTGTCTGAACAACATGATTAAAAACATTATTCTCCAAATCAGTCATCAAGGATATATTACCACTCAGGTGATTGCTACACCCTGAGTCAATGTAGAAGACTCTCTGATCTTCACTCTGCCTTTCACAAGTTGCATTCATTATCAATGTTGAATCCTCCTTTTGATCTGAAGCATAATTGTAGTAGGTGTTGTTATATTGTTGACTTTGGAATCCTCTACCTGCATTTCTTCCAAAGTAATTCCTTCCACCTCTACCTCTGAAATTGCCTCTTTGATTTCTGCCACCTCTTCCTCTTGTATTATAATTCTGATTGTATCCACCATTGTTCTGATTATTATGCCAACAATCATTAGCTAAGTGATTTGTCTTACCACAAATCCAGCAAGCTTTACCTCCATCTTTGTTGTTCCTGCCTCTTCCTCTACCTTTGCCACCTCCTCTTCCTCTTAGGAAGTTGGCTTGAGTAGTTGTTCCTTCATCTTCATTTACTTGTTGCTTTCCTTTGCTATTCTTCTTCTTGTCCTTTGAGTACATTGCATGACCTGCACTCTTGTCACCATCTCCTTTAACATCCTGCTCAAATGTTAGCATATGACCTAACAATTGATTTAAATCAGGAGTGAAATGGTCAAGTGATAACTCTGTAGACAAAATAAATGGCTTCCATTTGTCATCACCTCTCAATCCTGTAAGGATTTGCCTTACCAACTTATCTTCCTCAATGTCTTCATCAACAGCTCCTAAAGCATCTGCAATATCTTTCATCCTTGTCACATAGTCTGAGATGGATTGAGAAGCCTTCTTCCTAAAAGTTGTAAACTCTGCCCATAAGGATGCCTTCCTTGACTTTGTAGTATTCTGGAAATGCTCCTCCAAAGCATTCCATATGTCAGTTGCACTTTCAAGACCTCGAATATGAGGTAACAAGTAATCATTGACTCCCATATAGATAATGCTCCTAGCTTGAGCATCTTTCTTCATCCAATTTTTCAAATCTGCTAACTCTTCCCTAGTTGGTACACTAGGATCTCTGAACTGTGGCTTCACTTCTTCTCCTGTGATGTAACCAATTAAATCTTTGCTCATAAGATGAGCTTCCATCCTCATTGACCATGCAGGATAGTTTTCCCTATCCAATTTCTCTATCTGTAGAGAATCTCCCATCTTGTGTCTACCTGTGTATTGAAATCTTCAAGCTTTATGAACAATATATGTACCTTTACTTCGAATTAGACTCCTTTTGTCCTTCTTGATGTCGTATGGTCTCCTCCTCTTGCTTTGCCTTCAAACTTTCACCTTTTAGTTCTTCAATTGTTGAATTTCTTGAATCTGCAGCAGTCGGGACCTTCCTTTCCTTGATTTGATATCTCCTGCTCTGATACCACTGATGGAGAGTGTTAATCTCCAAAAGAACAACCTACTCTTGAATTTAGAACACCTCTATATCAAGAGTAAGTCAAAACATTCACTAAATTAGAGATCCAATCTCCAAATTATCAAAAGTTGACAAATTCTGTGAAGAAGATGAAACACAGAAAGTCTGCTGCACAATTTCTTCTAATTGACCTATCAAACATGTAAAGTTTTCTATGAAATTTTGTATGGAGTGTCGCCTAGAGATTGCGCACCTCCTCCAAGTTAAAGTTCTTCAAAAGGTTTAGTATAACTTGAGAAATCAACTTCACAAGTTACCTATGTCTGAATCTGTACTTCTGAGAAGTCGATTTAGACACCCCTAACTTCTTAACTTCAATTCTCAGTACAAACCCCGTTTAAGCAAATGCTTCTAGCCACGAGTAGATCATCTTCTAACTTAAAGATTAAGTGCTTACTTGCACAAAACTTTAAACTATGGAGTGAGAACTGACCAAAAGATTAAGATCGAAATTTGCGCCTGTTTCAGAGAACTGTAAACATTCAACACATATGAATGTTCCTACTTACAATTCTCCTAGCCTGTTTGCAATTAGACTCTGAAACTCAGGTCACAGGCTCATTAACTAACAACTTAGATATCCTCAAAAGGATTTCTCAATTGATCAAACACAGACGGAGCAGACACGAAAAGATCGGGTGCAATATTTCTTCATTAACTCAGAAAAATTACAGTTGAGTGATGAGAGGAAACTCAACTAATTTTTCACATGTCTCATGACATCTATCTTCCTCATTCTTGACTTCTATCTATTCTCACATATGCTCTCATACCACGCCTCGACATTTTCATGGTATTTATAGATAAATTTGTACAAGTCTATGACTAATCAAAGATCTAAGTGAACTATGTACATATGTGTACATTTCTCACATACTCTGAATGTATCTTTCTTCCAAGCTTCAATAGTTGATCCTTCCTTCATCCTTTAATCTTCTAAGCCTTCAATTGGTGATTGGTCTGCACCAACAAAGTTGAGCAGGAAAATGAACCCACATGTTATGATGAGGCAAAAGGAGATGAAAAGTGGAAGAAAGCAATGAAGGAAGAAATGGAAGCACTACAGGATAAAAAGACTTGGAATTTAGTTCCAAAGACAGCAAAAGGTAATCGGTTGCAAGTGGGTTTTTAAGATTAAAAGAAATAGTGATGGTAGTGTGTCAAGATATAAGGCTAGACTTGTAGCAAAAGGATATAATCAAACTCAAGGAGTGGACTATGAGGAAACATTTAGTCCAGTAGCAAACATGGCAACGGTAAGAACTTTGTTGGCTTTAACTACAAGTAAAAGGTGGAATATATATCAACTCGATATAAAGAATGCCTTACTTAATGGTAAACTAAATGAAGAAGTGTATATGTCACAACCAGATGGTTATGTGGATGCAAAATGTCATAATCATGTATGCAGGTTAAAGAAGGCATTGTATGGTCTTAAGCAGGTGCCAAGGGCATGGAATGCAAGGTTGGTAAAGTATCTTATGCTGCAAGGATACACAGCGAGTCATGCTGATCCTTCACTTTATATAAAACATGTAGATGACATGTGTGTCTATGTATGCATTTATGTGGATGACTTGTTGATTACAGGGAATGATGCAAAAGAAATTGATGAGATAAAAGGTAATTTGGGAAAGGAATTTAAAATTTCAGATCTTGGTTTGCTTAGATACTTTCTTGGGATTGAAATTATGTATAGCGATGAAGCTATGTGGTTGATACAGAGAAAGTATATATGTGATATGCTGAAAAGGTTTGGTATGCAGGAATGTAAATTTGTTTCTACTCCAATGGAATGTAATGTAAAGCTGAGTGCAAAGGAAGGTGATGAGTTACATGATATGAATGTATATAGATCCATGGTAGGATCTTTGATTTATGCAACAAAAACTAGACCTGATATATGCTATGCAGTGGGAGTATTGTCACAGTTTATGCATGAACCTAGAGTACCTCATATGCATGCAGCGAAAAGAGTGCTTAAGTATTTGAAAGGTACCATGAACGAAGGATTATTTTATAGTCATGATGCTGATCTAACTCTTAAAGTCTTTAGTGATGCAGATTGGGCTGGAAGCAAAGATGACAAAAGATCCACAAGTGGATATGTTGTAATAGCAGGAAACAAGACATTAACATGGAGTTCAAAGAAACAGCCTACAGTTGCTTTATCTTCTACAGAGGCTGAGTATAGAGGTTTAGCATTGGCTACTACTGAGGTTATGTGGTTTAAAAATTTGTTTCATGACTTGAATGTGTAGGTTGATGTACCACTGATATATGGGGATAACTTGAGCAGCATTCATATGACCTCAAATCCTATTTTTCACGCTAGAACAAAGCATATAGAGGTTCACTATCGTTCGAGAGAAGGCCATGAACAATGAAGTGCAGGTTTCTTTTGTTGGAACAAAGGATCAAGTTACAGATATCTTCACCAAATCCTTGGATGGATCAAAGCTTCAAAGATTCAACTATATTCTTGGCATGAAGGAAGTACCGTTTGAAACTTGAGGGGGAGAATGTTGCGAACATTTGTTTTATGTAGGGTACAAGATTCAAATTATGTAAATACCTTTGGGAAGTCTTCAAATAATTCAAGAAGGCTCATATTATTCATAAAATGTAGCAAAAATACCACGTGAGTTCTAGAACATGGTGAGTCAAATTAGTGAGTCACAAGGGAGCTGCAGTGGTGTCCTAGTGGAAGGTCGATGTAGCTAGTTCTTAAAGTTCATCAATACTTTGCTTATTTGAGCACTTGAGTCATGTAATACCTCCACCCAAGTGTCTACCACAAATTTAGTTGTATTAGGAAGGTTTTAGTTTAGTTTCCCATGCTATAAAAAGAGGAGAAAAGTCGTGATCTTGTGGGATGTCTAAGAGAGTCATATGTGTATCTCTATGATACTGTAGTTTTGTATGAAGAGATTGCAGAGCTTGTATCTCCCTCATTATATATCCAAATTACATGTTTGATAGCTCATTGGAAAGATCGTCTTGTCTACTTTTATGCTAGCAATTTTCATAATCATTGGATTTATTAGCTGAGAGTAGTACGCTCTGCAAGTAGTGTATGTTCTCTGGTTTTACCCCCTCCTGAAGGTCTCCATTAATCCTCAAACTTGCAGAGATCATAGCTCCTTGTGTATGTATCCAAATCATGTGTTCTTTGGCTTGTTAGAAAGCTCTAAAATTCTATTTATATTCTCGAAATTTTGCAAATTCATTGGAGTTGTGAGTTAAGAGCAGTAGTCTCTGCAAGTGATGTGTGTCCTCGGGTACATCTCTATTTCAAGGTCTCCATTAAAGCTGCATATTGCAGAGGTCATAGAGCATTGTGTATTTATCCGTTTGAGGTGTTCTATAGCTTGTTGGAAAGCTTTTAGAGTCTAGTTTATGTGTGTGAAAAATTTTTGGAAAATTCCAAGTGAGTAAAGAGCAATTTGCTCTGCAAGGAAACTGGTCTGTGCATACAAGTTTGTGAAAAAGTCAACTAGGTCATGTTGGGTTTCACCTACTTCTAGCTGTACTTTGGAAATCAATAAATTCCAACAGTTATGAGTGGTATCGTATCGTGAGCCTGATGGTATTGTATCATGATCAATAAGCGGCATCCTATCGCAAGAGCAAGTGGTATCATATTGTATGGAAGGTATCGTATCATGCCTTAGACCTCCTAGTATCATATCATGAGGTAGGTCGGTATCATATCGTGAACCTAGAGGTATCGTATCGTGACCATGCCCACTATCATATCCTCTGCATAGCAGTATCATATCGTGGAAGTTGGTATCGCCTTTGATGGTATTGTATCGTCTGAGGTGGTATCGTCCATAGTAGTATCGTGTATCATGGAAAATAAAGGTATCATATCGTGAAAATCTGGTATCCTATTGCCTATTCTAAGGTACTCCCCAAGAGATCTTGTTTCCCTATTTTAACCCTCAGAATCCTAAACTGGCATAACTTTCTCATACAAAATTTGTTTGTTGTGATTTTGGGTTCGTTAGAGTATTTTGAAGTTGACCCTTAGGTGGGTCTAGGAAACCAAGGAGTTCCAAAGGATTTTGAGCAATATAAAGGGGAAAATTACGACCCTTAGGTGGGTCTAGGAAACCAAGGAGTTCCAAAGGATTTTGAGCAATATAAAGGGGAAAATTTGTTTGTTGTGATTTTGGGTTCGTTAGACAAAGGTTATGAACGTGAGATCTCATAGACACTTAGGCAAGGATAGACAAAGCCTTAGATCGTCTAATGCTAGTGTCAACCATACAACTAAGTCTTGGGCACAACAACTAAGTGGTTATCCCTACATGCTAAGTTCCAACACAAGTGATTCAGAAATGTCTTTTAACATGGAGAGACCCACACGTACCTCAAGTATCGCTTATTTACAGACACTAGAAGGCCCCTATAAGACCCAATTGGAGTATATCAAGACCAACCAATTAGGTGCAAGCATCTAGGAGGATGGCTTGAGGCGATTAGTGGTCCAACTCAAAAATCTAGATCAAACGTTTGGACTTGAACACCCAGTGTTCAAGTTCGAAGAGTGGTCATATATTGATAAGGAAGGAACCATGTATGTGGTGACCGACGTACCAGACAGGACAAATGAATTTTGAAATATCATTTCTGAGAATGACATAGGAGACCTAGAGCAAGGAGACATAGGACGAGAACCCAAGACTCCTAGAGGTAAGTCCATCTTGACTAGAGTAATCACTCCATATTGGATCCCTCAAGGCAACAAAAGCATATAACTATTTGCTAATAGAGAAACGGAGGAAGCCTTTTGGAGATTCAAGCCAGATCAAGCTAGCCCAATAGTCACCATCTAGAAGCTCAAGGATCTGGAGACACCAGACAAAGTTGTCTATCGAGATAGCCCATGAGAGAAAATGTTCTTGGTAACAAAACATGATAGGCATGCATACACCTAGAAGAGCGAATTGATTTTCCCTCCACCAAGATCTAATGTTCCCCATGGCCTCCAAGGAGCAAGATCATTTGAGGCTCATGAAACCCAAAGGGAAAGAGCTAGAGAGATACCTAAGGTAACCTTTGCACATACTACGGGTAGAGACAGATCAGCATTGCAAAATGAAAGAGCTAAAAGGGAGATACATAGAGCTCATAGGCATCAAAGAGATAAACATGATTTTCCATTGCCTAGACCCCGAGAACACCCAAGAACCCTTAGACCTTCTCAAGTGGTCAAGGCAATGAAGAACTATTTTGATGGGTTTGGAGACCTTTATGATCATGTGACCGAGTTCAAACAAGTGTTAAGAGTTGAATAGGGTGAGGACTTATTCACCCAATTTGAGGCATTTGGTTTGACTCTCAAGGGTGCTGCCATAGCTTGGTTCCAACCCCTGAGTAGTTGCAATTATCGGAACATAGTTCAATTGCTAGAGGAATTCATTGTAGAATTTTCCAAGAGTGGCATCAGGCATAACACATAATCCTTAATCCATAGCTTCAAACAGACACCCCAAGAAACAATGCGACTTGCAAGAAGATGGTTCAGATAGTACTTAGAAAGATGCCCTATTCCTCCTTGCACGAAGATGGTTCAGATAGTCCTTAGAAAGATGTCCTATTCCTGAGTTACACACACCAACTAAACAAGTGGCTTTGTTTTTAGATGGCTTGCTAAGCACCAAATTAAGATCATATGTGTATTTGAAAGAGCCTAGATCCATAGAAGAGTGTGTGTGGATGTGCATTGACATAGAAGACAACTTGGGTGAGGAGTTAGGATTGTCCAAACTTTATAAGGATTCAAAAAATTATACTAGTCATACCTCCACAACCTCCACTGAGATATATGAGATAGCTGAGCATGTGGCCAAGAAGCTAGGAGTTCAAAATACACAAACACCAAGGGTCACCTCATTAAAGCGATGTTACAACTATGGTGGAGACCACATGGCTAATGTTTGCCCAATGATGGCTCAACCGCAAGGAAACCCTAATGCTCTATATTGCACTATTGAGAGGAAATACATTAACCACATGGCTCAAGATTGTCCATACAATAGGTAGGCTGTTAGACAAAATTATCAGCAACCTTACTAGTAGGGTAGGTATCAGAATCAATATCAATAGCCATATCATAGGCCACAACAGCAATATCAGGCACCATATAGGCCACAATCAGTCCTAGGAAACCAACCACCAACTCCTACCAATGTGATTTCAGTTAAGTATGTAATGCTAGAGGAAAACCTTAATAGAGCATTGGTTTCGCTAACCCCATTGGTCCCAGACAATGACTCTCATGCTCATAGTTCAAACTATTCCCATGAAGATAGTCCACAAGCTTATGATACAGAGTCACCTCAGCATAGTGAGGCTTATTCATATCAATACGAGACACCACTTATGGAACACAATTGGGAGCCGGAATACTCCAATGTCATGTACACGAATCCTAACCCCAAGCCCCAATCGAGAAAAGTAAGAACACAAGCCCCTAGAGGACCATGTTTTACATGTCAAGGTGACCATTTCATCCATGAATGTCCCCACTCACCAACTCCTGACAAGGAAAAAACATCTCAATACAAGGCTTTTGCCTTGAGTGCGGCAAAGCACATCTTGCAAGAGATTATCCTAGGAATCCCTCTAGTGCATCCAAGGTTACACCATTAATGTGGTAGTCTTGGTGGTGGATTCAAGTTCAAGTATCAATAATGTGGCCCTTATACAAGAAGTTACTAGGGCACAAGCTGTACAAAAAGAAAAACCAGCTGATCAATCAGAGCCAGACAAATCAAGAGAGCCTAGTAAGAGGAAAACAAGAACTTGGAAGGATACCAGAGAGAAGGCCAATCATAAGTGGAATAAAAAGCTATCAAAATTAGAAGAAAGCTTGAAATATGCAAAAATGAAAATGGAAGATATTGAATCTCAAAGCCCCTTGCATGCCGAAGCTCCATCCACTCCACCTCATTCCACCCCACCACCCACTGTAAATAAACCAAACCAAGGTATGTTCTTGTAGATCCAACCCTAGAAGGCTTGGACATGATGTTCAAGGCTTACAAGGCTGGACCTCAAGAAGGGCCAACAACTACACAAAATCACGAGGTTGAAATACATACACTTATTCATTTAAATCACCATTCTTAAATCTAGTATTAATGTTCAACTCATCTACATTCCAATCACGATGAGCTACAAGTGCACAAATGCTATGAGTCATGGTCATTTCGCATGTGGGAGCAAAGGTCTCATGAAAATTAGTGCCTTTCTCTTGAGCATAACCTTTTGCAACTTGTATACTAATTTAGTGCCAATGGCCTTTTTGCCTAAAGGCTAATCACATAAAGATCAAGTACCATTCTTTATAATAGCACCATATTCTGATTGCATAGCAGCCATCCAATTTTCTAAATTATGTGCTTCATCAAAAGAAGTAGCTTCATTCTCATCACAAAGACTAGATACATCCATTGCATAACAATCTAATGCAAGAGAAGCACTATGAGAACCTAAGTTAGTATGATACCTCAAAGCTGCATCTAATTTTCTATCTCTCAAGGTATGCACCAACCATTTATGCATAGTTTTTGCCTCTTCTATGTCAAATGTCTCATCAACAAGTGCATCATTTAAATTTGCATTAGAAATGGAATGATTTGCATCATTATTTGAAACCTATATATGCTAAGAAATTGCTTCAATTGGAACAACACTTGACTATCCACATGAATAGAGGCAGCAAAGTGTCATACACATATTTAGTGGTAATTGTTGTATTGTTGATGGGCGTGTTAAACAGTTACCTGCACCATCTACTTCGACTATGAAGATTGAAGAAATTAATGCTATTTCTCATGATGTTGATGTGTTGACACTTGATAGTACTGTGCCATCTGAGGCACTTATGGCTGATTCTCTGTCCCACACCTGGCTACGAGATTCTGGTGCTTCTTTCCATGTGACACCACATAGAGAATGGTTCTCTAATTATGCATCAAAGTCTCTTGGTACCATGAGACTTGGTGACTCTTACCAGTGTGATGTTGTGGGGATTGGAGATGTGGTTGTGCAGTTCATTGATGGTTCAAAATTTACTATGCATAATGTATGCCATCTACCTCAGTTATCACGCACTTTGATGTCAGTTGGTCAACTTGATGACCTTGGTTACAAGGTGGTCTTCTATGCTTAGTCCTTTCGTATATCAAAGGGCAATACGGTTATTTCAAAAGGAAGCAAAGTTGGCTCACTTTATTCTTTATTTGTATCACAAAAAGAACACTTGTTAGCTGTTATTGAACAGCCTATGGCTTGTATTTGGCATGGTCGTTTGGGCCATATATCTCGTATTGGAATGGAAAATCTTTCTCGTTCTGGCTACTTACCTGTGTTATCTTTCTCTGATTTTTCATTTTGTGAGCATTGTCAATATGGAAAGCAAACCAGAAATGTGCATAGAAGGCACATTGACTCTTCAATTCAGCCTTTAGATCTCATTCATACAGACGTGTGTGGTCCTATGCCCACTAGGTCCTTAGGTGGTTCTCTTTACTTTGTCACTTTCATAGATGATGCTACTAGAAAATTCTGGGTATATCCTATCAAATAAAAGGATGATGTATTCCCTACTTTCAGAAAATGGCTTGCTTCAATTGAGACTGAAAAAGGAACTAAGCTTAGGTCTTTACTCAGATAATGGGGGTGAGTATACCTCACATGAATTCAGCCTTTTCTGTCAGTCTAGACGGATTCGTAGAGAGTTTACAGCTCCTTATACCCCAGTACAGAATGGTGTAGCTGAGAGAATGAATAGAACTATTCAAGATAGAGTAGTCTCTATGTTGCCTCATGCAAACCTCTCACAAGGCCTTTGGGCAGAAGCAGTATTGATTGTAGTTCATGTGATTAACCTTTCACCTAGTACTGCCAAAGGTCTGAAAGTGGCACAAGAGTTATGGACAAGGAAACCACCATATTATGATCATCTTCGAGTTTTTGGGTGTGAAGCATATGTTCATATACCCAAGAATCTTAGACAAAAGTTGGACCATAAGTCAAAGAAATGCATTTTTCTTGGATATGGTCAAGAAGGACGATTTGGATATCGCTTGTGGGATCCTGAAACATGGTGAGTGATCAGAAGTAGTGATGTCATTTTTAATGAGTCTAAGATGCATAAACAACCCATCAATGTTGGTGCACGACAATCAACAATTGATGTTTTAATGAATAATCGGAGTCAAGGATGGAAGAAAAGGTTCAAGTTGTGAAGCATGAAGGAAGAATACATTCATAAGGTGAGGATGTGTACACATATGTACATTAATTTAGAAATAGTTCACATATATCTTTGAGTAGTCATAAGCTTGTAAATTCTTGTCTATATACACTATGAAAAATGTCGGGGCAAATATGAGAGAGCATGAGAATAGAGTAATTAGGAGTTGTATGAGTCATTAGACATCTTAGAAGTGAGTTAAGACTCTCTCATCACTCAGTTGTAAAATTCTCAGAAATGAAGAAAATGTTGCGCCTGATATTTCTGAGTTTTCTCCTTCTGTGTTAAATCTTTTGTGAAATGCTTTTGTAAACGTCTAATTCTATAGGTGATTGACCTCTGTACAAATTTTCAGCTTCTAATTGTGATCAAGCCGAGAGAATTGAGTGTAGGAACATTTACATGTGCAATTGAAAGAAGAGAAACTACAGGAGGCACAAAATTCAATACGAAAGTTTTGATCAATTCTCCTTCCATAGTGTAAAGTTTTGAGCAAGCAATCACTCAATCTCTAACTTGGAAGGCAAGCTAATTGTGGCTAAAAGAATTTGCAGAAACGGGTTCTAGATTGAGAGAACCAAGTGCTAAAAGTTATATGTGTCTAAATCGACTTCTCAGAAGAACAGTTTTAGACATAGGTGAGTTGTTGAGATCATTTCTCAAGATCTACTGGATCGTTTGGAGTGATTCAACTTGCGGAAGGTGCACAATCTATAGGCGACACCTCATACAAAGTCTTATAAAAAACTTTACACATTTGATAAGGCAATGAGTGAATTATGTGCATCAGACTTTCTGTGTAATCTCCTTCTTCACAGTTTGTTCAAGAACTTGACAATTGAGTATTGATCTTCTAAAATTGGTGAAGGTTTGAGTTATTCTTGTTATAAAGGTGCTCTAAATACAAGAGTAACTTGTTCTTTTGGAGATTAACACTCTCCATCAGTGGTATCCGAGCAGGAAGCATCACAATTGAAGAAAGAAAGATCCCAATTGCTGTAACTACAAAGAATTCAACACCTAAAGGTTCAAAAGGTGAAAGCTTGAGGACAAAGCTTGAGAAGCAGGTCATACGACATCAGGAAGATAAAAGGAGTATCATTCAAAGTAAAGGTACATCTGTTACTCATAAAGTTTGAAGAATTCAATACACAGGAGAAGAAAGGATGGGAGATTCTCTTCAGATAGAGAAATTGGATAGAGAAAACTATCCAGCATGGTCAATGAGGATGGAAGCTCATCTTATGAGCAAAGACTTGATAGCTTACACTACAGGTGAAGAAGAAAAGCCTCAATTCAGAGATCCTAGTGTTCCAACTAGGGAAGAATTATCAGATTTGAAGAATTGGATGATGAGAGATGCTCAAGCTAGGAGCATTATCTACATGACAGTTAATGACTACTTGCTACCTCATATTAGAGGTCTTGAAAGTGCAAGTGATATATGAAATGCTTTGGAGGAGCATTTCCAAAACACCACAAAGTCAAGGAAGGCATCCTTATGGGAAAAATTTACCACTTTCAAGAAGAAGGCCTCTCAATCCATCTCAGATTATGTAACAAGAATGAAAGACATTGCAGATGCATTAGGAGTTGTTGATGAAGACATTGAGGAGGATAAATTGGTAAGGCAAATCCTCACAGGCTTGAGTGGTGATGACAAATGGAAGCCATTCATTTTTTCTACTGAATTATCACTTGATCATTTTACTCCTGACTTAAATCAGTTGCTAGGACATATGTTAACCTTTGAGCAGGATGTCAAAGGTGAAGGTGACAAGAGTACAGGTCATGCAATGTATTCAAAGGATAAGAAGAAAAATAACAAAGGGAAGCAACAAGCAAATGAAGATGAAGGCACAACTAGCCAAGATAACTTCTTAAGAGGAAGAGGAGGTGGCAAAGGTAGAGGAAGAGGCAAGAGTAATAAAGATGGAGTCAAAGCTGCCTGGATTTGTGGTAAGACAAATCACTTAGCTAATGATTGTTGGCATAATACTCATAATAATGGTGGATATAATGAGAATTTTAATTCAAGAGGAAGAGGTGGCAAAACTCAAAGAGCTAATTTCAGAGCTAGAGGTAGTAGGGGTTACTTTGGAAGAAATGCAGGTAGAGGATTCCAAAGTCAACAATACAACAATACCTACTACAATTATGCTTGAGATCAGAAGGAGGATTCAACATTGATAATGAATGCAACTTGTGAAAGGCAAAGTGAAGACCAAAGAGTCTTCTACATTGACTCAGGGTGTAGCAATCACCTAAGTGGCAACATAGCATTAATGACTGATTTGGAGGATAAGGTATCTAATCATGTTGTTCAAACAGGTGACAATACAAAGCATAATGTGAAGTCAATTGGATCAGTGAAGGCTAAGGATGGTAGCACCCTCTTGAGTAAGGTCTTGTATGTTCCTACAATTCCTAAGAATCTAATAAGTGTAGGACAAATTGTTGAAAAAGGTTATGAAGTTAGATTCACTAATGAAGGAGTGTTTGTGGAAGACCCTAGCAATGGGTATAAACAAATTGTCTCAGGGAAGAAAGAAGGAAGATTATTCACATTGAAGATTCAAGGTAATGTTGGTCATGCCTTGTTCACTTATGGAGGACATAAGATCTCTGAGTTAGATCTTTGGCACAAGAGGCTTGGACACTTCAATGAAAGAGGTATCAAAGATATGATTAACAATGGTTCAATGCTTGGATTGCCTAATGTTGCAGGTCAACATATGACATACAGATGTGAGGCATGTCAATTAGGTAAGGCTCATAAGCAATCTTACTCCAAGCATGGTTTTATGTATTCAGAGAAGCTTGAGTTGGTACACACAGATGTGTGGGGACCATCAAAGGATTTCAGTATCAATGGTTCAAGGTATTATGTGATTTATGTTGAGGATGCTACCAGATGGATCACTATCTATGTGATCAAAGATAAGTCAGAAGTATTCAATACATTCAAACAATATCATATGTATGCAGAGAGAATTACAGGTCATAAGTTGAAGAGATTAAGGTCAGATGGAGGGGGAGAGTAGTTTTCTAATGAGTTCAATGATTATTTGTGGAATGCAGGTATAAAAAGAGAAATTACTTGTAGGTACTCTCCTCAACAAAATGGTGTAGCAGAGAGAAGAAATAGAACTCTTGTTGAGTTTGCAAGATCCATGATGAAGGAGAAAAATTGCCCAAATTATTTGTGGGCTGAGGCTGTAAATACAGCTACTTATTTGGTCAATAGGTTACCATGTAAAGCTTTGCAGGGTATGACACCATATGAGGCATGGTGGGGTAAGAGACCTACTCTAGATCATTGCAAAGTATTTGGGTGTTTGGCATATGCATATGTGCCATCACAATTAAGGCACAAATTGGAACCTAAAGCTGAAAAATATGTATTCATTGGTTATGATGATAAGCAGATGGGATATAGGTTGTGGAATCCATCCACAAAACAATTTCTTGTATCAAAGGATGTTACATTTGATGAGCAAGGTACTTTGTATCCAGGTACAATCAATATTAATACAGGTGATGAAGAAGTTGTGAGTCAAAAGAAAGCTAAATAAAAGGTTCAGATATTTGATGAAGAGGAGAATAATGAAGTACAGGTTGAAGTTGAAGAAATGCCAAGATTTGATCCTGAGTGTGATGAACCAGAAACCTCAAGGAGTGGAGAACTCAAAAGGTCATCAAGACACAAGTGGCAACCTACAAGGTATAGCTATGACACTTCTTTTTTGGCTACCAAAGATTATGCTTACATGATAAAGGCAGATGAAGACCCTTCTACATATGAAGAGGCAAAAGGTAAGGAAAATTGGGAGAAAGCTATGCAAGAAGAATATGATGCATTGATGCAGAATCAGACATGGGATTTGGTTCCTAAACCAAATAGTCTGAAGATCATTGGATGCAAATGGGTCTACAAGACAAAGATGTTTGCAGATGGAAGTGTGTCTAGGTATAAAGCTAGACTTGTTATGAAAGGGTTTGCTCAGACATATGGTATTAATTATGATGAAACATATAGTCCTGTGGCAAAGATGACAACCATCGGGACACTCATAGCTATTGCTGCATGTAAAGGTTGGAAATTATGTCAATTAGATGTGAAGAATGCGTTTTTAAATGGTTATATTTCAGATGATGTTTTCATGGAGCAACCTCAAGGATTGAAAGATGAAAGGTATCCAGATCATGTGTGTAAGCTCAAGAGAGCCTTGTATGGTTTGAAGCAGGCCCCAAGGGCATGGAATTATAGACTTGTGAAGTTCTTGAAATAACTTGGATTTCAAGTATCTAAGGCAGATAGTAGCTTGCTTGTTTAAGCAAGTGATGATGGGTTCATTTACATATGCATATATGTTGATGATATAATTCTTATAAGTACAGATGAGAAAGGCATTCAAAGCCTAAAGAAGCAAATGGAGAAAGAATTCAAGATTAGTGATTTGGGAGACTTGTCATACTTCTTCGGCATGGAGATCTCATACACTCAACATGGAGTGTATGTAACAAAAGAAAGGTATTTGAA
Source organism: Ceratopteris richardii (assembly GCA_020310875.1). Classification (NCBI taxonomy): domain Eukaryota; kingdom Viridiplantae; phylum Streptophyta; class Polypodiopsida; order Polypodiales; family Pteridaceae; genus Ceratopteris; species Ceratopteris richardii. The sequence continues at coordinate 83,793,370 of CM035427.1, read as the reverse complement.
AAACTTGTTAATCAAGTTTAAGATGAATGATTGCAGGGTAGCACCTACTCCAATGGAGGTGAATCACAAATTGAGCAGATATGGTGGAGAAGAATTCAAGGATATGAAGCTATATCAAAGTTTGGTTGGTAGTCTTATCTATGCCACATTAACCAGACCTGATTTGTCATATGCAATTGGAGTTTTGTCTCAATTTATGCATTGACCTAGGAAAGAACATTGGATTGCAGGACAAAGAGTGTTGAGGTACATTAAGGGTACACTCAAAGAAGGTTTGTATTATGGTTTTACATCAGATACAAACATCAAAATATATAGTGATGCAGATTGGGCAGGTAATCCTAATGATAGAAGATCAACATATGGATACTTGTGTTATGTGGGAGATAAGTTAATTTCTTAGTGTTCAAAGAAGCAACACACAGTTGGTTTATCCTCTATAGAGGCTGAGTATAAAAGTATGGTTGAAGCTGCAAAGGAAGTGATATGGCTTAAGACTCTGATGAAGAGTTTTGACATCATTTAGAGTATACCCACTATTTATGGAGATAACATGAGTTCATTGTATTTAGTTGCTAATCTTGTGTTTCATGCCAGGACTAAACACATTGAGATTCAATATACTTTCTAAGAGAGAAGGTGATGGATAAAGAGATTGAAGTCATACATACTTCAACAAAAGATCAGATAGCTGATATGCTTACCAAAAGCTTGGATGGACCAAAGCTATAGAGATTTAAAGACATGGTAGGCATAAAGAAGATAGAGAAAACCTCAATTGATAATTGAGGAGGAGCTGTTGGTCCTGACAATCAACAATTGTTGTTTTAATGAAGAATTGGAGTCAAGGATGGAAGAAACGGTTCAAGTTGTGAAACATGAAGGAAGAATACATTCAGAAGGTGAAGATGTGTACACATATTTACATTAATTCAGAGATAGTTCACATATATCTTTGAGTAGTCATAAGCTTGTAAATTTTTGTCAATATATACTATGAAAAATATCGGGGCAAATATGAGAGAACATGAGAATAGAATAATGAGGAGTTGTATGAGTCATTAGACATCTTAGAAGTGAGTTAAGACTCTCTCATCACTCGGTTGTAAAATTCTCAGAAATGAAGAAAATGTTGTGCCAGATATTTCTGACTTTTCTCCTTTTGTGTTAAATCTTTTGTGAAATGCTTTTGTACAAGTCTAAGTCTATAGGTGATTGACCTGTGTAGAAATTTTTAGCTTCTAATTGTGATCAGGCTAAGAGAATTGAGTGTAGGAACATTTACATGTGTAAATGAAAGAAGAGAAACTGCAGGAGGCGCAAAATTCAATATGAAGTTTTGATCAATTCTCCTTCCATAGTGCAAAGTTTTGAGCAAGCAAGCACTCAAACTTTAAGTTGGAAGGTAAGATAATTGTGGCTAAAAGGATTTGCAGAAACAGGTTCTAGATTGAGAGAACCAAGTGCTAAAAGTTATAGGTGTCTAAATCGACTTCTCAGAAGAACAGTTTTAGACATAGGTGAGTTGTTGAGATCATTTCTCAAGATCTACTGAATCTTTTGGAGTGATTCAACTTGGAGAAGGTGCGCAATCTATAGGCACACCTCATACAAAGTTTTATAAAAAACTTTACATATTTGATAAGGCAATGAGTGAATTATGTGCAGCAGACTTTCTGTGTAATCTCCTTCTTCACAGTTTGTTCAAGAACTTGACAATTGAGTATTGATCTTCTAAAATTGGTGAAGGTTTGAGTTATTCTTGTTATAGAGGTGCTCTAAATACAAGAGTAACTTTTTCTTTTGGAGATTAGCACTCTCCATCAATTAAGGAGGCTGAAGTGAGAAGAGTGGTGTTTGAGGATACTCGTCCTCCGGTTAGCATGCATAAAAATGTTGCACATAGGGATGTTCAAGAGAATGTCCAATCAGATCAGTCTGCACATGTTCCTATTTAGCCACCATTGAGATGTTATGCACGTGTCTCACATTCACCTGATAGATATGTTCCAGGTTTAGATTTTGTTATGCTAACAGATGCCGGTGAGCCTTCTTGCCACAAAGAGGCTATGCAGACAGAGGATCATGTCAAGTGGGAGTGTGCCATGAGTGAGTTGGATTCTATTCACAAGAATGGTACTTGGGACTTAGAACCTTTGCGAAAGGTTAGGAAAGCTTTACGATGTAAATGGGTATATAAGCAGAAATTCACATCAGATAGTGCTTCTCCAAAATACTTATTGCAAAGGGTTTAAGCAACAACATGGTGTTGATTTTGAGGAAATCTTCTCTCTAGTGGTCAAGATGACTACTTTGCGCATGTTGCTTGGATTCGTTGCAATGAGGACTTAGAGCTAGTCCAAATGGGTGTGAAAATAGCTTTCTTGCATGGAGATCTTACAAATGAGATCTATATGGAACAACGAGAGGGTTATGTAGTTCCTGGCAAGGAGAGTCTAGTTTGTAAGCTCAAGAAAAGCTTGTATGGACTTAAACAATCTCCTAGAAAATGGTACCAAAAGTTTGATGCTTTTATGAAGTCCCAAGGCTATTCTCGGAGCAATGAGGATCATTGTCTCTACACAAAGAGATGCTCTGATGGCAGCTTGATATGCTTGATACTTTACGTCGATGATATGTTGATTGCTGGGAAGTCCTCTTATGATTTGTCAATTCTCAAAAAGAAGTTGAGTCACACATTTGATATGAAGGATTTGGGGGATGCCAAACATATTCTTGGCATGCGCATTACTCGTGATAGGAGTAAAAGATGTATATACTTGTCTCAAAGTGAGTATATATCTAAAGTACTTCACCAATTCAATATGCAGGGTGGAAAGGCATTGAGTACACCTTTACCCACATATGTAAAATTGAGCAAGGATGACTGCCCCAAATCAAATGAGGAAAAGGAATTCATGACCAAAATTCCCTATCAGTCTGCTGTTGGTAGTCTCATGTACGCTATGGTAGCTACGAGACCAGACATTGCATTTGCAGTGGGAGTTGTGAGCAGATATATATCTAATCCTGGCAAGAAACATTGGGAGGCGGTCAAGATGATTTTGCGATATCTGAGTGGCACTAAGGACAAGTGTCTATGCTTAGGTAGATGGAAAGCATCCCTTATTGGTTACACAGATTCTGACTATGCTGGTTGTGTAGACAATCGTAAGTCTACATCAGGGTACAGTTTTCATTTTGCTGGAGGTGCTATCTCTTGGAGATCTCATCTTCAAGAATGTACAATTGTTTCCACCACAAAAGTAGAGTATGTTGCAGCAAGTGAGGCATGTAAGGAAGCATTGTGGCTTTCTCGTCTTGCTTCTGATATGGGTTTACCTCCACATGTACCTCGCTTGCTCAGTGATAGTCAGAGTGCCATTGCTTTGGCTAAGAATCCAGTCTATCATGCAAAGACCAAGCACATTAAGGTGAGGTATCACTTCATTAGAGATTGCTTAGCCACTGAGAGCATTATTCTTGAGAAGGTTCACACTCGAGATAATGTTGTAGATGCTTTGGCTAAAGCTCTACCACAGGATAGCTTTCGATACTGTTGTCACTTGATGGGGATTACTTGATTCTTGATCTTACTGTTGGAGTTAGACGTCTGCGGAAGCACGCGAACAGCACAAGGAAGAAGAAGAAGCTTGGAGCACAACACACAAGACTGAATGTATTACTAGAGAATGTACAAAGATAAGTAGCCCATTAGGGCAATAGGCGTATATACAAGCCGGGGGAGAAAAACCTCCTAAAGAGGGAAAAAAGTGCCCCGGCGGTCCTAGAGTGTTCACACACATCACTACCTAAATATATCAACAAATCCCCCCTGGGAGTGATGCGGTGAACAAGGAGCTGGCACTCATGTATAAGGAAGTGCCGAGCTATGTGGAAATCACTCCACAAAAGGAAGTAAGCCCAAAGCTTTGCGGAAAGCTTCAAACTTCTCCCTAGGCAGAGCCTTCATGAAAAGGTCTGCAATGTTCTCCTGCGTGGGCACATATGCCAAGCTGATCTCCCCAGCAGAGAACCTCTCCCTGACATAGTGATAATGCACCTCAATGTGCTTAGTGCGAGCATGGAACACAGGGTTCCTCGCAACTGCCAATGCGCTCTGACTGTCAGTGAAGATGGTGGTGGCAAAAGACTGGCCAACACCCAAATCAGCCATAAGGCATCTGAGCCACACACACTCAACAGTCGTTGTGAAAGCTGCCCTATACTCAGCCTCACAACTGGAAGTGGCCACAGTAGGCTGCTTCTTGCTCAACCAAGATATACATGAGCTACCAAGCATGAAGCAAAAACCACTGGTGGACACACGAGTGTCATAGCAACCAGCCCAATCTGAGTCAGAAAAAGCATGCAAATCTGGCGGTAGTGATCCCCCCTTGGGATAAAACAACCCAAGTAGCCGAGTACCACTCAAGTAGCGAAAGATGCGCTTAACCGCTTTCCAATGCGTGACTCCTGGGCAATGCATAAACCTGCTCATCTGTGAGACAGCAAACTGAATATCTGGCCGAGTAATGCATAAGTAAATCAAGCATCCAACAGCCTGCTGATAGAGAACAGCATCAAATGCATCTCCAGCATCATGAAGACTCAATCGTAAACCTGTCTCCATAGGAGTGGCAATAGGCTTACAGTCTTCAAGGCCAAAACGCTGCAATAATGTGTCAATATATTTCGTTTGACACAAAGCCATTCCACCATCAACTTGCATAAACTGAATGCCCAAATAGTGATGCAAATGCCCCAAATCAGACATCTCAAATGAGGCATGCAAATCAGCCTTGAAATCAGCAATATGCTTCTCAAGAGGACCAGTGAGCAGCATGTCGTCTACATAGACAACAATGATCAGAAGCACATCATTAGCACGCTTAACATATAAGGTGCTTTCAGTTGGACTGTTCTCAAAACCATGTGCAATCAGATAGGCATGTATTTTCTCATACCAAGCACGTGGTGCTTGCTTTAAACCATATAACGCCTTCTTTAACCTGCACACCTGGTTTTCATGCCCTTTCTGCACAAAGCCACGGGGCTGAAAAACATACACTTCTTCATGCAAGTCACCATTCAGAAATGCTGTTTTAATGTCCAACTGATGTACATTCCAACCATGATGGGCTGCAAGTGCACAAATGCTCCGAACAGTAGTCATACGGCATGTAGGTGCAAAGGTCTCATCAAAATCAATGCCTCTTTCCTGCGCATAACCCTTTGCAACAAGCCTAGCCTTATACCTGTCAGCTGTACCATCAGGTTTACGCTTCAGCTTGTATACCCACTTAGTGCCAATGGCCTTCTTGCCAGGAGGCAAGTCACATAAAGACCATGTACCATTCTTCATTATAGCATCATATTCAGATTGCATAGCAGCCATCCAATTTTCTGAATTTTGTGCTTCATCAAAAGAAACAGGCTCATTCTCATCACAGAGACTAGATGCAGCCATAGCATAGCAATCTGATGCAAAGGAGGTACTATGAGAGCCTGAACGAGTACGATATGACAAAGGTGCATCTAATTTGCTGTCACGCAAAGTCTGCACCAGCCATTTTGGCATAGTTTTTGCCTGTTCAATATCAGCTCTCTCATCAACAAGTGCATCATGTAAATCTGCATCAGAAATGGAATGATCTGCATCATCATATGAAACCTGCAAAGGCTGAGAAGTTGCCTCATTAGGACCAGCGCTAGCCTGTCCACCTGTAAAAAGAGGCATCAAAGTATCATACATGTCTTTGGAGCTAACAGATGTCTCCTTAGTACATGAAAGCAATGGCTGAATAGCATCTTCCACAAAGACAACATCACGGCTAACCAGAATGCGTTTAGTCTGTGGATGATACAGACGATAGCCTTTACTTTCAGAACTGTACCCAACAAAAATACATTTTACTGCCTTATCATCCAATTTTCTGCGATGTTGTTCAGGCACTAATGCATATGCCAAACAACCAAAAACACGCAGATGAGCAACAGATGGCTTGCGGTCATGCCAAGCCTCATATGGAGTGATAGACTACAACGCTTTGGTGGGACACCTGTTCAGTACATATGCTGCACACATGACAGCTTCAAGCCAAAAACTATGTGGTAAAGCCTGACTTTTGACCATGCACCTCGCCATCTCCATGAGTGACCTGTTCTTTCGTTCAGCAACTCCATTCTGTTGAGGTGTATACGGCACTGTACACTGGTGTTTTATCCCACGTTCAGCCAGAAATGCATTAAAATCTGAAGACATATATTCGCCCCCTCGATCAGAATGGAGGGTGCCCATTTTACATGCTGACAGATTTTCAGCCAGAACCAAAAACTGTTTGAAGCACATGAACACTTCGGACTTTGCTTTGAGTGGATATACCCATGCATGCCTGGAAAAATCATCAATGAAAGTCACGAAGTAAAGGTAATTTCCAAAAGAGGGTGTCTGCATAGGACCACAGACATCACTATGTACAAGCTGCAATTTCTGCATAGCCCGAACTGAACCATCTTTTGGAAAGGAAGAACGCTGCATTTTGCCCAAAATACAGCCTTCACAAACATGTTTTCCAGGTGCCTCAAGTTTGGGCAAAGAGGACACCATTTCAGATTTCTGCAGGCGTAACAAGCTAGCAAAATTCAGATGACCAAAGCGTGCATGCCAAAGCTTTGCATCTGACATAGCCTGAGAATCATGAACTCCACATGCCGAATCATTCACAGATCTTTCATAGTCTATGAGCTTATACAGCCCACGACATAAAATGCCAGAAGCAATAATCACATCGCCATTTGAGAGATCATGGACTGTACACCTGTCATCAACGAATTTCACAACCAAGCCAATCTTGGCTAATGCAGAAACTGATAACAGGTTCTTTTTGATCCCTGGCACAAATAAAGCATCTGACAAAGTGAAAGAACTACCATCAGCAGTAGTCAGAATGATCTTACCAACTCCCATAACAGGATAAGAGGAGTTATTGGCGCATGTGACAGTATTCCCTGTAGGGGCAGGCTCGAGTGAAGAGAAGAAACTGCGCTGCGAGGTAATATGTTTGGTTGCCCCACTGTCAAAGTACCAAACATCTGAGTCTACTGCAGACATGCACTGATCATGAGAAGATGGGTCAAAACTGCAGACAGTAGTAAACGCCCATTCTTCTTCCTGCACAAGATTTGCAGACTCTGTTTTTGGTGTAGAGGCCTCTGCAACAACCATTCCAGCCTCTTTCTTCTTTGCCTCTTTAGCAGCCAGTTTTGGACAGTTCTTTATAATATGATCATTTCCTTTACAATACTTGCAGAACAATTTCTGCTTTTCTGATTTCTTCTCATCTTTATCCTGGTTCTTCGATTGTGCAGCATTTGCAGATTTCTGCTTACTAGTAGAAGAGCTCCATTTTCCTTTGCCCTTCTGACTAGCCAGGAAAGCTTGATCTGCAACACGCATAATGGACCTGTTCTGCCTGGACTGATCTTCCTGCAACAGAACAGAGACTAATTCCTCAAATGACAAGGCATTCGGATTGCCTTTCATCATCAATCGAAGAGTAGAGGCAAAACTCTGATATGAATCAGGAAGGCCATTCAGAACGGTCTGCACAAGTGAGCTATCTGGTATAACCTCATCAGCAGAAATCAATTGTTCCTTCAGGTCTTTGATCTTTGTAAGAAAATTGTCCATCGAATCACCTTCATTCATGTGCTCACTCTCCAACTGTTTTCGAAGGTAAGCAACACGAGCCTCATTCCTAGCCTGGTACAAAGTGGTAAGTGTATCCCAAGCATCCTTTGCTGTTCTGCAAGAGCGAATGTGAGGAATAATGGCACGTTTGACAGACAAAGCTATCAATGCATGTGCCTGGGCATCTCTGCCATCCCATCGAATCTGCTCTGCAGTAGGTGCAACAGAAACAGCAGCACGAACAAGAATCTGCGGAATATCATCTTCGACACCATCTTCATCAGCTCCAACACCTGTATTTGTAGTACCTGTCGTTACAGGTGTAACAGGACGTCTTTCAACACCCTGCACAATGTTCCACAATCCTTTTGCAACCAGTACATGTCGCATCATATAAGCCCATAATGGGTAGTTGGTACCATCCAACTTATCCTCAACAGCCAACATACGGAATACATCACTGCTTTCAGCCATGGCCGGTGACTAAAATACCTTGATGCAGAAAATTGACTGTATCTCAAAAAGTTGAACAGAACTGCCCACACGAGTTCTGCTAGACCTGTAGCAGACTTCGAGACGCTTAAACTGGCGAATAGAAACTGGTATATACCTTTGGCACAAAAGGACGAAATAGCCTGCACAAGCACTGCGATAGTGCGTTCGGAGGCCGAAACGAGCTCAGATCGCGATTTCGGCACCACAGAGCAAAGATGTTTTGATCTCGGAAACACCCTGAGTATGCTCACCAAATTTTGTGCGAATCTGAGACTGCAAACGGAGGAGTGTCGACGGCGCCCTAGAAGAAGCAACGACCTGCTCTGATACCAATTGTTGGAGTTAGACGTCTGCGGAAGCACGCGAACAGCACAAGGAAGAAGAAGAAGCTTGGAGCACAACACACAAGACTGAATGTATTACTAGAGAATGTACAAAGATAAGTAGCCCATTAGGGCAATAGGCGTATATACAAGCTGGGGGAAAAAAACCTCCTAAAGAGGGAAAAAAGTGCCCCGGCGGTCCTAGAGTGTTCACACACATCACTACCTAAATATATCAACACTTACGTAGTCACTTGTATACTGTGTAACATGCCCATCAGGTGGGAGGTATAGTTTGTATACTTACACTCAGGTATTCTTTATCATTCTGTATTTTTCTCCCATAGTTACTCTGGCCATATTGGCCTTTAGTGGGAGATTGCTATCGGTAGTGTTAGAAGAAGCATTTTTTGAAGAGAAATAATTGTAAAAATGTCAAAAAATTGTAAAAATATTTATGCAAATGATGTAAAAATGAGGAAGAGTCTTCCTCATGTAAATTAGAATCATATGTATTTTTTCTAGAATTTTTGGAAGCTCTTTGATACCATATTTTTAGATTAGAAGGGAAAAGGACCAAAATTCAAGTGTGAAAAGGGACACGTGAAAATGTATAAAAGATAATTTCCTCTATTTTGATAGGTTTGGTTGTATTATTATTGCTATCCAAGTAATGTGAAGAGCTCTCCTACAGAAAATCGTGTTTCTCTCTTCCATGTACTTTCTCTAGATTTGTTGAGTCTATTCTTTGTGTAAATCCATGGAATTTGTGAGCTTCAGTTGTGCGTTTCTGAGTAATGTGTATGAAGAGAGGTGATTCTCAGTGTACTGAGTAAGAAAGTATAGAAAACTCAAGCTGGACAAGGAAATCCTCAGTTTTCACAGAATCTCGATTGTCTCGTCTGTGTGATACAGGTATCATTTTTGAGATTTGACTTCATAATTGTGTTCCGCTGAGAAAATGGCACACTTTTGGCACCAAGATCATTGAAAGTACTGTTTTTTTGCTCAAGATAATCAATACCCTATATATTTCTCTTCATCTTCATAATTTCTTAGAAAAACAATCATTCAACTCTTATTCTTGGATTCCATTAACTAGAAGGGGTTGTGGTCTTTGCATACTTCCTGGATTGACAATTTAAAGATGTGTAGTTAATCCTTTATGCTAAAATGATTGGAGAGGACAACTCCAAAGGATAACAAACATTTTTTGGCGCCGTTGCTGGGGAACAAAGCAAAAGCTTCATTGAAGTTGGACCTTGCTGGATCTTCTATTGTTGATGGTATTGAACACATTGAAAAGGTACTACTCTTTAATCAAGAAAGGAAACATGAAAAGCTAGGTTTCTTTGCTTGTCTTTTGGGAAATGAAAGCAAGATGTAATCTTTTGAGACAAGAAGTTGTGAAATTCCTGCAAATTGATAGTTGCTCATATCATTTTTTAAGAGTAAAGTGCAGGTGTCTAAAAAAATGGAATCAAGATTATTGGAAGGAAGTTAAAATGTGACTATCTTTGCATTTGTAGAGTGCTTTTGACCAAGTAGCAAGCAAATTTGTTAATCTTGGAAAAACATGATATGATTGCATTGAGGAAAGTCAAGTAAAGTAGCTATGTACAAATAAATAGGATCCATTTGTTTAGCCAAGGCAAAGCAATAATCTTGAGAAAAGATTTATTTGCATCTTGAAAAGAAAAATGTTTGAGTTTATCTTTGCATGAATTGATAATTGCACTTCATAGCACATCTTTCTTTGGAAAGCTTTACTCAAAAACTGATTAGATTGCAAGCATAAAAGAGTATAACCAATCATGAAACAAAAGATCAATGGATCTTGAAACAAGAAAACCCTAAGTGAAGTGTTTACCTTGATTTAGGGAAAAATACTAAAAAAATTCATAAAATCCATTAAAAAATTCAAACAAATTTCCTTTTTTCCTAGAAAGTAGGACTTGAGGATTGTTGTTGAAGGTGGAGGAGAAAAAGTGCAAAAAAAATTCTAAATATGGAAAGAAAATAAAAAAATAGCTAGAGTGGAAGTTGTTGTTTAATTTTTTTTAATATATTTTTTAAATGAGTTTGATGGTGTATAATTGCAGGTGACAAGTGATCTGGAGTTGGTGAATAACATTGAAGGGGACTAGGTGGAAAGAAAAATCAAAAAGTGCAAAAGCTAGAAGTTCAGAAAAAAACACGATTCTCTTCATAGGATCGCGATTGTCTGTAAGAAAAAGAAATTGATTTATTCTACACTTTTGGGTATTGTGGTAAGTGATTGTAAGAGGATTCATAAAGTTGAGGGAGTAAAGAAAGTCAAATTTCAAAATATCAGTAAGAATTGGGCATCAAGTGATTAAATTGAGAATTGGGAACCAAATCGTGATTTTCATGAGTAGGAAAAAGGGAGTAGATTGTGTTGAAAGATAAGAATTATGAATCAAAACTTCAAAATTGCTAAGGGATAAGGATTACACGGTGAAAAGTGGAAATTCTGAGAACTTCTCACAAAAACGCGATTGTCTGAAGGCTATATAATCATGAAATTTTAGAAAAGAGTCTCATTTGAGTGAGAGAGAGAGAGTGAGAGAACCTGACAAAATCACGACTTTTTACAACTACAAGTTTTTGGATTTTTCCTTATCAAGCAAGCAAGGTAATGGTCTTCTAATAAACATTTGCATGATTTCAAGTACTCACATAGTGATAAGAGCACAAAAACACAGAAAGTTGTAAAAAACACGGAATCGTGATTTTTAGTCTTTTGATTTTTCTTGAGGAAAAATAATATTTTTGCTAAAAATCTTTCATTGCATGTTAAAATTTTAATAAGCCGATCCTATTGGAGAAACAAAAACTTAAAAATCAAGAACCTCAAAAAATTTTAAAATCTGCACAAGATCGCGATTCTATAATCAAACACAAAATCGTGATTCTCTGATCTAAACTCAAAAAACACGATTCCCAGAATACAATTTTCATAAGAAAATCGTGTTTTTGACGATTGTGAGAAATCATGATTGTCTGGGAACAAAATTGTGAAAATCACGATTGTCTTCACAAGATCGTGAAAATCACGATTCTCTTCAAAGGATCGTGAAAATCACGATTCTCTTCACAGGATTGTGAAAATCACGAGTGCCTTCACAGGATCGTGAAAATCACGATTCTCTTTTCAGAATCGTGAAAATCACGATTCTATTCAAAGAATCATGAAAATCACGATACTATTCAAAGAATCGTGAAAATCACGATTCTCTTCAAAGAATCGTGAAAATCATGATTCCCTTCATAGAATCGTGAAAATCACGATTCTCTCCACATAATTGTGAACAACACTATTCTCTTCTCAGAATCGTGAAAATCATGATTCTATTCAACGAATAATGAAAATCACGACTCTATTCAAAGAATCGTGAAAATCACAATTCTCTTCAAAAAATCGTGAAAATCATGATTCCCTTCACAGAATCGTGAAAATCACGATTGTCTCCACAGAATTGTGAACAACACGATTTTCTTCTCAGAATCCTGAAAATCACGATTCTATTCATAGAATCATCGAAAATCACGATTGCCTTCACAGAATCATGAAAAAGATGATTCTCTTCACAAAATCGTGAAAAAACACGATTTGTAACCACAATTGTAGAAGATTTAGAATATGCAAAAAATAGTGAAAAAGACAATTCTTTTTCAGAGAATCGTGAGAAAATCTAGAATTTTCTCAAAATTGTAGAAAAGACGATTCTATTCATAGGATCGTGGAAAACACGATTCTTTTCATAGAATCATGATATACTTGGATGATTCTAAGATCTGGTAATAAATTGTTCACATCTGAAAAACAAGAGTTAAAAAGGAAGGAGAGAGAGCCAGTAATAGGAAATTTACAAGAAAAAGATTCAAGATAGATAGATAACATGGAAAACCTCAATGAAATAAATGAACCTTCTCAAAATAGTGATTATAGAAATATTCTCAAATATATGTATACAAATAGGTTTGGAACCTATGTGTATCAGGATGGGATGCATACGTTTCTCATTAGGTTGAGAAACTTAGAAGTTCCCTTAAATATAACACTAGTGGCACAATTTAAGGATTGTAGATATGAGGATAGACAAGGATGTGTATACATCTTCTCACAGGATCCAGAAAACTCTAATGATTTAGGGTAGTGTGCAGACAAGAGACCTTGGGAACAAAACCTAGGGCAGCCAGAATTGCCAAGACAAAACGAAACTCACAATAATATTGAACAACAAGAAGGTAGGAAAGTATACACTTCCCCAAACCCTTTTGAAAGAGAAGCAGAAGGAATTAATGATTTTCGATTCAGAAGAAGACATCATTGGCAAAATCAAGGAAGAATGCTTAGGCCCTATCAAGTAGCTAAATGCATGAAGAATCAATATGAAGGATATTCTAATCCTCATGCTCATGCTACATAATTTAGACAATTAATTGGGGCAGAAGAAGTAGAGGATTACAAAGTATAGTTTGAAGCATTTGGTCTAACCCTAACTAGACTTGCACTATCTTAGTTCATTCCCTTGAGAAAGGAAATGTATCCACATGTTGAATCTTTTCTTGAAGCCTTCATAGGGGAATTCTCAAAAATTGGAATACAACATAGTACAGCTACCTTGATACATAGCTTTAAGCAACAAAAAGAAGAAAATGTCAGAGAGGCATCCAAGAGATTTAAGCAATACATTGATAGATGTCCCAGAGAGGAGGTACCATCCATGGCAAGACAAGTATCTCTATTCATAGAACGACTGAGAAGTGCCCAATTAAGAACCTTGGTGTATTATGGGAGATGCCCTAACCTAGGAGCATGTGTGAAAGAGGCAATAGATTTGGAGGATAATAGAGGACAAGATCTGTTAGTAGTTGATCAACCTAGAACTAGTGAAGATAAAATCCCACACACAGAAGAATTGGCACAAGCCATTGCTAAAGCCCTAGAAGTTAGCACCAAGACAAATTTGATAAACACTAGGATAGCAACAAATAAAAACTGCTATAATTGTGGAGAAAATCATTTGGTACAACAATGTCCATATCAAAAACCACAACATTTGCAAGATAGAAAAACACTCAAATACTGCACACTAGAAAGAAAATGGACAAACCATACCAGAGAAGAGTGCTTTTACAATAAACAACCCATTAAGGAAAGAGAATATGTGAATCAACATAATTTACAAAGAGAATCTGGATTTGTTGAGCAACCAAGACCTGTACTTGGGCAACAACCACCATTACCAACAAATGTGGTACCGGTAAAATACACACCAATAGAAGAAGAAATCTCAAGACATAGATCATCTTACAGAGAGGATTATCATTGGAATGAAGGATATCAAGAAGAGTGGGAAGGATACGAACAGAGGGAACCAGAACTGCAAGCCTTAGACTTGGGAAATGGGAGAATTGAAATGGATACAACCACATTCATGTACATAACCAATAATTACATGTCCAATCAGAAACCTCAGTTCAAAGGGAGTCAAAAGATAACTTGTTATAGATGTGGGGGAGAACATTTTATTAGAGACTGCCCACAACCTCCTACACTAAGAATAGAAGGAGCTTATTGCAAGGATTGTGGCAGGGAACACTTAATAAAGGATTGTCCAAGAAACCCTCAAAAACAACAGAACACATCTAGCAATATACCATTAAAATCAGTTAACATTATGGAGCAAGAAGAATTGAGTGATCATGATCAAGTAACTATAAATGCTATAACAAGAGCACAAGCTAAACAACAAGAAACAACAAAGGAGACACATACACAGGAGCATAGGAAAAATCCATTTCCAAAGGAAAAGAAAAACAGACAAAAAGGGAGATGGGAAAGAAAAATGAGAATGGGTAAAAGTTTGGAAGAATAGACTATAGAACAATCAAACAATAGCCAACCTCAGAATACACAAACTCAGCAGGAGACCAAAAATTCACAAAGCCTAGAGACTCTAATAAGAGCATACAAAGGAAGAATTCAAGAAGGACCAAATCCTACAGACCATGTGATGGCTTATCCTATGCCAGTATTAGAGGAGGAAAGGATGCAAAGATGCAAACAAACCATACAAGAAACTCAACTCAGAATAGGGGAACCAAACAATTATCAAACAACATTAGGGGAAGCAAATGCAACAAAAACAAGGAAAACTATTGATCAGGGAGATAATTCACAACTAACCTTCCAAATCTGATGGAGAGTCTTAATCTCCAAAAGAACAAGTTAATCCTGTATCTAGAGCACCTCTATAACAAGAATAACTCAAATCTTCACCAATTTTAGAAGATCAATACTCACTTGTCAATTTGTTGAACAAACTATGAAGAAGGAGATTACACAGAAAGTCTGCTGCACATAATTCACTCATTGCCTTATAAAATGTGTAAATGTTTTGATAAAACTTTGTACAAGGTGTCTCCTATAGATTGTGCACCTTCTCCAAGTTGAATTACTCCAAACGATTCAGTAGATCTTGAGAAATCAACTTAACAAGTCACCTATGTCTAAAACTGTTCTTCTGCGAAGTTGATTTAGACACCTATGACTTTAAACCTTTGGTCCTTTCAATCTAGAATCTGTTTATGCAAATGCTTTCAGCCACAATTAGCTTAGCTTCCAACTTAAAGATTGAGTGCTTGCTTGCTCAAAACTTTACACTGTAGAAGGAGAACTGACCAAAACATTCGCATCGAATTTTGTGCCTCTTGGAACTTCACCTCTTCTCAGTTACATAAGCAAATGTTCCTACACTTAATTCTCTTAGCCTGATCACAATTGGAAGTTAAACTTTGTACAGAGGTCCATCACCTATAGAATTAGACTTGTACAAAAGCATTTCACAAAAGATTTAACACAGAAGGAGAAAACTCAGAAATATCGGGCGCAACATTTTCTTCATTTCTGAGAAAAATTACAACTGAGTGATGAGAGAGTCTTAACTCACTTCTAAGATATCTAATGACTCATAAAACTCCTGATTACTCTATTCTCATGCTCTCTCATACTTGCCCTGACATTTTCATAGTATATATATATAAAATTTTACAACCTTATGACTTAAATGAACTATCTGTACATATGTGTACATATCTTCCTCTTCTGAATGTATTCTTCTTCCTTGCTTCACAACTTGAATCTTTCCTTCAAACCTTGACTTCAATTCTTCATCAAGTCATCAATTGTTGATTGTCTTGCACCAACAGCTCCCCCTCAATCATCAATTGAGGTTTTCTCTATCTTCTTTATGCCTGCCATGTCTTTGAATCTCTGTAGGTTTGGTCCATGCAAGCTTTTGGTAAGCATATCAGCTATCTGATCTTTTGTTGAAGTATGTATGACTTCAATCTCTTTATCCATCACCTTCTCTCTTAAAGAGTGATATTGAATCTCAATGTGTTTAGTCCTTGCATGAAACACAAGATTAGCAGCTAAATACAATGAACTCATCTTATCTCCATAAATGATAGGTGTACTCTGTATAGTGTCAAAACTCTTCATGAGAGTCTTAAACCATATCATTTCCTTTACAGCTTCAACCATACCTTTGTACTCAGCTTCTGTAGATGATAAAGAAACTGTGTGTGGCTTCTTTGAACACCAAGAAATTAACTTATCTCCCACATAACACAAGTATCCATAAGTTGATCTCCTATCATCAGGATTACCTGCCCAATCTGCATCACTATATATCTTGATATTTGTATCTGATGTAAAACCATAATACAAACCTTCAGAGTGTACCCTTAATGTATCTCAACACTCTTTGACCTGCAATTCAATGTTCTTTCTTAGGACAATGCATGAATTGAGACAAAACTCCAACTGCATATGAAAAGTTAGGCCTAGTTAATGTAGCATAGATCAGAATACCAACCAAACTCTAATATTGTTTCATGTCCTTGAACTCTTCACCTCCATATCTGCTCAATTTGTGACTCATCTCCATTGGAGTAGGTGCTACCCTTTAATCATTCATTTTAAACTTGATTAACAAGTTTCTCAAATACCTTTCTTGAGTCACATACACTCCATGTTGAGTGTATAGAATCTCCATGCCCAAGAAATATGACAAGTCTCCCAAGTCGCTGATTTTGAACTCTTTCTCCATTTGCTTCTTTAGGCTTTGAATGCCTTTCTCATATGTACCTGTAAGAATTATATCATCAACATATATGCACATGTAAATGAACCCATCATCACTTGCTTTAACAAGCAAGATACTATCTGCTTTAGATACTTGAAATCCAAGTTCTTTCAAGAACTTCACAAGTCTATAATTCCATGCCCTTGGGGCCTGCTTCAACCCATACAAAGCTCTCTTGAGGTTACATACATGATCTGGATACCTTCCATCTCTGAATCCTTGGGGTTGCTCCATGAAAACATCAGCTGAAATATAACCATTCAAGAAAGCATTCTTCACATCTAATTGACATAATTTCCAACCTTTACATGCAGCAATAGCTATGAGTGTCCTGATGGTTTTCATCTTTGCCACAGGACTATAAGTCTCATCATAATCAATACCATATGTTTGAGCAAACCCTTTCACAACAAGTCTAACTTTATACCTAGACACACTTCCATCTGCAAACCTCTTTGTCTTGTAGACCCACTTGCATCCAATGATCTTCTGGCTATTTGGTTTAGGAACCAATTCCCAAGTTTGATTCTCCATCAATGCATCATATTCTTCCTGCATAGCTTTCTCCCAATTTTCCTTACCTTTTGCCTCTTCATATGTAGAAGGATCTTCATCTGCCTTTATCATGTAAGCATAATCTTTGGTAGCAAAAAAAGAAGTGTCATAGCTATACCTTGTAGGTTGCCACTTGTGCCTTGATGACCTTCTGAGTTCTCCACTCCTTGATGTTTCTGGTTCATCACACTCAGGATCAAATCTTGGCATTTCTTCAACTTCAACTTGCACTTCATTGTTCTCCTCTTCATCAATTATCTAAACCTTTGATTTACCTTTCTTTTGGTTTACATATTCTTCATTACCTTCATTAATATTGATTGTACCTGCATACCAATTACCTTGTTCATCAAATGTAACATCTTTTGATACAAGAAATTGTTTTGTGGATGGACTTCACAACCTATGTCCCATCTACTTATCATCATAACCAATGAACACATTCTTTTCAGCTTTAGGCTCCAATCTGTGCCTTAATTGTGATGGCACATATGCATATGCCAAACACCCAAATACTTTGCAATGATCCAAGGTAGGTCTCTTACCCCACCATGGCTCATATGGTGTCATACCCTGCAAGGCTTTACATGGTAATCTATTAACCAAATAAGTGGTTATATTTACAGCCTCAGCCCACAAAGAATTTGGGCAATTTTTCTCCTTCATCATGGATCTTGCAAACTCAACAAGAGTTCTATTCCTCCTTTTTGCTACACCATTTTGTTGAGGAGAGTACCTGCAAGTAATTTCCCTTTTTATACTTGCATTCCACAAGTAATCACTGAATGCATTAGAGAAATACTCTCCCCCTCCATCTGACCTTAATCTCTTCAATTCATGGCCTGTAATTCTTTTTGCATACACATGATAATGTTTGAATGTATTGAATACCTCTGACTTATCTTTGATCACATAAATAGTGATCCATCTTGTAGCATCATCAATGTAAATCACATAGTACCTTGAACCATTGATATTGAAATCTTTTGAAGGTCCCCACACATCTGTGTGTACCAATTCAAGCTTTCTCTGAATGCATAAACCATGCTTGGAATAGGATTGCTTATGAGCCTTACCTAAATGACATTCTTCATATTTGTATGTCATATGTTGACCTACAACATTAGGTAATCCAAGCACTGAACCATTGTTAATCATGTCTTTGATACCTCTTTCATTGAAATGTCCAAGCCTCTTGTGCCAAAGATCTAACTCAGAGATCTTATGCCCTCCATAAGTGAACAAGGCATGACCAACATTACCTTGAATCTTCAATGTGAACAATCTTCCTTCTTTCTTCCCTGAAACAGTCTGTTTATACCCATTACTAGGGTCTTCCACAAACACTCCTTCATTAGTGAATCTAAGTTCATAACCTTTTTCAACAATTTGTCCTACACTTATCAGATTCTTAGGAATTGTAGGAACATACAAGACCTTACTCGAGAGAGTGCTACCATCCTTAGCCTTCACTGATCCAATTGACTTCACATTGTGCTTTGTATTGTCACCTATTTGAACAACATGATTAGTTACCTTAATTTCCAAATCAGTCATGAAAGTTATGTTGCCACTCAGGTGATTGCTACACCCTGAGTCAATGTAGAAGACTCTTTGGTCTTCACTTTGCCTTTCACAAGTTGCATTCATTATCAATGTTGAATCCTCCTTCTGATCTGAAGCATAATTGTAGTAGGTATTGTTGTATTGTTAACTTTGGAATCCTCTACCTGCATTTCTTCCAAAGTAACCTCTACTACCTCTTCCTCTAAAGTTACCTCTTTGGTTTCTACCACCTCTTCCTCTTGAATTAAAATTCTGATTATATCCACCATTACTCTGAGTATTATGCCAACAATCATTAGCTAAGTGATTTGTCTTACCACAAATCTAGCAAGCTTTGACTCCATCTTTATTATTCCTGCCTCTTCCTCTACCTTTGCCACCTCGTCTTCCTCTTAGGAAGTTAGCTTGGCTATTTCTGCCTTCATCTTCATTTGCTTGTTGCTTTCCTTTGCTATTTTTCTTCTTATCCTTTGAGTACATTGCATGACCTGTACTCCTATCACCTTCACCTTTGACATCCTGCTCAAAGGTTAACATATGTCCTAGCAACTGATTTAATTCAGAAGTAAAATGATCAAGTGATAATTGAGTAGAGAAAATGAATGGCTTCCATTTGTCATCACCTCTCAACCCTGTGAGGATTTGTCTTACCAATTTATCCTCCTCAATGTCTTCATCAATAGCTCATAATGCATCTGCAATGTCTTTCATCCTTGTTACATAATCAGAGATCGATTGAGAGGCCTTCTTCTTGAATGTGGTAAATTCTGCCCACAAGGATGCCTTCCTAGACTTTGTGGGATTTTGGAAATGCTCCTCCAAAGCATTCCATATATCACTTGCACTTTCAAGACCTCTAATGTGAGGTAGCAAGTAGTCATTGACTGCCATATAGATAATGCTCCTAGCTTGAGCATCTCTCTTCATCCAATTCTTCAAATCTAATAATTCCTCCCTAGTTGGAACACTAGGATCTCTGAATTGTGGCTTTTCTTCTTCACGTGTAATGTAAGCTATCAAGTCTTTGCTCATTAGATGAGCTTCCATCCTCATTGACCATGCTGGATAGTTTTTTCTATCCAATTTCTCTATCTGAAGAGAATCTCCCATCCTTTCTTCACCTGTATATTGAAGTCTTCAATCTTTATGAGTAATAGATGTACCTTTACTTCGAATAATACTCCTTTTGTCTTCCTTGGTGTCGCATGACCTTCTTCTCAAGCTTTATCCTCAAGCTTTCACCTTCTGAACCTTCAGACATTGAATTCTTTGCACTTGCAGCAGTCGGGATTCTCCTTCCTTCAATTCTGATGCGTCCTGCTTTGATACCAGTGATGGAGAGTGTTAATCTCCAAAAGAACAAGTTACTCTTGTATTTAGAGCACCTCTTTAACAAGAATAACTCAAATCTTCACCAGTTTTGGAAGATCAATACTCAATTGTCAATTTCTTGAACAAACTATGAAGAAGGAGATTACACAGAAAGTCTACTGCACATAATTGACTCATTGCCTTATCAAATGTGTAAGTTTTTTGATAAAAATTTGTACGAGGTGTGAGCTATAGATTTCACACCTTCTCCAAGTTGAATTACTCCAAAAGATTCATTAGATCTTGAGAAATCAACTTAACAAGTCACCTATGTCTAAAATTGTTCTTCTAAAAAGTCGATTTAGACACCTGTGACTTTAAACCTTTGGTTCTCTCAATCTAGAACCCGTTTATGCAAATGCTTTTAGCCACATGTAGCTTACCTTCCAACGTAAAGATTGAGTGTTTGCTTGCTCAAAACATTACACTGTGGAAGGAGAACTGACCAAAACATTCGCATTGAATTTTGCACCTCCGATAGCTTCACTTCTTCTCAGTTACATATGCAAATGTTCCGACACTTAATTCTCTTAGCCTGATCACAATTGGAAGCTAAAAATTAGTACAGAGATCGATCACCTATAGACTTAGACTTGTACAAAAGCATTTCACAAAAGATTGAACACAGAAGGAGAAAACTCAGAAATATCGGGCGCAACATTTTCTTCATTTCTGAGAAAAATTACAACTGAGTGATGAGAGAGTCTTAACTCACTTCTAAGATATCTAATGAGTCATAAAACTCCTAATTACTCTATTCTCATGCTCTCTCATAGTTTCCCCAACATTTTCATAGTATATATATACAAAAATTTACAACCTTATGACTTCTCAAAGATATAAGTGAACTATCTGTACATATGTGTACATATCTTCCTCTTCTGAATGTATTCTTCTTCCTTGCTTCACAACTTGAATCTTTCATTCAAACCTTGACTTCAACTCTTCATCAAAACATCAATTGTTGATTGTCCTGCACCAACAAAATCAATATAGAAAAACAATGCACAATTTTATACCACATCACAATGGAAGAATCGGTAAAACAAAATCCTAACTTACATCACAATATGAAAAAGTGGGAAGCAATGCCAAAGAATTTTGATCCACAGCAACAAGAATTGGAAGAGTTGTATATTCCTATTGATAAAACAGGAGGATATGGTGAAGGAGAAGAGGGGAACTCAACTCTGAGAATTCAATTTGGTAAAAATCATGCCAAGGCTATATTAGATAGTGGATCAGGAGTGGCTATCATGACTAAACAGACATGGGAAAGATGGGGAAAAAATGAATTAGTACCCACTAAAATGAGATTAAAACTTGCATATGGACACATAGAAAAACCTCTAAGAATATGGGAAAAGGTGATTGTGGAAATATGTGGAATAGAAATAGAGCATACTTTTGCCATAGTTGAATTCCCACAATCCACTTCATATGAAATCATCCTAGGAAGACCATTTATGAGACAAATGAAAATTGTGCAAGATTGGGGTAATGATTGCATATATCTTCAAAGCAAAGGTAGGATAACCAGAGTGAATTTAAGAAATGGTCAATATTGTGACATGCTCCCTCAAGAATGGTTCAAAATACATCAAAATCAAGAATTAAGTGAAGAATCAGAGATTGAAGATCAGAATGAAACAGAATCATCAATATGGAAATGCAAAGTGATAAGGAACCTCATAGATAGAAAAAGAAGGTTAAGAAAAGAAGATTATGTAGAAGAAAGGAAATCACAGGATGAGAGCTATATGCCACAAAAATTCAAAGATGAAGAATTTGAGCCTTATGGTTGGAATCAGATTTTGACCACCATGGATATAGCAAATGATGAGTATGTGGGAGTGAAATTCCAAAATGAAGAAGGACATGATATCTTCCACATAGGAATGCAAATGATAAAAGTGTCAAAAACAGAAGAGGACTATGAGGAAGGAATAATATTGAACAAACACAAGGAAGGAATAATATTGAACAGAAGTAGAAGCCACAGATGCAATAAAAGACAAAATCTCAGGAAAAGAAATAGAAAAAGATGAAGAGGTTGAAAAAAATAAGAAAATAACAAACAAAGATCAACAGTTTGATGTACCTTCAAATTTTACGTCTTATGAAGTAGAAGAGAGTACTTTTAAAAGTGAAACCAAAGAGAGAAAAAAAGAAAGGAGAGGCATATGAAAATGAGGAACAAACCAAGAAGGTGATGATCACCCAGGAAGAGGGGGAAGAAAGACATATTGTCATAGCTGATGACATGACAAATCAAGAGGAGGAAGCATTGAGGAATTCGGCTAGAAGCTACAGGGATGTGTTTTCTTACAGTTACAAGTATTTGAAAGGAATTGACCCTAAAATTTGTGAGCATAAAATTCCTATTACTCTTGATGCGAAACCTAGTAAATAAAGACACTATACATTCAATGACAAATACTCTGCTAAAATAAAGGAAGAAATTGACAAGCTATTGGCTGCCAATTTCATCTATGAGATTGAGTATACAGAGTGGATATCTCCTATAGTTGTAGTACCAAAAAAGAATGGGAAACTTAGAGTATGCATTAACTTGAAAAAGGTAAATGCTGCAATTATAAGGGACAGTTATCCATTACCCATAACAAACCATCTTTTGGAAAGGGTTGCAGGAAAAGAGGTCTATAGCTTTTTGGATGGTTTTTCAAGCTATAATCAGGTACCAATAGCTTTAGAATACCAACATAAAACTGCTTTTTCCACAGAATGGGGAGTCTATGCCTTTAGGGTTATGCCCTTTGGTTTAACCAATGGTCCAACAACTTTTCAAAAATTGATGTGTCACATCTTCAAAGAATTCCTTAGTAATATAATGGAAATCTATGTGGATGATCTTTGTACTTTTTCAATAAAAAGACAAGATCATTTGAAGGATCTGGAAAATATATTCAAAAAATGTAGAGCATACAGAGTATGTCTAAATCCAGAGAAATGTGTATTCTTTGTGAGGCAAGGGAGAATGTTGGGTCACATAGTTTCCAGAAATGGAATTTCAACCGATGAAAGAAAAATTAAGGCCATAGTGGAAATTCCAAGACCAACAAATGTAAAGGAACTTCAAACTTTCATGGGACATTGTGGATATTATAGAAAATTTGTACACAAGTTTGCAGACATTGCAAAACCTTTGTATGCTTTGATCATAAAATTTGAGTGGACCAAAGAGTGTGACGAAGCTTTTGAGACTTTAAAAAATTGGTTGGTAATAGCACCAATTCTAAAAACCCCAGAGTGGGATAAAATTTTTCAGGTCCATGTGGATGCTTCAAATTATGCTTTGGGATGTGTGTTAGCACAACCAATAGAAGGGAGCAAACTAGATTTTCCAGTTTCTTATGCTAGTAGGCATTTGAATTCAACAGAAAAAAATTATACAACCACTGAGAGGGAAGGGTTGGGAATGATATTTGCTGTGAAAAAATACAGACATTATCTTTTAGCCAACAAGTTTAAATTCTTTGTGGATCACCAAGACTTACTCTATTTAGTAAACAAGCCTTGTCACACAGGCAGGATAGTCAGATGGTTTCTCCTACTGATGGAATTTGACTTTGAGGTAGTGGTCACATAAGGAAAGACTCATTTGAGAGCAGACCATTTGTCCAGGATTCAAACCAAAGAGCCAAGTTCACCTTTAGATGCTGACTTGCTAGATGCATATCTGTTCAAAATAGAAAGTATTCTTGAATGGGCCATGACTTTAGTACCTTTGCTAACCATGGGACCTTGCAGAACATCTCGAAACAACACACATGTGGTATTACAAAGTAGGAATTTCAAGCTGCTAGCTGGACATTTGTATCATCTCAATCATATGGGCAAATTGGAATATTGTACTCCGGAAGATGAGCAGCAGGAGTATTTAAGAAGGGCTCATTGTTGGAATCCTTGTGTTCATGCTTCGATGATAGTCACCCTAAATAACCTCAATAGGATGGGAGTACATTGGCGTAACAAGATTCAAGATGTAAAAAAATATATTTCCAATTGTTGGGAATGTCAATCTTTGCAAAATTCAGAAATTATAACTTTATATTGGTTTCAAAAGAATCCAGATTCGAGTGCAAACATAATTGAGGAGTTAAAAAGAAACAAGAAAGGAAAGCCAATAAGAGCTGGTGTAGACTAAAAGAATTTACAAATGATTTCTAAAGAGTATCAACTGATAGGAGATCAATCGTACAAGAAAGGGATAGATGGATATTTAAGAATCTGCGTTCCTGAAGATAAATATATGGAAATGTTAGAGGTGGCACATTCTGGAGTAGCAAGAGGACATTTTTCAAGTGAAAGAACTGCTAAACTCATATTATATTCTGGCTTTTGGTGGCCAACTCTATTTCCAGATGCAAGAACATATGTGAAAAGATGTGATATTTGTCAAAGAGTGAGTCAACCTAATAAAAGAGACAATATGCCATTGAGAGGGGCATTAAGGAAATGGCCTCTAACACTTCCTCGATATTCAACTCATAAACAAAGAATGGAATTGAAGATGAGGGACACCAGGCTCCTATAAAATCACTCACATGAAAAACACACAGCACTACCAAAGCAGGGGTGGTCCGCGCCGCTTTGTCACACAGAGGGTGGGGGTGATCCACGCCGCCCTCTTAGTACACTTAAACACAATCAACACAAAGGTACTCTTAAGGCAGGGGTGATCGGCATCGCCCTCTTAGTACCAACACACAAACATTACACAAGTACTCTTAAGGCAGGGGTTGTCCACACCACCCTCTTAGTACCAACTCGAAAAACACGAAACACTCACAAGAAAGACATTCTCAATGACAAGGGGAGCCAAGTGATACCACAATCTTTAATGGGTTTGGGAATGATGGAGAAGAGGGAAGGAATATGGAAGGAGTAGGAAATGAGAGAAGAAGAGAGGGTGTATTGGATAGCATAAGCAAGGATTCAAGGTAATGGAAATGGAAGGAATTGGAGAAATGAACTTGATTGAAATAGAAAGTATTACAAAGACATGGGATACTTACAAATTAGGATCTTGTATAGTTCTCTCAATACAATGACATAGGGTAGAGTACTTGTTGTATAATTACATGGGTCTAAGGGGTAGAACCCTTGGGTTTCTAGGTGTGAAACCCTTTGGATTTATGGTTTATTTACCCCTTTTAGATGGGTCTTGAACCTTAAGGCTAATTCTCTAAGGTTGAATACCTTAGGCTTGATTGGAAGCTTCTCCTAGCGAGTTGGTTTGTATGTGAGAGCTTGGGTAGTCTTCTTTTAGAAGCCATGTGATTTCATGTGATATCCTAAGCTTGGAAACCATGTGACCACCTTAGGGACCCATGTGATGGAAGGTACACATGTCCCCTTGAGAGGGACTTACCCCCTTGGACTTGGAGCTATATATTGGAGGGGTTGGTTGGGTGGAAACACATCTCTCATTCCTAGTGTGAGCTTGACTAGTTAGTTTTCATAGTTGTTTAGTTGTTGACTTGTGGAGGCTATGGAGCTTTCACAACATGGTATGAGAGCTTTGTCTGGTTCATTTAGCTTCCTCTACATGAAAGTCTACAAACTTATTTAATTCTCGTGAGCATTTCTTTTTGTCCTCAGTAAGAGGACAAAACAAATAATGTGAACCTCCCCTTGTGAAGGGATAATCGCTTCATTACTGAAGCTCGCAGATGTCCGTTAAGGTCCCACGGTCATATCATCTGGGTGCAACCAGATGTATTTGAAGTCCCTGAGGCTCTCCTCGATGTAAGACAAGGTTACAAATGCAGCGCTTATATAGTTGTTTAGTTGCAACTTGCTTCGCCATATGGGATTTCTTTCACGTAAGGCACGCGATCGGACACTTTCGATTACTAAAGCTACAAGCACTCTCTGAAGAGATTGCGCAAACGAACGTTGGAGCGCTCATCTGCCCCCAATGTCTCCACATGCTATTGATGCTCATGCATGCCTGCCTTGGACCTTAAACTTGTGCCCGTGCTCAGATGGCTCTGCCCCTCCACAGGGAGAGAGAGAGAGAGAGAGAGCAAAGGAGTGTTGTTCGAGCATCTCCTACAAGCATTAGAACCTTCCATAGCTGAGACTTCATAATATACACTATAACCTGGGTGTTGTGTGCACGTTGACAACTCCTCACATCTTCTACAGTTGGTACGTGATAGAGGACTAATGCAATTCTAGAATCATTCTGCTATTTCACCTCATCATCCAGATGGGTAGAAACTCTCTCTATTTTTCACCGTGATGGAGTTTCGTTCAAGATCTTCGTCTTGCCGATGGACACCACAACCATCATGAATCTCGGATGGTTTGCCTCTCTCAGTATGGGAGCCTCCAATATCGACTGCGAACAAGGCCTCGTTTATTTTCTAGTATGTATTTTCTTCATCTGCAGCATGAAATGATCAAGAACAAAGAGGTGTTGCTTCCCGGCAATGTTCCTCTTCTTCCTCTACCTTTCGTTACTCCGAGGCACCGCAGTGAGCTAAGCGGGAGAGATGAAGAGCACACCTCTTTTGGTGCAGGGCAATCAACAATTGAAGTTTTGGAAGTCAAGGACTGATGCTTACTTGTTTACTTTGGAAGTGGTACCCCAGTGGGCTAAGCCATTAGTGCGAGTGTTGACATACGGGCCTAACCACCCAGTAATAAACACACAAGATAGGGAGATAGTAAAAGCCCAAAAGTACCATATAACGGAAGGACGTGTGTACTAGCATACAGATCAAGGGATCTTAGCTTGTTGTGTAGAAGAGGATGAGTACACAAAATGGTTGCAATTAGCACATGTTGGTGCATTAGAGCAACACTACTCGAGACAAAGAACTTTACAAACATTAAAAAGACTAGGAGTGCACTAGCCAACTATGGAAGCAGACGTTCATAGAATGTGCAAAGAATGCCCAATCTACTGCACTAAACCACCAGTGGAACATGCCACTCTTTATCAAGTGTCTTTAGTGCCAGATTGGAGTGAACCATTAGTGGCCTTCCTGAGGACGAGAACATTCCCTCAAGAGATGACATTGGCTAGGAAAAGAATGTAGAACAAGAAGCCCTAGATTACACCCTCATTGGGGATAATTTATACAAGCGTGGCAAAGATGGTTATCTCATATTATGTGTCCATGAGAGTGAATATCTGAAGATCTTGGAGACTGCTCACCAAGGTGTAGCAGGAGGACACTTTGGACCAGATCGGGTGATTAAGGCGGTACTCTTTGCAGGATTTTGGTGGCCCACACTTCACATGGATGCACATACCTATGTGAAGAGGTGTGATGTTTGCCAGCGAACTCAGTATCCTATGCGAAAAGATGAGATGCCATTGAAACCTATGATGGGTGGACGTGCATTCTCTAAGTGGGGAATAGACTTTGTTGGTCCTATTAATCCCCCAGCTAAAGGTTCACATGTTGGGTATATCATCGTGGCCACAGATTACTTAACCAAGTGGGTAGAAGTAAAAGCTACAACGAAGAATGATTCCCAGACGACTACGAAGTTCCTATTTGAGAATGTGTTCACCAGATATGGATTGCCAATAGAGCTAGTAAGTGATAGAGGCACCCACTTCTTGAATGAAGTCATTGAAAAACTTCTCCAAGAATTCTTGGTGGTACATAAGAAGTCAGCCCCTTATCATCCACAAGCTAATGGGCGGGCTGAGAGCACAAATAAGATTCTATGCAATGTGCTGACCAAATTAGTGAATAATAAACGCTCTGATTGGGACAAACAGCTACACCACGCTGTTTGGGCATACCAAGTTGCCTATAAAACGGTACTCCAAGCCACTCCTTTTCAGATGGTGTTTGGCCAGAATGCAGTGCTACCATTGGATTTTTTGATACCTACCTTGAAAGTAGCCCAAGAGCATGACTGGACAGGCCATGAACTATCCTCTAGAATCTTCGATCTTGAACGATTAGGTGAAACACAACTGAGAGCCGCTGCAGGGATTTATGCACCCAAGAAAAGGCAGAAAGCCTATTTCGACGCACATGTAAAGGATAAGGGCTTGAAAGCAGGAGACCTAGTCCTAGTCTACACCTTGAAGCAACATGCACGGAAGTTAGAGAAGAGATGCTATGGACCAATGATTACCAATAGGATCTCCACAAGTGGAGCAGTACAACTAGCCACTCTAGAAGGCGATGTTCTACCAAGTTACATAAGCGGATGTAGAGTCAAGTTATATCAAGAACCCCTAACATAAGAGATGCTAAATCGACTCAATACTACAAAGAAACGTAAAGAAGAGGAAAAGAGAATTCGCAAGGAAGCACAGGCAGAAGCTTTAGAACGCATCCGATGAATGAAACTGAGAAGACAAGGTAGAGATCAGCCCATGCCCGACACTCAAGAATCCCTAGGTTATCACATGGCCATGTGCGAAGCTTCAGGTGAACGCTCCCATAGGATAGTCGATCGACGACCTTTTGTGACCTTAGAAGTAGGACAAGGAAAGAGTGCAAGGACTGTGAGAGCTTTAATTGACTTAGGAGTAGCCACAAGTGCAGTTTGACTTTCTTACTACCAAGAATTGCAATTGAAAGTCAATCCTATAGAGGCATACATCATAGGATTAGGAGGTGTGGAAACCCCTTGCATGGGCGAGGTGGAGATTCCTCTGTATGTTCAAGAGGTCCTTATGGTAGTAAGAGTGCTAGTATGTGAAGATGAGGATCTTACCGAACCTCTTGTCTTGGGCCAAGACTGGATCTATGATCATGCAGTTAGCCTCAACCTAAGAAGCAGACTTCTTCAAGCGTGGGTAGGCCAGGAATGCATCTGAAGATAACAATGCTGTTCTTGTCCAAAGTTCTATGGTACAGAAGATTGTCACGCTTGACGAAGGAGTAGAAGTCAACAAGGAGTTCCCTTCTTTTCCAAAGAGGATTCAAGGAAAGCAAGGTGGGCAACACACGACACAAAGGAGGCCGATGATCAAGAAGTATGAGCACCAACTGGTACAACATTGAGTACCTCAGGGCGGGAAGCAGATTTGGGTACGCAAGGGTGAACAACCCACGGCTCTAGATACAGTGCCTCAAGGGAGCACCAAACGAGCTATCCCATCGAGGATCACAACGAGAGAATACCCTAGGCAACAATTTGGACACTCCATCTCTATTTGGGTTCCGAAGCGGTCAATGAAGGCTAGACCAAATGCTCGATAGATATGGGTGCCCAAGACCTGCTTACAAGCCCAAATAGCTTCACCTCCATTCACAAGCTTGAATCACCACCCACAAGCACCCATGGCACAAATCCCATTGCAAACATCTACACTCCACACCACCACATTCTCGAACACACCTAAGAATTTATGGAAATGGGTACCCAAAAGGTCTCAAATCCAACACAATCCTATCCACAAACCTTCACATGTCATCACCACTAAAAGTTACAATTCCACAATCAAAGTGTGGAGACTCAAACCCCGTATCAAACCACCCGACCCAATTTTGTAAATTAGTCCCCTCTGATGTAGGTGCATTCAGAGTAAATTGCACATCCAAAGTATGCATCTAGGATGAACACTGACCCACTAACCACACTTACACACATCACGAACACTTCACCCAATAACCTCTAACCACTCGGATTATCATGTTGGTATTGTGGAGGGAACACCGTAACATCCTGTTTCCAATGCAATGCTAATGTGCCTTTCTATTCTTCTAGCAGATAAGCATCAACAACTACAAGCACTCTCATGGCAGAAGTAGCGGGTCCGAGCTCTCAGATAGGAGCAAGTACTGCCGGAATTGATGTGGATAGTTTACCTGTTGAGGTGCCTCCAACTGAACGACCTGTGGAGCTGCAACACCTCCAGCAGATACCTGTACCGGATCCTCCCACAGGGATCATAGAGAGAGTTCATGCCAATTCTCATTGGTTCAATGGCATGCCAGGTCCATTAGGCGAGGCCAAGTATATCTAGGAGTCTAAATGCGAGTATGACAGATCATGGGTCCGGTTCCAATTCTTCTCCAAGGAGTTTGAGACACTACAGAACACATAAGATCTCCAGACCATATGGCAACGTGCAAGGCTAGCCGAGTACTTTGAGGCACCATTACCTAAACCAGATCTCCTCTGATGCTATTATTTGGTCTTGACATTACAAGCTAACGAAGAGAAGGACAAACCAGGAACGTTCGTACTTCCTTCTTTGCTGGGCAACAACGAGTTGAAAAGGTTTGAACTTACACTGGAATTGGTGAGCTCTGCCTTGAATATGCATGGTACACATGTACCTTCGGAGAAGGATGCTCTCATCCCTACTAACATGAAGGATAGGAAATTACTGAAGCTTAAAGATATGGCGGCACTCACGCCCAAAGTGTCTATCCCTCTCCGTATGTGCATGCAACATTTTGCTTTCCCTGGCCAAGATCGCTTCACACAACCGCACAAAAGAATTTGGTTTGCTCTTTACTTGGCAGAGACAGGTGCGTTACCAATCAAGCTACCTGTATGGATTATAGAGCAGCTGTATGAAGCAAATAAGAGGGAACATAGGAAGCTGGTAGTGAATGGATGTTGTGCAATCACGCGTATCATCTATAAGTGCTTGGCATACGATGTGCCGATCGAACGTGCTTTAACATGGGTGCAACTACAAATGTTCAAGAGACTTAAATCCTCCACACAACAATCCAAGAGAATGAGGGGCTCGATTCCTTGTGTCCAGACACGTGAAGTTCTGACCACTCCGGAAGTATCGCCACGAGGAGAAACCACTGTACCTCTCTTCACCATTAGAATACCCAGGTCTGGATCTAAAGTTACCACACAAGCTACCCCCTCATCCCCTCCTGTCTCTCCTGAATTCGAATTTCCTGCGACTGGGAGCGCTGAAGGGATGGCCCCTTTGACTTTGAAGCATTTTTGCAAAATACACAACTCTCTGACGTAGAGTTTTATTCATATACAGAAGAACAAGGCACATCTTCCCAAAGAAGGAGGAAATCCACAGAAGGGCGCCATGTACACTGGGAAGACAAACAACGGAGAACCTTGTTGCAACAACTAGAACACTCAGAGGCAGAAGAAGAAGGAGGAGAAGGAGCACATGTAGAAGATACCATTGAAGCCCCAGCTTACACAACAGAACTCAGAAGGCTGTATCAAATCATGGAACAAGTGCGATCACAACAACTGCTCACAGAAGAGAGTAGTAGGGTGCTCATGGCTCAGCTGTTGGAAGAAGCGAGAGTGGACTCTGAATACAGTGAAGGCCTACTCCTAGTAGCAGAAACGTATGGGGTAATGGAGGCAGTTCGATCTGCAATTGAGAGGCCTCCTGTTCAATATGATCCGCGAAGATTTCACACACGACCACGGTCAGGCAAAAACATCCAGATTCCCATTACCACAACAGAAGGGCCGATTATTACATCTGAACCCATGGAGACAACGTCCCAAACTGCAACAACCACTGACCAAGAACACACAATCATCCATGAAGAGTCCACTGAACCCCTACCACCAACACCCCCACCATCACCCCCTCGACAGAAACAGTAGATACCATATCGACCACCCAGACCTCAGAGAAAACTTTCATTTTCCGTAGTCCAACCTCTAGTTCTACTTTGTTTTCCTCCTTTGAGAACCCTCTATATAATACTACCACCGGCATAACAACATCCTTTAGAGAGCCGGCCCTAGGACAACCATCCCCCATTCCCTCAGCCATAGGCCATCCAGACTCTAGATCCATTTTCTTTGGATTCCCAACCACCACATCCCCTTTCATGGCCTTCCCGCCTCCAAGTTCTCATCTTCCACCTCCCATACCACCATTCCTTCAACCGGCCCATGACTATTTTTGTAGAATGTATCAAGCCACTGCCCCACCCTGTTCATCAATCCCAGTCCCACCATCTACACAATACTTATTCACTACACTCACACACACACCACCTACCATTCCAATGTATATGGTAGACACCACACTCGCATCCACTCGTGACAACCGGGACATTTCACCACCCACGGCACCTCCTCCTCCCCCCACACTTCCACCTTCTCCCATTCCCCCTCCACCAATTTCACCCACACACACATCTCCAATAGACACATCATTCACTCTTCCCATTCCCCAATCCCCTTCCCTTGCATCCTCCATTGTACAAACCACACCATCATCCGTAGGAAATGCATTGGACACCATGCTAGCTTGTATATCACAATTAAGGACAGAGTACAACCAGCTCCAGCAACAGAATGTACGCCTGCAAGAGCACTCTGAGGTGCTACAAAATCGTCTTGCTGTTGTAGAAGAGGAGAATGCTCATCTCCATACACAGTTCCAGACTTTACAAGAGGCTCATAGCATATTGGAAGTAGAGATACAGAATATGAACCAAGAAGCAATACAAGTGGTAGAAGGCCATCTACAAACACAACTACAACGCAATTCAAAACTTCAACGAAATATGGTACTTCTTAGAAAACACCTTGCAGCTGCTCACAAAGAGAACCGACGCATAAAACTACAGAACCAAGAGAACTTAGAAGCAGCGACCGAAAGCACACCAGGGGCATCCATCAGTCCCTCAAAGTTTCAAGCTGTGACCCCAGACAATATCAAGATCATATTGGAAGACTATGCTACACTACTAGAGGCACATGACCAATTAACAGAGGAGCTGGATCAACTAAAGCAGAAACAACGGGAAGATGCGATAGCTGCTCCTCAAACCACCGCCTCTAGTGCTTCAATTCTCACGGACTCAGAGGCCCTAAAAGAACTCCAAAAACAGGTCACAGAATTGCAAACATGCTTGCTACAATATGAAAGGCCACCTTCCCCACATGAGGCTCCCATTGACGAGGAAATAGTACAAATTCCTATGGAACAAACGTTTGAAGAAGAATATGACTTGCAACCCTTCCCAGGGGGTCAACAAACGAAAGAAGCTCAGGATACGTTCGAAGCACCGCGACCCCCATGGCTACGACAAGTGGAGGAAATCGGGAGTTCTCATGAAGAGCGCAGAGTAGTGCAAAACCAGGCCATGAGGGTCATAGAGGAAACTGTGTTACAATCCGATTATTTCAAGAACCTGTCATCTAGATGCCTTATCCTCTCGTCAGAACTACAATATAGGCCTTACTATATCATTTTGGCAGATTATAATGCAGAAATACAGAGAGTCACAGGAAAAATACCTTCCTTCGCAACCCAATTTCAGCCGGAAGACCTTCCTCTAGAGGTGCAGAAAGGCAAAATCCGGCAACCCACATGGCGGCATAAACTCCTTGAGACATATCCTGAAATGCTGCGGACATGGAACAATGCACCTTTACATCTCCTATACAATCCATGCTATGGTCCAGTTCCACGTTGCAGGTCTTGGAAGGCATTCAATATTAAAGTTCAAAACAATGCACAATGCAAAGAATGGCTAAACTACCCGTACATAGCGCCACCATAGGGACCACCATCGATAGCGTACATGATGGCCACAATTCGACATTGGTTGCCTCGGGTGAAGCCCATGCCAGATGTGGCGACCCAAATGGTGCTTAAGATTTTCGATATGATGCATGTAGTACTGAAAACCTTTAGAAATGCAGCAGCACCACAAGTACGTCTACTGGGGTTTACCAATGGAAATTACGATCTGGTGTATGACATGAGCACCACCCCCAGCATTAGGGTAGCGTACACTTGGCATGCACGAATTAAGTATCTCCTTGCATGCTATAAACAAACCTTTGAAGAGATGTTCCGGTCCGGATTTTGGGAGTACCACTCGGAGGTCTTCGCACCGAAGCCTACACACGTGCTTCATCTCTTTGCATGTGAACAAGCAATGTACTCCAAGTACTACACTACACTACAACCCGAGGTCCCAGGTGCAATAAATTGGGATGCATTGGAAGTTGATCTAGCACGAGGATTAAGGATAGGTGAACACGAGCTAGCCACCAACGTCATCCAATACTACATTGATCACCCTATAGAACATAGGTCTGTCAGGGGCGAGAGATGCTAGGAAGGGGGGAGTGTTGGCATACAAGTCAGATGAAGAGCATACCAGCACAAAGGAGCAATCATGCACATTATGGCAACAAGGCCTAATCATTTTTTTTTTCATGAACTATTCACAACTCAAGTGATTTTAATCACTACACAAACATTGTAAATTCCGTTTTTGGTAGAATAGACTCCATTTTGTTCAAGCCGAGGATTCCTCCAGCTTAAGGAGTATTAGAATTAGCTCCATACCAATTTTCATCATTTTTAGACTCCGTTTGAGCCCTCAAATAGGCTCGAGAACCTATTTTTTAACTAGCCCGGACACTAGGTCTGGACAAGGCCAAAGCTAGTGAGAAAACTATAAAAAGAGCTAGAGAGCTCATTTTTGGGGTTAGATTGTTTGGGAATGAAGCTTATGTAAAAGACTTTTTGACTAATGCAAAGAACTCCATTGTTCCTCTCCTTGTTGTTGCCTTGTGTGCACGTGTGTGTGTATGTGTGTGCATGTATGTGTGCTTCTCACTCACACACTTGTGCCTTCACTTGCTCATAGTCTTCATACTAGTCCTCATGTCTCCACGGATTGACAATTATGAGGTGGATCTTCTCACGTTGGTACTCACCATTGTGCTAGAGTGACAGCCCGCTTACTCAAAGAAGAGCGAGATAAATATCGAGATATAGCTGATTTCGCAACCAAAGCATTAGCTGATCTTCAAAGTCGCTATTCCTTAGGATTATGCGACAATGCAGCTTGCCGTCGTATTAAGCGCGAAAGGGACCAACTAAGACAATGCCTTAGTTCACTCCAGCTTATGATTGAACAAGCTTCAGCTCCACTGCCTTCCTCTCTGCAACCATTTGATGATGGACTCAATCCCCCTTTTCCATAATTCATTCGACTAACATTCTCCACCTTCAAGCTTCTTTTCAATAATAGTTTGTCCAATAAATCATTCCTCTACATCTAATTATGTATCTTTTATCAATTATTTCATCAAATCAAGGTAGCCTTTTTCTGTTTTTTTCATCTCTCCGGGACGGAGAGCACATTAGGTGGTGGGCAACTGTTGATCCCATAAAAGTCATGCAAATCAGAGTCAACAGGTGCAAAGTTAAAATGCTAAAGTGCAGGTGTCAAAGTGCATAGGTAGTGCACAATTAATAATCCACAAAGGGTGAATTTGAGAAAGTGGGTTGCAATTTGCAGAGGTATTTTCTCTAATTTCCCTAAGGTTCAAAGTGTTTTTTAAAAGTATTTTGGAAGGTTCAGGTGAACCCCTCTTATGTGCAAAAGTGAAGACTTAAAAGGAAAATGTGAAGGTATGTGAAGCGGCAACGTATGCACAAGTGAAATATGGCCCCACCAATTAAATTTCGCATCGTGGCGCGCATGCACTTTAACCGTGCAAATTGACTTTGGAGCATAGAACCCCCAGTTCAAAGCCATTCGTGCAGTCAGAATCGCCATCAGAGTGACTGTTTGTGAGCTGAAATTTCAGCACTCATTTTAGATTTCATCGAAGTGAAGATTTTGTCACATTCTTGTTCCTCAGTGAAATGGCGGGCAGCAATGACTTGTTTGACATGCTTCAAGCTGAAGATAAGCTTGATGGGCCAACTATCCGATGTGGTCTTACATGATGAAGCATGTTCTTATTGCAAAACAACTTTGGAACATAGTGGAAGATGTAGATCGAAGACTGGCAGGTGCTTCTACTTCACAGTCTACTGTCACAGATGGAGCTTCTTCTTCGAGTACAGTGGTTTCTCCTTCTCCACCTACACAGGAGCAGCTTAGATGGGATGGAAAAGATGCTCAAGCTCATGCTTTGATTGCACTTTCAGTGAAGCGTCATATAGTTCCACACATTCGGTCATGTTCTACATCATGACATGCATGGGACACTCTTGCTTCTTTGTATGCCGTGCGTAATGAAGCACGTGTTGCATACTTGAGAAAGCAACCTGAGGATGTATGTATGGCTAAAAATGAGTCAGTGGATGTGTATGTGACATGCATCAAGGACTTGAAAGAGCAATTGGCAAACATAGATGAGATCATTCCGAATGCATCACTCATTTCTACATTGTTGAAAGGATTACCGGAATCTTTTCAAAGCTTTTCTACTACACTCCGTTTGGTTGCAAAAGGAAATCCTAATATGTATGCATTTGATGAGGTTGTGTCTCTTCTTATGCAAGAAGAGCAATCTAGAGTGAATATGAGTGGTTTGATTGAAGGAACGCAAGCACTTGCTATCTCACAAAAAGGGAAAAGCAAGTATGGTTTAGCTTTGGGTTCATCAAAACCAAAGCCTCAAGCTTCCTCTTCCACTCATTCCTCTAATGATAGTGATTTGCAAAAGAAGAAGAGATGCAAATATTGCCGGAAGGCTGGTCATACTATTGATGAGTGTAGAAAGCTTGCTAAACGCAATGAAAAGAAGAAGGAATCGGGCATGTCTATTGCTGAAAATTCAGCGAATGCAAAGAATGATGAAGCTAACATGGCTCAAGTTTTTTGGGCATGTGTTGTTACATGTCATTATGATGCTTCTTTACATTCTAAATGCATGGTTGTGAGTGAGGCTAATTCGGATTGGTTCTTTGATAGTGGTGCTTCAAAGCACATAACATCATGCAAAAGATTTTTTGCCTCTTTGAAAGATGCACCTAAAGGAGGATATGTGGTGTGTGCAAACAATGCCTCTTATCCTATCATTGGAGTAGGAGAAATTGAGCTTACGGCTGCAAATTTAGGTGTGATTCTCTTGAAAAATGCATTGTATGTGCCGGTATCAAGGAGAACTTAATTTCAATTCCGTTGATTGCCAAAGCTGGACTTCATGTACACTTTGTTGATGATAAGTGTATGGTTCATGATTTCAGCAATGGCGATGTTATCGTGATGTCCGGTACATTATTTAATGGTTTGTATCACATGGATACATACAAGAGTGCTACCTCGAATGCCTTAGTTTCTCATACTTCTTCCATGGCTGAAATGGAGCTTTGGCATGCTCATTTTGGTCATCCAATCTTCAATAGTTTGCTCTACTTACAAAAGAAGGACATGGTTATTGGATTGCCTACACTTGAGTCCATTGAAAAGCATGCATGTGAAGGTTGCATTCTTGGAAAAATGCATGGTGCATCTTTTCCAAAAGATAGTGATACACACACTACCCGAAAATTGCAACTTGTTCATAGTGATGTATGTGGTCCGGTCAAGACTCCATCTTTTAGGAAGCATATATATTTTTTTACCTTCATTGATGATGCTACTCGCCATACATGGGTGTATCCTATGAAATCAAAGAATGAGGTATTTTCTTGCTTCAAAGCATTTTTAACTATGGCTGAAAAGTTTTCTTCACAAAAGCTTTTGACTCTACGCACGGATCGTGGCGGTGAATACATGTCACATGAGTTTAATGCTTTTCTTTGTGAAAGAGGTATTTCACACCAATGTACGGTGCCATATACACCTCAAAAAAATGGTGTTGTCGAGCGTAAAAATAGAACTCTACTTGAAATGGCACAATGTATGGTTAAAGGAAAGCATCTTCCTCATAAGTTTTGGATGGAAGCTGTCATGTGTGCAAACTATGTGTTGAATCGCTGCCCTACAAAAGCATTGAGAGTCCTCACTCCTTATGAGGCTTGGAATGGTCATAAGCCTATGGTTAGTCATATGCGTGTGTTTGGTTGTTTGGCATATAGTGCTAAAAGTAAGGGATATCGATTGTATCATCCATTGACGAACACAATTATTGTGAGTCGAGATGTGGTATTTGCTGAAAATTCAATTTTCCCTCTACTTGAATGCAAAAAACTGCCAACAGTTAGCTCAAAAGATGTGTTCGATACACGCATGCCTTTGTTTCAAAATTGTGCGCTTGACTATGGCCATGTAGACCAGCCAACTGAGAATCAAAGGCTAAAAAATTCCAGCCAAATGGGGCTGAAAATGTAGAGAATTTTCCATCAAACATGGATAAAAAATTTCTGCCAAAAATTATCAAAACTGTTGGAAATTTCCAGCCACATATGGCTGAACATTTGCGTCAAAATATGGCTGAAACTAAGCGTGAAATTCTGCCCACGCATGATGTACATATTGAAGATGTTTTACATAATGAACGCATGTCTATCAAGAGTGCACAATCTATGCCAAAGTGGCTTAAACAAACTTTGCAGGACAGTAAATTGAGTGCACCTTTACTTGGTAGAACAAGATCAAGCTCTCCCCATGCATCAAGTAATTTTGTGGATTATTCTCTTATTGCTACAACATGTAATGAAGAGCCACTTTCTTTTGAAGATGCATGTGACAATCCACAATGGATGAGTGCTATGCAATCAGAAATGGATTCCATACATAGGAATGGTACTTGGTGTTGGTGCAGACCAATCACCAATTGAAGGCTTGGAAGATCAAATGATGAAGGAAGAATCAATTCCTAAAGTGTGGAAGAAGATTACATTCAGAGGACAAGAGAAGTGTACACATATGTACATTAGTATAGTCATAGATGACTTAGATCTTTTGTTTAGTAAGAATCATGTACAAAATTATCTATAAATACTTTGAGAAAAGTCGGGGCATGTATGAGAGCATATGTGACATAAGTTAGAAGTCATGAGATAGAGGAAAAGTTAGTTGAGTTAGCTCTCATCACTCAACTGTATTTCTTCTGAGTAAATGAAAATATTTGCGCCCAATGTTTCTACGTGTTCTCCTTCTACAGTAGATCAATTGTGAAATGCTTTTGTACAAGTCTAAGTTGAGAGTTGCTTGACCTCTGTGCAAAGTTTTAGCTTCCAATTGTAATCAGACTGAGTGAATTAAGTGTAGGAACATTCATATGTGAAGTATGTTCACTGGTTCCTAAAACAGGCGTAGATTTTGAAGTTAATGTTTTGATCATTTCTCCTAGCACAGTTTAAAGTTTTGCATGAGTGAGGGCTTAATCTTTAAGTTGGAAGATAAGCTACTCATTTCTAGAAGCATTTTGTAAAACGGGTTCTATTCAAGGAGAACCAAGTCTTAAAAGTTACAGGTGTAAAGTCGACTGTTCTGGATGACAGTTTCTGACATAGGTAACTTGAGAAGTTGATTTCTCAAGTTATACTTAATCTTTTGAAGAGATTCAACTTGGAGTAGATGCGCAATCTCTAGGAGATACTTCGTACAAAGTTTCATCAAAAACTTTACACGTTTGATAGGTCAATGTGGAGAAATAGTGCAGCAGACTTTTCTGTGTTTCATCTTCTTCACAGAATTGTTAATCTTTTGATAGTTAGCAATTGATCCTCTAAATTAGAAGAGTGTTTGACTTACTCTTGGTATAGAGCTGCTCTAATCACAAGAGTAAGTTGTTCTTTTGGAGATTAACATTCTCCATCAGTGGTATCAGAGCAGGAGACATCAATTTGAAGAAAGAAGGATCCCGACTGCTGCAGATTCAAGAAATTCAACACTTGAAGGACTAAGAAGTGAAAGCTTGGAGTCAAAGCTCGAGAAGAAGACTTTTTGACATCAAGAAAGGCAAAAGGAGTCCAATTCAAAGTAAAGGTACATACATTGTTTGTAAAGCTTGAAGATTTCAATACACAGGTGGACACAAGATGGGAGAAAGCTTGCAGATTGATAAGCTAGATAGTGAGAACTATCCAGCATGGTCCATGAGGATGGAAGCACACCTCATGAGCAAAGATCTTATATCATTTATTACAGGAGATGAAGAAAAACCTCAGTTTGCAGATCCAAGTATTCCTACTAGGGAAGAGCTTGCAATGTTGAAGACTTGGATGAGAAAGGATGCTCAAGCAAGGAGTATCATCTACATGGCTGTAAATGATTACCTTCTACCTCACATCAGAGGTTTGGAAAGTGCTACAGATGTTTGGAATGCCTTGGAAGAGCATTTCCAAAATACAACTAAGTCAAGGAAGTCCTCACTATGGGCTGAGTTCACAACCTTCAAGAAGAAGAGCTCACAATCAATTTCAGATTATGTGGCAAGGATGAAAGATATTGCAGATAGCTTGGGAGCAGTGGATGAAGACATTGAAGAGGAAAAGTTGGTAAGACAAATACTTACAGGTTTGAGAGGAGATGAGAAGTGGAAGCCTTTTATATTGTCCATAGAATTGTCACTTGATCACTTTACTCCTGATCTTAATCAATTGCTAGGACACATGCTAACCTTTGAGCAGGATCTTAAAGGAGACAATGATAGAAGTACAAGTCAAGCTATGTACTCCAAAGACAAGAAAAAGAATGGCAAGGGAAAGCAATCAAATGATGATGAAGGGAATTCAAATCAAGCTAACTTCACAAAAGGAAAGACAAATTTCAGAGGTAAAGGAAGAGGAGGTAAGAACAAAGATAATGCTAGAGCTTGTTGGATCTGTGGCAGAACAAATCATTTGGCAAATGATTGTTGGTATAACAATCAAAATGGTGGAAACAATAATCAGAATTATAGTCAAAGAGGTAGAGGAGGCAGAAACCAAAGAGGCAACTTCAGAGGAAGAGGTGGTAGGACATCATATGGTAGAGGAGGTGGAAGAAACTTCCAATCTCAGTCCTACAACAATAATTATTACAATTATGCATCAGATCAGAAGGATGACATGACTCTTATCTTGAATGCAACTCATGAATCAATGGGAGAAGATCAAAGAGTGTTTTATATTGACTCAGGGTGCAGCAACCATCTGAGTGGGAATCTATCCTTGATGACTGACATGGAAGCAAGGGTGAATGGACATACAGTTCAAACAGGTGATAATACCAAACATAAAGTGGAGAGCATTGGATCAGTGAAGACAAAGAGTGGAAGTACACTTCTGAGCAAGGTACTTTATGTTCCTACTATTCCTAAAAATTTGATAAGTGTAGGGCAAATTGTGGAGAAAGGATATGAGGTAAGATTCACAAATGATGGTGTTTATGTACAAGATCCAAATCAGGGATATAGAAACATAATTGCAGGTAAAAAGGAAGGAAGATTGTTCACTCTCAAAGTCCAAGGTAATGTGGGACATGCATTATTTACCTATGGAAGTCAAAAGGTGTCTGAATTAGACCTATGGCATAAAAGGCTAGGTCATTTCAATGAGAGAGCTATAAAGGAGATGTCAAAGAATCAGGTGGTGCTTGGATTGCCAAACATTGAAGGGCAACATATGGTGTACAAGTGTGAAGCTTGTCAATTAGGTAAAGCACATAAGAGTTCTTATAACAAATCAGGATACAAGCATTCAAATATGCTTGAATTGGTTCATACAGATGTATGGGGTCCCTCAAGGGACTATAGCATAAATGGATCCAGATATTATGTGTTGTTTGTTGATGATGCAACCAGGTGGATTACTTTGTATGTAATCAAGGATAAATCAGAAGTTTTCAAGACATTCAAACATTTTCATGCCTATGCAGAAAGGATCACAGGACAAAAGCTCAAGAGGTTAAGATCAGATGGAGGGGGAGAGTATTTCTCTAAAGAATTTGATGATTATTTGTGGAATGCAGGTATCAAAAGAGAAGTAACTTGCAGGTACTCCCCTCAACAGAATGGAGTAGCAGAAAGGAGGAATAGGACTCTTGTAGAGTTTGCAAGAGCCATGATGAAGGAAAAGAATTGTCCAAATTACTTATGGGCAGAAGCCATTAACACTGCAACATATCTTGTGAATAGGTTGCCTTGCAAAGCTTTGGATGGAGGAACCCCTTATGAAGCATGGTGGGGTAAGAAGCCTAGTCTTGATCATTGTAAAGTATTTGGATGTATTGCATATGCTTATGTTCCTTCACAATTAAGACATAAGCTAGAACCAAAAGCAGAGAAGTATGTGTTCATTGGATATGATGATAGACAGATGGGTTACAGGTTGTGGAGTCCATCCACAAAGCAATTTCTTGTTACTAAAGATGTAACATTTGATGAGCAAAATATGTGGTATACAGGATCACCAAATGAGTATACAGGTGTTGAAGAAATACAAAGGAAAGGAAAGGCAAAGGTAAAAGTTTGTGAAGAAATTGTTGATGAAGTTGACTCTAGATGTAGAGTGCAGGATCATGTAGAAGAAGGGCCAAGATTTGATCCAGAATCAAATGAGGCTGAAACTTCAAGAAGTGCAGAAATCAGAAGATCTACAAGGGAAAGGAAAGAACCTATAAGGTATAGTTATGATACATCTTTCCTAACAACAAAAGATTATGCCTACATTGTTAAAACAGAAGAAGATCCAACCACTTATGAAGAAGCCAAAGGTAAACAGAATTGGGAGAAAGCAATGCAGGAAGAGTATGATGCTCTACTTGAAAATGAAACTTGGGAACTAGTACCAAGACCAAAGAATCAGAAAGTCATTGGATGTAAGTGGGTATATAAAACAAAGAGGTTTGCAGATGGTAAGGTGTCTAGATATAAGGCTAGAC
This sequence comes from Ceratopteris richardii, assembly GCA_020310875.1. Taxonomy (NCBI): domain Eukaryota; kingdom Viridiplantae; phylum Streptophyta; class Polypodiopsida; order Polypodiales; family Pteridaceae; genus Ceratopteris; species Ceratopteris richardii. Next base: position 83,750,700 of record CM035427.1, on the reverse strand, counting down.
TTGTGGTCAAAGGTTATGCCCAAACTTATGGGGTAGATTATGATGAAACCTTTAGTCCTGTTGCTAAGATGTCTACAATTAGGACATTGATTGCTATTGCTGCTTGCAAGGGATGGAAATTATCACAATTGGATGTGAAAAATGCATTTCTAAATGGATACATTGCAGATGAAGTATATATGGAGCAACCAGAAGGCTTCATGGAATCAATTGGATCAGATTATGTGTGTAAGCTCAAGAGAGCTTTATATGGGTTGAAGCAAGCCCCAAGAGCTTGGAATTACAGATTGGTCAAGTTCTTGAATGAATGTGGGTTTCAAGCATCAAAGGCAGATAGTAGCTTGCTAGTGAAGGCAAGTGAAAATGGATACATTTACATGTGCATTTATGTTGATGATATTATTGTTACAGGAACAGATGCTCAAGGAATCAATGAACTCAAGAAGCAAATAGAGAAGGAGTTTAAGATAAGTGATCTGGGAAACTTATCTTATTTTCTAGGAATGCAGATTGTGTATACTCAACATGGAGTATATGTTTCACAAGAGAGATACTTGAAGAATCTTTTAGTCAAATTTAACATGGAAGATTGTAAGACCTCAACTACACCATTGGAGGTAAATCATAAATTAAGCAGGTATGGAGTTGAAGAGTTCAATGATATGAAGAAATATCAGAGTTTGGTAGGTAGTTTAATCTATGCTACCTTGACAAGGCCAGATCTATCATATGCAGTAGGTGTGTTGTCACAATTCATGCATTGTCCAAAGAAGACTCATTGGATTGCAGCCCAAAGGGTACTCAGATATATCAAAGGAACCCTAAGTGAAGGTTTGTATTATGGTTTCACTTCTGACACAAGAATCAAAGTATTTAGTGATGCAGATTGGGCAGGTGACTCAGATGATAGAAGGTCTACTCATGGATATCTCTCTTATGTTGGAGATAAGTTAGTTTCTTGGTGTTCAAAGAAGCAACATACAGTTGCTTTATCATCCACAGAAGCTGAGTATAAGGGAATGGTAGAAGCTGCAAAGGAAGTGATATGGTTGAAGACCTTGATGAAAAGTTTTGAGATTGATCATAGTACTCCAATAATTTTTGGAGACAATATGAGTTCTTTGTATTTGGCAGCTAACCCTGTTTTTCATGCCAGGACTAAGCATATAGAGATTCAGTATCATTTCTTGAGGGAAAAGGTACTAGATAAAGAGATTGAAGTGATGTACACTCCAACAAAAGAACAAGTGGCAGATATGATGACAAAGAGTTTGGATGGACCTAAGTTACAAAGGTTCAAAGACATGGCAAGTATAAAGAAGACAGAGAAAACCTCAATTGATGATTGAGGGGGAGCTGTTGGTGCAGACCAATCACCAATTGAAGGCTTGGAAGATCAAATGATGAAGGAAGAATCAATTCCTAAAGCGTGGAAGAAGATTACATTCAGAGGACAAGAGAAGTGTACACATATGTACATTAGTATAGTCATAGATGACTTAGATCTTTTGTTTAGTAAGAATCATGTACAAAATTATCTATAAATACTTTGAGAAAAGTTGGGGCATGTATGAGAGCATATGTGACATAAGTTAGAAGTCATGAGATAGAGGAAAAGTTAGTTGAGTTAGCTCTCATCACTCAACTGTATTTCTTCTGAGTAAATGAAAATATTTGCGCCCGATGTTTCTGCGTGTTCTCCTTCTACAGTAGATCAATTGTGAAATGCTTTTGTACAAGTCTAAGTTGAGAGTTGCTTGACCTCTGTGCAAAGTTTTAGCTTCCAATTGTAATCAGACTGAGTGAATTAAGTGTAGGAACATTCATATGTGAAGTATGTTCACTGGTTCCTAAAACAGGCGCAGATTTTGAAGTTAATGTTTTGATCATTTCTCCTAGCACAGTTTAAAGTTTTGCATGAGTGAGGGCTTAATCTTTAAGTTGGAAGATAAGCTACTCATGTCTAGAAGCATTTTGTAAAACGGGTTCTATTCAAGGAGAACCAAGTCTTAAAAGTTACAGGTGTAAAGTCGACTGTTCTGGATGACAGTTTCTGACATACGTAACTTGAGAAGTTGATTTCTCAAGTTATACTTAATCTTTTGAAGAGATTCAACTTGGAGTAGATGCGCAATCTCTAGGAGATACTTCATACAAAGTTTCATCAAAAACTTTACACGTTTGATAGGTCAATGTGGAGAAATAGTGCAGCAGACTTTTCTGTGTCTCATCTTCTTCACAGAATTGTTAATCTTTTGATAGTTAGCAATTGATCCTCTAAATTAGAAGAGTGTTTGACTTACTCTTGGTATAGAGGTGCTCTAATCACAAGAGTAAGTTGTTCTTTTGGAGATTAACATTCTCCATCACTTGGGAGTTATGTGAATTACCAAAAGGAAAGAATGCCATTGGTATAAAGTGGGTTTACAAGATTAAGAGAAAATCGGATGGTAGCATTGATCACTATAAAGCTAGATTGGTTGCCAAAGGATATGCACAACAATATGGCATTGACTATCAGGAAACGTTTGCACCTACTTCACGCATGACTACCATTCGTACCGTGGTTGCATTGGCTGCCCATCGAGGTTGGAAAGTGCATCAATTGGACATAAAAAGAACCTTCTTGAATGGAGAGATTTGCAAGAAGAGGTCTATGTAAAGCAACCTCCTAGATTTGCTATGAAAGGGAAAGAGCATATGGTTTTTCCCTTGGATAAAGCTTTGTATGGTCTCAAGCAAGCTCCACGTGCATGGTATGACAAAATACATAAGCACTTGATTGCTCTTGGCTTCACATGTAGTCCGATTGAAAGCGCACTCTATGTACGCAAAAATAGGGTTGATCTTATAGTGCTTGTTCTTTATGTCGATGACATACTCTTGATTGGTTCATGTGATGCAAAACTTGACATTCTTATGGCTGATTTGTAGCATACTTTTGATGTCATTTATCTTGGTCTTTTGAGCTACTATCTTGGCATCTAGTTTGTATCCGTTGAGGGGGGAATTGTTATGCATCAAGCAAAGTATGTTGAAAAACTACTTCAGCGTTTTGACTTTGAGGATTGTAAGCCAGTTTCCACACCAGTTGAGACAGGATTTAAGTTCTCAGTTGAGGATTCCAGTGATGCATTTGACACTCCTCTTTATCAGCAAGCTGTGGGATGTGTTATATATGCATGCAACACAAGGCTCGATATATAGTATGCAGTTTCCCAGTTGAGTCAATTCATGCATAGCCCTGGCACTAAGCATTGGCAAGCAATAAAACGTGTGTTTAGATATCTCTAAGGAACTTTGAGCTTAGGTCTCTTTTATGGCAGAGATGTTCAGCCATGCTTGCATGCTTTTACAAATAGTGATTGGGCTGGTTGTTATGATACTTGCGTGTCCACTAGTGGTAATTACTTTTTCCTTGGAGATTCATGCATATCTTGGTTGAGTAAGAAGCAACCTACAGTGGCGACATCAAGTCGTGAAGCTGAGTACAGGGCAGTTTTCACAGCTACAGTGGAGTGTATATGCCTGAGACGCCTATTGATGGATGCTGCTACGCATATTCTCACAGATTGATGCTGCTACGCATATTCTCACAGATGGTCAGAGTGCATTGGCTGTTGCATGAAACCCAATGTTTCATGCACGGACAAAACATATTGATGTGCATTATCACTATGTGAGAGAGTGCCTTCATGAAAGAGATACTGATTTGGTATATATGCCTACACATGATAATCTGGCAGACATATTCACCAAAGCTCTTCCACAGGAAAAGTTTGAAGCTTTTTGCAAAGATTTAGGCTTGTTACCTTGTGGGGGCTGATCTCTCATTCCCTGTATGTGTTCACATCATTCGCTCCAGGGGGGTTTGTTACACTTATGTGTTCCTCGAGTAGCTTTGATGTGAACCTTTTCCCTATACATGGGCACTTTTTACTCTAGTGTTGGCTAGAGGTTTTTTCCCCATGTTACCACATAATTGATACTCTCATATGTGGTGGCACTTTGTACTTAGGGATATTATTCAACTCTTACTTCAGTTCAATTCATCGATCAATAGAGAGAGTTATTCCAGCCATCGTCTTCTCCGTGTGTCTTGCTGCGTTTCTGCTCCTTGTGTGTGCTTCTCGTGTGCCTCTCGCACTTCTACACACACCCAACAGATTTTGCATAGAAGTATTGGCTTGTATTGTGCTTCAACATTGTATTTGACTTATTGTAATCAAACGGTAGAGGTTTCCAAGGTGTATTTTCTCTTCTTCTCTTTTCCTTTTCTCCTACAAACCCTCAAACTCCTTCTTGTCCAAGAAACCCCCAACAGAGGGGAAAGAAGGAAATACAGAAAAAGAAATAAACCAAAGTATAGAAGACATACTCTATGATTTAAATCATAATGAGGAGTTCACAACTACAGAAGATCAGGAAAAAGAAGAGGAATTGGATCTTATGGATATAGATGAGCAAGAGGAGGGACAACAGGAGCAGCAAATGAATGATCAGGAAAAATCCTCAATAGAGATTGATTCAACCTCAACACAAGATAATAAAGTACAGAAAAAGGAAGAACATGTCAATGAAGAGAATTAACAAGAAATGGAGAAGAAGAAGGCAGAAGAGTTGGAGATAGTGAAAGAAACATCAGATTATGAGAAGGAAGAGAGTCAGAAACTAGAGAATAAGAAAGATGTTGCAGAAAAAGAAGAAAAGAAAGCACACAAGGGCTGTGAGGAACAGGAAAATCAGGTCATAGAATATGAGGAAGAAGATGAAGAAGGAAATGACTACACAAAAGAAAAGCAGATAGAAGTAAAACAAGTGGAGTTGGAATTTAGACTAGAAAGGATACCCAAGGATATTAGGTCTGCTTGTAAAATAATTATGAGCAATATAGAACAGTTCAAACCATCCAGTCGAAACATGATTATATCAAGAATGGTGGCAGAATCAGAGTTTGTGAAAGGCAATAGAATCATTAATGAGCAAAAGAAAGAAAAGGAACAGTTAGTAGAACAGTTCAAGATTGTACAAGAAAGAAATGAGGATTTGACCAAAAAAATAATCTTGTTAGAAGAACTGGAGAGTCAACAACAAAAGAAGATTCAATTTCTTGAAGAGAAATGTGCAAAGCAAATAGAGCATAGCAGCAAAATGGAAATGGAGCGAAAGAAAATAGAAGGAAGATATAGAACACTTCAAAGTTCATATCAAATTATGGTCAAAGCAAATGAGGAAATAAACAAATTACTGATGGAAGAAGGTCAGATGAAAGAAGAAAGTAGGATTGTACAAGTAACACAGGAGGAGAGGGAGGAATTAAAAAAAGAAATTCTAAGACTACAAACAGAATTGAAGGAAGCCAAGGAGTTGAAAACGCAAGCCAATGTACATGTTGCCACTTCAATGAGAGGATATAATAAGTTACATATGGATATAGAAAAAGAAAGAAGTGATTGGCAGTTGAGTATAGAAAAAGAAAGAAGTGAGAGGAAATCAGAAAGAGAGTTGTGGACATCTCAGAATAGAAGCTTAATGTTAATGGTGGAAGAGTTACAACAAAAATTGGAAAATCCACAAAGCCAAGTTGAAGAGCAGGTAGAGACTACACAAGCAGAAGAGTATGAAGGGGGAGATGATAACAGGACTCAACATTTTGATGAACAAGAAACCAAAGCACCAGTGGAGGAGTACTCAGATGAGTTTGTTCAGAAGCTATTAACAGATAGAGAATCTAGGATGGAATTTATCATAAAAATGCATAATGAATATGAAGAACAAATTGTGAAGTTTGCTCTCATCAAAGGGACAAATCCAGACCAACACCATTGGGCAGCATATGGCCTAAGTATACCTTTTTGCATGATTATTGAAAGCATAAAAAATTATCAGCTTGCAAGGGTAGGATTTTCATCAAACAAGTATTTGGAATATGAAGAGGACATCAATGTAACAAAGGAATTATTTGAAAAAGCCAGTCCTAAATGGAGGACCAGGTGGTTAGATGCTAACAAAGAATGAAGGAAAATTTGGAAAGAGGCACCAATTCAGCTAAAAATCAATCCAGCTTATTGTCCAGTAGCAAGGAGAAGGGATTGGATAGTATTTTGGGAAAGGAGAAATGCAGGACACATTCCAGCAAAATGGTTGAATTTTCCAAAGATAGTAGGACCTAAAGCAGGAACATGGCCAACAAAGAAATATATGGTTGAAACAGCAGAGTCTGTCATATCTACATATAAAAATGTCAATGATCCAGCATGCATTCTATTGATCAGGATGATGAGACTCATATTGGCATGTATAGAAACTTTTATAGATATAGATGTCAGAACCCTCAATCACATTGGTTTTAATTCGCCATCTGATGCTTTATTATTTGATCTCAGTGAAACCCCAGACAAGATTTGCTTAATTGCCTATTATAGCAGAATAGTATTTTTGGGTAGTCATTATCTTCAGATTTTTGAGGATGCATTTGATTATGGATTTTTTGAAAGAGAATCAGAAATCTTCTGAAATTTATCAGTAGTCACAAAGTCTAGACTCACATCCTATGAAGCAGCATATACAAAATACTTAAAGAAAGATGTGATAGATAAACCAGAAGCAGTTGTACAGTGGAGAAAAGCAGTATTTGAAATGGAGAATAACTTGAACATCACAGAAAGAAAAAGTCATGATCTATTGTCACAGGTGTATCAAAGAAAGAAGAAGTAAAGGAAACTCTCACTACTTATTTGCAAGAGAATTTTTTGTTAGGGGCCAAAAATTTTAGGAGGGGAAGAATGTTAGAAGAAGCATTTTTTGAAGAGAAATAATTGTAAAAATGTCAAAAAATTGTAAAAAATTTTATGCAAATGATGTAAAAATGAGGAAGAGTCTTCCTCATGTAAATTAGAATCATATGTATTTTTCCTAGAATTTTTGGAAGCTCTTTGACAACATATTTTTAGATTAGAAGGGAAAGGGACCAAAATTCAAGTGTGAAAAGGGGCACTTGAAAATTTATAACAGATAATTTTCTCTATTTTGAGAGGGTTGGTTGTATTATTATTGCTATCCAAGTAATGTGAAGAGCTCTCCTGCAGAAAATCGTGTTTCTCTCTTCCATGTACTTTTTCTGGATTTTTTGAGTCTATTCTTTGTGTAAATCCATGGAATTTGTGAGCTTCAGTTGTGTGTTTCTAAGTAATGTGTATGAAGAGAGGTGATTCTCAGTGTATTGAGTAAGAAAGTATAGAAAAATCGAGTTGGACAGGGAAATCCTCAATTTTCACAGAATCACAATTGTCTCATCTGTGTGATACAGGTATCATTTTTGAGATTTGACTTCATAATTGTGTTGTCCTAAGAAAATGACACACTTTAGGCACCAAGATCATTGAAAATACTGTTGTTTTGCTCAAGATAATCAAAACCCTAGATATTTTTCTTCATCTTCATAATTTCTCAGAAAAACAGTCATTTAACTCTTATTCTTGGATTCCATTAACTAGAAGGGGTTGTGATCTTTGCATACTTCTTGGATTGACAATTTAAAGATGTGTACTTAATCCTTTATGCCAAAATTATTGGAGAGGACAACTCCAAAGGATAACAAACAGTTAGTGTCCATGTGAAAGGCCAAATGGCCACAAGACACTTCTTTGTATATGTTCTTTAATAAAACATATAGTGGCCTAGTCAGTCACAGACTATAAGTTCGACCAAGTTTGTAAGACCTAAGAAGTCTATATTCGTGCTCTCTGTGTACTGTGTTTTCTACGTATTCTGCAGCCTCTATGCAGAGTATTGTGTGCGGCCTTAGGAGCTCAGTTTTCTACTCCGAGCATATCGTTGTGGAGCTCTGGATAAGGAGAGCGCATTGTGGTGCATCTCCATCAAAATACTTCAGTGTGTAGAAGTGTGAGAGACACACAAACAGTGCAAATAAGAAGCACAAACACAACAAGGCACATAGAGAAGATGGATGCTAGGATAGCTCTATGTCTATTGATGATCAATGATGAAGTAAGAGATGAATAATATCCCTAAGTACAAAGTACCACCACATATGAGTGTATCATGTATGTGTAGCAACATGAGGAAAAAACCTCTAACCAACACTAGAGTAAAATGTACCCATGTATAGGGAAAGGTCTAGATCATTGTAACAAAACCCCCCTAGAGCAAATGATGTGAACACATAGAGGGAGTGAGGGATCATCCCTCACTAGGCAATAAGCCTAAAGCTTTGCAAAAAGCTTCAAAATTTTCCCTTGGAAGAGGATTGGTGAATATGTCTACCACATTATCTTTCTCGTTGACTCACTCTTTTGGACTGAATTACATAAGAAAAATGTACAAGAATGAACTGATACAAAAATACATAATACACTTTATTTTGTGCAACAACCAATGCACTAAACATTAGTGAGAAAATTTGTAGCAACATCAATCTCCATGCAAAGTTGCATTGATAAGCATCTCAATGATCTACACTCTTGTGGCTATGAAAATTGTCTTGTACTCAGCTTCACAACTCAATGTCACCACTATAGGTTGATTCTTACTCAACCAAGATATGCATGAGTCTCCAAGGAAAAAACAATTACCACTAGTGGACATGCGAGTATCATAACAACCAATCCAATCATTGTTTGTAAAAGCATGCAAGCATGGTTGAATATCTCTACCATAAATGAGACCTAAACTCAAAACGACTTTGAGATATCAAAATACATGGTTCAACACTTGCCAATGCTTAGTGTCAAGGCTATGCATGAATAGACTCAACTCAAAAACTGCATACTATAGATCCGGCCTTGTGATGCATGCATATATAAGACATACCACAATTTGTTGATACAGAGAAGTGTGAAGTGCATCATTGGAATCCTCAATTGAGAATCTAAATCTCGTCTCCACTGGTGTAGAAATTAGCTTGCAATCCTCAAAGTTAAACACTTAAGTAAATTTTCAACATACTTTTCTTGATGCATAAAAATTCCCCCCTCAATGGATAGAAACTAAATGCTAAGATAGTAGCTCAAAAGACCAAGATAAGTGACATCAAAAGTATGCTGTAAATCAGCAATAAGGATGTCAAGTTTTACATCACATGAGTGAGCCAAGAGTATGTCATCCACATACAGAATACGCACTGTAAGATCAGCCCCATCTTTTAGTACATAGAGTTTGCTTTCAATGGGACTAGATGTGAAGTCAAGAGCAATCAAGTGCTTATGGATTTCACCATGCCATGCATGTGGGACTTGCTTGAGGCCACACAAGGCTTTATCCAAGTGAAAGCCATATGCTCTCACCTTTTCATGGCAAATATAAAAGATTTCTTCAAATAAACCTTTTCTTCCAAATCACCATTCAAGAAGGTATTTTTTATGTCCAATTGATATAATTTCCAACTTTGTTGGCAGCCAATGCAACCATTGGATAAATTGTAGTCATGCATGAAGTAGGTGAAAAAGTTTTCTCATAGTCAATGCCATATTTGTATGCATATCCTTTCGAAACCAATCTATCTTTGTGGCGATCAATGCTACCATCTAACTTTCTCTTAATCTTATAAGTTCACTTTGTGCCAATGGAATTTTTTCTATTGGCAATTCACCTAACTCCGAACTACCATTCCTATGTATGGAATCCCATTTTTATTGAAAAGATCTTAACCAATCTGGATCATCACATACATCTTCAAAAGTGAGTGACTCTTCATCACATGTTGTTGAAATAAGAGAATAATCCATAAATTACTTTGATGCATGGCAAGAGCTTCATCTTGTTCTCACAAGTAAAGGTGCACTGAATTTGATGTCATGTAAAGTTTGTTTCAACCACTTTGGCATAGTTTATGCACTCTTCATAGACATGCTTTCCTAATGTAATATACCATTAACATGTATAACATGTGTGGGCTGAATTTTATGCTCATTTTTTGCCATATTTTGATGCAATTGTTGAGCCACTGGAAATTTTCAGCAATTCCAACCATGTTTTGTTGGAAAACTTTAGTCATCTTTGGCAAGAATTTCTTTGAATTTTTAGCTCTATTTTGTAAGAATTTTCAGCTCTATTTTGTAAGAGTTTTCAGCCCATTAAACCTCACTTGACGAGTCTACATGGCCATAGTCAAGTACACCACTTTGGAACAAAGGCATGTGTATCAAACACATGTTATGAGCTAACTGTTGGTTGCTTTTTGCATTCAAGTAGAGGAAAATTTGATTTTTTAGTAAATACCACATTTGAACTCACAAAAAATGTGTCAATCAAATGGATTGTACAAATGATATTCCTTACTTTTCTTAGTATAACCAACAGATATACATTTCGTTGCCTTGGTTTATCCTTATAAGGAGTGATGACTCTCAATGCTTTTGTAGGACACTGATACAACATAGTTTGCACACATGATTGGTTCCATCCAAAACTTGTTAGGAGGGGGCTTTCATTTAACCATACATTGTGCCATTTCAAGGAGTGTTCCATTTTTATGTTCTTCAACACCATTTTTCTGAGGTGTATATGGTATGTACATTGGTATGAAATTCCTCTTTCATGAGAAAAATCATGAAACTCATGTGACATGTATTCACCACTACGATTTGTGCATTGGATCTAAGCTTGTTTCAAGAAAAATATTCGACCATAGCTAAATAGTATTTGAAGAAAAAAATGCCTTATTCTTTGCTTTCATAGATGTAGCACTAGGATTGTGCAAGGCTATGGATTTGATGCTTTTTTAATGATTTGATGCACATTGTTTCATCCATGGGACTTAGCTCATCACTCTGGCTTGAAGTTGGGCATACACTCACTCATATTGCAACTTTGAAGCTAGCTCATCCTCACCTTGTTATGCTTAAAGAACAAGATTGGTGCTAGCTCGCCTCATTTTGAAAGATGGAAAAGGTTGGGAACTTGCCCTCTATGGAGCTGATTGGGCATCACCTTGCCCTACACATTGCATGGAATGCAATAAAGCTATGAACTCACCTAATTCATGGCACACTACCTGAAGTCTCCCACATGATAACCTTTTGACCCTTTTGATGGGAAAACAAGGCTCCATCTAGACCATCTCCAAGCTCAATGGAAGTCATCCTATTCTTTTCCCAATTGCCCTCCATGTCAATCTAAAGGATACTTGTCTTCATGATTATAAGGGGAGCCATCAAAGCACCCATTCACCTTGTTGTTGCATTGGAGCCATTGGGTGACCCATCACCTAGATTGGCTTCTTGCTTGATAAAAAGGCAACTAATCATTGCTTGGAGAGGGCTCCACCTTGCCTTGAAAACCCATGAGGAGGGTGACCCCTTACATGAGCATGCATAGATCCATAAAAGGGACGACTCAATCTCTTAATTAGAAGCATACTTAGGCTATTCCTCACCTTGGCTGACTCCAATCCTTACTCATCATCCTAGATAGCAACTCGCCTTGGGTGAGTCCAGCCATGGTTCATTGGTTAAGGCCCAAACTCACCAAGATGTTACGTGTTAAGTTCTAGAGCAATCTCAATTGATGTGCCTTGTCACATTATAAATGAAGTGTTCTATGATCAAGATGATGTATTAGTCAATGGATACAATCAAGGAAGGTTGTTCCTAGCTAGCAAAACCTTGAATTGTGCTTGGAAACATAGAATTAGGCTGACCTTGGGTCCTTGTGCTCCTTTCTTGGCATATAGGGCAACTTCACGATATAACAATATGGTGGCACTCAAGGTCAAGCACAAGGCATCGGAACCACAAAGAAGTGGACACACAAGACGAGGGAGCATGTACAAAGATCCAAGAGGCATATGTCAAATTATCAAAAGAAATCCAAGAGAGAGAGAGAGAGAGAGATTGAGAGAATGTGAGAAAAAGTTCATTTTGTATGACTATGAAACAGTCAGGCTTCTCTAAGTGAGATAACACCTGTAGATTTTTTAGTTTCCATAGCTATCAGAAAGATTAATTAAAGTTCTGTGTATGAGACTCTTTCCTCCATCTTCATACTTTGCTTACTGTGTAATGATCCCAAAAGTTCAAGTTTTCCAAGCAAGTCGATGCATGGCATTAGACCTACTTTTTGCTAAAACAGGCAAGGTTTCCTATTTTTGTAGCTCATATATGATCAACTTGTGAAGGTCATGACTTGGTTTGTAATGCAAACGTTTTAACAAGTAATAGCTTGTTGAAAAGGTCTTCTCTTCTACCTTCATCCACCAAAATATCTTGGTAGAATAATATTTTTACTAAGAGAAATAATCAAAACATTGAAGGTATGTCATTTTAGTGACTAGAAATCTATGTAGAAGCAAAGTGCTCAGTTTAAGCGATCATTTCTCAAAGTTTGGAGAAGCATTGAGTTAATGGTGACCATAGAGGTTGTCTAGCATCACATTAATTCATTTCTTGTGATGTTTCATACATCAACGAGTGGTATCAGAGCCAAAAGGTTCTAGAGAGTAGAACGCATCAAAGGTACGAGAAATTTTGGAAAGTTTTCATTAAAGTTTGAAAGTTGAAGCATTCAAAGGCACAAGGCATCAAGAGATTGCTTCAAAAGTATATTCATACACAAAATGGTATTATTCTTTATCCTTTAAACTCATAGGTTGAAGTGGAAGCAAATAATTATGGCATATCATATCTCCATTGAAAAACTTGACAGAGATAATTATCCTGCATGGGTAATGAAAATGGAAGCCTTACTTATGAGTAAGGACCTCATGGTGTACATAACAGGTGAAGAAGAGAAGCCACTATTTGAAGATGAAAGCTAAAGAAAGGAAGAGGATCTGGATGCTTTAAAGCATTGGTAGAAGAAGCATGCAAGTCCAAAAGCTTACATCTAAAATACAATCACAGATCATTTGCTACCACACATCAGAGGATTGGAATCAATTGAAGATATATGGAATGCATTGCAATATCATTTGCAAAGGACTACCAAAGCAAGGAAAGAAAGTCTATGGTCAGAGTTTACTACATTCAAGAAGAAGCCAAGTCAAAGTATTAGTGATTATGTCACTAAGATGAAGGATATAGTAGATAGTTGTTGCTCTAGCACAATGGTGAGAACCACGTTAAGAAGCTCCACCTCCTTAATGTCAATCCGCGGAAGAGATAGGAGTGATATGAAGATCGTGAATGTGAGATGAAGTGAGAGTGAAGGTGAGAAGCATAGAAATGCACACACACATACACACACACAACGAAGAGACAAGCAATACACAACGGAAGGTGAGAAATCAACTCTATTGCTCAAGGATGCTCTTACAAGCTCAAAATAGCTCTAAGCTCTTCTCTACTCAAACAAGCTAACACTAAGTAACTTCAAAAATGAGCTCTCTAGCTCTTTTTATAGATTCTAGACTAGTTTTGACCGGTTTCACATCTAGTGGCCGGCATAGTAAAATAATAGGTCCTAGATGCTATTTGAAAGGGTAAACGGTGTCTAAAAATAACAAAAATTGATACACTCATTCTACCTAAGCTCCTAAAGCTCGAGGATTCCTCGGCTTGCACAAAATGGAGCTAGAAATTAAGAAAAGGGTTTTTCTATGTTACATATGTTACAATAGTGATAAAAATCAATGTTGGAGGTTTTTGAAAAGTATTTTAAAACATAATTCTTTGAAAAAAAGATTCGACTGGCTCCCTGCTCCGTCTTTACATGCTTCCGCGTCTTCTATGCCTCTGGCTGCTTCCAACACCCCCCTCCCTCTCGCTTCTGTCGTCCCTGACAGAACCTTGTTGTGAGGTCTGTCGGATGTAATTTTGGAGGAGTTCCTGAGCGAGGGTGTGTTCGGATATTCGAATGCCTCGGGCCAAATCTGCCTCGAGTTTCTCCCAATCAATTGGTTGCGGTTCATCGGGTGGTGGGAGCCGATAATGTGTGGAATATACCATCTGTTCAAAGGCAAATAAGTGCAATAGGTGTGTAGGCCTGCTGATGAACACTTCTGAATGGTATTCCCAAAAGCCGGTTGTGAACATTTCTTCGAACGTCTGCTTGTAGCACGCCGGTAAGTATTTGATTTTGCAATGCCATGCATAACACACCCGTAGCAATGGCATTGTACTCATATCATATGCAAGATCTAGATTGCCATGCTCGAAGCCCGGGGTGTTTACATGTGGTGCCTTGACGCGTCAGAAGACTTTGAAAACCATTTGCATCATGTCAAAGATTTTGACAGTCATGTGCGCTACGATATCGTCCATGTGTTTCAAGCAAGGGATCCAGTGGCGAATCATGGCCATCATGTATCCAATTGTTGGTAGTTCTATGGGTGGCTTGAAATAGGGGTAATTTAACCAATCCTAGCATTGCTTGTTGTTTCGTACTTTAATAGCAAATGCTGTCCAGGAGCAGCGACGTGGTACTGGTCCCCAACATGGGTTGTATTTCAAGTGTAACGGTGCCTTTACCCATGTACTCATCATCTCAGGATATTCTTGTAAAAGAGCTTTACGCCAGTCTGGTTGAAAGATTTCTCCTCGCTGCGCATCCAGTGGCGAATCCTCAGGCTCAAACTGAGTAGCGTGAGATGATTTCTTGCCTGTTTCTTTCTCTATAGCTAACTGATATTCGGCCATTAACATGAAGTATGGTTTGTACTGTAGCTCATGCCCTGATATGTATCGACGAGGGCCCAAGTGAGCAAAGTAGGGTGATTGTAAAATTCTTTCCTCAATCATTGCCATGGCATGTAACTGTGCCTCTACTCTGGCCGAATGTGTGGTTCCAAGTTCTTCAATTGTCTTCATCCATGCGGGGGTAGAAAGTTCATAAGTCGTCTGGCCTTCAGCCGTGACTCTTCCGCCTGGGATGGGTTGGGGCTCATAGGCTTCTTCAAAAGTTTCCTCCACCGGAATGGTCACAGTTTTGTCATCAGTTGGTAGCTCTGGTGGGGAATCTGGTCTGGGTGGTGCTTCATAGACTGCTATCCGTGATTCAAGATTTGATACCTAGGCCTGTAATGCATTGAGTTCCTCTAAGATGTCAGGAGATAGGTCCGCAGGAGCTGGTAGTCCTTGTATTGCAGGTGCTCTGAGCTGGAGTAGCTTATCATCTTCTTTTAGCTTCTGATATTCTTCGTTCATTCGATCATATTCATCGAGCAATCTGATGTGATCATCTAGCAACATTTTCATTGATTCGGAGGGCACTGCTTTGAACCGGCTAGGCCTTAATGGTTGGTCGGGATGATCGAGAGCAGCTTCTAAATTTTCTCTGTTATGCTCTTGTAGCCGCTGGTTCTCTTCCTTTGCTACTGCTAGATGTATTCTAAGTAAGCCCATGTTCCGTGTAAGCATCTCATTACGAACTCTCTGGGCCCTTAATAAATTTTCAAGATCAGCAGTGGCCTCTTTGGCTTTCTCTTCACTTTCTACTTCTAGTTTGTGGTATGCCTCGCGTAATTCTTGGTACCGAGTATTCAATGAGGCGTTCTCGATCGACAATGAATTAAGCTGCGACTGTAAGTCGTTGGTTGTCCCTTGCAGCTGCTGATAATTATTTCCAAGAGATGTGAACTCATCTCTTACTTGAGTCATGCAGGTGAACATTTGTCAAAATGCATTATCTACAGTGGGTGATAATATTAATGGTGTGCTAAGTGAGGATGCAGTGGGTGTAGATGCAAAAAGAATGGGGAATGGGAGTGGGAAAGTGGATGCTGTGGTGATTGTGGAAAATTGTGGTGTGCTTAAATATCGTGGTGCCACAAATGAAGTGAGTGGAGGTGTAGTGGGTGGTGATATATCCATATCGCTGGATGTGGTGTCGAGTGCAGTGACTATGAATAGTGGTGTGATCGTGGGTGCGTGTGTGGGTGTAAATATAGGATTTACAAAGGTCAAAGAATAATTTACAGAGGGGTTGTCTTGGACTGCTTGTTGAAGAGGGGAAGTCGGGAATATGGTAGGTCGGGGAGGTGAGACTGGGGAGAAGGTTAATGGGGGTGGAAATGGAAAAAGGTGTCTTGATGGTGTGGGGAAGGACGGGAAGGATGGAGGGAGGAATGGATTAGATAAAAAGGTCGACGTCCTAGGAGGTAGACTAGGTGGAGTGGGTGCAGAAAGGGTTAGGGGAATGGAGGCAACAAAGGCTTCTGCTATGGCGTTGTCGAAAGATGTGGCTGGTTGGGGAGAGAGTGGATGGATGGGGGAGAGTGGAGAGACGGGAGGTGACAGAGGAGTGGTCGGGTTGACAGGTACTCTGATTACAGTGGTGGTATGTACAGTAGTGGTACGAGGAGGGGAGTCGATGATGATGGTGTCTCCTACCAATGAACCTTCGGGGATGAAGCGAGCTTCTCGAGCCTATTCTGAAGATTGTGCTCCTGTGGGGACACGAATGTATTTGCCCGGTTTTGATAATAGTCGTATCCGTCGGGGGTCATACTGCGGTAACGGTTTTCTCTGAAAATACCTTAAGGCTTCGGTAGGTCCAACTGATTTGACAAGCTCTCTGAAACCTCTGATGTATACTTCTTCAAACCCTCCCGAAACAAGCTCTTGTTCTATGAGGGTTTGGCTCTCTTCATCAGTCAACTTCTTACGCGCCCAAACCTTTTGCATAGTGCGATATAATTTCTTGATGGCCAGCGTATAAGCTACTGCTTCGAAGGTTTCCTCTTCATGCGTGCTGGTGTCACCGTGGGTGTCCGTTTGTTGTCCTTGTTCGTCTGTTTGTACATATTCTTGGGATTCATGTGTACCCTGGCTAGCTTCATCGTCGCCGTCATCTTCATCTGTCTGTTCTTTTTGCCTCAGAACTAGACACTACCTGTCCTTGTGGTTGATCTCGCGGTGTGGTAGGGTAACTTGGCCTTTCATATTCCTGTGAGAAGATCTGGCCTTCTGAGAATTGAAATTCACTTGACATTACATATTGCATCTCAAAATCAAAGGTTGTATCTAAAGGCTCCGCTTCCATATGGGGTATTGGAAAGGAAAAAGCTTCCACACCAATAGTGGTGGGAACTTCTGTTGCTTGGTAGTAGGTTCTGGAGTAGTGGCTGCTTGAGGAGTGACTGTACTAGTAGTGCTCTCTGTAGCGTCAGGTCAAGATAACCGTATCCGAATGGGTTGTACAGGGGGTTCAGTAGGAGACTGTGCTGGAGAGGGTTGTGGTGAGGGTGATTCTGGGACTTGGAGGCATGGAATAGTACCTCTCATGTGTTTTCCTGCTCTTCCTTTGCTAGGCTTCCTTGTTTTCTTCGTTGTTCCTTTAAATGCTTTCAGCTCCTTGCTTGTCAATGCACGTTTGATCGGCAAGTCATATGCTAAGCACATATATACAATTCTAGTCAGCGCACAACATCCATTGATGACCTTCTTTCTTTCCCATCTATGTTGGGCTAAGTAGAGCTGATCAATTATCTAGCTTGCTAGATCAACTCTCTGGGGTCCAGTACATGCTAAATACAAGCCAAACCAGATGCGTTTGTGAGGCATTGTGAATCTGTCCTGAGCGGGAAAAGCAAAATGCTGCATGCATATCCGCAGTGGTTTTGAAAGCTCAGGTGTGATCGCTGAAATCTCTTCCCACTTAGTAACGCCACCACGTCTCATTGGCTCAGGGATTAGCCTTTCACATTCTGTGGGCATGTGGGTCCCATGAATCTTGATGGCAGCTCGAATCAAATCTTTAGAAAGATAAAATCTTTTATATGGTGAATCATTCACTAAAGATGGCAAAATAAAGGTGCCGGGCAGATCCTTGTTCTCCGAAGCCATCAATGTTGTGACTGAATAGTAACATCTGTAGAAGTCAGGTTTAGGCAAAGGGTCGTTGAAATACTCTGTAAACCTTGCTCTTGCGCAAACATGCGTTAGGTCGTCTGTGTTCTATAGTCCTTCGAACTCTCTAGAGAAGAACTAATATTTTCCCCACGATCGTCAAACGTCAAATTAGCCTCAAATATAAAATCAGCATCCGCTAGTGGTCCAGCTAGTCCTTGAAACTAGTGAGAATTGCGATGAATCTTCTCAGTATAGCCTCGAGGAGGATCACCAATAGGCATGGGTCCTGGGAAACCTTGAAATTCTGGCGGTGGAGCCGTCGGATGGGACTCTGCGAGTAAACTACCGATAGGTGCTACAGGTGCGCTGGGGCCTGCTTCTGATGGTCCTTCTTCGGTTTGCATGATGATTGACGTGCTAATGGAAAAGATCTGCTACAAAAGATTAGCACATTAGCATGGAAATTAATTATGATCCCATTACAGTGAGACCGCAATCCCTTTCCATAACCGATGTGTAACCCATGTAGACAAGTGCTGTGAAGTGATTAATGCAGTGATTTTTTGCAGATCTAATGCAGGTCTCTAAACACCTACATGCTTTTAGATGATACATACACTTCTTGATGAGGTGTTATTACAGATGATGTTGGGTTATAGTGTGTGGATTTTTACAAGGTTCAGTCATGAATGAGTTATTACACGGGTGTAGATTAGTCGAGGTGGGAGCTATGTTAGACAATGGTTTAGGAGAAGACTTCTGGATACGTTTCGGTATCCACATCCTAAGAGTTTGTGATCGGGTGATAGGTCTCTACGAATGGACAAAGGATGATATCGGATTTGGTGGTATGGAGGGCTGAAAAGATTTCCGAGGGGTATATTTTACATGGCTTGAGGGTTGAGCTATAGTACATGGTTTGGGTACCCAAATCTGCGTGGGTGTGGGTCGATTTGTTAGGTACTTCTTGGCGATCCAAATTTGTCGAATGTTCGAACTTGTAGAAGAAGGTCGAGGGGATGTCGGATACTGATTCTGCTTCTGCCTTGACTTCTTCTTATCAATGTCTGCATTGTTGAAATCAATCGGTGCTTTCTGTCCTTTTGGCACCCATATTTGTCTTGTTCCTCTTGCTTTGTGATACTGACACTGTTGCTTTCTTTCTTGTGTTGTCTGATGTCGTCGTCGGTCTGGGTTCCTTCGTCGTGGTTGACTCCTTTGTGGTTGAGGTTGAGAGGTTGGATGGACACTCTGCTTTGGAAAAGAAGGGAGGTCCAACACTTGCGAAACCTGCCCATTAGGAAGTGCTCCATTTTGTATCTTTAATCTAGGCCAGTCCGCTGTAAGTGTGGAAGGATGGGCACCGCAGGGTGTTTTGCCCATGTGGACGTTGATGAAGTCCACCTGACCGCTAATTGTCCCCATTTGTCCACTGATTGTGCCCATTTGACCCATCTGTTGGGTGGTTACCCCTTCTAGTTTACAGGAAGCCCAAGGGAAAGTCTCCTGACGTCCTTCTGATTGACAACTGTCTATATCCAAGCCCGTGTGGGTTGGTGTAGATGTAATGTGACTGATCTGACCAAAGATCTTCCGGTCTTCCGTCGCATGCATTTCATAGGGTCTAGGGTTACATACCTCAGGCAGAGGGTTGTTAGGGAAGTCAAGCGGTATCACTCACTTCTGATCTAAGGTTCCAATCTTCAAGGAGCCTTGTCTAAGTTTTAGGTCCACTTAGTGATCATATAGCCAATCTTGGCCAAGGATTAGGGGTTCTATTAGGTCGTCATCATGGCACACTAGTAGCTTCACTGTCAAGGTCACATCATGTATGAGGATAGGAAGATCCACCTCACCCATGCAAGGGGTTTCCATGCCTCCTAGCCCTATGAGGTATGCCTCAATTGGCCGCATTTCTATTCTTGAATCCTTATAGTGGGACCATCTAATCGCACTAGTCGCAGCACCTGAGTCAATTAAAGCCCTGAGCTCTTGGCAAGGGTTGCTGTGCTCTAGCCTGACTGTAATGATAGGTCTCCTGTCCACTATGCTAGGATGAGTGGTTGACTTTACTTGACACATGGCCATGGGATATCTGGGTGATGTTCTCAGATGGTTATAATGTTCTCTCCCTAGTCCTTGTCTTCTTAACTTCATGCGCTTAATGCGTTCTATAGCTTCTGCCTGAGCTTCAGCTCGTATTCTATTTTCTTCCTCCTTATGCTTCTTTGCCAACGTGAGTCGTCTAAGCATATCCTTAGTAAGAGGTTCTTGATATAGTCTGACTCTACAACCACTAATGTAATTAGGCATAATGTCTCCTTCTAAGGTGGCTAATTGTACTGCTCCACTTGTCGAGAGTCTGTTAATGATCATAGGTCCAAAACCTCGCTTTTCTAACTTCCGTGCGTGTTGCTTCAGCGTATATACTAGAACTAAATCTCCTTCTTTTAAGCCTTTATACTTCACATGTGCATCAAAATATGCTTTCTATCGCTTCTTTGCTGCGTATATTCCTTCTGCTGCTTTCAGCCTGGTTTCTCCTAATCGTTCCAAGTCCATTATTCTTGCTGATAGCTCATGGCCGGTCCACTGATGTTCTTGTGCAACCTTAAGGGTCGGTATCAAGAAGTCCAAAGGAAGCACAGCATTCTGACAAAAAACCATCTGAAAGGGAGTTTCATTGAGTACGGTTTTGTAGGCCACTCGATATGCCCAAATAGCATGGTGTAACTATTTGTCCCAATCTGAACATTTGTTGTTCATGAGTTTCGTCAATACATTACAAAGGATCTTGTTAGTGCTTTCAGCCTGACCATTGGCCTGAGGATGATATGGTGCAGATTTCTTGTGAATCACCATAAAATCCTGTAACAAATATTCAATGACTTGTTTTAGAAAGTGAGTTCCTCGATCGCTCACTAACTCTATAGGCAATCCATATCTTGTAAAGACATTTTCAAACAAGAATTTTGCAGTCGTGTGTGCATCATTCTTTTTCATGGCTTTTGCCTCTACCCATTTGGTAAGATAATCTGTCACAACAATAATGTATTCCGCATGTTTACCTTTTGCAGGGGGATTAATGGGTCCTACAAAGTCTATACCCCACTTAGAAAATGCACGTCCCCCCATCATGGGTTTCAATGGCATTTCATTCTGCGAGTAGGAAACTGAGTTCTTTGGCACAGATCACATCTCTTTACATAGGTATGTACATCCATGTGAAGAGTGGGCCACCATAATCCTACAAAGAGGATGGCTTTGATTACCCTATCGGGTCCCAAATGACCTCCTGCGACACCTTGGTGTGCACTCTCTAGTACGCTCAAATAATCGCTTTCATGAACACACTGTCTTAGATATCCATCTCGTCCTCGTTTGTATAGGTTATCGCCAATAAGTGAATAGTCCTGAGCTTCCTGCTCTAGACTGCATTGTCGTGCTAAGGTCATTCCTTGAGGGAATGTGTTCGTCCTCAAGTATGTCACTAAAGGTTCACTCCAGTCTAGTGTGAGAGACACATGATACAATGTAGCATGTTCTACCGGTGGTCTTTCACAACAAACATGGCATTCTTTACACAACTTGTAGACATCTGCTTCCATCGTAGGCCAGTATACTCCTAGTCTATGCAGAGTCTGTAATGTTCGGTGTTTTGAGTGATGTTGCATTAGTGCACCTACGTGTGCTAATTGCAACCAATTCGCATGTTCTGATTCATCTACGCAACAAGCAAGAATC
This sequence comes from Ceratopteris richardii, assembly GCA_020310875.1. NCBI lineage: Eukaryota > Viridiplantae > Streptophyta > Polypodiopsida > Polypodiales > Pteridaceae > Ceratopteris > Ceratopteris richardii. Next base: position 83,729,209 of record CM035427.1, on the reverse strand, counting down.
TTTTGATTGTCCTGTTTATATATACTTCCTGCTATTATTTGATATCTTTGAGACTTGGTAATCTCTCCTTCCTTGATCCTTATCCTAGGATTCTTAGGTCCATATGTGAGAATAGGGACTATCGACTTAGCCCATTCTGGTGCTATCTCAAGGTTAAACAAATATGCATCTGGTAACTCATCCGCTATTCCTTGAGGAGCTTCTCTTGATGTTAGTCTCGAGAGGTGGTCGGCTCTAAGATGTGTCTTTCCTTTCCTGACTACTACTTCAAAATCATACTCCATGAGTAATAGAAACCAACGTATTAATCTTCCCGTGTTACATGGCTTGTTGACTAAGTACAACAATGCTTGATGATCTATAAAGAACTTGAACTTGTTTGCCAACAAATAATGCCTGAATTTCTTTACTGCATAGATCATTCCTAATCCTTCTCATTCCGTCGTGGTGTAATTTCTTTCTACTGCGTTCAATTATCTGCTCGCGTAAGCTATGGGGAGATCTATATTACCTTCATTCATGGGTTGTGCTAACACACATCCTATGGCATAGTTGGATGCATCCACATGTACATGAAATGGCGTACTCCAATCTGGGGTTGTCAATATTGGTGCTGAGCACAAATGTCGTTTAAGTTCATTGAATGAATTCTCATACTCATCTGTCCATTCAAACTTGGTCAAAAGAGAGTACAAAGGCTTGGCTATGATTCCATACATGTGTATGAATCGTCTATAATAACCGCAATGGCCCATAAATGCCTGTACCTCTTTTACGTTAGTTGGTCTAGGTAGATCTGCAATTACCTTCACCTTTTCTTCATCTGTCAAAATTCCATTCTTTGACACAATGTGTCCTAGAATTTTACCTTGTCTGATCATGAAAACGCACTTTTCTAGGTTCAAACAAACTTGATATTCTCGACATTTGTCAAGTATTTGTCTTAACTCTGGGATATGTGTCTGTCTTATATTCAAATGAGCACATAGGTCATCGACATATACTTCCAAATTCTTTCGTAAGAATTCCTTAAAAACGTGACACATGAGTCGCTGGAAAGTTGCGGGTGCATTTGTTAAGCCAAAAGGCATCACACGAAATGCAAATATGCCCCATTCTGTGGCAAAAGCCCTCTTGTGTTGATCTTCAGGAGCTATGGCTACTTGATTATAGCCTGAAAAACCATCAAGGAAGTTGTAAAATTCCTTGCCCGCAACTCTTTCCAATAAATGTTCTGTGATAGGAAGAGGATAACTGTCTCTAATCGTGGCGGCATTAACTTTTTTAAGGTTAATACACACGCAATTTTCCGTTCTTCTTGGGCACAACCACAATGGGGGATACCCATTCGGTATGCTCAATTTTGTAAATGAATCCTGCTTCTATCAAACGATCTATCTCTTCTTTTATCTTCGCAGCGTAGTTATCATTATACGTGTATGGTTTCTGTTTCGTGGGTTTTGCATCTGGAGTCATAGGGATTCTATGAGAACATATATCTGGGTCTACTCCTTTCAAATCTTTGTAACTCCAAGCAAACACATCTCTATATTCTCGCAATAGGGCAACTAATTCTTCCTCTTCTTCATTTGTCAAATCATGCCCTATGTAAGTACATTTCTCTTCTTCTCCTTCTATGGCCACTATTATTTTCTTGGTTTTCTCTCGGTTATCATATACTTCTCCAACTTCAGCTTTTCTATTAGGCATTCATATCATGATTCGCCTATCTTCTATTTCGTACTTTTTGAAGTTCTCGGGAACCTCAAACAAAGATTCTTCTTCTTCTGACATGGTTTCTTTCTTCTTCCTTTTCTTACCTTCACTTTTAATGGTCACTTGTGTTGTTAATCTCACCTCATTCATAATTTCTTCAGGTCTCTGAGGGTGAGTTTCTACTTCGTAGAAATATTCTTCCTCTGATGCAAAAGGAGGGTCCATGATAATTGACTCTAAATCAAAATCGCTTGCATCCTCAAATGCATCAGTGTTAGGTTCACATTCTTCCATAATTCAATCACACATGATCGGCTCTATCGTGAAAAGTGAAATGTCATAGCCATCCTTGTCATAGTGGGGTGTGCATTGTTCTTCATTGATGGCTACATCCATGGTTGCTAGGATTTCTGCCCAACCATGGGGTTCAAACTCCTCGTCTAGAAATACTACAGGTGCGTATGCTGGGTCTTGAAGGGTTCGTGGGTGTTGTTCTGCACCTAAGGTCCTGGCTTCTAATTGTTCTTCCTCTTGTTTTGATACCTTACACATCCATAAGTGAGTGTCCTCGTGCAACCATGAAGAGTCTGACTCTAGTGAGTGCACCGATTCCGTTTCTACCTGAGTCTTATGGATGGTATTCCATTGTATTGGGGGTATATCTCGATGTGAATAGTCTTTAACATTGACTTTAGTAGTCACTCCTAAATGTTGCAAGTACAAGGAATTAGTTCCCCAATCTTGTACAATTTGCAACTGACGCATGAATGGTCGTCCCAATATCATCTCATAAGCATGACTTTTACTAAAATCACAAATGGCAAAGGTATGCTCAAACTCCACACCACAAGTGGTGAGAGATATGCCTTCTAGTAAGCCTAATGGTTTTTCTATGTGTCCGTCATCCATTTGTAGCTTCATCCTGGTGGGTCTTAAAGTTGGCTTACCCCAACATTTCCATAAAGTGGTGGTAGCTATGGCTACTCCGGCTCCTGAATCTAAGATGGCTTTCGTGATGTAGCCCTGATGGGTTATTGGGAGATAAGTGTTTCCTTCCTCTCCTTCACTTACATCTCCGATCTTTTCTACTGGTATCTCCTGTACCTTCTTGTGTGATCCTATCTGTGAGGGAGTAGTAGCAAGCTCAGGGAATTGATTTGTTACGTGTTTCCACAGTTCTGGTTTTACCTTCAACAACTCTTCTAGGGTGAGATTACATTGTACTTTGGTATTCTTGATTACTTCTGTGTTTCTAGGGATCATTGATTCTTCATTCCTCACTATTATCGTGGGTGCTCTCATACTAATAGACTTTGCTTCCCAAGGTTATGTGAATGGAGGTAATTCATGTAAAGAATTGGATTCAAAACCTATGTGTTCACTCAGTTGTTCTTCCTCTACATCATCGTAAATAGAGGGAATGTATTGGGGAAATTGTTCTTGCAAGTCGTCTATTTCTTGAATAGGAGGATGGATTCCTTGTTCTTTTCTCCATTTCTCTTCTTGGATTTCTCTCAGAAATTCATGTGAATATCTATGTATGGAAGACAGGTTGTCTTCCCCTTCTGTGTTGGGTACTTGAGACAGGGGTGGTGCATTCCTTTCCTGTGTCTCTCGGACAATAGGGTTCCTATGCTGATCCTTTTTCTCTTTGCTTTCTATCAAGTATTCTAGCCTCTCCATTAATCCTTGAAAGTGTAATTCAGGTTTTTCCATGTTGTTCCAATTAAGATATCTAGAGGCTTCAAACAAAGCTTGTGCTAATTCTACCATCTTCATGAAAAGTTTAGTTCTCTCGATTTCTAGGTCTGCTCGAGGGTAGTTTTTACTCATTTCAGCTACTTGAGGTCCCTCTTTTACTCTAGCCTGATATGCACGAAACATCATGTCTAGGTTTTCTGGTATGGGTTCTACTAAAATTGATCCTGATTTTTGAAGGTTCTCTCGATTCAATTCGTGTGAAGTCAACTCTAGGATTTTGGCTCTCGATTCTTTAAGACTTCCTTCCAACTCAGTTATCTTTTTAGTCCACTTTCTCTTGATTCTTTCTCTAGAGTCTTTCCATGATTTAGTCTTTTTATTGCTAGACTCTCCAACCTCACTCGTTCTGACTACTTTCTCATGATTACGTTGTTGATTTTGTAAGAGCGCCTGGGCTCTTGTTATGGCTTGGATAGGCACGTATGTAGGGTTAGATCCATCTGCGTTGTTTACAATACTTTCACGTTGATCAGTGTCACATTTGAAGCGTTAATTGGGTTCTTAGGACAAACCTTGATTATGTGCTCTTTGCCACAATCGGCACAAAAACCTTGTATGTTGTAATATTGAGATTCTCCTGCTATCGGAGGATGTGGGCAGTCTCTTATGAAGTGATCTCCTTGGCACCTAAAGCATGGTCCTCTAGGGACCTGTGGTCTTTGTTGTCTTACTTGGGGCCGTGGATTTGGATTTGTGTACATCACTTGCGCATAGTCGGGCTCCCAACTAGGTTCCACTGGTGGACTATCATAATGATATGCTCTACGTGTTCTGGTGACTCCGTGTAATACGCGGGTGGAATATCGACATGAGTAGAATCAAAACTGTTTGAGTTTGGGTCACTCTCTGTGATCAAAGGTGAAGAAGGCACTAAGGCCCTACTTAGGTTCTCTTTTGCGACAGCATATTTAACCGAGATGACATTCGCTGGTGGGGGTGGCTGCTGAGCTAAAACAGGTTGAGGTCTTTGTTGAGCCTGATATGGGTAGTTCTGAGGAGGCCTATAGTAATATGGCTGAGCATTGTATTGGCCTTGATACCTACCTGGCTGTGTGTATGCTTGCGGGTAGTTCTGTCTTATTGCTTGTTTGTTGTATGGGCAGTCTTGAGCCGTGTGATTTGTGTATCTTCTCTTAGTTGTACAGTATTGACCACTAGGATTGGCTTGTGGTTGTGTTGCATTGGGACACACATTTGCCATATGATCACCACCACAGGTGTAACAACGCTTGTTTGTTGTTACCCTAGGCATTTGTTTACTAGAAACTCCTAGTTTTTGGGCCACTTTCTCTGCTAGATCCTCTATCGAGCTAGACATTTTTGTGGATGCTAGAGAGGAACGATCTGAGTCCTTATAGACTTTCGAGATTTCCAACTCGTCCCCTAAGTTTTCCTCAATGTATATGCAAATTCTTACACACTGCTCTAGCGTTCTGGGTTCTTTTAAGTACACATAGGAGCGTAGTTTAGAGCTCAATAGGCCATCTAAAAACAATGACACTTGCTTGGCTTGTGAAGGTAGCTCTTGTACTGGAAATCTTTCAACATATTGTCTAAACCTACGTCTTGCCAATCTTACTGTTTCTTGAGGGGTCTGTTTGAAACTATGAATCAACGAAGACGTATCATGTTTGATCCCGCTTTTAGAGAATTCTGTAATGAATGACTCTAAAAAGTGATGGATGTCTCTAAATTGCCTTTGTTGCAATGGTTGGAACCAAGTTAAAGCGGTGTTCTTTAACGTTAGTCCAAAAGCGTTATATTGCGTGAACATGTGTAAGACTTGCTCTGCTCTTAGCACTTGCTTAAATTCCGCAACATGGTAATAGGTATCTCCTGTCCCATCAAAGTAATTTTTCATGGATTTCACTAACTGAGTGGGTCTCAATATTCTTGCGTGTTCACGTGGTCTAGGTAGAGGAAAATCACCTCTACCACGTGGCATTCTTTGTCTTTCCACTCTATCCGTGTCTACGGTGGTTCTATCTCTTCCTATGGGATGATTGAAGCTTACTTCTGGTCTTTCTTTGTTTTTCTCTCTTTGATTAGCATGGGCTGAGGATGTTCCTGCCCCCTGTTGGCTCGCATTTGCGTTTGCTCGTGATGGAGGGAATACTAATTCGCCTCTCCATGTGTAGGTATTTCTAGCGTGGTCAGGTACCACAAAGACTCTTTCTGAAGTCTCATCTAGGTATACAACCTTTCCAGGTGTATCCAGGTCCTTGAATTCGTAGATTATGATGGAGCCTACCTCGCTAGGTTGTTCCGTTTTGTACCTCCAAAATGCTTCGTCAGTTTCTTTATTTACAAACAGCTCTATGCTTCTGTTATCCTGAGGGGTCCAACCTGGAACTAGTACTCGTGTCAGTACAGATTTTCCTCTAGCTGTTCTTGGTTCTTCTAATGGTTCTTTTCCTTGGGACTTCGCTTCGGTCTCTAACTGAATTACGCCAAATTCGTTGGTATTGTTTGGCTACGTACTTATGATTTACATCGTTCCTTCCTTGTCTATGTACGCGTCTCTCTCAAATTTCACCACTAGGCGTTCCAATCCAATGGGTTGATCAGGATTGTGCATTTGCACCACTTGTCTTCGCAAACCATCCTCATGGATGTGAGCACCTAAGCGGTTGGTTCGGGGAAATTCTAATTGAGTCCTATAGGGTCCTTCAGGTTTTTCTAAATATGCTACATTCGACCCTACTTCTGGTCTTTCTATGCTAAATGCCATTTCTGATTCGCTAGTATCTGAGCTCTCGTAGGGGTAATTACTATTCAATTGTTGAGCCCAGGATCGTGTAGTAGTTCCTACACTGGCTTCTGATGATCTAAGGCTTCGTCGGTCTGACTTACCTATGTGTTTGCCCGATCTAATGTTCATTAATTTACTTCCTTGCACACTCAGTACACACTCAGATCGTCAATGATTCTTTGATTTTTCTTGATTCTTTTTAAGTTTCTTTAAGTTCTTGTCTCAATGTATGCATCAGGAATTCGACTTTCCGTGGTACTTTTGAGTTCTCATTCCGTCAGACTTAAGTTCTTTCCCTTTAAGTTTTCGTATCACACACCTTTATCTTAATCTTGGACTTGCAAAAATTAAGTCTCTTGAACTTGAGGCGTTCCTATCGTCGTTAATCTGCAATGCTACCGTTTATCCTAAGCTAAAAATTGACTGAGGGGGTTGAGTAATCTTCCAACCTCAAGTTAGCTTTTCTGGTTGCTCTGTTGCCCAAGAAGCCGCGCTTCCCAAGCTTTATGCCCTTCACATCCTTGCCTTGCTTGTCCTTGATTGCCTTTGCTAGACCTCGAAATAATCAATGTTAGACCAATTCACAATTGGATGATCAAGCACTTGAGTATATACACCTTTAAAGCTCTTTTCCCTTTTGCCCAATATTTCTTCCAAGGCCCCCTTTCTTTCCTAGTCCCACAGATGGTCAACCTCAAATTAGCTTATCTAAAAATAGACGTATCCTTTATGAAAAATACAGTTGAGGTCACATAGTACTCCTCAAAAGCTTTCTAACGAGCTATAAAGCTCAAAAAACGGACTTGGATGAAAAAGTTATGACCGTTCAGGCCCTGGGGGTGAAAACTGACACTAAGTTTTTTCTCCAAATATGAGCTAAGGGGTCTCCTATGAGTCTAATCACCCAAAAATTTTCCAAAAATAGCCCCAAAATTGGCCAAAAAATGAAACCCTAAAATTTGCATTTGGGGTGGGCAATCGCGATGGTCTGCAACAATCGTGATGGTCTGGGACCGTCGTGATGGTCCAGGTGAACCGTCGCGATGGCCTGATGTGCACGGTCGCGATGGTCTAAGTGCGAGCAATCGCGATGGTCGGGGTGAGGCGTCGCAATGGTCTAGATGTGAGTGATCGCGATGGCGTGAAACTAAACAATCGCGATGGCGTCAGTTAACGGTCGATGTGAACCGTCGCGATGGCCCGGAGTGAACCGTCGTGATGGTCACAGATGCGATGGCGTGAGCCAATCGCGATGGTCCAACTTTTGAGTTGTCGCGATGGTGTAGGGGTGTCGTCGCGATGGTGTGGCTAGAGAGCAATCACGATGGTCTGGCTTGACACGTGGCACAATCGTGGTGATGGCGTGAGCCAATCGGGATGGCATGGGGTCGACGGGATCGTCACGATGGTCAGCGAACTGTCGCGATGGTCCAAATGAACCGTTAGGATGGCGTGAGACCGTCGCGATGGTCTGGTCGAGCCGTCACGATGGTGTGAGCCAATTGCGATCGTGTGACACAATCGCGATGGTCTGAGCCAATCGCGATGGTCCACCAAAATGCAGATTTTCAAGATGCATCTGTGGATTCCTACGTGCGCAAGTGTGCTCTACACGCTGGTGTGGTCGCCTACCTCAAATTTCGAACTTTGCAGACCATCGCGATGGTCTGACACAGTCGGCAATTTCTGACACAAAGTGATTTTCTTACCTTTTTGCAGCCTTCCTGATGCACTGGAGCTCTGTACCTACAAGAAAACTCAAAAACGCACAAGTACAGACAAGCACAAAAGCTCTCTCTCTCTCGCACATGCACAAATGAGGGGAAATGAGTAGAATGGGTGGATATGGTGATTTTTTCGATTTTTTTGGAGTTGGAGATGATGATGCGGTGATGAAGATGAAGTGTGGGGAAGGTGAAAAACACAAAAACTAAGTAAAAACAATAACAAAAACTGAAATTTTTACCTTCCAATGCCACTTCTTGCTATACTCTTACCATCACACATTCGTCCTAGAATCGATCCCCGGCAACGCCGCCAAATTTGGTGTTGCTCTAGCACAATGGTGAGAACCACGTTAAGAAGCTCCACCTCCTTAATGTCAATCCGCGGAAGAGATAGGAGTGATATGAAGATCGTGAATGTGGGATGAAGTGAGAGTGAAGGTGAGAAGCATAGAAATGCACACACACATACACACACACAATGAAGAGACAAGCAAGACACAATGGAAGGTGAGAAATCAACTTTATTGCTCAAGGATGCTCTTACAAGCTCAAAATAGATCTAAGCTCTTCTCTACTCAAACAAGCTAACACTAAGTAACTTCAAAAATGAGCTCTCTAGCTCTTTTTATAGATTCTAGACTAGTTTTGACCGGTTTCACATCTAGTGTCTGGCATAGTTAAAAAATAGGTCCTAGATGCTATTTGAAAGGGTAAACCGTGTCTAAAAATAACCAAAATTGATACGCTCATTCTACCTAAGTTTCTCAAGCTCGAGGACTCCTCGACTTGCACAAAATGGAGCTAGAAATTAAGAAAAGGGTTTTTCTATGTTACATATGTTACAATAGTGATAAAAATCACTGTTGGAGGTTTTTGAAAAGTATTTTAAAACATAATTCTTTGAAAAAAAGATTCGACTGGCTCCTTGCTCCGTCTTTACATGCTTCCGTGTCTTCTATGCCTCTAACTGCTTCCAACAATAGTCTTGGATCCATAGATGAAGATGTTGAAGATCATAGATTGATTGCTCAATTGCTTGCAGGTTTGAGAGGAGATGCAAGGTGGAAACCTTTTGTCTTGTCAATAGAATTTTCTTTGAATCATTATGTTCCAGATTTGAATCAATTGCTTGGTTTGATGCTCACATTTGAGCAAGACTTGAAGGGAGATGGAGATAAAGGACAAAGTTCTGCAATGTACATAACGAACAAGAAGAAAGGAGATAAAGGTAAAGCAAGGGATGAAGAGGAATTGAGTTCCCAAGTTTATTATGCAAGAGGTAGAAGCATTGGCATAGGAAGAGCAAGAGGATTTGGAAAAGGAAGAGGTAATAAGAATAACAATAAGAAGGCTAGCTGGATCTTTGAATTGAGTAATCATTTGGCTCATGACTATTGGCATAATCAACAAGGATCAAATCAAAAATAACAATAGCATATTTAGAGGTGGAAGATATCAAAGTTATTCTCAGAGAGGTAGACAAAGTTAAAGAGGAGGCTATGGTAGAGGTGGAGGAAGAAGTTGGGGACAAAATCAATCCTACAACACCACCTACTATAATTATGCAAATGATACATAGAATGAAAGTCATACATCAATGATGATGAATTCAATCAGCACATTAGATAAAGAAGATCTAAAGTTATTTTATATTGACTTTGGATGATCTAATCATTGGTCACAAAACATAGAATTGATGTCAAAATGGGAAAAAGGCATTTCTAGTCATATAGTTCAAATAAGTGATAATACAAAACATAGTGTACATTCAATTGGAAAAGTGAAATGCAAGAGGGGAGCAGATTTGTTAACCAATGTTTTCTATGTTCCCACAATACCTAAAAACTTGATTAGTGTGGGACAGATAGTTGAAAAAGGATTTCAATTCATGTTTACAAATGAAGAAGTATTTGTTGAAGATCTAGAGAATGGATATAATCATATTGTTTATGGTAATAAAGAAGGTAGGCTCTTTAATTTAAGAGTGCAAGGGAACATTGGTCAAGCTTTGCTGAAACATGGTGAAGGAGTGGTTACAGAACTTGATCTCTAGCATAAGACATTAGTTCATTTCAATGAAAGAGGAATTAAAGCTATGGTTGCAAATCAGTTTGTGCTAGGACTACCAAATGTGGAGAGTCAACATATGATTTATAAATGTGAAGCATGTCAAATGGGGAAAGCACATAGGTTACCATTTTAGAAGAAAGGATTTAAACATGATGGAGTACTAGAGTTCATTCATACAGATGTATGGGGACCAACAAAATAAGGATCTATCAGTGGCTCAAGGTATTATGTTCTTTTCATTGATGATGCTACAAGATGGATAACTATGTATGTTTTGAAGGAAAGATCAGAAGTGTTTGGAGCTTTCAAGAATTTTCATGCATATGCAGAGAGAGTCATAGGTCAAAAGCTTAAGAGGCTGAGGTCTGATGGAGGGGGAGAATACTTCTCCCAAGAGTTCAATGATTATCTTTGTAATGCAGGTATAAAGAGAGAAGTAACTTGCAGGTACACACCACAACAAAATGGTGTAGCAGAAAGAAGAAACAAGACTTTGGTTGAGTTTTCTAGAGCTATGCTAAAGGAGAAGAATTGTCCAAATTATCTTTGGGTTGAGGTTTTAAATACGGCTACATATATTGTGAATAGATTACCATGTACAAATCTAAATGTAATGTCTCCATATGAAGCTTGGTGGGGTAAGAAACCAACACTAGATCATTGTAAAGTGTTTGGATCAATTGCATATGCTTATGTGCCATCACAACTTAGACATAAACTTGAATCAAAGGCAAAAAATATGTGCTCATTGGTTACGATGAAAAGCAAATGGGGTACAAGTTGTGGAATCCTATAACGAAACAATTTCTTGTTTCTAAAGCTATTAAATTTGATGAACAAAAAAGTTGGTATGCAAATCAAATTCATACAACTGAAGAATTTGAAGAAGAGGTAAGAAGATGTGAGAGATGAAAATCAATTGTGCAAGTGAATGAAGTTGAAGACTATATGCAAGCAAGTACACACAGAAGTGGATTAACATGAAGAAATGAAGAAGCACTTATATTTGATGAAGAGGTGTATCCAAACACATATGAAGAATGTGAACCAAGGAGGTCAAGTAGGACAAGAAGGAAACTAGAAAGGTATTCTTATGATACTTCCTACATAACTGAGAAGAACTATGCATATATGGTCAAAGACGATGAAGAACCTTAGAACTATGATGAAGAAAAAAGTAAGAAGTAATGGGAAGACCCAATGAAGGAAGAATTCAATGCACTAGAGGAGAACAAGACATGGAAACTTGTTCCCAAACCAAATGGTAAGGTAATTTGAAATAAATTGGTTTATAAAGCAGATGGAAGTATAGCCAGATACAAAGCTAGACTCCCGGTGAAAGGCTATGTCCAAACTTATGGCATAGATTATGATGACACATTCAATCCCATAGCTAAGATGTCAATGATAAGGATAATCATTGGTATTGTAGCTTCAAAAGGATGGATTGTAAGTCAACTAGACATAAAGAATGCATTTTTGAATGGATACATATCATATGAGGTATACATGGAGCAACCTCAAGGGTTTATAGATTCCAGGTATCCAAATTTTTTTTGCATATTGAGAAGAGCACTCTATGGATTGAAGCAAGTGAAGTATCTCAATGATCTTGGATATCAAAGTTCGAAAGCTGATCCAAGTCTACTCATCAAAAGAACAGAGGAAGGTACAATCTAAATTTGTATTTACGTAGATGACATTATAATCACAGGTACTTCAGATGAAGGAGTTAAGGAGGTAAAGAGATTACTTGAGAAAGAGTTCAAGATCAGTCATCTAGGAAAGTTATCATACTTTCTTGGAATGGAAGCCACTTATACAGATCATGGAATATATATATCACAAGAAAGGTATCTTTTGAACTTGTTGAAGAAATTTGGTATGGAAAATGGTAGAGAATCTTCAACTCCACTTGAACTCAATCACGAGCTCAATAAATATGATGATGCAGAATACAAAGATATGAGAAAGTATCAATCTCTTGTGGGTAGTTTGATTTATGTTGCACTTACAAGACCTGATCTTAGTTATGCAGTGGGAGTTTTATCATAATTCACGCATTGCCCAAAGGATCCACATTGGATTGCAGGTCAAAGAGTACAAATATATATCAAAGGAACTATAAAGGGAGGATTATATTATCCTTCTACTTCAAATTTGAAGTTGAGAGACTATAGTGACTTAAACTGAGCAGGTAATCAAGATGATAGAAGATCAACCCATGGCTACATGATGTACATTGGTGACAAGCTTCTAAGTTGATGTTCAAAGAAACAACATATAGTAGCATTATCATCAACTCAAGCTGAGTACAAAGGACTTGTAGAAGCAGCTAAGGAGGTCATATGGATCCAAACATTGTTCAAAAGCTTAGTCGTTGATCAAGGTATACCTGCAGTACATCGTGATAACATGAGTTCACTTTATCTTGGAGTAAATCCAATATTTCATGCAAGAACAAAACATATAGAGATACAATATCATTTCCTAAGAGAAAAGGTAAAAGAGAAAGAAATTGAAGTGGAGTGCATTTCTACAAAGGATCAAATAGCAGATATAATGACAAAGAGCTTGGATGGTGTGAATATCAGCAATTTCAAAAGCATGGCAGGAGTAAAAGAAAAGAAGATGATATGAAGAAACATAATATTTCAATTAGTGATTGAGGGGGAGCTGTTGGAGAACCTATCACAAATTGGACATCAATTTGAAGTTCAAATCCTAATAAGAAAACTACATGCCTATGTTAAGGGAAAATTTCACACATGTAATATATTTGTAAAGTTAGACTTAACTTTCGTTCTAGAATTTTCAAAACTCATGAGATTGAGAAAATCTATGTAAGTTATTTTGTATCAATAGACACAGTGAGAGAGAGAATGTGAGAAAAAGTTCGTTTTATATGACTGGGAAATAGTCATGTTTCTCTGAGTGAGATTGCACTTGTAGATTTTTGAGTTTCTATAGCTATCAAAAAGATTAATTAAAGTTATGTGTATGAGACTCTCTCCTCCATCTTTATACTTTGCCTACTGTGTAATGAGCTCAAAAGTTCAAGTTTTCTAAGAAACTCGATGCATGGCATCAAGACTGAGATGGTAAGTCATTGTTTTATCTATCTGCTTCAATTACTGTTGAAAATTTTTTCAAAATAGGAGGTTGTTAGACCAATTCAATGGCTGGCATCGAGTTGTAGTTGATAACTTCTTATTTTCTATGACTATGATTCACCTGATGAGTTTGTGCCTGAAAAGGTGAGGTTTTATGGGGGAAGTTTATGCCCGACATCAAATTCATGTTGAAAAGTGGACTTTTATGCACCTAGTCGATACTAGGCATCAGATTTGTAGTATAGGCACATACTTTTTGCTGAAACAGGCAAGGTTTTCTATGTTGGTAGCTCATACAGGATCAACTTGTGAAGTTCATAACTTGGTGTGTAGTAAAAAGTTTTTAGGAACTAATAGCTTTTTGGAAAGTTCTTCTCTTCTATTTTCATCCACCAAAATGTCTTGGCAAAATAATATTTGTGCTAAGAGAATTAAGCAAAAGTTTGAAGGTATGTCATTTGAGTGACTAGAAATTTCTGTAGAAGCAAAGTTCTTAGTTTAAGCAATCATTTCTCAAAGTTTGGAGAAGCATTGAGTTAATGGTGACCATAGAGGTTGTCTAGTATCACATTAATTCATTTCTTGTGATGTTTCATACATCAACAACACTATTACTTGATGGATTGTTGAGCGCTAAATTGAGATCATACATGTATCTAAAGGAACTGAGAACCATAGAGCAATGTGTACACATGTGGATAGATATTGAGGACAACCTAGGTAACGAACTAGAGCTCTCTAATATTTACGAAGATTCATATAGTGCGACTAGCCTCATATCCAAACCCCCTACTTCTATTGATGAATTGGCAGAAGTTAGGAGTCTCTAGCAAGCAGACACCTAGATTTTCCCCAGTGAAATCATGCTATAACTGTAAAGGAGACCATATGGCTAATGTGTGCCCAATCATGGCTCAACCACAAGTGAACCCTAATAGCCAATACTACACCATATAAAGGAGGTATACTAACCACACTGCACAAGATTTCCCATATAACAAGCAAGTGGTTAGGCAACATTATCCACAACCATATCCACAACAAGGAAAATACTAGAACTAGTATCTACCACAACATTATGCTAGGCCCCAGCAACCCTACCAACCACCCTCCAACCACCCTATCAAGCTCAACAAAGGCATCAACCACTGCTAGCTCAACAACCTCCACCTCCAACCAATGTGATCCTAGTAAAGTATGCAACCACTCAAGAAAATTCGAATAAAGCCTTAGTCTCAACATCACCGTTTATTTCAAAAAGTGCTACAAATAATTAGTGTTTTGATTCAGCTCACAAGGATAGTCCACTAGCTTACTATATGGAGTCACCACTTCATTTGTGATTTTCCTATACTTGCACCTATGCAATCCCAATCAGTGACAATTCAAGGTTTTTGTTAGGATTGTGGGAAGGAACACCTTTTACGAGACTATTCAAAGAACCCAAACAATGGGCTGAAGATAACTCCTATTAACATCATTGGGTTAGTAGTAGAATCCAATGGAAGTGTGACTTCCATTGCCCTAGTGCAAGTACTCTAACCTCAGAAGGCTTGTAGATGATGTTCAAGGCCTATCAAGCTCAACTTCAAGAAGGGCCAAGAGCTGGAAACCTAGACAAGAGTTACCCTAGAGTAGATTTAGAGATTGAACAAACAAAAATGTGCATGAAAATGGTGGAACTAGCTTAGCCCATGCTTGAGATCATTCAATTGTTCAATCATACAAATCAAAAAAGTTTTGCATTTCCTAGGCTTATTAGAAAGATTCGAGTAGTTGGTACACAAGCTGCAAGTTTCTTTACTCCCATAGGCTCAACCAATTGTTGACACCACCAATTGAAGTTTATGTTCCTATTTCCACGGATGTTGGAACACCTCTTTCAATTCAATAATACTCTCAAGAGTTCTTACAAGAAATATAAGAAAAAAATTGGGCCAAGGAGAAGGGTAATCCCCCTCCTATTCCTCGAAATCGATGATCTTCATAATCAATTTCCCCACGACATATGAAGACCAAGGAGAGCAACACGAAGATGAAAGATTAGATCTTTACAAGAGTTTCCATGATTCATCATCCCATGGGAATCTAAATCTTTTCAAAATAGAGCTCCCACAATACTGATAAGAAATAAAGACTCATTGGTTCCAAGAAACACTGAAGATGTGAAGAACACTAAGGTGCAATGTCATCTCACCTTAGAAGAGCTACTCAATGTAAAACCTGAGCTATGGAAACATGTTGTGAATCAGGTTCTAGAACTTGATTCTAGTACATCAAAAGTAGGATCTAAGTTGAAATTATGAGAGATAACTCTCGACAAAATATGAGACATGGGTGAAGGTGAAGAAAGTAATACTTATCTTCCAATCACCTACCAAGGTTACACAAACAAAGCTATCTTAGATTCAGGTGCTAGTGTTGAGATTGTGACCACCTGCTTGTGGAAGCAATGGGTCAAACCGAGAGTAAGACCAACTAGAATGAAGCTTCAAATGCACAATGGCCATGTTGAAAGACATTTGGGATTGTTAGTAGGGATAACTCTAACTACTTGTGGGGTAGATTTTGAACAAACCTTTGTTATATGTGACTTTGGTAGAAATAACATCTATTAAATGATCCTAGGAAGACCCTTCCTATGGCAACAATAGATGGTATAGGATTGGGGAACCAATTCCTTGTACTTGAAGCACTTAGGGGTCACAAACAAGGTCAATCTAAAGGATTGCACCCTTAGAGATGTACCACCCCTATAGTGGAATCCTATCCACAAGGTGCAAGAGGATTCAATTCCTTTGTGACCTTGCACATCCACGAGTATCTTTATGCATCTAGAATGAACTTACAGAATGCACAGAGAAAGACCTCTCAAAATGAGAGAAAAAGGAAGTTCTCAAGAAGCCAGAATGGTTAGAGACCCAACCTACATATCTTGAAAATGTAGGATTATTTAAGCAAAAAGAAGAACCTCTCACAAGCATTAAAACTATAAATTCAAGGGGTAACAGTGAAGGAAGTCAAAAGAGAAAGAAAAGGAAAGTAATGAAACAAGTAGAAGAGGAATCATTTTTCAATGTACCAGAGAATTTCAAGAAATATAAAGTCATGGTCGAAAAAATTTGGGGCCTAAGAGAGAGGCCATCATAGCAAAAGTGTATGATAATAAAGAAAAAACCAAAAAAATTGTAGTAATCATTGAAGAGAATGAAGAGTGATGTATGTACATAGGAGAAGACCTAAGTGAAGAAGAAGAAGTAGAGATTTTCACTTTATTAAGGGAATATAGGGACATGTTGGCATGGACCTATAGAGACCTAAAGAGAGGAGATCCAAAAATATGCTCTCATACGATCCCATGATAGTCGATGCTAAGCCCACCAAACAAAAACGGTACACATATAATGATACTTATGCAGCAAAAATAAAAGAGGAATTGAAGCTGGATTTATCTATGAGATTGAGCATACTAAATGGGTGTCCCCCATTGTAGTGATGCCCAAGAAGAACAGAAAGTTGCATGTCCGTATTAATCTTAAAAATGTTAGTGCTGCTATGATCAGAGATACCTACCTTCTTTCAATCACAAAACATTTATTGGAGTGTATTGTAGGCAAGGAAGTGTATAGCTTCCTTGATGGATTTTCACGTTACAACCAAGTAGCCATTCCCATAGATGAGCAACACAAAACGATATTTTCCATAGAGTGGGGAATCTTTGCATTTTGTGTGATGCCATTTGGGCATGATTTGGACAACCAGAATCTATATAGATCACATGCTCATCTGTGTTACCTTGCCTCATGGTCATGGTCATCAACAAAAGTGAGTCCTCTTGTGCCTGCTCTTGAGTCTAATTGTTGTATTCTCTTCGTCCTCTATAGCCTCCTTGGTAATTGTAGTTGTTCCTATCTAATTTCTAGGGTTCTTGAAACAATTCTCAGTTGAATGGTTAGTCAATCCACATATGGCACATGGAAATGTGCTTTGGAATCTCCCCCTGCCTTGTCTACCTCCTCTGCCTCTTCCTCTTGTACCTCTACCTTTTCTTGCAAAGTTAGCTTGGGAGGTACTAGCTTCATCACCTGATTTCTTGCCTTTCCTTACTCTTGTTCTTAGTAGTGTGTACGACAGAGGATTGATTACCTTTTGAGTTTTTATTGTTCTACACAAGCTTGGCTTCATGAGTGAATAGTTATCATGTTAGAGTATTGAAGTCAGGTACTTGCATGTCCATGTATAGATCCATTGCAGTGGTGAATGCTTCCCATTTATCATCTGTCTTGATTCCGTTGATCACTTGTCTCACAATTTGCTCCTCATCAATGACTACTCATGCTTCCAAGTTGATGAGATAGGTCCTTCATTTTAGTGACATAATCAATCACATTATGCTAGGGCATCTTTTTGAGTGTTGTGAAATCCATCCACAATTGGTTCTTTCTTGCTCTAGTGCTTGAATAAAAGAATGCTTCAAGTGCATTCTAGGTTTCATGTGATGTCTTACAATTCGTAATGTGCAGAAGCAAGAAATCAAAAAATGAGTTGAGAAGATATGACCTGGCCAAGGCATCCTTTGAGAACCATGTTGATAACCTTTCCTATTCTTCTTAAGTGGGTTGCCCTTTGCTTTTGAGTATTGGCATTGACTCATTTCTAGATATGTAACCATAGAGATTTCTACCTTGTAGATATGCTTCAATTATAATAGACCAAGCAAAGTAATTACCTCGATCCAATTTGTCAATTAATGATGGAATCCATCTCCCATGTTGAGTTGATGATTGCTCTGATACCACTGTGAGGAGATGGCTGGATACACTCCAAAAATGAGGTGGTGCTAGACAAATCCTGCTCTACACCTCCCAATGTAGCTTCAAAGTACCTTAGTAGACACCTTTAGCTTCCCAAATATGCATTTGGACCCATAATGTACCTTGGAGAATCACCTTGAAATAGTTATGTCAAAACAGACTACTTCCAAGAATGAAGACTTCCAAAAACTTGGTATTTTGGGACTTGATCCTGCTCAATATTTTACTTAGTGCACACTCACTAATCTCAATTGACCTTAGAGCTTTTAGAAATAGCTAATTAGAGTCCTAAGCTTGCTATAGGAAGTTACATCACTAATTTAGGATGAGTATATGCTGAGAAATCACATTAAGACGTTAGGGGTGTAATCCCAACTTTTTAGGAGGATGGTAGTGAGCAGACATAGATGACTTGCAGAGAAATTATCTCACAAAGTATTGAACCAAATGAAATGAAAATTGCTACCTGAGAACTAGAAGGTCTAAGCACATATACCAAGTTGAACATGCTGATTGGATAAGAATACGCAGAGAACTCCTCAAAACAAATTCAATTAAATGAGTGCTTACCAATAGACAATAGTAGAAATGAAATAGCTTGCATAAACTGAATCAAATGTGTAATAGTATCAATGTATGATACAAGGGAGATGATGTAGGCTTACTCATACATGTGTGGCCTTAGTGTACCCACAAGCTTGAAGCTCAATGTGTCCTTCTTCTTGCTCTAGGACCTGCAAATAAAAGTTAGGGTCTTTTATAGATGTGTATCAAATTTGAATTTTGAATCTACCACCTAAAAGTGATCCTAAATTTTAGGATTCTAATTGATTTGATTCCAAACACTTAGTTGGTATGAAGTTCAACTCTTAAAGCCACAAGATTCTCTCTATTACTCTCTTCTACATTTAGCTTGAGTTAAACTCATGGATGTTACAAGAGGTGTTCATATGTGACTTTATGGATAGTCATACTCACATTGTGAAGTAAACCTTTAATATTTGATTAAGCATCAAGGCTGGCCAAATGTACCAAAAGGAATGTACAAAGATAATTGACTTGTTAGGGTTATAGATGTGTATACAAGCCAGGGGAAAGAAACCTCCTTCTCACTCTGGCACAATGGCAAGTACCAATGTGAGGAGATCAACCTCATAAATGCCAATCTGCAGAGATGTGAGGACCAATATGAAGACCGTGAGCAAGTGAAAGCACAAGTGCATGAGTGAAAGCACACAAGCATGCACACACACACACACAAGATAAGAGCAAAGAGTTGAACAATGGAAGGACTTTGATTACAAAAGAACTCTCTTACAAAGCTCAAATCTACAACAAGCTAACCTCAAAAATGAGCTTTCCAGACCTTTTTATAGTTTTTTTTGAGTGGTTTTCGCCCTGTTCAGACCTAATGTCTGGCCTACTTAAAAATTAGGTTCCAGGGCTCATTTGGGGGCTCAAATGGAGCCTAAAAATTATGAAAATTGGAAGACTGATACTTCTAATACTCCTCAAGCTAGAGGACTCCTTGGCTTGAACAAAATGGAGTTACAAAAATGGAGAATGGTATTTACAATGGTCTTTGGTGATAAAAATCACTATTTTTATAGGGATTTCTTCTAAAATTTGACATGTGCTTCTTGGAGCTTCCTACGTGCTTCTTCTTCTTGTGTGTCCACTTCCTTTATGTGTTTCTATGCTTGTGCTTGACCTTGATTGTTAGTACTCCCCCCCTCTTGAGTCTATCATCCCTGATAGCCCCTTGTTGGAGTGGTTGTTCAGTGTAGTACTTGAGAGGTAGTGTCGTTCATGTATCAACAAAAATGGTCCATCTTGCAGATGTAGCTTGGTAGATTGTCTGGGTCTTGATTTCTTGTATCATCCTTTGCAAGTTTTATTTCCTTTATATGTACTTTTGCCTTGGATGCCCGCATTATGGTGTATTTAGGAGCTTTTCCAAAAATTGTTGGTTGCTCAAGAGAGGTTGTCAATGTTGATTCTAAGCAATTGTCGACTGTGAATTACTCCATAGGTATTGATGTTGTAGCTTGGATGTCCCTTGGATCTTCCAATCATGGCTTTTACAATGTTTATGCCAAGTACTCATAACCCATAATGAGGGAT
The DNA here is from genome assembly GCA_020310875.1 of Ceratopteris richardii. Taxonomy (NCBI): domain Eukaryota; kingdom Viridiplantae; phylum Streptophyta; class Polypodiopsida; order Polypodiales; family Pteridaceae; genus Ceratopteris; species Ceratopteris richardii. Next base: position 83,709,132 of record CM035427.1, on the reverse strand, counting down.
GGGTAAGTGTGTTAGTGCATGGGTTGAAGAAAATATGTGCCTTGTGCACGGCCTTGTAATGTGGTCCTTTGTATGCATACTTGGGGAATGCATTGTAAACGGTATGGTGCAAAAATGGGGTCTTGAGCAGAGTGCTCAAGGGTATGCTGATGAAGAGGTTTCCTAATCTATCATTGTTATAGTGTTGCCAAAGTAGGGGATTCCTACCCTGGTGAATGGCCGGTCAATGTTCATCTCTTTGTGTTGTACTCCCCTCATGGTGATTGACCATGGGCTTGTCCTTGGTTGTTGATGGATGTCCTTGTTGATGAATCACTGATGAGATTCTTGGATCACCTGGTCCTGTTTCTTCTTCTCTCTCTCTCTTTTTTTTGGAACAATGTCACAAACAAGAAGATAGTGGTTAGTAGCAATAAGATATTTTACATATGTCAAGTGTGTTGCATGTGCCTAGGATTTCTCAATGTGTCTATGCATGTCCATGTAATGTGGCCCTACAGTAATGCATGCTTTGGAAATGCATGGCCTGAATGGTGCAAAAGACAAGGTTATGCCAAAAGCACATGGTTGTTGCTCGTGGAGGCTTTCACTGTTGCAGGTGGACATTGATGTAGTCTTTGTTGGAGGTAGTCAATGGATCTTGAAATGAGGTGATCAGTCGATGGTGAGATGACAATTGACCATTCCTCCCTTTAGGAGTCCATTTGAGAACAGTGTTCGGCTACGTAGAGATCAACTTTGACTTCTTCATTTGTGGATGATTGCTTGAAGTTTTTTTCCCTCCTTGAAGCCTTATGAACCCAAATTTGTCTTGATTGTGGGTTGGCCTTCATTGACTTCTTGGGGACCCAAATAGACCTTACTTTTGTGGATGGATCTTTGAGAGACTTCTTATTAGTATCCTATCGTCGATCACTAGCATGACGTTTATTCAATGCTTGTAACTTGACAGCAACTAGATGCTCGCCTTTTCGTACCCATACTTGTTTTTGTGGCTGATACACCTTGTTTTGTACTTTCCTTTGGCTTTGAGCATAGACAGTCTGCTTGCGCTGCATTCGGCACTCCTTTGGGTACTGTATCTCTATCACTTTTGGAAGAGAAGGGAGTTCCATCATTTTGTTGGTTCCTTTGTTGAGAACACTATCCCTCTGCATCATATAGTTTTGGAAAAGTATAGCATCATCATCTTCATGTATACTCCTGGAGGGACCAAGAGTTGGTGCCTTTCTTAGTTCCTTAAGTGCTTTATTTTCTAACTCAATTGTAATGTGATTTTGACTTACCCAGACCTTAAGAAGTCCACTTCTTAGGTTCAGGTTGACTGCATGATCGTAGATCCAGTCTTGACCCAAGACAAGAGGTTCTATGAGATCCACGTCTTGACACACTAGTACCTTAATTGTCATTAGAGCATCTTGAATGTAGAGGGGAAGTTCCACCTCGCCCATGCAAGAGGTTTCCACACCTCCCAATCCTATGAGATATGCTTCTATAGGATTGACTTTTAATTCCAATTCTTGACAGTAAGAGAGTGTAACCGCACTAGTGGTTGCACCTGAGTCAATCAAGGCTCGTACAGTCCTTGCACTATTTCCTTGTCCTATATCTAAGGTCACAAAAAGATGTTGATCAATTATTCTATGGGAACGTACACCTGACGCTTCACACATAGCCATGTGATATCCTGGAGCGACATAAGCATCTATTCTAGGCTGATCCCTACCCTGTCTTCTTAATTTCATTCTTCGGATGTGTTCCAAGGCTTCTGCATACGCTTCCTCTTGAATTCACTTTTCCTCTTCCTTGTGTTTCTTGGCAGTATTGAGTCGGTTAAGCATTTCCTCCGTTAGGGGTTCTTGATATAACTTGACGGCATTCACTTATGTAACTGGGTAGGATATCGCCTTCTAGAGTGGCTAGTTGAACTGCTCCACTTGTGGAGATCCTATTGATAATCATTGGTCGATAGCCTCTCTTCTTTAATTTTCAAGCATGTTGCTTCAAAGTGTAGACTAAGACTAGATCTCTTGCTTTCAAGCCCTTATCCTTCACATGTGTGTCAAAATATGCCTTTTGTCTTTTCTTGGCTACATAAATTCCAGTTGTAGCTCTCAATCGTGTTTCACCTAATCGTTCAAGATCAAAGATTCTAGAGGAGAGATCATGGCCTATCTAGTCACAATCTTGTGATACTTTCAATGTAGGTATCAAAAAGTCCAATGGTAGCACTGCATTTTGGCCGAACACCATCTAAAAGGGTGTGGCTTGGAGTACCATTTTATAGGCAACTTTGTATGCCCAAATAGCATGGTGTAGCTGTTTGTCCCAATCAGAGCATTTATTATTCACTAATTTGGTCAACACATTGCATAGAATTTTATTGGTGCTTTTCGCTTGTCCTTTAGCTTGTGGATGATAGGGAGCCATCTTCTTATGTATCACCAATAATTCTTGGAGAAGGTTCTCAATGACTTCATTCAAGAAGTGTATGCCTCTATCACTCACTAACTCTATTGGCAATCCATATCTGGTGAACACATTCTTGAATAAGAACTTAGCTATTGTCTGGGTGTCGTTCTTCATCGTAGCTTTTACCTCTACCCATTTGGTTAGATAGTCCATGGCCACAATAATGTATTCAGCATGGGAACCCTTAGCTGGGAGATTGATAGGACCGACAAAGTCTATTCCCCACTTAGAGAATGCGCGTCCACCCATCATAGGTTTCAATGGCATGTCATCTTTGCGTATAGGAGACTAAGTTCGCTCACAAACATCACACCTATTCACGTAGGTATGTGCATCCATGTAAAGGGTTGGCAACCAAAGACCTGCAAATAGTAATGCCTTGATCACCCTATCTGGACCAAAGTGTCCTCCTGCTACACCTTGGTGAGCAGTTTCCAGGATCCTAAGATATTCACTCGCATGGACACACAGTCTAAGATACCCATCTTTTCCTCCTCTGTATAGATTATCTCCAATGAGAGTATAGTGTGATGCTTCTTCTTCTAAGCTCCTTTATCTAGCCAATGTCATATCTTGGGGAAAGGTTCTTGTCCTTAGGAGTTGCAACCAACTGCTATGTTCACCATTCTTGACACACAAGCTAATACACCTTTCGTATCTTGCTTGTACATGCTTCCTGCCAATATATGATATTTTTGTGATCTTACAATTTCTTCTTTGTTTGTTTTCACATTTTTATTTGCAGGTCCGAAGGTTCGAACTGGAACCAACTTATTTGCCCATTTAGGAATAACTTCTAAATTGAACAAATAAGCGTCGGGCAATTCATTAGACACTCCTTGGGGTGACTCTCCTGAAGTTATGCGAGAAAGGTGATCTACCCTAAGGTGGGTTCGACCTTTCCTAACAACAACTTCAAAGTCATATTCCATTAGTAAGAGGAACCATCTTACTAAGCATCCCGTGTTGCAAGGTTTATTGAACAAATACAATGAGGCTTGATGATCAGTGAAAAACTTGAACTTGTTGGCCAATAGATAGTGTCTAAACTTTTTCATGGCATATACCATGCCTAAGCCTTCTTGCTCGATTGTGGTATAGTTTCGTTCAGTAGTGTTCAACTGTCTGCTAGTGTAAACTATAGGCAAATCTAAATTTCCTTCACTTGTGGGTCGTGCTAACACACATCCTATTGCATGATTGGATGCATCCACATGGACATGGAATGGATTATTCCAATCAAGAGTGGTCAGTATTGGTGCCGTTCACGAATGTCTCTTCAGCTCATTGAAGGAATTTTTGCATTCATCATTCCACTCTGATGGCGGGGCGTATGCTGGCTCTAATACTACTGTTAGTATTCCAGCACTGATACCCTTGTTGACGTAGTAAAGGCTCGAACCTTATCAAGCCTGCAAAAATTTGCCATGCCCAAGAAATGCTAAGCTAGAGTGATATTAGATCACCTCTATAATCAGCAGAAGCTTAGCAAAGTTTCTGTCACTCAGACATATAAGACTGTGTTTTGAATTCACTAAAAATTCCACCAGAACTTCACCAGAGTGTTACTAGATTGTCATCATAATTATACCGGAATCTTACCGGAATCAACTGCAATTCTGTTAGTAATCACTTCAAGTGAATATACATGAAGTAAGGAAGTGATGCATGAACTTCCTTCACTGAATGAACTCTTTCTGAAGTTTAAGGAATCTATACCCATGCTTTTGAACAAGCTCTACATCCATATCACTTATTTAGCTGCTTCTACAAGCCCTTTATATTCTGCTTCTGTTGATGATAACGCCACTGTGTGTTGTTTCTTCAAACACCAGCTCGCTAGCTTATCACCTAGGTATATCATATACCCATGATCTTCTATCATCTTGACTTCATGCCCAGTCTGAGTCACTGTATCCTCGCAACTTTATATCTGACGTAAAAGGATAATATAATCCTTTCCGTATAGTTCTTTTGACGTATCTAAGAACTCTTTGTCCTGCAACCCAATGTTGATCCTTCAGACAATGCATGAATTGTGAGAGAACTCCCACTGCATAACAAAGATCCGGTCTTGTTAGTGTAGCATAAATTAGACTTCCCACTAATGACTGATACTTCCTTATATCTTTAAACTCTGTTCCACTGTATTTGCTGATTTTATGGTTTACTTCAAGCGGTGTTGAAGCTTCTCTGCAATTCTCCATATTAAACTTCTTTAGTAAGTTTAGGAGATAACTTTCTTGCGAAACATATACACCATGATCTGTATATGTAACTTCCATTCCTAGAAAGTATGATAACTTTCCTAGGTCACTGATCTTGACCTCCTTTTAAAGCAGTCTCTTCACCTCCTTGATTCCTTCATCTGAGGTACTTGTGATTATTATGTCATCTACATAAATACAAATGTAGATCATACCTTCTTCTGCTCTCTTGATGAGTAGACTTGCATCTGCCTTCGAACTTTGGTATCCAAGTTCATTCAGATACTTCACAAGTCTGTAATTCCAAGCTCTTGGAGCTTGCTTCAATCCATAAAGTGCTTTCTTAATCTGCAAACAAACTTTGGGTATCTGGAGCTTACAAATCCTTCAGGTTGTTCCATGTAAAATTCATCTGATATATATACATTCAGAAACGCATTTTTAATATCCAGCTGACTTAGATTCCATCCTTTTGATGTTGCTATAGCAATCACTGTCCTTATGGTTGACATCTTTGCCACCGGACTAAACGTCTCATCATAGTCTATGCCATGTGTCTAGGCATAGCCTTTGACCACCAGTCTCGCTTTGTATTTGGCTATCCTTCCATCTGCAAGCTTCTTTACTTTGAAAACCCATTTATTTCCAATTACTTTCTTACCATTTGGTTTAGGAACAAGCACCCATGTCTTGTTCTCCTCCAGTGCGCTGAACTCTTCTTCCATTGCTTCTTCCCATTGCTTCTTGCCTTTGGCTTCATCATAATTCTGAGGTTCTTCATCATCTTTGACCATATACGCATAGTTTTTCTAAGTTATGTACAAAGTATCGTAAGAATACCTTTCTGGTTGTCTTCTAGTCCTGCTTGACCTTCTTGGTTCACATTCTTCATAAGTGTCTGAATACACTTCTTCATCAAATATAGGAACTTCTTCATTCCTTCTTGTTACTCCACTTCTGGACGTACTTGCTTGCATATAGTCTTCATCTCTATTTACCTGCACAATTGATTTCCCTTTCTCTTTTCTTCTTACCTCTTCTTCAAGTTCTTCAGTTGTATGACTTTGATCTGCATACCAGCTTTTCTGTTCATCAAATGTAACATCTCTGGAAACAATAAATTGTTTGGTTAGAGGACTCCATAACATGTAACCCATCTGCTTTTCATCATATCCGACGAACACATATTTCTCTGCTTTTGGTTCAAGATTATGTATGAGTTGTGATGGTACATAAGCATAAGCAACTAATCCAAACACTTTGCAATGATCAAGTGTTGGTTTCTTTCCCCACCAAGCTTCATAAGGGGTCATTCCATCTAACGTTGTACATGGTAATCTGTTTACCAAGCATGTAGCTGTATTTACAGCTTCAACCCAAAGATAATTTGGACAATCCTTTTCTTTTAGCATAGCTTGTGCAAACTCAACTAGAGTTCGGTTCCTTCTTTCTGCTACACCATTTTGTTGTGGTGTATACCTGCAGGTTATTTCTCTCTCAATACCTGCGTTCCAAAGATAATCATTGAAATCTCGGGAGAAGTATTCTCCCCCTCCATCAGACCTCAGTCTCTTAAGCTTTCAACCTGTGAGTGTTTCAACATATGCATGAAAGTGCTTGAAAGTTTCAAATACTTTTGATCTTTCCTTCAAAACATATAACGTTATCCATCTTGTAGCATCATCAATGAATAAACCATAATACCTTGAGCCACTGATTGATCCTTCTTTTGTTGGACCCCATACATCTGTATGAATGAGTTCAAGTACTCCATCATGTTTGAATCCTTTTTTCTGGAAAGGTAACCTATGGGCTTTTCCCATCTGACATGCTTCACACTTATGAATCATATGTTGGTTCTGTACATTCCGTAATTGCAGTACAGACTGATTTGCAATCATAGCTTTAATTCCTCTTTCGTTAAAATGACCTTATCTCTTATGCCAAAGATCAAGTTCTGTAATGACCTTTTCACCATGTGCGAGCAACGCTTGACCAATGTTCCCTTGTACTCTTAAAGTAAAGAGTCTACCTTCTTTCTTACCAGAAACGATCTGATTATATCCATTCTGGGGATCTTCTACAAATACTCCATTTGTATATCTGACCTGAAAACATTTCTCAACTATCTGCCCCACACTAATCAAATTTTTAGGTATTGTTGGAACATACAACACATTGGTTAGCAAATCTGCTCCACTCTTGCATTTCACTTTTCCAATTGAATGTACACTATGCCTCGTATTGTCACCTGTTTGAACAGTATGACTAGAACTACCTTTTTCCAATTCTGACATCAGCTCTATATTTCCTGACAAATGATTAGAACATCCAGAATCAATGTAAAATACCTTTAGATCTTCGTTATCTGATGCACTGATTGAGTTCATCATCAATGATGTATGACTTTCGTTCTGTGTTGTCATTTGCGTAGTTGTTGTAGGTGGTGTTGTAGGATTGATTCTGTTCCCAACTTCTTGTTCCACCTCTACCATAGCCTCCTCTTTGATTCTGTCTACCTCTTTTGAAAATTACTCTGATATCTTCCGCTTCTACCTCTGCTATTACAGTTCTGATTTTGATTTGATCCTTGTTGATTGTGCCAACAATCATGAGCCAGATGATTACTTAATCCACAAATCCAGCAGGCCTTCTTGTTGATATTCTGACTACCTCTTCCTTTTCCAAAACCTCTTGCTCTTCCTCTGCCAGTACCTTTACGTCTTGCATAATAAGCCTGAGAACTCGACTCTTCTTCATCTTTTGACTTACCTTTATCTCCTTTCTTCTTGTTCTTCATGTACATTGCAGAACTTTGTCCTTTATCTCCATCTCCTTTCAGGTCTTGCTCATATGTGAGCATCAAACCAAGCAATTGATTTAAATATAGTACAAAGTGATTTGAAGAAAGTTCAGTTGAGAGTACGAAAGGTTTCCACCTTTCATCTCCTCTCAAACCTGTGAGCACTTGTGCTATCAATCTGTGATCTTTGATATCTTCATTTATGGATCCAAGACTATCTGCTAGATCCTTCATCTTAGTAACATAGTCACTAATGCTTTGACTATACTTCTTTTTGAACGTTGTGAATTCGGACCATAAGCTAGCCTTCATGGCTTTCGTAGTATTTTGGAAATGATCTTCCAACGCACTCCATATGTCCTCCGCTTTCTCTATACCTCTAATGTGCGGTAGTAGATGATCTGTAATGGTATTATAAATGTAAGCTCTTGCCGTTGCATGTTTCTTCTGCCACAGCTTCAAGGCTTCTAATTTGTCTTCCTTTCGTTGTCTAATGTCTTCAAAAGTTGGCTTCTTTTCTTCTCCGATCACATACATCATTAGGTCCTTACTCATAAGTAAGGCTTCCATGCGCATTACCCATGCGGGCTAATTATCTTTGTCATTTATAGATGATCATTCAAGGTTTGTTTGGATGTATTGCATGAAGTCAAAGTCAGAGGTGTTTTACCACTTCAAGAGGTTCAAAAACCTAGTGGAGAAGGAAAGAGGGAAGTATATAAAAACTCTCAGATCGGATGGAGGGGGAGAGTATTTTTCAAATGAATTTTTAGATTTTCTACATGACCATGGCATTGAAAGCAATTCACTTGTAGGTATACACCTCAACAAAATGGGGTGGTAGAAAGGAAGAATAGACACATATCTAAAGTGTCTAGATCTTTGTGAAACGAAATGAATGTTCCTAACTCTTATTGGGCTGATGCAAACAATACAGACATATACATTATGAATATGTGTCCAACCTCAAGAGTACATGGAGTTACACCTTATGAAGCTTGGTGTGGTAAGTAACCCAACCTTTCAAATCTCAAACTATTTGGTTGTGTGCGTTACGTTCGCATACCTCAAGAATTGAGACACAAGTTAGACCCGAAGGCAGATAGGTGTATATTACTTGGTTATTCTTCAAAGAAAAAGGGTTCTAGATGCTATAACCCTTGCACCAAAGAGCTTAAGGTATCTATGGATGTAATATTTGATGAGTTGTTGCCTTGGTATGGTAGCAAAGATGTGTTACAGGTTTACGATGCATATGAAGCTGAGAAGAAGTTCAAAGAGCAACAACAAAGCACGGAGATAAGTGGTCCAACCACTTCAAGAACACCATCAGAGGAGAGTATTACATCAGTTTAGCATGGAAGGACAAGGAATGAAGCTCATTCAAGTGAAGGAAGTAGCAAAGGAAAGGAAAAGGCAAATGAAGAAGACCATCGATGGGTAGATATGGAATCTACAAGAGATGAAGATATGGAAAACTAACAAACTCCAGGATTTGAAGCATCTAAATCAAGGAGGAGGAGATTCCTACCACCTAATGGTGAGGTAAGGTCATCCAATAGGGTCAAATACCCTGTTCAAAGGGTAACTTATGATTCATTTATTGCAAGACACTATGGCTACATGAGTCAAGTTATAGCTTGTGAAGAACCTAACTTTTTTGAAGAAGCAAATAAGCACAGGCAATGGAGTGAAGCCATGGAGGAGGAATTCAAAGCACTTGAAGAAAATGATACTTGGTCATTGGTGCCAAGAACAAAGGACATGAAAGTCATTAGCAACAAATGGGTGTACAAGCTAAAGAGGCATGCAGATGGGAGCATCTCTAGGTATAAAGCAAGGCTGGTTGCCAAAGGTTTTGCTCAAATCTATGGCATATACTTGGAGCAAACATTCAGCCTAGTAGCTAGGATGTTGACCATCAGAAGTTTGATTACAATTTCATCCTCGAAAGGTTGGAAGATGTATTAGTTGGATGTGAAGAATGCTTTCCTAAATGGAGAGCTTGAAGAGGTAGTCTTCATGGACCAGCTCCAAGGCTTTGAAGATGAGAGGTTTCCACATCATGTATGCAAGCTAAAGAAGGCTCTTAATGGACACAAGCAAGCCCCAAGAGCTTGGAACCAAAGACTTGTAGACTACTTGGTAAAATGTGGATACAATCAGAGTTATGCAGACCCATTACTCTGTGAAGAAAGAAGGTAGCAAAATTGTTTTCATTTGTATATATGTTGATGATTTGATCATTATAGGGGATGATGAAGCCAACATCAAGGACATAAACAGGAATCTTGGATGTGAGTTTAAAATCTCAGATTTAGGAATTTCAAGGTACTTCCTTGGGATTGAAATACTATATAAAGAGGAAGGTATATACTTGATGCAAAGGAAATACATAGATATTTTGAAGAAGTTTGGCTTGTGTGATCGCAAGCCCATTTCAAATCCATTCGAAGTAAATGTTAAACGAAGTGCTCATGAAGGTGAAGAATTGAAGGATGTGACCATGTATAGGTCAATAATTGGTTCTCTCTTGTATGCTACTAGGACAAAATCTGATATTGCACATGTAGTTGGAGTGTTATCTCAATTTTTGCAAGCACCAAGAGTACCTCATCTTCTTGCAGCCAAAAGGGTACTTAGGTATCTCAAAGGATCAATGAATGAAGGTCTATATTATCCAATTGATGATGGATAAAATGTAAAAGTTTATTCCGATGCTGATTGGGCAGGTTCTAAAGATGAAAGGAGGAGCATTAGTGGATACGTTATCATGCAAGGGAAGAAGACCATCTCATGGATGTCAAAGAAATAACCAACTGTGGCTCTTTCATCGACCGTAGTTGAGTATAGAGGCTTAGCACAGGTTTCATGTGAGCTTATGTGGTTCATGACGTTGTTTGTTGATCTTGATTTGCAGGTTAAGAAAGTACTTGTTGTTTGTTACAACATAAGTAGCATATGCTTGGCTCAAAATCCGGTGTTCCATGCAAGGTCGAAGCATATAGAAGTGCATTACCACTTTATTCGAGAGGATGATGTCATAGAATGTCAAGGTGGAGCATGTCAATACAAAGGACCAATATGCAGATATGTTTACCAAAGCATTGGATGAAGTAAAGCTACAAGACTTCAAGGCATGCATTGGAATGAAGAACCTAGGCATTGAGACTTGAGGAGGAGTGTTGAAAATCAATTCTCAATCATGCAAAAAGGCTCAACAATGAGTTTTGCAAGTGGAACAATAAAAAAAGAGGGCCCAAAGTCGTGGAGTAAATTTAGAAGCTCCACCAAACTCAATCAAATTCAAATCTCATCAAATCAGCGACCAAAAAGTGCACCTACACTGATTGATGGGTGGTTAGCTAGATTGTAGGAAAAGTAAAACTCTATATAAGCATCATCCCACTTTCTTTCTTGAGTTGTATGCATTCCACGAGTTTCCCACTTAGTTTAGTGAAGTCATAAACTCCGGCAAGCAGCCCCCTTGCTTGCTTACCTCATTTTCTCATGATTTTGCTCCTCTCTATCTAGAGGTGTAGTTAGGTTTTTCCAAATCTGATTGTACGAGGTTGCAGAGCATTTTTTGCTCTCTCATTGTACTCCTTTTCATTGATTTTAAGCTTCATTTGGTCTCTCATAGCGTTCCCTAAACTTTGCCAAAGCTTCAAGTTATTTGGCTGCGTGAGTTGTGAGAAATTGCCAACTTTGTGAAGGTATATCTTTGCAAATAGGTAGAGAGTGTTGCCAACAGGTAGCCTGTTTTGTAGAGGGTGGTTCTCCCAACTCCAATATCCATTTGGGATGATTTAAAGCTTGTTGGGTAGCTCTTATAGTCTATTACATGTATAAAAAGTTTCATTTTATGTCTCTATACAGGTGTAGAGAAACATTCAGAATAGGGAGCATATATCATTTCTTGTAGACCTAGTGGAGGGTAGCCACCTTCCATTTTTGCATTGGGGTGATAGAATCATCCCCCATCAGGGTCATGGAAAAATGTTCTTGATGGCTACAGGAGATAGCTTTTAGAAGGATATTTTTTCTAGCTTGCTTAATATAATTTCTTGTTGATCCAAATCCTCTTTTCCTTTCTTTGTTGCAAGGTAAGCTCTTCTTCATAATGCATCCAATTAACATTGCTGCCATCATGGGCACTATGTGATAAAAAAGTCCATAATGGATAAAATGTTACCCCCCCCCCTCCCAAATATTTCCTTCTATTGAGAATACAAGTAGTTATAAAGTACTTTAAAATCTTATGATGTGTATTCACGATAGATTTATTAGGTGCTCCCTCTAAATGATATATATAGGTATCACAATCATCCACCATAAAAGAATTTCTTTATCATAGATTTCATAATTTATCTTAGGAGGGGGAATTTACTGGAATGGTATGTGAGGCAATTCAAGTGTCAAGAATCCCCAAACTCATATAGAATTTCTCTAAAGGCAAGGTTTAATGCATCTATTTTTAAGAAAAATATGCTTTCTAGGATCAGGATGGGCTAGAATCAGAGCAGTAGTGCATCTTGATTACAGGGTTTGAAAGGTTTTTGTTTTGCTTCTTTCATCCAAACGATTTTAAGTTTTCATTTAAACTTGGTAAGTGGCACCACTATCTTGGATTAATGCTTAATGAATATTCTATAGAAGCTTACAAAGCATAAAAAACATTTATGTCTCTAACAAATGAAGGTTATTAAAAATCAAGGATTCTCTCGATCCTCTTAGGGTCTAATAATATTCCTTTTTCCAAGGAAATTTATCTTGTGAGTTCCACCTCTATTTGGTGGAAATAACATTTTTCAAATTTTTTCATGTTTTCACGTTTTATCTTATCTTCCAAAGAACTCTCTTTATATGATGTTCATGCTCCTCTAATTCTTTAGAGAATAACAAGATATCACCTATGTATATTATTGGAAAATCATATGAATGTTCTTGAAATATACCATTTACCATATGTTAAAAGATTGATGTAGCATTTATGAGGCCAAGTGGCATTGTCACATATTCAAAATGCGCATCAATTTTTTAAAATCCAATCTTCTAGTTGTCTCTTTCTCTAATCCCAAGAGGATTGTAAGCTCCTTGAAGACCAAGATTCCTAGAGAACTTTGCTTTTTGATGGGGTTCCAAGAGCTCTTATATACATAGTAAAGGATATCTATTTTTATGTTGACTTGATTTAATTCACAATAGTCTACATACATTTTGAGAATTTGATCCTTCCAGTTTACAAATACAATAGGGACTCTTCTAGGAGACTTTCAGTTTATATTAAACCAATTGGCTAGTTTCTCATAAATATTCTTGCATAATTATATAATTTTGTATGGGGATAGTCTATAGATTCATCCAAAGGGTGGTTGGAGTACCTCTTCAACTTCTTTGGCACAATCATATGGTTTGAGCTGAAGTTGTGCATGGGCTTCACAAAGATGCCCTCACACTACAAAACTAGATCTGTTTGATCCACATAATACTCTACATGCACCTATAGTATATGTCAAAAACTACATAGTACACAAAGAGCTCGAACACTAATTCCATACGTTTGCAAATGTGGTTTAACACATAATCTATGGCTGATGAGAATACTATATGTTTTATTAATTAATATAAAATACTGTCCACTAGCGATTTAGCATTTCACATGAACATTAATGAAAGCGATTCCCACTAAAGGCGAATACATCCAAAACTAACTATGATGAAAGAATTAAAGAATGATAAAGAATACATGAGTGTAGTTATACAACCATACCTCCAAATACATGGGTATGTTACATAATGTATAAGTACTTGTGAAAGCTCGTGAATCAAATAACCCCTCTCAAGTGACTTTATTGTCTAAAGATATCTTGTGCTAGAGCTTTTGTGAAAGCATATAAAAAATTATCTCAATATAAAACTTCTCAAGAACAATGGTCTCAATGGCTAAGTAATCTATAATCAAGTTTATGCGTAACTTCAACGCGCTTGTTCTCTACATGGTAGACTAGATTCTTAGGGAGAGAAATAGCAAGCTTACTATAACTAAGCAAATAAGATACATGTTGAGGAAGACCTATATCACAAGCAAGAGGAGAAACTTGCAATGACTCCTTAGATGCTGTTGGAACAACAAGCTTTCATTATGCTTGAGGTGGACATGATCTTCATCAAACTCATCATTGGAGTTTTATTTTCTTCAGGTGAACATGATCTTCATCATCGTCATAGAGTTTTATTTGCATTCATTTGTTGTATTGAGAGTTTGATCATAGAATCACCCTCTTATGTAGGTTGCAAAGCATTTAACTTTGTTAAAGGCAAAACTAAAAGGCATAGAAGGCACGAATTAGACGTGGTTGGGCTTGATTTCAATCAATCAATCAAAAGGTAGATGTGATTTCAAATTTCCCTTTTCCTAGATTGTAGGGAAATATGCCAATCGATCTAAACTACAAAATCCGCATAAATTTGAATTCAAATTGAAGAGCAAAAGTTGTGGTAATGTACTCAAGAGTATATATAAAGAATCCACAACATTTTTACACTAAGTAGGATGATGATTTGAAGCAATACAAATACTTCTTGTTCAATGATTGGTGCCACTTCAGTTTACCGCTCATTCTTCCTTAGACTCAGGCAACTTATACACATTGGTGCTCTCTCTACAAAGCTTCAAATCCAGTTTCTAATATCTCATTAGAAAATGATTATTGTCTAGCTGATCTGTACAAATGTTTAGATCATTCAGTTCATTTATTTTAGAAATATTGAAGATTTTCAATCACGGGTTCATTCTCAGCAACTCCGTGAAATTTCGAGATGACACAAGATCTGTGTTAAGGTGATTGTTACCGTTAGTGTCCATGTGAAAGGCCAAATGGCCACCGGACACTTCTTTGTATATGTTCTTTAATAAAACATATAGTGGCCTGGTCAGTCACAGACTGCAAGTTCGACCGCATTTGTAAGACCTAAGAAGTCTGTCTTCGTGCTCCCCTGTGTACTGCGTTTTCTGCGTATTCTACACCCTCTGTGCGGAGTACTGTGTGTGGCGTCAGGAGCTTGGTTTTCTACTTCGAGCATACGTCGTGGAGCTCTTGGGAAGGAGAGTCTAGTGTGGTGCATCACCATCGAAATACTTCATTGGTATCAGAGCAGTTCGAGGTAAAAAAAAGCAGGCTTTCTCCAAGGCTTACGACTAAGGCGGCGACCAAGGCCAAGACCTTGGCATACCTTGTCATCCGAGTCACCGAAGTCACCGTTGGCGCCGTTGGTTGCGCGCGAGGGAGGACCTCAACGATCAAGGAATATAGAGGTTCCCGGTACTTCCCGAGAGGTCACCCATCCCAGTACTGTTCCCCCCCGAGCTCGCTTAACCGTGGCAATCTCTTGCCACTAAGCTACACTCTTGTGGTGTTTGAAGAAGGGGAAAGACAAAGGTTGACATTACCTTGAACAAGTTTTGGTCCCTCAAAGCTTCATTTTTGCTTTTAAAGCCTATTTCTGAAGCAATTTTGGGGTGTTTTTGGAGCCATTTCGGAGTACTTTCGCACGTAGTTCTCTTCACACAGGTCGAAGAATATCAAGAAGAGTGTTCCTTGTACTTCTCAGAAAATTAATATCAACCTTTGGGGCTTTATTTTCAGCCACACTCGTAAAACTACAGGTTTCTCGAGGGGTTTTCAGTTTTGGTGGGAGCAGTCGCTGCAAATTTATGCAGGTTTTTAAAGCCTAAAACATCAGAGTTGACAGACACGTGCAGGTGTTATTGGCTAGTTTTTGGGCTGTGTATTCAGCCTTTCAGTGTCATTTTACTGCATATATTGAGCACATACACACCATGTACGCTTCTGTGGATACCGCTTATGTACGTCCATGTGGGCATTGATATAGCGGTTACGTTCTTTGCATAAAGCCTTTTACGTTTGATAAAGAGGGTCGTGGTGAGGTTTTCTTAACTGGGAGACACCCAGATGTCGGGGTCTCTTCGGTGATGCAGGTGGAAGACTTACCCAGCCTCGCCATAGGAGATGTATGATAGTTGTTCATAGGTGCTCGATAAGCCTAGTTGGCTTCTATTGGGTAACTGATTATATGCAGTGGAGTCAGTGATTCACTATGCAGGTAGACATGTCAGTACTTGCAATTTTATGATACTTTGACACTGGTCATATGCTAATTTTGCAGAGGATACTCTGGCAAAATTTTTCCAGATTTCTGGTTTAGTCAACTATATAGTGGTCGATTTACTCCTTGATACACTTATTTGTTGGTGTTTGGACTCTTCTAGCTCCATTATCATTCTATTTAGTTCTCTACGATCATGGCATCAGAGGTCTCAGGCACATCCGGTGGATCAGGGTCTAGTGCTAGCGTTCCGAGGAGCTATAACTTGCAGGGCAAAGACCATTTTGAGATCCGAAAATTTGATGGCACAAACTTTGCTCTATGGAAGAATCAGATTAAAGATGTGCTGATTCAAAGAAGGCAATGGAAGCCAGTAAATGGGATTTCAAAGAAGCCTGCTGACATGGATGAAGATGATTGGGATGAGTTAGATGAAATGGCCAGGTCTACCATTCGCTTGCAACTAGCAGATAATGTTTACTTTACAGTATTAGACTGTGAAAGTGCAGAGGAGCTTTGGAAGAAGTTATGCAATACATATGAAAAAGAGACGGCATCAAATAAAGTATATCTGATGAGAAAATTATATGACCTTCGTATGAAGGACACAGATAGTGTTGTTGCTCATCTAAATGAGTTTGATGCCATATTCTCCCAGTTACAGGCTCAAAAAATGGATATGGACAATGAAATGAAAGTAGTATTGCACTTGAGTTTCAAGTTGATGATATGATATTTCTTAAAGTTAATCCTCACAGATCTAACTTGTTGCTAGGGAAGGATCATAGACTTTCTCCTCAATATGAAGGTCCTTTTAAAGTTTTGAAAAAGATGGATCTCTTGCTTATTTGTTAGAATTACCTAAACATTTAAATGTGCATCCTGTATTTTATGTTAGCTTACTTAAAAGATATGTATCTAATGATGCTCATGTTTTGCAGGACAATTATAAGCTGAAAGATGATCGCGCTTTTGAGCTTCAAACAGAAATAATATTAGATAGGAAGGAAAGATTTCTTAGAAATATATCTATAGTAGAAAGACTTCTTAAAGGGGGGAAGAATTATAATAGGCCTCTTTTCTAGTGAAATAATTTATTTTGAACTTCGTGCATTTCATTGTGCGGATAATGCTTAGAATGAGTAATAAGGTCATTTCATGCATGTAGGAAAAATTTTGGGTTGACAAGTTTCATATTCTCTCTCTAGACCTTATTTGCATCATGTTTTCTAGTAAAATTTTGAAGGTGAAGAGGAAAGAATTAGGAAAAACTCTGTATGAGAGAAAGGTAGAGAAAGTGTAGGAGAATAAAAGTGCCTAAGTGAACCTTTTGTGAATTATGTTTTAAGTACCTCGTTCAAGGTCCTACATTAGTTCATTGTAAGAAAATGCCTTGTTTTTACTCTCTCTCTAGAATTTTGAAACTTGCAGGGCTCAAAGGTGGCATGTGGAAGTGGATTTGGACCTCGGACGTCTCTAACACTATTTTGCACATCGCAAAATTGAATAAAAGGGTTTGTCACAAGCTTAAGCTAATTCCTCAGCGTTTTTGAGTTATAGGGCTTTGAAAAGTGCGTTTTCCAACAGTTCAAAGAAAAGACGAGGGCTTATCTAATTCTATTTGAGGCTGTGATTGTGATGCTCATGTGTCACCATGTTTAAATATGGATATTTTCGGATATGTCTTTTTGGTGTTTTTCTCCTATTTTTGATAGGTACGCTAAAGAAAGAAAGCACACTAGGATCGCATGGCTTTTTGCGAAAGTTTTGGAGAAACTCGACTTTTTCTAAATTTGGTGGATCACACAGTTCTTTGGGGAGGGCAGTGATCAAACTCTGATATAGGGAGACCTGAACGTCAAAACAAGGGACACACAGAAATCTGAGAATTACTTTGTGATTGAGAGTGAGAGTGAGAGTGTGATTGAGAGTGCAAGTGTGAATGCGATTGTGATAGCTCAGGGGTGGTGGGGAGGTAGAGGCTTCATCAAGAAGCTATTGTCTAAAGCTACTGTCCAAACCTATTATAACCATTGATTCACATCTATAATATCAGAATTCTTGCTTCTCTGCATCATAATTGTTTCTACTCTTCCGCATCAGATTTTCTCTTACCTTGTGCAATCTCTACGTTCTGTTATTTTTGAGTGATCGAAAGATTGTGATTGCGGATAGATTGTGATTGAGGAAATGCTACACTACTATAGGCACAGGTACTCAATATCATCGATATTTAGTTAAGTACAATACCACTCTATTGAAGAATACCAATGGATACATAAAACACAATTAATACCCCATTATGACCACTTAATTTCTGTATATCATACACAAACACATTAATGTAACATCTCCATGAACATTTCCATGCATATGATTTTACATGGGACATGCTTATTTTTTCCATTCACTGATGAAACATGTGACTGGCCATCCATGTTTATTATTTCATCAACTAAGGTCAATTTCTTTTTCAACTTAGGGGCATGCTATGAATTATGGATTATGTTGAAGAAGGAATTGTTGGAGTGGTAATTTATTAATGTATTAATGTGTTTTGATGTTTTGGTATATCAGTTGAAGGTTCGTGAGAAGCGTGAGGAGTGCGAAAGGGTGGCCATCAATAATCTGAATTTAGGGTGGACATCAATAATCCGAATAATAATTTATTTAGTTTGTAAATAAACTCGTGTAGAAGGTTCTATTGTCAGAAAGACTTAGAAAAATAGTGGTTAGAATAAGGGTCATTGTAGATCGCAATTTCTATTATTGAAAGCAAAGGTTTTCTGTAAAAGTTACCAACTTTTAGTTTCATGCTTGCTTTTTGAAGCCGCTCTCATGTAACCAATCTTTTTGACATAATCAAAAATTCCTATAAATACATGCACTTTGTGGACTATCGAAAGAGAGTGCATGGTGGGAGATTGCACCCAATACTGCATTCTGTCTTGTTTATTGACGTCTCTATTTTTCTACGTGTTTTCTGCATTCGTAAACTCTGTGCGTGTGAGGAAGATCTTGATAATAATTTCAAGGCTATATTTTGGGCAAAATGAATCGTTCCTCCTTTCCAAAAGATGGTTCAATTCGAGCTACTTTGAAATTGCACCTTGTTCACAGTGATGTCTATGGTCCTATGCAGACACCCTCTTTTGGAAACTATCTTTACTTGATGACTTTCATCGATGATTTTTCCAGGCATGCATGGGTATATCCATTGAAGGCAAAGTGCAAAGTTTTTATGTGCTTCAAACAATTTTTGGTTTTGGTTGAAAATCTCTCAGCATGTAAAGTGGGCACCCTCCGTTCTGATCAGGGGGGGGGGGATATATGTCTTTTGAACTTAAGAACATAGAACTCATGGAGATGGCGAGGTGTATGGTCAAGAGTAAGGCTTTACCACATAGTTTCTAGCTTGAGGCTATTACGTGTGCAACATATGTACTTAACAGGTGTCCCACTAAAACATTATAATCTATCACTCCATATGAGGCTTGGCATGCTCACAAGCCATCGGTTGCTCATCTACATGTTTGTGGTTGCTTGGCATATGCATTAGTGCCTGAACAACATCACAAAAATTTGGATGCATTAGTATAGTTCTGAAAGAAAGGCTATCATCTATATAATCCAAAGACTAAACACATTCAAGTTAGTCGTGATGTTATTTTTGTGGAAGATGCTATTCACCCTTACTTTCATATACTAAGGGGACATCTCTTAGCTCCAAAGATATATATGATACTTTGCAGCCTCTTTTTATAGGTGGAAAATCTAGTGCTGGTGTTAATGAGGTAGCTTCCTAAGCTTTGCTAATTTCATGTGATGATGCAGATCATTCCATTTCTGATGTAGATTTACATGATGCATTTGTTCATGAGAGAGTTGATATTGAGCAGGAAAAAACTATGCCGAAATGGCTAGTGTAGACTTTGCGTGATAGCAAATTAGATGCACCTCTATCATACTATACTCATTCAGGCTCTCATAGTGCCTCTTTTGCATCCGATTGCTATGCTATGGTTGCTTCTAGTCTCTGTGATAATAATGAGCATGTTTCATTTGATGAAGCACAAAATTTAGAAAGGTTGCTGTGTAATCTAAATATGATGCTATAATGAAGAATGGAACCTGGTCTTTATGTGACTTGCCTCTTGGCAAGAGGCCCATTGGGATTAAGTGGGTTTACAAGCTGAAGTATAAGCTTGATGCAACACTTGACAGATATAAGGCTAGGCTTGTTGAAAATGGTTATGCGTAGGAAAGAGACATTGATTTTGATGAGATGTTTGCACCTACATGTTGTATGACTACT
The DNA here is from genome assembly GCA_020310875.1 of Ceratopteris richardii. NCBI lineage: Eukaryota > Viridiplantae > Streptophyta > Polypodiopsida > Polypodiales > Pteridaceae > Ceratopteris > Ceratopteris richardii. The sequence goes on along the minus strand of CM035427.1, from coordinate 83,689,205 downwards.
GTTCATAGCATCTGTGCACTATGTTAGAGGGCCGCCGAACCAGGATAGATGAACCCGGATAGGTGCCGTAAAAAGTGGATTTGTGAAAACATTGTAGCAGATTTCTATTTAAAGTGCATAAAGGAAAGCGGTTAGGATCGGCAGTTTTTCGGAAGGAGTCTCTGTTCTGTTGAGCGCTGTAGTGAGTAGGGTTGATCACATCGCGAACTGAAGTATTTGGAGATTGCAAGTATCTCATTTAGTCTGTTGTCTGTTATAGTGAATCAATTTGGGATATTGCGAGCATCATATTTTAAGACTATGTATGAGATATTGATGAATACATTGAGTTCTGTTTCATTCTATTCGTATTTAACTATTCTGTGATTCTCTTGGTTGAACAGATTTCCATTCGGTAGTCTTGTGTTGTGAGTCTATTTGATGATCAGTTATATACGATTCTGTATCTCTTCTATCATGAGATTGTGTGTTTGTCTACGGTTAAGTGACCAGATTCGAGACAATAGTCTGCGTTCACTGATAATTCGATAAGATCTGTATGTGGACAAAAGCATTGGTAAGTTTATCAATTGCGGTAGGAATTTATGACTTGAATCAGTATACGAAAAGTTTGGCGTAATCTCGATTATCTTTGTTCGTGTACGGCGTACTTATCTGTCACCTGGAATCGTCATATTGAATAGTATTCAATTACTAAAAAGTGCATATTCTATTATTTACAAGTCATAACAGTACCTCTACTCCATTACCATAGCAGATTCAGGCTAAAAGTCTTAATATTCACCGTGCCGAAGAATAGTCAGTATTCAGATTCACCCACTGTACTAAGACGTGAGGAAGTATTATGACTGTGTGAAGAATTGGGAAAATAGTACAGGGCCTCTGTTTAACAGACCCCTACCACTCCCAAGAACCCGAGGACCCGATAATACTCTTCCGAAAGTTGGATAGAAGTATTATTCGTTCAACATTGGCGATCCTACTGGGGATGTGGCATTAAGATTGCCTCGTATTTTGTTCGAATTAAATTTTGTTGGATAGAGAGTAGCAACAGAATCAGATTGTTGCAAAACTGTTTTGCTCGTAATACTATATGATCAGTACGAAAATGCTACATGCCGATTACTCGATCAGGTGAAAAGTATCCCAAGAATCATCAGTTAGGGGTATTAAGAACAACTCTGGGAGGTACTAGTATAATTAGACCTGACCCAGTTGTCGAAAAAGTGACGAACGATAACATTGATTCTGGTGAGATTACGATAGAACGTAGTACATCTCTAGAACTGTCTGGTATCACTACGGTGCAGACTGTTGAAAATACAGCAATTTTGGAATCTCCCAAGACGCAGTTGGAATCTAGTCTAAAAGTTTTCGGAATAGATTCAGATACGATTAGAAACACTTTAGGGAAGGAAATTGATACAGGCGAATCTACACTGTATCCGGTCACAATTTCAAATCCTTCCAGTGGAGTTTCGGTAAGAAAAACACCGTTTTTCGGTGACGTTTCAGTAGTTTCGGCTGAATCTTCAGCTCAACTACAACGTTTGGGACCAAGTCCTCCTACTCTGGATATCAAGGAGGAAGGAAGACTATTTGAACTAGAAATTCGCAATATAGTAAGTAAACTAATTGCACCGGAAAGCGTGCCATTTGGTGGAACAAATTCCGGTAGTTTAGAAACTCAAAACAGAAATACAGAAGCAGTGTATAATACATTTACGATGAATGAACAACCGCAACGACAGTTAGGTCAACCAAGATTGGCTCCAACGGGAGTAACATACACAAAGTTTAGTGGATTTCCAGGAGATGATCCAGATGCTCACGTGCGCACCTTTGAAATCAGTTACGCTATCCTCAATCATCCACCGGATCCGGCATACAAAGCATTTGTTTTTCAATCTACACTTGTGAATGAAGCAGCAAGATGGCTTACTGAATTTGATATTAATCATTTCGGTACTTATGAAGCAGTACGAGACGCTTTTCTGCAGCGATTCAGGCTGAAAAAGAATCCTGCAGAGATCTTTGAGTATTTACAGAACAACAGACAGAAACCAAATCAAACTGTACAAGAGTATGCTACCCTTTTCAGAACTCATTTAAGACAGTTACCCCAGGCTCATGCTAATTTACCAGACGATGTTATTACACAGTGGTTTATCAATGGCTTACTTCCTCAACTTAGGCAAATCATGATTATAAGATGTGTAGGAGCCATGACCCTCGATGCAGTGATCGCAATGACCCTTCAGCTGGAAAACAAAGTTGGTGGATTTTCAGAGGATTTGGAATGAATTAAAACAAACAAACATGTGGCTGAAGATATAACTAGGCAAGTATATTGCACCACCTGCAAGAATTCAGGACATACTAGTGCCCAGTGTGCGTTAAATCAGACCTATTGCGCCATCTGTAACATCGTGGGACATACCACTGAGAATTGTGCATACAATGCCAGAAGACAAGGAGCAACAACAGTTAATGCAATTATTCAGGAACAAGGGCAGCCATCCAATCAATATGTACCCCCACATTTGAGACACAATCAACAACAAGGGTATCGACATTATCGAGGACAGAGGAACAACAACTACAATACACCGCACTGGCAGAATGGACCACCACCGGAAAATCATAATTTACCACCACCTCGATGTCATTTCTGTGGATAGTTGGGCCATATTAGACGATTCTGTAGAGATGCAGCGGAATATGATCAAAGGAAAAAGGAACGTCAAAACCCAATGGCCAATGTGGTAACGATCACACCTGTAGAGACGTAGGCAGGAGCAGTTCAAACTCGTTCCGGTAAACAATTGCAACCAGCAGCAGAATTATTTGAACCAGGGATACGTGAACAACACAGAATGTATCATAAAGCGAGCCAGTGGACTACCGAAGAACCATCTGTTTTTCCAGAATCTACTCTAGTTATCTAGTCCCCGGATACGACACAAGCTTGTGTTGACAATACAGAAGCAGGTACCTCATCTGCAGTAGAATTACCATCTTCAGACCAAGCTTCATCTTCAACAGTTCAGGAAGATGCAAATCAATTGCAACCAGCTCGGGATATATTGTCAAAAGCATCCATCACACTGCCTTTCGGGCAATTACTGGCATTAGTACCAGGAATACGCCAACAATTTCAACAACAGTCTACTACAAAATCTGCTTGCATTCCGGCTACCGCAACAGTACAGCCAGAGCCAGACTCTACGGTAGATCACTCAGTTCCTCTGATTACGGTATGGTTTCATAAACATCAAATTCCACAAGTTTTAATTGATGGGGGGTCTGGCGTGAATATTGCCACTGCGTCACTTTGTAAGAAGTTAGGATGGACTAAGATAGAACCAGTTCAATTCTTTGTTAGGATGGCTGATCAATCTAGAGTTCATCCAGTAGGATTGGTCCGAGATATACCCATAACTGTCCAAGACACAACATTTAAGATGACTTTTGTTGTTCTAGAATTGCCGGAATCCACCCTAGATTACAATCTACTTTTCAACCGTCCTTGGTTGAAACAAGCCAAGGTAATTCAAGACTGGTCAGCCCAGGAACTTACGTTCAAAGATAAACAGCGCAAATGTGTTGTAAAGTTAGATGCGATACAACCATGTGAGTTACACTTTCTCTTCCCAACCATTCTAGCTGCCCAACCCCCACCCACAGGCCCAGCACTTAGGCACGAAGAATCATCACAACCACTCGAGGAAACTGAAGAAGACGACGAAGAGATCAATCAACTCTTCCGTACAAAGCGAATCAGAATCAGCTCTTCAGAAAGTGAAGTCCAAGGATCCGCCGGAAAGAAACATGACGCCGGAGAAGATCAGCAAGAAGAAACTTACCACGACACCGCCACTTCAAAACACAACGACACTTCGACAGAGCAACAAGACCAACAAAACCAAGCAGATATAGAGATACTATCCACCGAAAAGGAGTTTGAGCATCAACAGGACGAACCGGAAACGGCCACAAAAGCATTGGATGAACTTATTGAGGCCATCAATCATACAGAAGCCGAACAACAGAATGTTATAGAGGTAACCACTATTGACTCTGCTCTACCCATCCCACCTGTCAACCCTGACCTCCCACCGGAACCATCCCGTAGACTCGATTCTGAACCTACACCTTCCTCCTCTTCCTCCCCTAACTACTCTCCGCCAAACTCCCAAAACCTACTCACCGATACCTCCTCTCAGCCTCGTCAACCACCACCACCACCCACCGTTTTTTCAGAACTAGCATCCATGGGTCAGTTTCTCATGCAGTTATCACACCAACTGCCCATACAATTTAAGGAAGCCACGGATAACCTGAAGGCCGAATATCAAAACAAGGTCGACATACTGGAAGCAGACATCACCCCCCTCCAGGAAGAAATCGAAGCCGCAAAGATTGAGAACCATCAGCTCCAGATGCAGTTAGCAGAGCTACAAGCCAAATTTTTGGCAGAACAGACCTTAGTAGAACAACGAGATGCAGCCCTTGAACAACTTACAGCCAAAGATCGACTCCTACACGCCGCGCATGAAGAAATCCGCGCCCTGAAGGTCACCATCCATGAAAATGAAGATATCAACACCTCCCTCGAAGAACTGGTCGCAGAGACAAAGATTCAATTGCAAGAAGCAACCCAGAAGAATCAGGAGCAGCAAAAAGAAACCGAACAATTCCAAGAACAGTTACGGCGAGCTGAAGAATGCGCAAATGAAGTTAACAGTATCCTAAAACGCCAGCTGTTACGGGAAGGACAACACCTCAAGGATATCGACACCTCAAGGCTCTGTGTGGTGTTCATGAAAGCGGGATTTCATGAAAAGGCAACTAGACCAGCTATACGAGTTTGAGAAAGTTCTGGAGAAAGAGAAGACCTCTCACGTACAGTGACACATTCGGGGTTGAAGGATATTTGCTAAATCACCAGCAGGATATTGGCATGCTGACCGTTTAGCCAGAGCCTTTGTGGATGCATTGGAATAGTCCAGGCAAAACGATATTACCAACAGTCCTGCACTTGCGGGTTCGAGTCCACCGTGCATGCCAGTGTTAGAGGGCCGCCGAACCAGGATAGATGAACCTGGATAGGTGCCGTAAAAAGTGGATTTGCGAAAACATTGTAGCAGATTTCTATTTAAAGCGCATAAAGGAAAGCGGTTAGGATCGGCAGTTTTTCGGAAGGAGTCTCTGTTCTGTTGAGCGCTGTAGTGAGTAGGGTTGATCACATCGCGAACTGAAGTATTTGGAGATTGCAAGTATCTCATTTAGTCTGTTGTCTGTTATAGTGAATCAATTTGGGATATTGCGAACATCATATTTTAAGACTATGTATGAGATATTGATGAATACATTGAGTTCTGTTTCATTCTATTCGTATTTAACTATTCTGCGATTCTCTTGGTTGAACAGATTTCCATTCGGTATTCTTGTGTTGTGAGTCTATTTGATGATCAGTTATATACGATTCTGTATCTCTTCTATCGTGAGATTGTGTGTTTGTCTGCGGTTAAGTGACCAGATTCGAGACAATAGTCTACGTTCACTGATAATTCGATAAGATCTGTATGTGGACAAAAGTATTGGTAAGTTTATCAATTGCGGTAGGAATTTATGACTTGAATCAGTATACGAAAAGTTTGGCGTAATCTCGATTATCTTTGTTCGTATACGGCGTACTTATCTGTCACCCGGAATCGTCATATTGAATAGTATTCAATTACTGAAAAGTGCATATTCTATTATTTACAAGTCATAACAGTACCTCTACTCCATTACCATAGCAGATTCAGGCTAAAAGTCTTAATATTCACCGTGCCGAAGAATAGTCAGTATTCAGATTCACCAATTGTACTAAGACGTGAGGAAGTATTATGACTGTGTGAAGAATTGGGAAAATAGTACAGGGCCTCTGTTTAACAGACCCCTACCACTCCCAAGAACCCGAGGACCCGATAATACTCTTCCGAAAGTTGGATAGAAGTATTATTCGTTCAACAACTATCACCCTATCATGGTTGGAATGTACATCAGTTGGACATTAATACTGCATTTCTAAATGGTGACTTGCATGAGGAAGTGTATGTTTTTGAGCCCCATGGCTTTGTACAGAAAGGGCATGAAAACTAGGTTTGGAGGTTAAGGAACGCATTATATGGTTTAAAGCAAGCACCATGTGCTTGGCATGAAAAGATACATGCCTATTTGATTGCACATCATTTTGAGAACAGTCTAACTCATAGAACCTTATATATTAAGCATGCTAATGATGTGCTTCTGATCATTGTTGTGTATCTTGATGACATGCTACTCTTGGTCCTCATGACAAGCATATTGTTGATTTTAAGGCTGATTTTCATGCCTCATTTGAGATGTCTGATTTGGTGCATTTGCATCATTATTTGAGCATTCAGTTTATGTAAGTTGATGGTGGAATGGATTTGTGTCAAACAAAAACTATTAGCACATTGTTGCAGCATTTTGGCCTTGAAGACTGTAAGCATATTGCCTCTCCTGTGGAGACAGGTTTATGATTGAGTCATGATGTTAGAGATGCATTTGATACTGTTCTCTATTCAATTTGTTGTTTCGCAGATAAGCACGTTTATGCATTGCCCATGTGTCAAGAATTGGTAGTTGGCTAAGCGGATATTTCACTACTTGAATGGTACCCAACTACTTGGATTGTTTTATCCCAAGCGGGGTTCACTACTGCCAGATTTGCATGTTTTTTTTATAGTGATTCGGTTGGTTGCTATGACACTCATGTGTCCACTTTTTGCTTTTGCTTCATGCTTGGTAGCTCATGTATATCTTGGTTGAGCAAGAAACAATCTACTCTAGCCACTTCGAGTTGTGAGGATGAGTATAGAGTAGCTTTCACACCAGCTATTGAGTGTATGTGGCTTAGACGCCTTATGGCTGATTTGGGTGTTGGTCAATCTTCTACCACCACCATCTTCACTGAAAGTCAAAGCGCTTTAGTAGCTGCAAGGAACCTTGTGTTCCATGCTCGGACTAAGCATATTGAGGTGCATTATCATTATCTCAAGGAGAGGTTCTTTGCTGGAGAGATTAGCTTCGCATATGTGCCTACATAGGATCTGCCTAGGGAGAAGTTTGAAGCTTTTCGCAAAGCTTTGGGCTTACTTCCTTTTGTGGAGTGATTTCCACATAGCTCGTCACTTCCTTATACATGAGTGCGAGCTCCTTGTTCACTACATCACTGCCAAGGGGAATTTGTTGATATATTTAGGTAGTGATGTGTGTGAACACACTAGGGCTACTGGGGAACTTCTTTCCTTCTTTAGGAGGTTTTCTTTCCTCCGCTTCTATATACAACTATTGCCCTAAGGGGTTACTTATCTTTATACATTCTAGTGGTGATACATTTATTATTTTATATTGTGCCCCAAGCTTCTTCTTCATCCTTGTGTTGTTTGCGGGCTTCTACATACGTCTAACTCCAACAAAGTGTTGCTCGATAAAGCTCAAAGGCATACACCAAGCAAGGGGGAGCCTACTAGTGAAGAACGAAGACATAAGCATCATCATTTGGATACATCATGAAGATCAAAGGTAAATATTTTGCTATTATTGAGTTCCTCTACATCAAAGATATCTAGGAGAGTGCATTAGAACTCATAATGTCATAGTATAGCATTGAAATAAGGAAGTTGGACAAGAAGAATTATTAGCCATGGAAGCTTAGGATCTCTAGTTATCTTGGCTACAACCATGATGAGGTCTCATCATTGGAACTAATGCAAGACCTAGATTAGGAGAGAACCCAAGTGATGATCAATTAATGAATTTCAAGGAGAGGAGTGAAAGACTTAGATACTTCCATGAAAGTATGGGAAACACTAGAGAAACTCTACTCCATCTTGACTAAAGCTAGGAAGATTTAGCTTAATAATTTACTTAACAAAATTGAGGAAAACCTCGAGCAGTAACATAAATGATTACATGTTAAAGATCAAAGATGTTATGATGTATTATCTTATATGGGCCATCACATACATGATGATGACCTAGTTGCATATACGTCAAATGGGCTTGGGGATGATGAGAAGTCGACGGCCATTACAACATCTGCATATGTTACAGATACACTTCTAGATTCAGAACAATTGGTGGCCTTGATGGTCACTAAGAAAATGAATATTGGAGGTTCAAAAGAATTGGGCGATGAAGCCCAAGCCTTCTATGCAAGTAAAGGTAGACGAAGAGGAAGGAATCAAGGAAGCGGAAGAGGAAGATAAGAGAGAGGATCAAATGGTGATTTTGATTAAGATTAAGCAGAAAATAGTCTTCATCTAGAGGAAAAAGCAACTTCAAATCAAGAGGAGGAGGTCAAATATGAATAGAGACAACTATAACTCAAAAGAATGCTTCATTTGTGGCAATGGTGGCCACTATGAAAGAGACTGCTATGAAAGGGAGAAGACAAAGTCAACCTATAAAGGTCAAGGTAATTATGCATCTTCTTCAAATGAAACTAAAGGTATGCTAGCCATGATGCAAATAAATGGCTAGAAGACACAAGGATCAAATACTTGGTACATTGATAGTGGATGTGGCAACCAAAGGAAATGCAACAAGTTCTTCTTACACATGCCGGTGCCATCAACCAAAGGAATGTAGAAAGAAGTCATGGTATTCCTCATGTTATTACATACATAGCTAATGGTATATTAGAATGTTCTCGTAAAGGCAAGTTTTTGAAAGATTTGCTTCACATCATAATCACAAAGAACTTTCTTTGCGGCAAATGGTTGAGAGGTGTTTGCAAAGCAACTTCAATAAGAAAGGATGCCTTGTGGAAAACCCTAAGAAGTGTACGATTGATAGCGAAAGGTAGAAAAGAAGGAAGGTTGTTCACCTTCGATGTGAAGCCTAACTTCAATCACAAAACTTACTTCACATTTTGAAAAAAGAGAATGGGAAAATTGGATTTATGGCACAGAAGGTATGGATAGATAAACACTCAAAGGTTGAAGGGCATGGAGAAGAAGAAGTTAGCATTAGTGTTATCTTATCTCTATAATCAGAATCTCAAGAGCTTGTATGAAGCTTTTCAATTAGCAAAGCACACAAGATTACCATTCAGGAAGAACAATTCAGTGATCTACCATGTATTTCACATCATTCATATAGATTTTTGGGGACCAACAAATGAACACTCAATTGGAAGTAATCTATATTTTGGGACTTTCTTGGATGATTGTGCAACCATGACTTGGCTCTATCGTATGAGATATAAATTAGGTGTAATTTATTGTTTCAAGAAGTTCAAGGTTATGGTTGAAAGAGAGTGTGATAGGTACATCATGCATTAGGTCAGATGGAGGGGGAGAATAGTTCTCTCATGATTTTTCTAATTTCTTGGAAACTTATGGTATCAAAGGGAAAATGACATGTAGGTATAGATCGCAAGAAAATGGTGTAGTAGAAAGGAAGAATAGGGATATTGCAGAATGTGCTAGTGCAATGATGAAAAAAATGAGTATGCCTAATTCTTATTGGGCTTTTGCAACAACCACAATGTTGACATAAGGAAGAAAGCTCCCACATCAGATGTACATGCTAGTACACCTTATGAAGCTTGATACAATAGAAAGCCTGATGTTTTTGACTTGACAGTTTTTGGTTGTACCTTTTATGTGTTGAATCAAAATCAAATATGGACCAAGCTTGATGATGGACCTCAAAGGTGTGTCTTCATAGGATATACAAGTTAGCAAAAGTGTTATAGGTGTTATAACCCACAAGAGAGGAATTAAAAGTATCAAGAGATGTAAGATTTGATGAATTGTTTGCCTCCAATGTATCTATGTAGGATAATGAAGTTGGTGAGAAGAATACAACAAGGGATGAACCATAGAGCATGATTTTTAGTGGACCCAAAGAGTCCAGTTCTCAGCTACCATGGGATAGAAGCAGTCCTACAACAATTCAATAAAGTGATGCAAGAAGCAAAGGTAAAGAGAAAAATCGCATAAATAGAAGAAGTTAAAGATCTAGGGATTGAGCTCAACTCAAAACATCATGAGAGGAAGGGGAAGGCCACAAATATCAACAAATGTTGGATGTGATGGCTGGGTACAATCAGAAGATCAAGCTGGTGCTGCTAGACCTGCTTCACACCTCCCCTCTTTTCTCTTCAGATATGGTTAGAAGACTCCTTGAGCTTCCAAATGACACCAAGAAACTATATATGTGCTTTACAAAATGATTGAGTAATGACCAAATCAAAAACAGATGATTTTGAACCTTCACAACTCCAAAAACGTTCTATTCCTGTATTGACACCTGCTCAGTCCTAAGCTCAGTGTGTCCAGCACACTTGCAATTGATTTAATTCCTTCTGGGAGTATTAAATTAACTAAACAAGCTACCATTAGCAAGTTAAATCACTCCAAATAACAAACTATACACTGAGCATGATCTTTAGCAAAATCAGGGACACCCCCGATTTTTTAGGAACAACACAGAAATATACCAGTGATCACTTCGACAGTGATTTCTCCCAATTGGCTGAATAGAATGACTTGAAATTTTGTAGTGTTGTAGAATGCTTTGAGATTGTTCCAATGAGCCCTGGATCAACAAATTTGGTTCAGTAGATCTTGAGATATGTCCTGTTGAAGTTGACAGACTTTGAGGTGAATGACTCAGAGAACACAGAGTTAAGAACTATGAGTATATGTATTGAAACTATCAAATGTACATTCCCATTGGCATGTAGAGTGATGCCCAATGGTACTCAGAGGTGTAGGCTAATGAGTAGCTCTCACACACTCTATGATCTGCTTGGATTAGCCTCGGGAAGTGAGCTTATTAACCCGCGACTTTTACATAGCTTTTTTATAGGTATTTTGAACAAATTTGAATTTGAATTCAAATTAAAGTTCCCTTGATTCTCTCCACTAGACTTAGGGAGATATTCTCTCAACTAGATCATCTACTTTTTCCACGACTCTAGTCTAGTAGGTGTGATTACATAATTGATTAAGTCATATTGACTTTTTACATTGGGTAAAGAGTAACAATCAATTAAGCATCTGTTTCTATGGTTCAAATGTATCCTTCATGGGTTCAACCTTTATCTTTCCAAGGTTCCAATTGTCCAAGCTTTATGTTGAGTCTTCAAGGCACAAATCAAAGCCAAGTGTGAAGGCTTGTTTGCACCAACAACAAAAAATATCTGAATCAATGGAATGCTGAGATAAGGAAATCTGATAGGGTAAGGTATGTAGTTGAAAGACTCACCTATGAGTCATTTATAGCTAGACATTGTGCTTATATGAGCAAGCTTATTGAACAACCCACATGTTTTGAAGAAGATAATGCATGCAAGGAGTGGAAAGAAGCTATGTAGAAGGAGATCAAGGCATTGGTAGAAAATAACACTTGGTTTGTTGTAACAACGAAGAAAGATATAAAGATAATTGGAAACAAGTGGTATATAGTAAACATTTGGCTGGAAATATTGTTAGGTATAAATCTAGGGTTGTAGCAAAAGGATTTTCTCTAAGTTTTGGGTTCAACTATGAGGAGACCTTTAGTCTTGTGGCTAAGAGTGACTGCTATCCAAACGATCATTGCAAACGTAGTGAGGAGAAATTGGAAAATACAAACTGTTAGAAGAATGCATTCCTCTACGGAAAACTAGAGCAAGTCAAGGATGTACCAACCTGTAAGAAGAATGCATTCATCAATGGGAAACTAGAGAAAGTCGATGATGTATCAACTTGTAAGAAGAATGCCTTCCTTGATGGAAAACTAGAGAATAATGTACCAAACATCAGGGAGATAGGCCTTCCCTTGATGGAACCTTTTCTATCCTCACTGATCGAGTTATCTAAGTGACAAGCAATTCAATTAGCAAGGATCTTGTAACCTAACGTAACATCATAATTGGATGCCCATTTGGTATCCTATTTCTGATGCCCTTTTTGTTAATAACATCGACACTATCTTCATTAAGACATTGCAATAGTGCATTCAAAGAAACAGCCCCTTGACGCACTAGACATAATGGAGTATTCACCACATGCTTGAAGTTCTTGAAAAACTGGTTAATGAGGCCATCTAGATTGGGGCTTTTTCCATTACCATGTAACTCAATAATTTAAAGAGTCTCATCATATAAAGGGCCTTGGTATTTCATGGAATTCTCTTGGAACTACCCCTAGGGGTCATTGCCATGCATTCACATCTATGAGGAGAAAGAGGCATGGACATCCCCCGAAGCTGGAAAAAACTAATTGATAATTAATGTACTAATCTCTTCATCCATCTTCCACTCAACCATATCCATATCCATCATGAAAGGGACCTCTTTCTTGGATTTCTTCTCCTTGAGGGGACCACACATCTCTTTAATGGTTTGTCTACCTTTCTTGCCAACCTATTTTTAAAGTATACTTGTAGATTCTTTCCTCCAATCTCTTCTTCATATCTAAGCATGCTTGTAATTTTTGAGAGCCTTCTTTTGTATTGAGAGTGGCTCATGTTTACTTCTTCCTCAATATGGCTAAGCCTTCAATAAAGACTTTCCCTTCTCGCACCTTAAATGTTTTTAAGACTCTTCTAAGTCTTGACCAAGATGTGTTGTGTCTTGATGACCGACATCCTCAAGCACTTGGGTGACAAGGAACAGGTGGCAAAGGTTGTCAGATTGGCATGGCCTGCAAGGAGCCGATGGAAAATCTCTTCTTGAACCAAGGGGAATGAGAAGGTTGCCAAATTGGCATGAAACAATGGGTATTTCTTGAGATTGATGACTGGCTTGATGGTATGAACATTGGGTAGTGATGAGAGATAAAAAGGGCTACAAATTGAGAGAGCAGAGGGGCCTCATATATTAAAGATATGTTGTGGAATATAGCTCCTATGATATCTAGCTCTCCTCATATCAACTCTTGAATAGAGGTTCTACCAAGAGAAACCCATATCGTCCTTGATCTCCCTAGATCCAGGTGGAGCTTTACTTGGTCCTAGACATCCTTCTTAAATACATCAATGACCAAAATAGTATTCCCCCATCTATCAAAGAGGTTCTCCACCATATTAAAGTCCCCAAAAAGAATGACATGAGGGGTAGAGTGACCAAAGAATACCAAGTAGCAATTCTTTTTGAATCGATATTTGGAGAATACACAAAGACTGTGGTGAAGTGTAGAAGACCCCCCAAAGGAAGAACTAAACCACCAATGGTTTTGATTTTCTTGGATATTCACAAGTCTAGAAAACCAAGTGCTATAAATGTTGAGAGACAAGCCACCATTTCCCTTGGGTTGCACGGTGGAGAGCCAGACATGGGATGATGAGATATGTTTTAGTCTTTTTTGAAGGTAGTCCTTGCAAATTTTAATTTCCTGAAGATAGATGAAGTCCAAGTTTAGGCTTTTACCACGGACTCCATGGCCAATAGCAAACCCTCTTGATGGTTCAAAGAAATAAACGCTTACCATTATCATAGGTTAAGTTCTTTGCGTGGAGGTTCCTTGTCGCTCTCTTTATTGTCTTTATCATCATTGTTTTTCTTCAACATGAAGGGGTTGTTGGGTTGTAGGGTATGCACAGACCCTCAATGGTGCATGGGAACCCTCCCTACACCATGAGAAATAACCTTTTTGTATATATGTGAGTGTCACATATGAACACTCTCCTAAAGCACTTTTTAATATTTCTTCATACTATAGGATAGTATCTCACCTTTATGATCCTTCTAGAAAGATTCCCCATGTAGAAAACCCACACATACCCTTCTTGGAGATTGGGTTGTTACTTATTTGATCTTGGAATATCCTAGACGATGGGCAGTTAGAAAGAGAATCACCTTTTTGACTTTTCAAAGAGGCACATGGGGAATAGAGCTTAGTCTATAAATACAAGCTCATTTTTATAAAGAAGGGAGCTTTTGGTCGACCTGCTCTCATGTAAAATATCTTCTCAATGGAAGATGCTCTCATTTACTCCAAGAAGACTATTTACATTTACATGTATTGTGTCTTGTGAGTGTGTGAGAGTGGTGTGTGTGTGCCATGCATGTCTCTCCTTTGTGTGAGTAGATTAGTTGCATTTGCTTGTATTTTCCTCATGGAGTAGGATCCTTGACTCCCTATTCTCCTTGTTTTCAAGCATGTGGCAACGCGTGGGGGCTATTGCCAATGGCTTGAAGATGTGGGAGGTAGGGGTGGATGAGATGAGAGTCACCCTTGAGCTATCCTTCTTGCTTCCATGCAAGGTGGTGAGGGTTCTTGGTCATTCCTTGCTACAACCTCAACACTTTTTCGCACCGTTGCCGGTGATGGTCAGCCTTTCATCACTTGGAGAGCTCAAGAACATGTGGTAAAGTATTGTGTTGCAATTTTTTTCTCAATTACGTAGGATTTGAGTTTATGCATGGCTCTTTCACCCTTCCTTTGGGCCATTTGCTCCCCCTTTTTCTTGTTGTTATAGTGTAGCGTCAATTCATCTTTTGTTAGTTACACAAAAACATCCCCTAACACCCTTCTCTCTCATTCTCTCTCACATACACTGAAACTCTCACACACTCAATATGGCATCACTTTCCACCACTTTAAATCTTGTTTTCAGTGATTGCCTTGGGTAGAGGGATGGGTACTCTTCTCTCATGACCTTCCCTCTGTTCTATTTCGAAAAAAAAGAAAAAAAATGATGAGTCGAGGTTTGATAAAAATGATATCCATCAAATATATGCTAGTTGCTTGCATGGGAATCTGTGGCAGATCCATGTAATGGGTTTTAATCCAAGCATTTAGGTTTGGGGGCCGTTTGTTCACCTACCACCGCCTTGATGCCACAGTATAGTTGGCTAGCTCATGTCATTTCTCCCTCTTTCCCCCTTTAATTTTGGGGGCGGTTCTTCTTGGCAGTCCTCCCTTTGTCTAGGCTGCTTCAGGCTATGGTGGGGTGAAGCTCCGCTCTACTTGTTTTGTCTATCTACAGTCTCGTGTTTGAAGTGATCGATGCTCAGTGCTGACTTGCAGGGTCTGCTCTTAACCCTACTGTGCTGAAGGTGTCGAGCTTCCCTTGTGCATGCTGCGACCATGGAGGGTAGACGCCTTGGAGCTCAATCATGCCCATTTGTTTTATGATGTGGGGCATTTGTTGGTGCCTCTCTCTCCCTTCCACCTTGCTTGTTCATGCCCAAGTTTTGGCTTGCTCTCCAACCTGCTGCAGGTGTTCCCCGTTTCTCTGCTTGGAGTTAAGCTTTCGTGCACGACTTTCCTTTGTTTTCGGGGTTGTGCTTCTAGCGGCAGCCCAATACTGTTTACTCAAGTCTGGGTGTGTTGGGCTTCTTCTGCTCCTTCCTCCCTCTATTGTGTATGTTCAAGTGTCTCTTACTCGACAGGAACATTTCTTGTGTGTAAAGGTTGGAACCCCTGGGAAGACACCCTCTCTATTGGATTATAGAGTTTTCCGCTCGATCGTATGTGCCCCTAGTGGACGTACTCCTCTGTGACAAAACCAACCCATCCTCGGCTCTCCCAGACGCATTTTCGAGACTAATTCTTCTTAGAGTCCTTGTTGTAGAAGTTTGGGGTTGGGGTTGGTTTTTTTCGATTTCATTCTTACCATTTCCCCTCAGAATCAATGCATGATTGGGGAAATAGTAAGGCCCCGGTGCAGTCTGATAACTCAATGCTCCGTAGCTGGATTTTTGCTTCCTCTACACATGTTTGGGGGTCCAATCAGACAGTGGCTTCCCCCTATTTTACAAATGCGATTTATCTCTTCCGACTTCTAAGGATCTTGCTGCTGGGGGCGAGATCTTCCCCACTGTTGGGTGGTACAAATTTCTTTTGGCATATGAAGAATTGCATCTTGGAGGGGAACTCTCTCAACCTTTGTGAATATTTTGATCTTGGGGCCTGTCCGTCGACTCATTCGGTTGTAAATTTTGGTAGTATCTGAAGAATCATCCAACAGTTTTTTGTGAAAATCCTTAGTCATGTTGATGAGCCCTAATATTAGTCCTACTGATCCTTTGAATGAATACCAATGGTGGGGTAAGGTTTTGTCCCCTAAGTTATATCCTCTCACTGGCGTCAGATTATCATCCTGCCATTCTATATTTTGAAGTAAAAAGTTTGATTTTTGGTTCCAGTCTGGGTTGTCTGTCATGCCCCTCTTGCACCCCAGATTTGAAAAAGTTGGAAGATAACTAAATACTTGATCCGAAGGAAAAACTGTAGGAGTCTACAGGTTTGTGAGATCTGATACACTCTATGGCTGCAATAAACAAATTATTTAGTCTCGCATGTCTTACAAAGCACTTTAAAGTATGCATTTCTCACTCTATTTTGTCTTCTAATGTCTTCAGTAGAACCAATGCAAACATGTTTTTAGTATTTTAGTGTTGGTTATTTCATTGACTATCTCACTTTCTTTTGAACTCAAAGTAAGGTGACACTTGATTAAGTTTCCAGGTGTCGGAGCTTCAAGGAATGGTTGCACTGTCTTTCTACCTTGCTGAACTGGATTATGCCCTACTTTTTAAGCTGTGGTTTCTCTTCATTTTAAGACCATCAGACTGAAAAACTCTCGGGGGAGCCCTCTTCATCATCTCATACTGGTTATGGATGGTAGGTGATGATATGAAGTTTCTTTTGGCTTCCCCATGGCAGGATCGTTCATCACATTCTGCCAGTTGATGCTCAGATTCTGCTCTTTGGTAGGGGGCATATAGTTTCCAGATTAGGCATATAGTAGCTATGGTAACCTACGAATGTGCATACTTCTACCATACTACTCAGAGCTATGTGAGGCGTATGTGTTTGATTGTCATCTTGTCCCTGTCTACAAAAGATTAAGAAACTCTATATGCTCATCCCTATGGAATGGGGGTTGTTTGGACCTCGGGCCTCAATGCTCCTACTTGTTTAACCATCCTTGGTGATCTCCTTCGCTTGGCTTAAATGATGGACTAATGAATCTTGTTGCTCATACTGCCCTTCATGGTCACAACTATGCTTGGAAGGTATGGACTGTCCTCACCAAACTATGCTGATAGAATTTGGTAAAGCTTTAAACATGTGGTGTTCAAGTGAATAGATAATTCTAGGTCTTAAGGAAGTTGTCTCCTACATTGTAATTGCCTCATGATTGACATATTGATGGTGTCTAATGGATAATAGGGTGTGCACTTTCTTAGTGATTCTTGGGATAAACTGTAATAAAGCAAACGATTTTGTTGGTCTTCATGTACCCTCGATAAACTCAATACAACACCTCCACTGCTTGTAACACGGATTGGGAAAGGCACTAATGTGGGACTAATTTTGTCTTCCACTTATGAGTGATGAAACACTATACACTGTTGGCATCTAATGCATGTGCTCAAGTAAATGCACAGAAGGCATGTTTGATGAATAAGGTTAAGTTTTATAGACTTTGTGCTTCAAATTACATAAAAGTTTTTACATTCTTTCACTATGAGTTGATCTATGTCTAGGAATCCACTACTTTCACCAGTCCAACACTACCTTTCACGAGAAAGTAAGGATCATAGTGATAAGGTGTCATGGTATCTACCCCGCATAGCACCAGGCCTAGATCTGCATGGTAGTTGATACCTAGCTCCATTTCACAAGTCTTGAAGTGTTACAGACCCGAAGGGTTGTTGCAACCAGCTTCAGGTTTTAGGCTGAGGTCTCTTGACGGTATGTGTCAGATATGCAACTTGAAAGTATAGTATTTATATCATTCTATGGCTTAAGTTTTCACACCATTGGGCTCTAAGTTCCCAGACTCTAACTGTCATTTGCATTGTTAGGCTTTTGAAGATCCTCACGATCGGAGCTGCATAGGAGTAGTGATCTTTGGAATGACCCCACTAAAGAGGACTCTATCTAACTTTGGCCACAGTCCAATTTTTGCATCTCTATGAAGATAATCACTATTGAATGTTGATGACTTGCTTGGTTTCTTCATATGTTTTGTGATTACATAAACAAAAAATGGCCACTACTATGTGATGTGCCCTTTGCTTAGAAAGTGAAGCTATTGTTGTTTGTTACATTCTGATCCATGCTAAATCATCTTCTTATATAATTATATGTGATCTGGGTGCTATGGATGAAGCTCGGACGCCTATATAGATGTGATGGATACTCTTTCGTAGAAAGGGGGTTTGAGCTAACTTCTCTTGCCAACCTTTTGAAGGCTAAGATACGACACTACTTGAAACCCTCCCACCTCATGCATTCTATAACATCTACGTGTGTTTAAGTACATAGATGAGGAAACGTGCATCTGAATGAACGTCCTACTCCAAATTTTAAGGTTCAAGATTCTGATGGGTTGTTGGCTCTTTGTCTTTTGGATCCCGTTGGAGGAAGCCACTACAAATGTAAGTTGATAACTTTCTTGTGTGTTCAAATGATCTGCTATGTATGTTTAGTAGATGCTGGCATCATATAGAAATTTTTTATCATCACAACCAGAATGGACAGATGCTATGTTTGAAATCCTTGGTACAATTTCTTTCCAGAGCGTGTAGTATGATTGGAAATTGTTTCCAGAGCGTGTAGTGGTCTACTTCCCTCACCTTTGAGTTGGGAGTTGGGGTGATTCTAATGAGTTGACCTCCTCGTTTGATTACCCAGTCATCTATTGACTCATGATTGGTCACACATTTTTATTCTAAAGATCACTTGATGATGTGTTGAAGGTAAGGGACTTCACGACAAACAAGATTCTTGACAGGTTTTGTAGAAGTATGATATTCCCTTTGGCGCACCTGAAGTCCCAACTGTTGGGAAGAGTTTATTAAAAATATTCATAAACTCTTACTCCATAACCTGAGAAGTTTGCATCCTATGTGACAGTCATGCTACATACTTGTGTAAATGTTTCTGCTTATAAACGTTTGTGGGTTACTATTGGTGCCTCAATAAGACGTTTCTGGAATAGAAGGGTGCATGATTGACCTCCGTTTCACACTTGTCTCAATCTAATTGGGGCAATATTCTCTGAGTACTTCATGACAATGAGTTAAATGTTTAGAACATTGGGTGCATACCGCTTGTGCTTCAAAATGTTCTTTGTGTGGTGAGCAGGTATTCTTCAAAGGAAGATTACAGATGCATATAGGGAGTGCTATTTTTGTTGAAGGTGGCTTAAGTTTGAATTTGGGGGCTTATCTTTGATGTTCTATCACATAATATGAATTCTCTTATTTTAAGTAATCACCTTGACTTTTCTCAAGTGTTACAGGGCAAAACAAAAGGGGCATGATGGCCCTCAGGATCAAGGGGCTTGCTGCAAAAAAATCTAACAGTCTAGATGTGTAGGGGCTGCTCATTTTGAGATACTTAATTTGTCTCACAGATTCTTGACAATATGGAGTTTTAGACTGATGCATATGACAATCAGGAAAGTGTACCCTGGGTACCTACCTTTTATGATTGCATCCAAGTTGCGTGTTATGAAGGTTTCAAGATTAGCTATGATACTAGGCTCTCTCATGTTCCAAGAAAGAAATTCCTGAAATATTTTCATGAATGCAAGAGCTTAGTGCTACAAATTGGCCCATAACTTCCAATACCCCTAACTTCTAGGGAACTAAGCTCTGAGTGATTGTTTTTTGCTAGGGAAGTAACTCTCTAGTTTCACATTGTTCATCTAAGGCTTATTTTGCATTGCAGGCTAACACACTCAGAACTACAACACTAATCCCTCTCACCTCCTATAGAAAACTTGCCACTCTGCTTCACATACTCTGGATAAGATGCTTGAATTTCAGAAGTGCTTGCAGAATGATAAGAGTCACTATTGTCTGATCTTTTATGAACACATAATACTCATTGATTAGCAAGCTACTAATATGAGCATTGTATAAGTGATGGCTGGGCCATAAGATACACGTAAAACCACATTCATGACATACATTACAATATGTCTCACACTCACTTGGGGATAGCATATTTAGGAATTAGAGATATAAGGGATATATAGGTTCTTGTGATGATCTTTGCTTTTTTTGTTATACTTTCTGGATTGCACGAACATTAATATTTTCAGGACTTCTCTTTAGAAGAAAAGTCTTGCAGAAGAGGAGGATGCCCCTGAAGGGGAAACTAAATTTGAAGTGAGTGTTTATCTCATTATTAGATGCAGTCTACGTGCTCTTTTTTATGACATTTCAGGTTTGGGAGCCTTTTGAGAAGGCATTTCCAGCCTTACAAAAGACTACATAGTGGGAGGAAGGCTGGGCTGACTACCCCCCAAGGGGATTATGTCCCTCAGCTTTGAAGATTGAAGATTTGCAGCTGAAGACTGAAGATTTGCAGATTGAAGGAGGGACTAAAAGCTTAAAGATAGATGCGTTGCAGATTCAAAGATCCTTGAAGACCTAAAGACTTGCTGCCTATAGCTTTGCTGACTGAAGAAATTGTAGAGATGAAGCCCTGAAGATTTCAACTGGCACAATTCCATTATGTACGATCCTCTTTCCTTAGTTTTGTCGAGGACCACAAAGTCTAGGGAGGGGAGAGTGTTGGGTTGTAGGGTATGCACACACCCTCAATGGTGCATGGAAACCCTCACTAGACCATGAGAAATAACCTTTTTTATATATATGTGAGTGTCACATATGAACACTCTCCTAAAGCACTTTTTAATATTTCTTCATACTATAGGATAGTATCTCACCTTTATGATCCTTCTAGAAAGATTCCCCACATAGAAAACCAACGCATACCCTTCTTGGAGATTGGGTTGTTACTTATTTGATCTTGGAATATCCTAGAAGATGGGCAGTTAGAGAGAGAATCACCTTTTTGACTTTTCAAAGAGGCACATGGGGAATAGAGCTTAGTCTATAAATATAAGCTCATTTTTGTAAAGAGGGGCGCTTTTAGTCGACGTGCTCTCATGTAAAATCTCTTCTCAATGGAAGATGCTCTCATTTACTCCAAGGAGGCTATTTACATTTACATGTATTGTGTGTTGTGACTGTGTGATAGTGGTGTGTGTGTGCCATGCATGTCTCTCCTTTGTGTGAGTAGAGTAGTTGCATTTGCTTGTATTTTCCTCATGGACTAGGATCCTTGACTCACTATTCTCCTTGTTTTCAAGCATGTGGCAAAGCATGGGGCTGTTGCCAATGGCTTGAATATGTGGGAGGTAGGGGTGGATGAGAGGAGAGTCACCCTTGAGCTTTCCTTCTTGCTTCCATGCAAGGTGGTGAGGGTTCTTGGTCATTCCTTGCTACAACCTCAACACGGGTCCTAACATAGGCGTTTACCATTAAGGGGTCTTTTCCATGGTATCTTCATGAGTTGTTTTGCTTTGTGAGAAGTCTTCTTAAAAAATGATTGGAATATCCTTTCATGAATTGTCGATCCAATGATCAAGGTTTCATTGTCCTAGTGATCTTTTTTACTAGTGGTGTATCCTTCTTAGCTATGTTCATTGCAAGTGGAATCCTCTCAAGGTTTCTCATCATTGTGATAGTCATAATGATTCATTCCCTCTAGGTATTCCACGTCATTGACCGCCTTCTTCAAGATGCAAAAAATGTTTGTCTTTGGAGCTCTCTGAGAGGGAATCCTCTCAATAATCCCCTTCGGGCTTCTTCTCCATCTTTGTCTCACTTACGTGAAGCCTCTCTAGCATCAGAGTTGGTAAAAAGCATAATGTGTTCCAAAATCATCAAAATTAACGTATGTCAAATTTTCGATTGCGTATGGGAAAAAAATAAATAGATTTTCATTTCCACAATTATTCTTTAATAGTTTGATCTCTCATCTAATACTATTGAGGTTGAACTTCAAAAGCTCCATTTTGATTCAGCTTATACTTTTCCGGTAATACACAACCACAATAAAGTACATATCTGGTAAACAAATTGACATGCAATATATGATCCAGACTTAAGTGTTCAGCTATGCCTCTAAATTCTTTTTCTGTTAGATAAATGATAAATCAACTCATTCACTAATTCCCTTAACGATTGTTTGATGATTCTCTCTATTTTTTTCATTCGTTCCGCATCGCACATTCAATAAAACTATTAAAACTATTGATTGCATGAGAGTGGTTCGCTCTGGTCTAGCAAAGCAACAATTTTTCTGCATGTGGGCTAGGAGTTAATGTTCCAGCTTGACGAGCATGATTAATTCTTCACAAAGCGTAAAATTGCAGAAAGCCGGTTGTAGGTTCTAGAGGTATTTGTGTAATTGCTCTAAGGTTCAAAGTGTTTTAAAGTGTTTTGGAAGGTTCACCTAAACCCTCTCTTAGGTGCATATTTGAAGAATTAAAAGGCAAAACGTGAAGGTATGTGAAGCAGCAGCCACGCACAAGTGAAAGTATGGCACCAATTAAAATTTTTTGTTTCATTCTAAGGTCACTACAGGACAAAACAAGGATTCGTTGGCTCCCCACTTTTGTAGACAATCTTGGGACATCAAAGTGAGCACCAAGATACTCTAACTGTTATGAGCGTACATGAAGCAACACTCAAATCAAGGCAAGGCATTATTCTTGAGGGACTAAGCAAGGTGAGCATAGTCTAGGTTAAGTTAGAGAGAAGTGCAAGAGACACACGGTGCGCAACGCAGAGAAGTGAAGTGCAAATGGTGCATGAAGAGTGACTAAGGAGTGTGTAGAGAAGTGCTAAGCATACAACCAAAGATCCCAAGGTCTCATTGAAGTTTTGCAGGTGCTGAGAGAAGGTGCCCATCCCTCCCCCTATTGGAAGCTTAAGTGCAGCTTTTTGTAGCTGCTTGATAAGCCTAAATGGCTTTCTTTGGTTAAGCAACTAAATAGACTTGACTTGGTGATTCACTATGCAAGTTTATATATGAGTACTAACAATTTTATGACTTTTCAAATGCTCATTTTGTAGGGAATATTCTAGCAAAATGTTTCCATATTTTAGTTTTTCATTTATAGGATGGTTGTTTTCATTCCTTCATAAAGATATTAGTTTGAGCACATACATTCTCACATAATCCTTACGATCACTGAAATAGATAGTCGTAAGCACTCGAACTCGTACTTTGACTTTGAACATGTTGACTTTGACCACTTTCACTTTGATCTTTTAATTTTGACTAGTATTGATTTTGAATACGGTTTACTTTGACCAATATGAATTTTATGAGCTGAACAATTGCCCACCACCTAATGGGCTCTCCATCTCGGAGAGCTACAGCCAAAACGTGGAGCAGAGATGACACCATGATTCCTGTGCAGCATCAAAAGGACACTTGAGCAGCAACAAAATCCACCACGAGTAGGAGCGAAGAAACACCAAAGAAAAACCAAAAGTGAAGACACTTGTGCAAAAAAGCAAAGGAGGGCAAATGGAGGGAAAGAAGGAGAGGGAAGGGAGGGCTGAAGGGCTAAGATTGGTAGGGCAGGGAAGGTGAAAGATGGGGTTGGATAGAAGGGTAAAGTGAGGGTAAGGGATATGGATTATGGGATCTAGAGAGGGCCAAAATGATAAAATAGTAGAGCTGCAGAGGGTGCATATGGGAAATAAAGAAACATATGGTAAAATAGGGTGAGCATAGACCATGTGAACCATGTTCATAATGAAAAACACGTTAGAAATGTGCTCGAAACATTTGAGTTTTGACCAAGAGTCCAAGAAAAGGTGGAATTTTGGAAAACCTAAGCAAAAACATGAGTCGAGAGGTGCCAAAATACATGAAAATGACCCCAACTTGGAAAAAAATGGCCATCTAAGGTGCAATCTAGAGCCAAAAGCATTGGACTATGAAAAATAAAAAAATATATATATTTTCTAATTATTTATAATAAAAAATAAAACGTTTCCTCTTCTCTTTTGTTTTTGGAACGCACACCGATGGCAAGGCTGAAATAATAAAAGATAAAAATAAAATAAAATAAAAGAAAATAAAGATAAAAATAAATAAATAAATAAATAGACAAAATTAAAAAGGGGGTGGGGAGAGTGAGAGAAAGAGAGAGAGGGTTAGTTTTTGTTTGAAAAAATTAAATTTAGCCTCTAGGGGGCTTCTTTTGGGTAAAAATACCCTGAAAATAAAAAGAAAAATGCTAAGAAAATCCAAATAAAATTTTAAAAAATGCAAAAAAATAAAAAAAATCCCAAAAAATTTCCCAACATTTTTAGGCCACTTTCCCACTCAAATCCACAGAGAGATTCCTTTATATGTCCATTTAACTAAGAAAAGGGCATTGAAAAAGATGAAAAAGTGCTAGAAGAAACTCTAAGAATGCTTGAAAATTCCCAAAAAAATTCCAAAAATTGTGCTTATGTAAAGGGCTATGAAAGGGTTGCTAAATTTTCTAAAAACTCAAGGAACAAGCATGAGAATGGATAAACACTTCTAAAACTTGAGCAAAATGAAATAAGAAGGCTATGTACAACCTAGACAGATTTCGCAAATTCCAGCTGATCCACAAAGCTTCAGTACTGCTGATGATAGACCTTGAGCCATGATTTGATTAAGAGAAACTCCTCCATAATCTCCAAATGTACTTCACTTCATTTGTATTATCTTCTTTTTGGGCATACTTACCAATTGATAGGGCCCCCCTAAATCCTTCATTAGAATATTATCTCCTCCATAATGCACCTTTTGTATCTTTGTTTTAGCTACTTTCTAACTTAATTTGCAAAATTTCATTTTTACTATTCCAGTTTTTTCATCCAATGGAACCCTCTATTTCCGAAGACTTACAGGTACTCCTTCCACATCCTTGTAAAGCCCTACACTTACTATCATAAAGATGGACATAAGAGATGACATCCATACCATTATGGATAAAAAAGTGGCCATTGACATATGATTTGAAGTAGCTTCATCATTGCTGCACTTAAGGGTTTTCCCTTTCTTCTCTCTTCTATGGCCTTTGAATGAGACTATTTCACTCAAATGAGTAACCTGAATGATGTGCTCTTTTTCGTCATAGGCTTCCTCTCTACTTGAGTTTGGAAAAATCCCATAGCAGGAATATGTGTCTTCTGCATGGAGCCAAGCCAACATGTTTTCTTCTTCATATAAATTTGCTTCTTCAATTAGATCTGCTTTTGCTTTGTCCAACAATTCTTCTTCCATACAAATACAAGTTTTCTGCATCATGCTAGTATGTCTTTGATTGTTTGTTCCTTCTTCTACAAATATCTGTTGCAACTCTTTTCCCTCTTGCTTTACCCACATTGTGTCCTTACCCTAGTCATGCAGCACATTGGCATGCCTTAACCAACGTCTCCCAATTAACAGGGAGAAACTTCCTTCTACCTGTGGCAGCCTTAAAACAAGAAAATTTAAGTTAAAGATGGTACCGTGTATCTTGACTAGGACTCTAGGGACCACTCCCATAGGTTTCACTATGCTTTGGTCTGCCACTGTTATAGTGAAGTTGGCAGGTCTTGAAGGGTGTAGTCCAATCTTTTCCATGGTATGTTCAGGCATCAAGTTAATGTGAGAACCACCATCCACAATAACTCCCTGAAACTCATGACCTTTGATAGAGACTATTAGCTGAAGGCTCTTATGATCTGTGAGGGATGCTTCCCTTAGAATTTTATATTTATGCATAACAACAGCCTTTGGCACTTGTTGTGGAAGCCTCATCAATGATTTGCAAGAGTTTTGACCTCAATTTCCCATCCATCTTTATTAAATAAAAAATACTAACCTCCTTTTTCATGGGCTTGAGTAGTCTTGAAGCTTCTGATTCCTTAAGAGAATGGGCTCCAATTGACTTATTAAACTCCTCATAAGCCTTGTTGAATGCATGTCCAATGGCATCACTCGTGCCTATGAGATTTCCTTTTTCCCTTATATCTGCACATGTGGTGGCTTTGTCTTCAAATGTCTCTTTGTCTTCGTTCAATCCATTAATCCTTGATTGTTGACCATTTCCACTTGAGCCTTCCCCTTGCTTCTTGTGTTCACTGTAAAAGATTCAATTTCTTCTAACTACACCACATTGGTAGATGGTGATGGCCCATTGACTTGATCTACCATTTCTCCTTTGCACACAAAAATCATTTGAATGTGGGGCCCAGATGAGGATGCTTGGTTCTTACGACAAGAATTAGTATAGTGGTCTCTAGCCTCTAGGCAGTTCTTGCAAAGAGGGGCATTTTCGGGTAGAGTGCACCTACTTTGGTAATTCCCACATCCTCCACACCTGAAACAAATAATTGGCCTCCTCGACCCATTTCCAAAGTTATCCCTATGTCTAGGATCGTAATTGTTACCTTGATTAGGTGCAGCTCCCATCACATTTGTTGGTGGTAGGGCTACTCCTTGAGTCTAACATGTTGTTGCAAGCATTCCTCTTGATAAACATTCATGGGCCTCGTGACTAGCTTTCCTACATAGCTAGAAAGTTACACTTAACAGAGAAGATTCACTTTCTACATGACCTTGCTTGCTGCACATGGTACAACATAGCCCACTTTTGATGCAACCCCTTTGAGTTCCTGAAACTCCTGTAGAAGCTGAGCCAATTCTTCCGCTTCGGCTTCCTCTTCCTTTTGTAGCTTCAATGCTTCAATTCCCTTCTCAACTGAGTCACATCATTCTCCTCCTCTTTATGGGGCTTATTCCTTTTCAAGCCCTCTAGCTCTTTCCTTAGCTGGATTACTAGATCCTCCATTTCTATAGAATAGGGTAGTTGAGAAGAACTTGCTCCATATTGTTGCCTTATTTGTTTCAGTTGTGTAGCTATATTGATGAACTCTTCTATGGAGGTTGTTCGCAACACTAATTCTTTGATTTTACATTATGTAGTCACTGGAAGTGGTCTAGCTAACCAATTTGATGTATTAGAATAATGGCTCATGTAGTTTTCTCTTCATTTGATAATATTTGCTTTTACGTTTAGTAGTTGATTAGTGAAAGTAATGTAGACTTCAGCCTGATTCCAAGCACATAGAGACAAGTTTGCAAGTAGACCTATTGTGCGTCCTCGTGGACACAGTCATATATATGCGTTACAAAGATGTGCTCACAACTTTGGCAACACCCCCAAGGACTGGTCGCTCAAGAAGTCCTTATTCTTTCTCGGCAAAAGAAGTGCTAACTATAAGGAACCCCCCCCCCCCCCCCCCTTTAAGATATCACAAAGACTTACTATATGTCAACAATAAGTTTAAAACCAAGTGGGCTTGGCACGACGGGGATGCGAGGTTTATCAACCTCCTTTATAACTTCATGCGAGCTTTGCAAGGTCTTCCATGAAGGCTTGGAAAGAAAATTAAACTACATAAAGATATCAATTGGAAGCAAGCTCTACTGGGAGAAGCAATCGGTTGCTTCACGACTCTCTGGAATGCCATCAGAGGGAAGCTCCTATGGAAAATTTGGCAAGAAAGATGTGCTCAAAACTTTGGTGAGTCCCCCAAAGAGTGGTCGATTGAAAAATCATTGTTCCTCCTTGGCAAAAGGATCGCTAATTAGAAGAAACCCCTCTACGCATCATCAAGTGCTCCTTTTGATCAACAACAAGCTTAAACCCATGTGCGCCATGCATGCGAATGATATGAGGGTGATTTACCTTAGGTGTAATGCCATCTAAACTTTGTAAAAGCTACCCCCACTCTATGGCATTTGGGAGATCCCATGCGCACTAGTCCCCTTCTCTTGTCCTTTTATTTTAATTAATTCAAGTCGAGGAGAGTAAGCTAAGGCCGAACTTCCTTTATATATAAAAAAAATAAAAACGTTTTGTGAAGACGGAAAACATGAAAATGTAGTTCTTTTTTTTTTATATAAAGGAAGTTCGGCAATAGCCTACTCTCCCGGACTTGAATTAAGTTAAGAAACAAAGGTACAATAGAAGGAGACTAGTGCCCACGGGACCCCCCAAATGTAGTTCTTTATTGGATCCTAGTAAAGCCGAATTTAAAGCTAGCTTGAAAATTTGTGAAGAACGTGCGAGGGATCGCACACAACTTATTTGGGGATCCTCTCAAGTTCAAAATCCCAATTTCTTGTGAAACTTTATAGTAAGGGATGCTGAACATATTACGGATTTTTTGACTCTTGGTTGCTTTCAGAAGTAACGTAACAAGGGGTGAAACTAGAAAGAATTCATGATACATATTTGAAAGCTTAAAAATGACTGTTTTAAAAGAAAAGAGGTCCTTTTTTCTTCTTGCTTGTGTGTTTTTAAAACACATGATTGAGGACGCATGTAAGAATACAGTGACTCCTGGATGTAACTTGAACCTGTGCAGGTCAACGCATAATCCACTATAGCATACGCACTCGCCATGTAGAAGAAATGTTTATCTCCAGAACCCCTTTATTAAATTGTTAAAGACGGATAAGTTAAAAGGCAAAACATGAAAGTATTCAAAGACGCCGAACAAACTAATAAAACAGTCATATGATCCTCTCAATTACTTTACTTATGTCTTTGAATACCGGTGAAGATCCAATCAGAAAATAGAGAGGAAAAAATCAAACTGTTGCGGGGGTGGGGGGGGGGGGGGGGGCTCAAGCAGTTGGAGAGGGGAAAAGAGGAGGAAAAAATCAAACAGCTGCAGAGTGGAAAAGGATCGAATAACACCGCATTGGAGCGCAAAAGCAATTTTAACGGGTAACGTCGAGTAGCTCAAACGGATGAACCGTTAGCTACTTTTGACGCGGCGAGGACATTACCTCGAATTTTATTGGTTGTATTCGAAGGACACCTTTATATCACATGCTATGTTAAGATGTTAAATTAAGTCCCATTCGGGAATCTTTGCCCTACGCTAACTAGTCCGCTTCAGCTCCGAGTCTCTTCACCTGACTTTAGAGTCATCCGTATCGAATTCCTACCTTTAATGAGCCTTCGGGATCTTTTCATGCCTAATAAGTGGTAAGCATTTTGTAGGGTCCAATGATACACACCTTTAGATTGCACTCTCTATTAACTAAAGTTTTCATGAATAGTAGTTCATAAAATATAATTTTCTAATTATTACTAATAATAATAATAATTATTATTATTATAATAATAATAATAATAATAATTGTAAATGGTAAAATCTGTGATATTGAAAGAGCGGATTGGAGGACAGTTGCAATGATTCGACTTAGAAATATCCAAGAATGTTCATAATTTTCTCAAACTACAAAACAAAATTGAAGATCACTAGAATGCAAATATCTTAGCACATTGTTTTTTCTGTTAGAGTTAGTCGTCTGCGGAAGCACGCGAATAGCACAAGGAAGAAGAAGAATCTTGGAGCACAACACACAATAGCGAATGTATTACTAGAGAATGTAAAACGATAAGTAGCGCATTAGGGCAATAGGAGTATATACAAGCCGAAGGAAAAAAACCTCCTAAAGAGGGGAAAAAGTGCCCCGGCGGTCCTAGTGTGTTCACACACATCACTACCTAAATACATCAACAAATCCCTCCTAGGAGTGATGCGCTGAATAAGGAGCTAGCACTCATGTATAAGGAACTGCCAAGCTATGTGGAAATCAATCCACAAAAGGAAGTAACCCCACAAAAGGTCTGCAATGTTGTCCTACGTGGGCACATATGCCAAGCCGATCTCCCCAGCAGAGAACATCTCCGTGACATAGTGATAATGCACCTCAATGTGCTTAGTGCGAGCATGGAACACGGGGTTTCTCGCAACTGCCAATGCACTCTGACTGTTAGTGAAGACAGCGGTGGCAGAAGTCTGACCAACACCTAAATCAGCCATAAGGCGTCTGAGCTACACACACTCAAAAGTCGTTGTGAAAGCTGCTCTATGCTCAACCTTACAACTGGAAGCGGCCATAGTAGGCTGCTTGTTGCTCAACCAAGATATACATGAGCTACCAAGCATGAAGCAAAAGCCACTAGTGGACACACAAGTGTTTTAGCAACCAACCCAAGCACAGTAAAAAAAAGCATGCAAATCTGGCATTAGTGATCCCCCCTTGGGATAAAACAACCCAAGTAGCCGAGTACCACTCAAATAGCGAAAGATGCGCTTAACTATCTTCCAATGCTTGACTCCTGGTCAATGCGTAAACCTGCTCATCTGTGAGACAGCAAACTGAATATCTGGCCAAGTAATGCATAAGTAAATCAAGCATTCAACAGCTTGCTGATAGAGAACAACATCAAATGCATCTCCACCATCATGAAGACTCAATCCTAAACCTGTCTCCATAGGAGTGGAAATAGGCTTATAGTCTTTAAGGCCAAAATGTTACAATAATGTGTCAATATATTTCGTTTGATACAAAGCCATTCCACCATCAACTTCCATAAACTGAATGCCCAAATAGTGATGCGCATGCCCCAGATCAGACATCTCAAATGAGGCATGCAAATCAGCCTTAAAATCAATAATATGCTTCTCAATAGGACCAATGAGCAGTGTTGTCAACATAGACAACAATGATCAAAAGCACATCATTAGCATGCTTAACATATAAGGTGCTTTGAGTTGGACTGTTCTCAAAACCATGTGTAATCAGATAGGCATGTATCTTCTCATATGAAGCACGTGGTGCTTGACTTTCACCATATAATGCCTTCTTTAACTTGCACACCTGGTTTTCATGCCCTTTCTGCACAAAGCCACGCGGCTGAAAAACATACACTTCTTCATGCAAGTCACCATTCAAAAATGCTATTTTAATGTCCAACTGATGTACATTCCAACCATGATGAGCTGCAAGTGCACAAATGCTCCGAACAATAGTCATACGACATGTAGGTGTAAAGGTCTCATCAAAATCAATGCCTCTTTCCTGTGCATAACCCTTTGCATCAAGCCTAGCCTTATACCTCTCAACTGTACCATCCCGTCTATGCTTTAGCTTGTATGCCCACTTGGTGCCAATGGCCTTCTTGCTAGGAGGCAAGTCACATAACGACCAAGTATCATTTTTTATTATAGCATCATATTCAGATTGCATAGCATCCATCCAATTTTCTAAATTTTGTGCTTCATCACATGAAACAGGCTCATTCTCATCATAGAGACTAGATGTAGCCATAGCATAGCAATCTGATGCAAAAGAGGAACTATGAGAACCTGAAGAAGTACGATATGACAGAGATGCATCTAATTTTCTATCACACAAAGTCTGCACAAGCCATTTTGGCATAGTTTTTGCGTGCTCAATATCAGCTCTCTCATCAACTAGTGCATCATGTAACTCTGCATCAAAAATGGAATGATCTGGATCATCACATGAAACCTGCAAAGGTTCAGAAGTTGCCTCATTAGGACCAGCACTAGAGTGTCCACTTGTAAAAAGAGGGAGCAAAGTATCATACATGTCTTTGGAGCTAAAAAATTTCTCCTAAGTACATGAAAGCAATGGATGAATAGCATCTTGCACAAAACAACATCACAGCTAACCAGAATGCGTTTAGTGTGTGGATGATATAGACAATAGACTTTACTTTCAGAACTGTACCCAACAAAAATACATTTTACTTCTTTATCATCCAATTTTCTACGATGTTGTTCAGGCAATAATGCATATGCCAAACAACCAAAAACACACACATGAGAAACAGATGGCTTGTGATCATGCCAAGCCTCATATGGAGTGATAGAGTGCAGCTCTTTAGTGGGACACTTGTTCAGTACATATGCTGCACACATGACAGCCTCAAGCTAGAAACTATGTGGTAAAGCCTGAGTCATGACCATACACCTCCCCATCTCCATGAGTGACCTGTTCTTTCGTTCAGCAACTCCATTTTTTTTACGTGTATATGGCATCGTACACTGGAGTTTTATCACATGTTCAGCCAGAAATGCATTAAATTCAGAAGACACATATTCCCCCCTCGATTAGAATGGAGGGTGCCCATTTTACATGCTGACAGATTTTCAGCCAAAACCAAAAACTGTTTGAAGCGCATAAACACTTCGGACTTTGCCTTCAATGGATATACCCATGCATGCTTTGGAAAAATCATCGATGAAAGTCACGAAGTAAAGATAATTCCCAAAAGAAGGTGTCTTCATAGGACCACAGACATCACTATGTACAAGTTGCAATTTCTGAGTAGCCCGAATTGAACCATCTTTTGGAAAGGACGAATGCTGAATTTTGCCCAAAATATAGCCTTTAAAAACATATTCTCGAGGTTCCTCAAGTTTGGGCAATGAGGACACCATTTCAGATTTTTGTAGGCATAGCAAACTAGCAAAATTCAGATGACCCAAGGGTGTAGGCCGAAGCTTTGGATCTGACATAGCCTGAGAGTCATTTACTACACATGCCAAATCATTTACAAATCTTTCATAGTCTATGAGCTTATACAACCCACGACATAAAAGGCCAGAAGTAATAATCACATCGCCATTTGACAGATCATGAACTGTACACCTCTCATCAACAAATTTCACAACCAATCCAATCTTGGCTAATGCAAACACTGATAACAGGTTCTTCTTGATCTGTGGCACAAATAAAGCATCTGACAAAGTGAAAGAACTACCATCAGTAGTAGTCAAAATGATCTTACCAACTCCAATAACAAGATAAGAGAAGTCGTTGGCGCATGTAACATTATTCCCTGTACGGGTAGGCTCGAGTGAAGAGAAGAAACTGCACTGCGAGGTAATGTGTTTGGTCGCCCCACTGCCAAAAAACCAAACATCTGAGTCTAGTACAAACATGCACTACTCATCAGAAGATGGGTCAAAACTGTAGAGAGTAGTAAATGCCCATTCTTTTTCCTACACATGATTAGCAGACTCTGTTTTTGGTGTAGAGGCCTCTACAACAACCATTCTAGCCTCTTTCTTCTTTTCCTCTTTGGCAAAAAGTTTTGGAAAGTTCTTTATGATATGATCATTCCCTTTACAATACTTACAAAACAATTTCTGCTTTTCTGACTTCTTCTCATCTTTATCTTCCTTCTTCGAATGTGCAGAATTATTAGAGGTTAGTACTGTGTGAGGATTGATATCATCCCTCCTACATCTATCTCTCCATATCATTGATATTGTTCTCTCCATAATACTTCTATATTACATACAACAAAAAAAAAACAAAACATATAAAACATCAATCAAAAATAAAATAAAGTATATAAAACTTGATAATGTTAAAAAAGCATGTAGATGATCTCGTATGTACTCGCTCAAACGTCAATATCCACAACATGTAGCAAATTCTATTTCCTTATTTCTTATGATAACAATCATAATCCTTTCACTTCATTGAAACAAATAAAAAAGAGGGTGTGTCTCTGTGTATCTATGTACATATGTTTGTATGTGTATGTGTCTATGTGTGTGTATGTGTATGCCCATGTGCATGTATATGCATGTGTGTATGTATGCATTTCAGTGTATGTGTGTCTGTATTTTTATGTTTGTGCATGTATTTGTATATGTATTTGTATGTGTGTATGTGTGTATGTGGGTGTGTATGTATGTGTGTGTATGTATATGTGTGTGTATGTGTATGTGGTGTATATATGTGCATGTATCTATGTGTGTATGTAAATTTAATATGTGTGTGTATGAATATTTTTGGGCATGTGTATGTGTGTGTACATACATGTGCATGTGTATGTATACAGATGTGTTTATGTGTGTGTATGCATGTGTATGTATAGTTTGTGTATTTTTATGTGTGTTTATATGTGTATGTGTGTGTATTCATATATGTTTGTATGTGTATGTGTGTATGCATGTATCTATGTATGTATGCATGTGTGTATGTATGCATGTGATTGTATGTGTGTGTGTGTTTATGTGTGCATATGCATATGTGTATGTATGTGTATGTCTGTATGTGTATATGTCTATGTGTATGTATGCATATGTGTGTATGCACGTGTGTATGTGTTTATGCATATGCATGTGTGTGTATGTATGCATGCATATGTATATATGAATGCAGATGTATGTATGCATGCATATGTATGTACGAATGCATATGTATTTATGCATGTGAGTGTATATGTGTTTATGTACATGTGCGTGTATCTCTATGTGTGTATGTTTGTGTGTGTATATGTGTGTATGTATATGTGTGTGCTTCTGTATGTTTGTGTATGCATGTGTACATATATGTTTATATGTGACTTCAGGTGTGTGTATTTAGGTGGTGTATCTATGTGTGCATATGTGCATATGTTTGTATGCATGTGTGTATGTTTGTAGGTATGTGTGTGTATGCATGCCTATGTATATGTGTATGTGACAGTGTGTGTGTGTATATGTGTATGTGTGTTTATGTGTATGTGTGTGTGTTTATGTGTACGCATGTGTGTCTATGAGCGTATATATATGTGTGTTTGTATGTGTATTTGTGTATATGTGTGTATGTATACGTGTTTGTATGTGTATGTGTGTATGTGTGCATGTATTTGTATGTACGTGTGTGTCTTTGCATGTGTATTTATATATGTGTGTATATGTGTATGTGTATGTGTGTGTACCAAAATATGTTTGCGTATGAATATGTGTATGTGTATGTGTATGTGTGGGTATGCATGTCTATGTATGTGTGTATGTGAGTATACATGTATTTGTATATGTGTATATGTGTGTATGTATATACGTTAGTCTATGTGTGTGTCTATCTATGCATGTGTATACATACCTGACTGTGTGTGTGCTCCTATGTGATCCTCTTCCATGTTTGTATTCTCACCCTCTCTCTCTCACTCTTGTTCTCCGTTTGTGATGCCTGACACAAATGTGCTAGAAGAAATGAAATCATTTTTTTTTATGTATTTGCATGAGATCTCTTATGCAAAGCTCCTCTAATGCAAGCAATTTTCCCCACATGACTAAGAGTATTGCTAAGGTGTAACAATTGTAGTGACAATACTTTAGTGTGTTGCATAAACAATGGTAACTGTCGCTTATGCAAAAAGGTTGTTCTTTATTTTGAGCATCTCTTATGGGATGCACGTGGAAATAGCATTGCATAAGCAATGTTCGCTACTTTCTTTTGTAATTGGAGGCATCACTAGGCCCCCTTTCTCTTGTAGTGAAACTTTGAGGAAGAATCTTTTATCTAAGGAATCAAATTAGGCTAAACGATAAAATAGAAAATGGACATACACTTTTTATCATGGTTTGACGAAATCCAAATTAAGAATAAAGTAAAGGCTATGATTGATGATCAAGAGTATCATTTATGTACATAATAGAAAAAGGAAGAAAGAAATGCAACAAGAAGAGGAGGAACGCTAGTAGAAATCATGATAGCAGATACAATTATATAGAAGACTTATGTAAATATAATGTGTGTGATCATTCAAAATCAAATAAAAAACTTTACGATAGTTTGTAATGATGGAAGTTTTTTAATATGGAGTTGAAATCATCTCCTTTAGCAAAAATTAAAATTTCAACCCTCATAAATTCACTCTCTATCTAACGATATAGTACTCATATATGAAAAATAGTTCTAGAGAGAACGTATTAAAAAGAAAAAATAACCAAACATTCACTACAACATATCAGGGGTATACTGAGGCTTCTACCGAGGAAAATGAATGGGCGTAATTTTGCCCCAACATCGGCGTATGTGTCAGAACCAAAGCGCCGGTATAAGCGTCAGTATGAGCATCGGTATGAGCGTCGGTATAAGCATCAGTATATGTGTCGGTATATGCATCAGTATATGTTACCGTTAGTGTCCATGTGAAAGGCCAAATGGCCACCGGACACTTCTTTGTATATGTTCTTTAATAAAACATATAGTGGCCTGGTGAGTCACAGACTGTAAGTTCGACCGCATTTGTGAGACCTAACCAATCTGTCTTCGTGCTCCCCGTGTACTGTGTTTTCTGTGTATTATACAGCCTCTGTGCGAAGTACTGTGTGCGGCCTCAGGAACTCAGTTTTCTACTCCGAGCATATCGTCCTGGAGCTCTCGAGAAGGGGAGCGCACTGAGGTGCATCGGCATCGAAACCCTTCACTGGTATCAGAGCCGTTCGAGGCAAAAGGTTTGTTCCCTTTGTGCGAGCTAAGCGAGCATCCCCCCCCCCCTTTCTCCAAGGCTTACGACTAAGGCAGCGACCTTGGCATACCTTGTCATCCGAGTCACCGAAGTCACCGTTGGCGCCGTTGGCACCGTTGGCTGCGCGTGAGGGAGGACCTCAACGATCAAGGAATATAGAGGTTCTCGGTACTTCCCGGGAGGTCACCCATCCCAGTATTGTTACCCCTAGAGCTCGCTTAACCGTGGCAATCTCTTGCCACTAAGCTACACTCATGTGGTGTTTGAAGAAGGGGAAAGACTAAGGTTGACATTACCTTGAACAAGTTTTGGTCCCTCAAAGCTTCATTTTTTCTTTCAAAGCCTATTTCTGAAGCAATTTTGGGGTGTTTTTGGAGCCATTTCGTAGTACTTTCGCACATAGTTCTCTTCACACAGGTCCAAGAACATCAAGAAGAGTGTTCCTTGTACTTCTCAGACAATAAATATCAACCTTTGAGGCTGTATTTTCAGCCACACTCGTAAAACTACAGGTTTCTCGAGGGTTTTTCAATTTTGGTGGGAGTGGTTGCTACAAATTTATGTAGGTTTTTAAAGCCTAAAACATCAGAGTTGACAGACACTTGTAGGTGTTATTGACTAGTTTCTAGGCTGTGTATTCATCCTTCTAGTGTCATTTTACTGCATATATTGAGCACATACACACCATGTACGCTTCTGTGGATACCACTTATGTACGTCCATGTGGTCATTGATATAGCGGTTACGTTCTTTGCATAAAGCCTTTTACATTTGATAAAGAGGGTCGTGGTGAGGTTTTCTTAACTGGGAGACACCGAGATGTCGGGGTCTCTTCGGTGATGCAGGTGGAAGACTTACCCAGCCTCACCATAGGAGATGTATGATAGTTTTTCATAGGTGCTCGATAAGCCTAGTTGGCTTCTATTGGGTAACTGATTATATGCAGTGGAGTCAGTGATTCACTATGCAGGAAGACATGTCAATACTTGCAGTTTTATGATACTTTGACACTCGTCATATGCAAATTTTGCAGAGGATACTCTGGCAAAATTATTCCAAATTTCTGGTTTAGTCAACTATACAATGGTCGATTTACTCCTTGATACACTTATTTGTTGGTGTTTGGACTCTTCTAGCTCCATTATCATTCTATTCAGTTCTCTACGATCATGGCATCAGAGGTCTCAGGCACATCCGGTGGATCAGGGTCTAGTACTAGTGTTCTGAGGAGGAGCTATAACTTGCAGGGCAAAGACCATTTTGAGATCCAAAAATTTGATGGCACAAACTTTGCTCTATGGAAGAATCAGATTAAAGATGTGCTGATTTAAAGGAGGCAATGGAAGCTAGTAAATGGGATTTCAAAGAAGCCTGCTGACATGGATGAAGATGATTGGGATGAGTTAGATGAAATGGCCAGGTCTACCATTCGCTTGCACTTGGTAGATAATGTTTACTTTATAGTATTAGACTGTGAAAGTGCAGAGGAGCTTTGGCAGAAGTTATGCAATACATATGAAAAAGAGACGGCGTCAAATAAAGTCTATCTCATGAGAAAATTATATGACCTTCGTATGAAGGACACAGATAGTGTTGTTGCTCATCTAAATGAGTTTGATGCTATATTCTCCCAGTTACAGGCTCACAAAATGGATATGGATATGAAATGAAAGCAGTATTGCTGTTATGCACCCTGCCATCATCATGGGATACGTTTTGCACAGCTATTAGCAACAGTGCACCTGGTGGTAAACTCGTCTATGATGACATATGTGGAGCACTCTTGAGTGAGGAGATTCATAGAAAATCTATGGTAGGCACTCAGAGTGGAGATGCATATAATGTTCGTGATTCTTACCAAGGAAAGAATCAACAACGTGGCAAGAGCAAGAACAAGGAAAAGAATGGTCAACAGAATAAGAGTAGAAGTAAATCAAGGAAGAGGGATATCGAATGCCATTATTGTCATAAGAAAAGACACATGAAGAAAGACTGTTATGCATTAAAGAATGCTAAAGGTAAAGGACAGAATGTTGATGGGCATGTTAAACAGTTACCTGCACCATCTACTTCGACTGTGAAGATTGAAGAAATTAATGCTATTTCTAATGATGCTGATGTGTTGACACTTGATAGTACTGTGCCATCTGAGGCACTTATGGCTGATTCTCTTTCCCACAACTAGCTGCTAGATTCTGGTGCTTCTTTCCATGTGACACCACCTAGAGAATGGTTCTCTAATTATGTAGCAAAGTCTCTTGGTACCGTGAGACTTGGTGACTCTCTTACCAGTGTGCGTTGTGGGGATTGGAGATGTGGTTGTGCAGTTCATTGATGGTTCAAAATTTACTATGCATAATGTATGCCATGTACCTCAGTTATCACGCAGTTTGATGTCAGTTGGTCAACTTGATCACCTTGGTTACAAGGTGGTCTTCTATGCTCAGTCCTTTCGTATATCAAAGGGCAATATGGTTATTGCAAAAGGAAGCAAAGTTGTCTCACTTTATCCTTTATTTGTATCACAGAAAGAACACTTGTTAGCTGTTACTGAACAGCCTATGGCTTGTATTTGTCATGGTCATTTGGGCCATATATCTCGTAGTGGAATGGAAAATCTTTCTCGTTCTGGCTACTTACCTGTTTTATCTTTCTCTGATTTTTCATTTTGTGAGCATTGTCAATATGGAAAGCAAACCAAAAATGTGCATAAAATGCACATTGACTCTTCAATTCAGCCTTTAGATCTCGTTCATCTAGATGTGTGTGGTCCTATGCCCACTAGGTCCTTAGGTGGTTCTCTTTACTTTGTCACTTTCATAGATGATGCTACTAGAAAAGTCTGGGTATATAAATCAAAGGATGATGTATTCCCTACTTTCAGAAAATGGCTTGCTTCAGTTGAGACTGAAAAAGGAACTAAACTTAAGGATTTACGTTCAGATAATGGGGGTGAGTATACCTCACATGAATTCAGCCTTTTTTGTCAGTCTAGAGGGATTCGTAGAGAGTTTACAACTCCTTATACCCCAGTACAGAATGGTCTAGCTGAGAGGATGAATAGAACTATTCAAGATAGAGTAGTCTCTATGTTGCATCATGCAAACCTCTCACAAGGTTTTTGGGCAGAAGCAATATTGACTGCAGTTCATGTGATTAACCTTTCACCTAGTACTGCCAAAGGTCAGAAAGTGGCACAAGAGTTATGGATAGGGAAACCACCATATTATGATCATCTTCGAGTTTTTTGGTGTGAAGCATATGTTCATATACCCAAGAATCTTAGACAAAAGTTGGACCATAAGTCAAAGAAATGCATTTTTCTTGGATATGGTCAAGAAGGACAATTTGGATATCGCTTATGGGATCCTGAAACATGGTCAGTGATCAGAAGTAGTGATGTCATTTTTAATGAGTCTAAGATGCATAAACAGCCCATTAAGGAGGTTGAAGTGAGAACAGTGGTATTTGAGGATACTAGTCCTCCGGTTAGCATGCATAAAAATGCTGCACATAGGGATGTTCAAGAGAATGTCCATTCATATCAGTCTGCACATGTTCCTGTTCAACAACCATTGAGAAGTTCTGCACGTGTCTCATATCCACCTGATAGATATGTTCCAGGTTTAGATTTTGTTATGCTAACTGATGCCGGTGAGCCTTCTTGCTACAAAGAGGCTATGCAGAGAGAGGATCATGTCAAGTGGGAGCGTGCCATGAAGAGTGAGTTGGATTCTATTCACAAGAATGGTACGTGGGACTTAGTACCTTTGCCAAAGGGGAGGAAAGCTTTACCATGTAAATGGGTATATAAGCTGAAATTCACATCAGATAGTGCTTCTCCAAAATATAAAGCACGACTTGTTGCAAAGGGTTTTAAGCAACAACAAGGTGTTGATTTTGAGGAAATCTTCTCTCCAATGGTCAAGATGACTACTTTGCGCATGTTGCTTGGATTCGTTGCAATGGAGGACTTAGAGCTAGTCCAAATGGATGTGAAAACAGCTTTCTTGCATGGAGATCTTACATATGAGATCTATATGGAACAACCAGAGGGTTATGTAGTTCCTGGCAAGGAAAGTCTAGTTTGTAAGCTCAAGAAGAGCTTGTATGGACTTAAACAATCTCCTAGACAATGGTACCAAAAGTTTGATGCATTTATGAAGTCCCAAGGCTATTCTCCGAGCAATGAGGATCATTGTCTCTACACAAAGAGATGTTCTGATGGCAGCTTGATATGCTTGATACTTTACGTCGATGATATGTTGATTCCTAGGAAGTCCTCTTATGATTTGTCAATTCTCAAAAAGAAGTTGAGTCAGACATTTGATATGAAGGATTTGGGGGATGCCAAACATATTCTTCGCATGCGCATTACTCGTGATAGGAGTAAAAGATGCATATACTTGTCTCAAAGTGAGTACATATCCAAAGTACTTCACCGATTCAATATGCAGGGTGGAAAGGCATTGAGTACACCTTTACCCATATATGTGAAATTGAGCAAGGATGACTGCCCCAAATCAGATGAGGAAAAGGAATTCATGACCAAAATTCCATATCAGTCTACTGTTGGTAGTCTCATGTATGTTATGGTAGCTACGAGACCAGACATTGCATTTGCAGTGGGAGTTGTGAGCAGATATATGTCTAATCCTAGCAAGAAACATTGGGAAGCAGTCAAAATGATTTTGAGATATCTGAGTGGCACTAAGGACAAGTTTCTATGCTTAGGTAGAGGGAAAGTATCCATTATTGGTTGCAGAGATTCTGACTATGCTGGTTGTGTAGACAATCGTAAGTCTACATCAGGGTACATTTTTCATTTTGCTAGAGGTGCTATCTCTTGGAGATCTCGGCTTCAAGAATGTAGAGCTGTTTCCACCACAGAAGCAGAGTATGTTGCAGCAAGTGAGGCATGTAAGGAAGCATTGTGGCTTTCTCGTCTTGCTTGTGATATGGGTTTACCTCAGCATGTACCTCATTTGCTCAGTGATAGTCAGAGTGCCATTGCTTTGGCTAAGAATCCGGTCTATCATGCAAAGACCAAGCACATTGAGGTGAGGTATCACTTCATTAGAGATTGCTTAGCCACTAAGAGCATTATTCTTGAGAAGGTTCACACTCGAGATAATGCTGTAGATGCTTTGACTAAAGCTCTACCAGAGGATAGCTTTCGACACTGTTGTCACTTGATGGGGGTTACTTGATTCTTGATCTTACGCAGTCACTTGTATACTGTGTAACATGCCCATCAGGTGGGAGGTATAGTTTGTATACTTCCACTCAGGTATTCTTTATCATTCTTTATTTTTTCTCCCATAGTTGCTCTGGCCATATTGGCCTTTAGTGGGAGATTGTTACCGTTAGTGTCCATGTGAAAGGCCAAATGGCCACCGGGCACTTCTTTGTATACTTTCTTTAATAAAACATATAGTGGCCTACTCAGGTATTCTTTATCATTCTTTATTTTTTCTCCCATAGTTACTCTGGCCATATTGGCCTTTAGTGGGAGATTGTTACCGTTAGTGTCCATGTGAAAGGCCAAATGGCCACCGGACACTCCTTTGTATATGTTCTTTAATAAAACATATAGTGG